>CM046297.1:28434093-29075903 GCA_025267735.1 Mactra quadrangularis
GGTATGCCCTATACGGACGCGGAAAACGGCCCCTCTGGCCCCCGGAAGGGCCTCAGGTACCGGAACTGGCACATTTCCTGACTCGTCTGGACCATAGGAAGCGATCTGAGGCCCAATTGGGGCCGATCCCAGAGAGAAAAAGTTTTTTCAGCCTGAAAAAACGCATGATGTATACATCAGGGAAAAAGTCGATTTTCGGTGGAAATTTTTTTCCCCCGTTTTTGGCCCCAATGGGCCCCAGGGCATCCGCCATAGACGTATTTGGGCCAAATTTCTAGCATAAACCGGCCCAATCGTGGCCAAAAACGGCCAATTTTACGCAATAAGCGCGCCCGACCCTAGGTATGCCCTATACGGACGCGGGAAAACGGCCCCTCTGGCCCCCGGAAGGGCCTCAGGTACCGGAACTGGCACATTTCCTGACTCGTCTGGACCATAGGAAGCGACTGAGGCCCAATTGGGGCCGATCCCAGAGAAAAAGTTTTTCAGCCTGAAAAAACGCATGATGTATACATCAGGGAAAAAGTCGATTTTCGGTGGAAATTTTTTTTCCCCGTTTTTGGCCCCAATGGGCCCCAGGGCATCCGCATAGACGTATTTGGGCCAAATTTCTAGCATAAACCGGCAATCGTGGCCAAAAACGGCAATTTACGCATAAGCGCGCCCGACCCTAGGTATGCCCTATACGGACGCGGAAAACGGCCCCTCTGGCCCCTCGGAAGGGCCTCAGGTACCGGAACTGGCACATTTCCTGACTCGTCTGGACCATAGGAAGCGACTGAGGCCCAATTGGGGCCGATCCCAGAGAAAAAGTTTTTCAGCCTGAAAAAACGCATGATGTATACATCAGGGAAAAAGTCGATTTCGGTGGAAATTTTTTTCCCCCGTTTTTGGCCCCAATGGGCCCCAGGGCATCCGCATAGACGTATTTGGGCCAAATTTCTAGCATAAACCGGCAATCGTGGCCAAAAACGGCAATTTACGCATAAGCGCGCCCGACCCTAGGTATGCCCTATACGGACGCGGAAAACGGCCCCTCTGGCCCCCGGAAGGGCCTCAGGTACCGGAACTGGCACATTTCCTGACTCGTCTGGACCATAGGAAGCGACTGAGGCCCAATTGGGGCCGATCCCAGAGAAAAAGTTTTTCAGCCTGAAAAAAACGCATGATGTATACATCAGGGAAAAAGTCGATTTTCGGTGGAAATTTTTTTCCCCCGTTTTTGGCCCCAATGGGCCCCAGGGCATCCGCATAGACGTATTTGGGCCAAATTTCTAGCATAAACCGGCAATCGTGGCCAAAAACGGCAATTTACGCATAAGCGCGCCCGACCCTAGGTATGCCCTATACGGACGCGGAAAACGGCCCCTCTGGCCCCCGGAAGGGCCTCAGGTACCGGAACTGGCACATTTCCTGACTCGTCTGGACCATAGGAAGCGACTGAGGCCCAATTGGGGCCGATCCCAGAGAAAAAGTTTTTCAGCCTGAAAAAACGCATGATGTATACATCAGGGAAAAAGTCGATTTTCGGTGGAAATTTTTTTCCCCCCGTTTTTGGCCCCAATGGGCCCCAGGGCATCCGCATAGACGTATTTGGGCCAAATTTCTAGCATAAACCGGCAATCGTGGCCAAAAACGGCAATTTACGCATAAGCGCGCCCGACCCTAGGTATGCCCTATACGGACGCGGAAAACGGCCCCTCTGGCCCCCGGAGGGGCCTCAGGTACCGGAACTGGCACATTTCCTGACTCGTCTGGACCATAGGAAGCGACTGAGGCCCAATTGGGGCCGATCCCAGAGAAAAAGTTTTTCAGCCTGAAAAAACGCATGATGTATACATCAGGGAAAAAGTCGATTTTCGGTGGAAATTTTTTTCCCCCGTTTTTGGCCCCAATGGGCCCCAGGGCATCCGCATAGACGTATTTGGGCCAAATTTCTAGCATAAACCGGCAATCGTGGCCAAAAACGGCAATTTACGCATAAGCGCGCCCGACCCTAGGTATGCCCTATACGGACGCGAAAACGGCCCCTCTGGCCCCCGGAAGGGCCTCAGGTACCGGAACTGGCACATTTCCTTACTCGTCTGGACCATAGGAAGCGACTGAGGCCCAATTGGGGCCGATCCCAGAGAAAAAGTTTTTCAGCCTGAAAAAACGCATGATGTATACATCAGGGAAAAAGTCGATTTTCGGTGGAAATTTTTTTCCCCCGTTTTTGGCCCCAATGGGCCCCCAGGGCATCCGCATAGACGTATTTGGGCCAAATTTCTAGCATAAACCGGCAATCGTGGCCAAAAAACGGCAATTTACGCATAAGCGCGCCCGACCCTAGGTATGCCCTATACGGACGCGAAAACGGCCCCTCTGGCCCCCGGAAGGGCCTCAGGTACCGGAACTGGCACATTTCCTGACTCGTCTGGACCATAGGAAGCGACTGAGGCCCAATTGGGGCCGATCCCAGAGAAAAAGTTTTTCAGCCTGAAAAAACGCATGATGTATACATCAGGGAGAAAAGTCGATTTTCGGTGGAAATTTTTTTTCCCCCGTTTTTGGCTCCAATGGGCCCCAGGGCATCCGCATAGACGTATTTGGGCCAAATTTCTAGCATAAACCGGCAATCGTGGCCAAAAACGGCAATTTACGCATAAGCGCGCCCGACCCTAGGTATGCCCTTTACGGACGCGAAAACGGCCCCTCTGGCCCCCGGAAGGGCCTCAGGTACCGGAACTGGCACATTTCCTGACTCGTCTGGACCATAGGAAGCGACTGAGGCCCAATTGGGGCCGATCCCAGAGAAAAAGTTTTTCAGCCTGAAAAAACGCATGATGTATACATCAGGGAAAAAGTCGATTTTCGGTGGAAATTTTTTTTCCCCCGTTTTTGGCCCCAATGGGCCCCAGGGCATCCGCATAGACGTATTTGGGCCAAATTTCTAGCATAAACCGGCAATCGTGGCCAAAAACGGCAATTTACGCATAAGCGCGCCCGACCCTAGGTATGCCCTATACGGACGCGAAAACGGCCCCTCTTGGCCCCCGGAAGGGCCTCAGGTACCGGAACTGGCACATTTCCTGACTCGTCTGGACCATAGGAAGCGACTGAGGCCCAATTGGGGGCCGATCCCAGAGAAAAAGTTTTTCAGCCTGAAAAAAACGCATGATGTATACATCAGGGAAAAAGTCGATTTTCGGTGGAAATTTTTTTCCCCCGTTTTTGGCCCCAATGGGCCCCAGGGCATCCGCATAGACGTATTTGGGCCAAATTTCTAGCATAAACCGGCAATCGTGGCCAAAAACGGCAATTTACGCATAAGCGCGCCCGACCATAGGTATGCCCTATACGGACGCGGAAAACGGCCCCCTCTGGCCCCCGGTAGGGCCTCAGGTACCGGAACTGGCACATTTCCTGACTCGTCTGGACCATAGGAAGCGACTGAGGCCCAATTGGGGCCGATCCCAGAGAAAAAAGTTTTTCAGCCTGAAAAAACGCATGATGTATACATCAGGGAAAAAGTCGATTTTCGGTGGAAATTTTTTTCCCCCCGTTTTTGGCCCCAATGGGCCCCAGGGCATCCGCATAGACGTATTTGGGCCAAATTTCTAGCATAAACCGGCAATCGTGGCCAAAAACGGCAATTTACGCATAAGCGCGCCCGACCCTAGGTATGCCCTATACGGACGCGAAAACGGCCCCTCTGGCCCCCGGAAGGGCCTCAGGTACCGGAACTGGCACATTTCCTGACTCGTCTGGACCATAGGAAGCGACTGAGGCCCAATTGGGGCCGATCCCAGAGAAAAAGTTTTTCAGCCTGAAAAAACGCATGATGTATACATCAGGGAAAAAGTCGATTTTCGGTGGAAATTTTTTTCCCCCGTTTTTGGCCCCAATGGGCCCCAGGGCATCCGCATAGACGTATTTGGGCCAAATTTCTAGCATAAACCGGCAATCGTGGCCAAAAACGGCAATTTACGCATAAGCGCGCCCGACCCTAGGTATGCCCTATACGGACGCGAAAACGGCCCCTCTGGCCCCCGGAAGGGCCTCAGGTACCGGAACTGGCACATTTCCTGACTCGTCTGGACCATAGGAAGCGACTGAGGCCCAATTGGGGCCGATCCCAGAGAAAAAGTTTTTCAGCCTGAAAAAAACGCATGATGTATACATCAGGGAAAAAGTCGATTTTCGGTGGAATTTTTTTTCCCCCCGTTTTTGGCCCCAATGGGCCCCAGGGCATCCGCATAGACGTATTTGGGCCAAATTTCTAGCATAAACCGGCAATCGTGGCCAAAAACGGCAATTTACGCATAAGCGCGCCCGACCCTAGGTATGCCCTATACGGACGCGAAAACGGCCCCTCTGGCCCCCGGAAGGGCCTCAGGTACCGGAACTGGCACATTTCCTGACTCGTCTGGACCATAGGAAGCGACTGAGGCCCAATTGGGGCCGATCCCAGAGAAAAAGTTTTTCAGCCTGAAAAAACGCGATGATGTATACATCAGGGAAAAAGTCGATTTTCGGTGGAAATTTTTTTCCCCCGTTTTTGGCCCCAATGGGCCCCAGGGCATCCGCATAGACGTATTTGGGCCAAATTTCTAGCATAAACCGGCAATCGTGGCCAAAAACGGCAATTTACGCATAAGCGCGCCCGACCCTAGGTATGCCCTATACGGACGCGAAAACGGCCCCTCTGGCCCCCGGAAGGGCCTCAGGTACCGGAACTGGCACATTTCCTGACTCGTCTGGACCATAGGAAGCGACTGAGGCCCAATTGGGGCCGATCCCAGAGAAAAAGTTTTTCAGCCTGAAAAAACGCATGATGTATACATCAGGGAAAAAGTCGATTTTCGGTGGAAATTTTTTTCCCCCGTTTTTGGCCCCAATGGGCCCCAGGGCATCCGCATAGACGTATTTGGGCCAAATTTCTAGCATAAACCGGCAATCGTGGCCAAAAACGGCAATTTACGCATAAGCGCGCCCGACCCTAGGTATGCCCTATACGGACGCGGAAAACGGCCCCTCTGGCCCCCGGAAGGGCCTCAGGTACCGGAACTGGCACATTTCCTGACTCGTCTGGACCATAGGAAGCGACTGAGGCCCAATTGGGGGCCGATCCCAGAGAAAAAGTTTTTCAGCCTGAAAAAACGCATGATGTATACATCAGGGAAAAAGTCGATTTTCGGTGGAAATTTTTTTCCCCCGTTTTTGGCCCCAATGGGCCCCAGGGCATCCGCATAGACGTATTTGGGCCAAATTTCTAGCATAAACCGGCAATCGTGGCCAAAAACGGCAATTTACGCATAAGCGCGCCCGACCCTAGGTATGCCCTATACGGACGCGGAAAACGGCCCCTTTGGCCCCCGGAAGGGCCTCAGGTACCGGAACTGGCACATTTCCTGACTCGTCTGGACCATAGGAAGCGACTGAGGCCCAATTGGGGCCGATCCCAGAGAAAAAGTTCTTCAGCCTGAAAAAACGCATGATGTATACATCAGGGAAAAAGTCGATTTTCGGTGGAAATTTTTTCCCCCCGTTTTTGGCCCGAATGGGCCCCAGGGCATCCGCATAGACGTATTTGGGCCAAATTTCTAGCATAAACCGGCAATCGTGGCCAAAAACGGCAATTTACGCATAAGCGCGCCCGACCCTAGGTATGCCCTATACGGACCCGAAAACGGCCCCTCTGGCCCCCGGAAGGGCCTCAGGTACCGGAACTGGCACATTTCCTGACTCGTCTGGACCATAGGAAGCGACTGAGGCCCAATTGGGGCCGATCCCAGAGAAAAAGTTTTTCAGCCTGAAAAAAAGCATGATGTATATATCAGGGAAAAAGTCGATTTTCGGTGGAAATTTTTTTCCCCCGTTTTTGGCCCCAATGGGCCCCAGGGCATCCGCATAGACGTATTTGGGCCAAATTTCTAGCATAAACCGGCAATCGTGGCCAAAAAACGGCAATTTACGCATAAGCGCGCCCGACCCTAGGTATGCCCTATACGGACGCGGAAAACGGCCCCTCTGGCCCCCGGAAGGGCCTCAGGTACCGGAACTGGCACATTTCCTGACTCGTCTGGGACATAGGAAGCGACTGAGGCCCAATTGGGGCCGAACCCAGAGAAAAAGTTTTTCAGCCTGAAAAAACGCATGATGTATACATCAGGGAAAAAGTCGATTTTCGGGTAGAAATTTTTTCCCCCCGTTTTTTGGCCCCAATGGGCCCCAGGGCATCCGCATAGACGTATTTGGGCCAAATTTCTAGCATAAACCGGCAATTGTGGCCAAAAACGGCAATTTACGCATAAGCGCGCCCGACCCTAGGTATGCCCTATACGGACGCGAAAACGGCCCCTCTGGCCCCCGGAAGGGCCTCAGGTACCGGAACTTTCACATTTCCTGACTCGTCTGGACCATAGGAAGCGACTGAGGCCCAATTGGGGCCGATCCCAGAGAAAAAGTTTTTCAGCCTGAAAAAACGCATGATGTATACATCAGGGAAAAAGTCGATTTTCGGTGGAATTTTTTTCCCCCGTTTTTGGCCCCAATGGGCCCCAGGGCATCCGCATAGACGTATTTGGGCCAAATTTCTAGCATAAACCGGCAATCGTGGCCAAAAACGGCAATTTACGCATAAGCGCGCCCGACCCTAGGTATGCCCTATACGGACGCGAAAACGGCCCCTCTGGCCCCCCGGAAGGGCCTCAGGTACCGGAACTGGCACATTTCCTGACTCGTCTGGACCATAGGAAGCGACTGAGGCCCAATTGGGGCCGATCCCAGAGAAAAAGTTTTTCAGCCTGAAAAAACGCATGATGTATACATCAGGGAAAAAGTCGATTTTCGGTGGAATTTTTTTTCCCCCGTTTTTGGCCCCAATGGGCCCCAGGGCATCCGCATAGACGTATTTGGGCCAAATTTCTAGCATAAACCGGCAATCGTGGCCAAAAACGGCAATTTACGCATAAGCGCGCCCGACCCTAGGTATGCCCTATACGGACGCGAAAACGGCCCCTCTGGCCCCCGGAAGGGCCTCAGGTACCGGAACTGGCACATTTCCTGACTCGTCTGGACCATAGGAAGCGACTGAGGCCCAATTGGGGCCGATCCCAGAGAAAAAGTTTTTCAGCCTGAAAAAACGCATGATGTATACATCAGGGAAAAAGTCGATTTTCGGTGGAAATTTTTTTCCCCCGTTTTTGGCCCCAATGGGCCCCAGGGCATCCGCATAGACGTATTTGGGCCAAATTTCTAGCATAAACCGGCAATCGTGGCCAAAAACGGCAATTTACGCATAAGCGCGCCCGACCCTAGGTATGCCCTATACGGACGCGAAAACGGCCCCTTTGGCCCCCGGAAGGGCCTCAGGTACCCTAACTGGCACATTTCCTGACTCGTCTGGACCATAGGAAGCGACTGAGGCCCAATTGGGGCCGATCCCAGAGAAAAAGTTTTTCAGCCTGAAAAAACGCATGATGTATACATCAGGGAAAAAGTCGATTTTCGGTGGAAATTTTTTTCCCCCGTTTTTGGCCCCAATGGGCCCCAGGGCATCCGCATAGACGTATTTGGGCCAAATTTCTAGCATAAACCGGCAATCGTGGCCAAAAACGGCAATTTACGCATAAGCGCGCCCGACCCTAGGTATGCCCTATACGGACGCGAAAACGGCCCCTTTGGCCCCCGGAAGGGCCTCAGGTACCGGAACTGGCACATTTCCTGACTCGTCTGGACCATAGGAAGCGACTGAGGCCCAATTGGGGCCGATCCCAGAGAAAAAGTTCTTCAGCCTGAAAAAACGCATGATGTATACATCAGGGAAAAAGTCGATTTTCGGTGGAAATTTTTCCCCCCCGTTTTTGGCCCCAATGGGCCCCAGGGCATCCGCATAGACGTATTTGGGCCAAATTTCTAGCATAAACCGGCAATCGTGGCCAAAAACGGCAATTTACGCATAAGCGCGCCCGACCCTAGGTATGCCCTATACGGACCCGAAAACGGCCCCTCTGGCCCCCGGAAGGGCCTCAGGTACCGGAACTGGCACATTTCCTGACTCGTCTGGACCATAGGAAGCGACTGAGGCCCAATTGGGGCCGATCCCAGAGAAAAAGTTTTTCAGCCTGAAAAAAAGCATGATGTATACATCAGGGAAAAAGTCGATTTTCGGTGGAAATTTTTTTCCCCCGTTTTTGGCCCCAATGGGCCCCAGGGCATCCGCATAGACGTATTTGGGCCAAATTTCTAGCATAAACCGGCAATCGTGGCCAAAAACGGCAATTTACGCATAAGCGCGCCCGACCCTAGGTATGCCCTATACGGACGCGAAAACGGCCCCTCTGGCCCCCGGAAGGGCCTCAGGTACCGGAACTGGCACATTTCCTGACTCGTCTGGAACATAGGAAGCGACTGAGGCCCAATTGGGGCCGAACCCAGAGAAAAAGTTTTTCAGCCTGAAAAAACGCATGATGTATACATCAGGGAAAAAGTCGATTTTCGGTAGAAATTTTTTCCCCCCCGTTTTTGGCCCCAATGGGCCCCAGGGCATCCGCATAGACGTATTTGGGCCAAATTTCTAGCATAAACCGGCAATCGTGGCCAAAAACGGCAATTTACGCATAAGCGCGCCCGACCCTAGGTATGCCCTATACGGACGCGAAAACGGCCCCTCTGGCCCCCGGAAGGGCCTCAGGTACCGGAACTGGCACATTTCCTGACTCGTCTGGACCATAGGAAGCGACTGAGGCCCAATTGGGGCCGATCCCAGAGAAAAAGTTTTTCAGCCTGAAAAAACGCATGATGTATACATCAGGGAAAAAGTCGATTTTCGGTGGAAATTTTTTTCCCCCGTTTTTGGCCCCAATGGGCCCCAGGGCATCCGCATAGACGTATTTGGGCCAAATTTCTAGCATAAACCGGCAATCGTGGCCAAAAACGGCAATGTACGCATAAGCGCGCCCGACCCTAGGTATGCCCTATACGGACGCGAAAACGGCCCCTCTGGCCCCCGGAAGGGCCTCAGGTACCGGAACTGGCACATTTCCTGACTCGTCTGGACCATAGGAAGCGACTGAGGCCCAATTGGGGCCGATCCCAGAGAAAAAGTTTTTCAGCCTGAAAAAACGCATGATGTATACATCAGGGAAAAAGTCGATTTTCGGTGGAAATTTTTTTTCCCCGTTTTTGGCCCCAATGGGCCCCAGGGCATCCGCATAGACGTATTTGGGCCAAATTTCTAGCATAAACCGGCAATCGTGGCCAAAAACGGCAATTTACGCATAAGCGCGCCCGACCCTAGGTATGCCCTATACGGACGCGAAAACGGCCCCTCTGGCCCCCGGAAGGGCCTCAGGTACCGGAACTGGCACATTTCCTGACTCGTCTGGACCATAGGAAGCGACTGAGGCCCAATTGGGGCCGATCCCAGAGAAAAAGTTTTTCAGCCTGAAAAAACGCATGATGTATACATCAGGGAAAAAGTCGATTTTCGGTGGAAATTTTTTTCCCCCGTTTTTGGCCCCAATGGGCCCCAGGGCATCCGCATAGACGTATTTGGGCCAAATTTCTAGCATAAACCGGCAATCGTGGCCAAAAACGGCAATTTACGCATAAGCGCGCCCGACCCTAGGTATGCCCTATACGGACCCGAAAACGGCCCCTCTGGCCCCCGGAAGGGCCTCAGGTACCGGAACTGGCACATTTCCTGACTCGTCTGGACCATAGGAAGCGACTGAGGCCCAATTGGGGCCGATCCCAGGGTAAAAGTTTTTCAGCCTGAAAAAACACATGATGTATACATCAGGGAAAAAGTCGATTTTTGGTGGAAATTTTTTTCCCCCGTTTTTGGCCCGAATGGGCCCCAGGGCATCCGCATAGACGTATTTGGGCCAAATTTCTAGCATAAACCGGCAAACGTGGCCAAAAACGGCAATTTACGCATAAGCGCGCCCGACCCTAGGTATGCCCTATACGGACGCGAAAACGGCCCCTCTGGCCCCCGGAAGGGCATCAGGTACCGGAACTGGCACATTTCCTGACTCCTCTGGACCATAGGAAGCGACTGAGGCCCAATTGGGGCCGATCCCAGAGAAAAAGTTTTTCAGCCTGAAAAAACGCATGATGTATACATCAGGGAAAAAGTCGATTTTCGGTGGAAATTTTTTCCCCCGTTTTTGGCCCCAATGGGCCCCAGGGCATCCGCATAGACGTATTTGGGCCAAATTTCTAGCATAAACCGGCAATCGTGGCCAAAAACGGCAATGTACGCATAAGCGCGCCCGACCCTAGGTATGCCCTATACGGACGCGAAAACGGCCCCTCTGGCCCCCGGAAGGGCCTCAGGTACCGGAACTGGCACATTTCCTGACTCGTCTGGACCATAGGAAGCGACTGAGGCCCAATAAGGGCCGATCCCAGAGAACAAGTTTTTCAGCCTGAAAAAACGCATGATGTATACATCAGGGAAAAAGTCGATTTTCGGTGGAAATTTTTTTCCCCCGTTTTTGGCCCCAATGGGCCCCAGGGCATCCGCATAGACGTATTTGGGCCAAATTTCTAGCATAAACCGGCAATCGTGGCCAAAAACGGCAATTTACGCATAAGCGCGCCCGACCCTAGGTATGCCCTATACGGACACGAAAACGGCCCCTCTGGCCCCCGGAAGGGCCTCAGGTACCGGAACTGGCACATTTCCTGACTCGTCTGGACCATAGGAAGCGACTGAGGCCCAATTGGGGCCGATCCCAGAGAAAAAGTTTTTCAGCCTGAAAAAACGCATGATGTATACATCAGGGAAAAAGTCGATTTTCGGTGGAAATTTTTTTCCCCCGTTTTTGGCCCCAATGGGCCCCAGGGCATCCGCATAGACGTATTTGGGCCAAATTTCTAGCATAAACCGGCAATCGTGGCCAAAAACGGCAATTTACGCATAAGCGCGCCCGACCCTAGGTATGCCCTATACGGACGCGAAAACGGCCCCTCTGGCCCCCGGAAGGGCCTCAGGTACCGGAACTGGCACAGGGCATCCGCATCGACGTATTTGGGCCAAATTTCTAGCATAAACCGGCAATCGTGGCCAAAAACGGCAATTTACGCAAGCCCATTGAGGCCCAAAACGGGGGGGAAAATTTTCCACGAAAAATGGACTTTTTCCCTGATGTATACATCATGCGTTTTTACTGCTCGAAAAACTTTTTCTCTGGGATCTGCCCAATTGGGCATCAGTCGCTCCGAATGGCCCAGACGAGTCCAGAATTGTGCCACTTCCGGTACCTGAGGCCCTTCCGGGGGCCAGCGGGCCCATTTTCGCGTCCGTATAGGGTGCCGCCTAGGGTTAGGCGCGACTATGGTAAATTGCTGTTTTTGGCCACGATTGCCGGTTTATGCCCGAAATTTCGCCCAAACACGTCTATGCGGATGCCCCCAGGCCCATTGATGCCCAAAACGGGGGGAAAATTTTTCCACGACAAATCGACTTTTTCCCTGATGTATACATCATGCGTTTTTTCTGCTCGAAAAACTTTTTCTCTGGGATCGGGCTCAATTGGGCCTCAATCTCTCCCTATGGTCCAGACGAGTCCAGAAATGTGCCTCTTCCGGTACCTGAGGCCCTTCCGGGGGCCAGCGGTCCCGTTTTCGCGTCCGTATAGGGTGCCGCCAAGGGTTAGGCGCGACTATGGTAAATTGCTGTTTTTGGCCACGAATGCCGGTTTATTCCCGAAATTTCGCCCAAACAGGTCTATGCGGATGCCCCCAGGCCCATTGAGGCCCAAAACGGGGGGAAAAATTTTTCACGAAAAGTCGACTTTTTCCCTGATGTATACATCATGAGTTTTTTCTGCTCGAAAAACTTTTTCTCTGGGATCGGGCCCAATTGGGCCTCAGTCGCTTCCTATGGTCCAGACGAGTCCAGAAATGTGCCACTTCCGGTACCTGAGGCCCTTCCGGGGGCCAGCGGGCCCGTTTTCGCGTCCGTACAGGGTGCCGCCTAGGGTTAGGCGCTACTATGGTAAATTGCTGTTTTTGGCCACGATTGCCGGTTTATGCCCGAAATTCCGCCTAAACACGTCTATGCGGATGCCCCCAGGCCCATTGAGGCACAAAACGGGGGGAAAAATTTTCCACGAAAAATCGACTTTTTCCCATGCGTTTTTTCTGCTCGAAAAACTTTTTCTCTGGGATCGGGCCCAATTGGGCCTCAGTCGCTTCCTATGGTCCAGATGAGTCCAGAAATGTGCCTCTTCCGGTACCTGAGGCCCTTCCGGGGGCCAGCGGGCCCGTTTTCGCGTCCGTATAGGGTGCCGCCTAGGGTTAGGCGCGACTATGGTAAATTGCTGTTTTTGGCCACGATTGCCGGTTTATGCCCGAAATTTCGCCCAAACACGTCTATGTGGATGCCCCCAGGCCCATTGAGGCCGAAAACGGGGGGGAAAATTTTTCACGAAAAATCGACTTTTTCCCTGATGTATACATCATGCGTTTTTTCTGCTCGAAAAACTTTTTCCCTAGGATGGGGCCCACTTGGGCATCAGTCACTTCCTATGGTCCAGACGAGTCCAGAAATGTGCCACTTCCGGTACCTGAGGCCCTTCCGGGGGCCAGCGGGCCCGTTTTCGTGTCCGTATAGGGTGCCGCCTAGGGTTAGTCGCGACTATGGTAAATTGCTGTTTTTGGCCACGATTGCCGGTTTATGCCCGAAATTTCGTCCAAACACGTCTATGCGGATGCCCTCAGGCCCATTGAGGCCCAAAACGGGGGGAAAAAATTTCCACGAAAAATCGACTATTTCCCTGATATATATATCATGCGTTTTTTCTGCTCGAAAAACTTTTTCTCTGGGATCGGGGTCAATTTGGCCACAGTTGCTCCCTATGGTCCAGACGAGTCCAGAAATGTGCCCCTTCCGGTACCTGAGGCCCCTCCAGGGGCCAGCGGGCCCGTTTTCGCGTCCGTATAGGGTGCCGCCTAGGGTTAGGCGCGACTATGGTAAATTCTGTTTTTGGCCACGATTGCCGGTTTAGGCCCGAGATTTCGCCCAAACAGGTCTATGCGGATGCCCCCAGGCCCATTTGGGCCCAAAACGTTGAGAAAATTTTACACGATAAATCGACTTTTTCCCTGATGTTTACATCATGCGTTTTTTCTGCTCGAAAAACTTTTTCTCTGGGATCGGGCCCAATTGGGCCTCAGTCGCTTCCTATGGTCCAGACGAGTCCAGAAATGTGCCACTTCCGGTACCTGAGGCCCTTCCGGGGGCCAGCGGGCCCGTTTTCGCGTCCGTATAGGGTGCCGCCTAGGGTTAGGCGCGACTATGGTAAATTGCTGTTTTTGGCCACGATTGCCGGTTTATGCCCGAAATTCCGCCCAAACACGTCTATGCGGATGCCCCCAGGCCCATTGAGGCACAAAACGGGGGGGGGGAAATTTTCCACGAAAAATCGACTTTTTCCCATGCGTTTTTTCTGCTCGAAAAACTTTTTCTCTGGGATCGGGCCCAATTGGGCCTCAGTCGCTTCCTATGGTCCAGATGAGTCCAGAAATGTGCCTCTTCCGGTACCTGAGGCCCTTCCGGGGGCCAGCGGGCCCGTTTTCGCGTCCGTATAGGGTGCCGCCTAGGGTTAGGCGCGACTATGGTAAATTGCTGTTTTTGGCCACGATTGCCGGTTTATGCCCGAAATTTCGCCCAAACACGTCTATGTGGATGCCCCCAGGCCCATTGAGGCCGAAAACGGGGGGAAAAATTTTTCACGAAAAATCGACTTTTTCCCTGATGTATCATGCGTTTTTTCTGCTCGAAAAACTTTTTCCCTAGGATGGGGCCCAATTGGGCCTCAGTCACTTCCTATGGTCCAGACGAGTCCAGAAATATGCCACTTTCGGTACCTGAGGCCCTTCCGGGGGCCAGCGGGCCCGTTTTCGCGTCCGTATAGGGTGCCGCCTAGGGTTAGGCGCAACTATGGTAAATTGCTGTTTTTGGCCACGATTGCCGGTTTATGCCCGAAATTTCGCCCAAATACGTCTATGCGGATGCCCTCAGGCCCATTGAGGCCCAAAACGGGGTGAAAAATTTTCCACGAAAAATCGACTTTTTCCCTGATGTATTCATCATGCGTTTTTTCTGCTCGAAAAACTTTTTCTCTGGGATCGGGCCCAATTGGGCCTCAGTCGCTTCCTATGGTCCAGACGAGTCCAGAAATGTGCCACTTCCGGTACCTGAGGCCCTTTCGGGGGCCAGCGTGACCGTTTTCGCGTCCGTATAGGGTGCCGCCTAGGGTTAGACGCGACTATGGTAAATTGCTGTTTTTGGCCACGATTGCCGGTTTATGCCCGAAATTTCGCCCAAATACGTCTATGCGGAAGCCCTCAGGCCCATTGAGGCCCAAAACGGGGTGAAAAATTTTCCACAAAAAATCGACTTTTTCCCTGATGTATATAAATCATGCGTTTTTTCTGCTCGAAAAACTTTTTCTCTGGGATCGGGCCCAATTGGGCCTCAGTCGCTTCCTATGGTCCAGACGAGTCCAGAAATGTGCCACTTCCGGTACCTGGGGCCCTTCCGGGGGCCAGCGTGACCGTTTTCGCGTCCGTATAGGGTGCCGCCTAGGGTTAGACTCGACTACGGTAAATTGCTGTTTTTGGCCACGATTGCCGGTTTATGCCCGAAATTTTATAGACCCAATTTACAATTAAAGAATGAATTGAAACATAAATACAGCAATTTTGTGTCCATATGCCGAACTATATCCTGCGGGTAGTCAAACAGCCATTTTTTGTCATGAGCTGGGAATCTTTGTATAGAGATATGTTTACATCTTCTATGTATAGAATGTTTGTTTTGAGGCGTTAAAATATTAGACAGTTGCTGTTCTTTATATTTATTATCACATTCTCCCTGAACTTTCAATAAATGCTGTTACTCATTTTTCACATTCATATCACACAGCCCTCCTGACTCTCCCTAATACTCTTTCGGATGGGTGGAATTTATGAGTTTTTTTAAATACAACTCACAGTTCGTTTTTTCTCAATTGTCAAAAACATGAATAATTTCACGATGACTTCGTGCTCTTTGTTTAACACTTGTGATATTGTTATGGCGTGTAACCAATCACCGTGAAATTATTCAAACTTAGACAGTTGAGAAAAAATAGGCTATACCCACGTGCGAAATTGCGAATATATAACAATGTATGAACATTAAGATATCACGAAATCATAGACATAATTTTATTGCAAAAAGACATTTGTCCATAGGCAAAACAATCATGTAATATACATATACATGATATTCTGGGTATCATAGCCCATCCTTGCCGTCTTGTCGTCATACGACGTCTACTCTGCCTAAATCTACAGTCCCATAAACATTAAAATAGTCGTGAGGGCACCGTACGGGCGTCGTGCGATCAAGCTCCGCAAGGACCCGTACGAACTCTTACGTACCCGTATGGACTGTTTCGTTTTTACCAGGGTCTGTGAGATGAGCCCAGGATACACGTATCAGTTTCAGAGTCAAACCGTGAACAAAATCGTGGGCGAGTATGGATTAAACATGCATATCTTTAAGCTACGGCTCCGTACGGGTGTGTTGTTTTGTACCATGTGCGTACCGTCACCTTAATACGCAAAGCTTCTAATGGCCTACGACTGTCTGCACGTACAGGTCCGTAACAAGTCACGATTTTATGAGACTAAGCATAAGCAGGTCTTTAACACTTTCGGTATGCTTAAACTTTCTTAAAATTTTCATCACAGTCAAAGGGTTATTGCTGAAAGTACGGGCAATCTGAAAAATGGTTTCACTTAGTCACGACTGATGGAGGTGTCTGCATTGCAGCTAGGTTTAGAATGTCTCAGTGATGAATATGATGCGAGCAAGACATAATATTCAATCCAATTTACCTCTCATACTGATGAGCCAGCCCGGCTTCTTTCGTCAAAGCTCATTCGTTTCATACTTACGACCTGTGAAAGTTTAGATTTTCTTTCAAAGTGTAAATTGCTACAGACATCGGCATGTACAAAATAAACGTGTGCAGATCGTATTCTAGGTCATGCGTGGTTTTTGTGCTTTAGACAATGGGCATGTCCTTTAAATACAGTTGAATACGCTAATGCATGAACAGCATTTACGAATATAAACAGGCCATATTTATGTGTAACATTTATTTTTAATTGTGTGTATGCACATCGTAAATTTTATATAATGATATCTGTATAAAATAAGTGTAAACTATTTAAACTATAAAATTGTAAAAATAATATACCCCTAAATATTGGTGTTTAATGAGGGAGCCGGACAAAAGGTCCCATGGACAAAAAATTCCATGTCATTTTTGACATTTTTTCCATATTTTGGCTGTGTGACTTAGTTTTTGATCCCAGATGACCCGAACTGAAGATGTTCAAACTCATCTAAGCAATTGACTAGACAAGCATTCTGACCTGGTTGGATGGCAATTGAGGCAAAAATGTGACCACTAGAGTGTTTACAAACAAATGTGCACGGACAGACAGACGGACGGATAGACGGACAGACAAAAAGCTATCATAATAACTCACTCTGTCTCTACGTGACAGGTGAGCTAAAATGTCATTCGGAACTCCTCGGCCATTCGCTACGAATAACCTCGGACATTTTTAGGCGCCATTTTGGAAAAACCGGTGTTGAAGTAAACAAATACACGATCGTTATGGCGATGACTGAAGTTTCGTTTTTTGTCCGTAAATTTGAAATTACACATTTCAATATTACCCATGAACAATATTTAGTTCAATTTTAAACAAATAAATATGTTTAAACAAAGATGTGTGTGTATACTACAAGAACTATTTTGTTTAACCGTTACATGTACGTGCTTCGCCTCGTGTAGGTAGTAAAATCACCAAAATCCAGTGAAGACCCCCACGAATCCTTCCGAGACTATTCATTCATGAAAGGTCGAGGTGTTCCGAATGCTACAATGTCTGGATACAAAAAAGAACGACAACTCATGTTGTGCATAGTTTATTCCACGAGAACCAACCATCTTTTTTTCATCATCTAACTGATAAAGACTGTAAGTACGGTTGAAATATACATAACATATTCAATATTGGTAAATAACTGACTATTATTATTATACATAATATTAATTACATAATGGTTTAATATAAAATATATGACAAATGTAAAACTAACAAGTAATCGTGCTTTCATCCGCAACACGTGCTTAATAACTATGTACATCAATCATTATGAAAATACAATGACATTCCACAAGTTACGTCACAATTTACGTCACAAAATAGCAAAGAATGTTTGCGCGTGTCAAGAAACTCGATTTTTTTTTGTAATATATGTCGCCAAAGATCTGCGATGAAATTGACAAGAAGCAAAATGACACTTCACTCAAGCAAGATGTTAAATTGATTGAAATTTCAGTACGTCATTTTCTGACATCCTCTGTGTTGATCGTCGGTTTAATTTCACTGACATTTTTTTGTAATGGAAGTTTTAATGTGGTTCATATTGTTTTATTCAAATTAATATCTAATGCCATTTTTAAACGTTCGAAAAGAATAAAATAATTGTATAGCAGTTGAAATGGATCTTAAATTAAATTCGTAAAAAACACCTTAAATGACGTCATAGAGTCACGAGATTATTCGAGAATTATGCAGGATCAATAATGAGAACACGTGACCAAGTGATATGCGTGTATGTACAATATATAAATGAAGATTACAAAGCTCACGTGCAGACGTACTTTCTCACGTGCAGTCATACACTCACACACGCATGCGCAGTTCGACGAAGAATCTGACCAATGAGCAAAGTTGTTTAATATACAGTAATGTGTCACAACCGGAAACGTCAAGGTCATGAAGTTTTATGATGAATCATCAAATTTGCTCGTGTAAATACATATGCACAGAATGGAATTTATTAACAGTAACTCTACACGTGATTTGACGAAGCTAAAATGGAAACCTTAGCAACAACGAAGGTAAATATACATTTGTTTTACTCTATAGCTTATTCGTACTCAAAACTCCTCGCCCTTGTATACTTTGAACATTATTTAGGTACGAATGATGTTGATGACGAATGTGTATTCTGTAAGTCTAAATACTAATTATTTAATAGCTTTTGACTATGCAGCCAAATAAATTAGAACAAATGAGAATTAAGCTAAATGCTTTATTATTAACGATATTACGCCACACAGCCTAACATTTCCTTATAAAGTCTAATATGTTTCGGTTATGTTAGGTTCAGCTACCCCTAATGTTAATTTTATCATTAAAATACCTTTAGTAACTTAAACTAAATATCTGTCATCAATACATGAATGCTTAGTATTTCGTTTTAACACATTCAAATGAATGAGTAAAATAGTGAAGTTTTAAAGGTTTCCAAATAATGAATATTGTTGTTCATAAATATGTCATTGGGAAGACTAGAGCAACAAAAAATGACGTAACGTGCAAAACCGGTAAGGAAAATGTATACTTCGTTTGTTAAACAAGTAAATGTTATAGACATTTTGTCAAAAGAACGGGCTTTTTATTGAAAAAAAATATTTATGTGACTTAATAAAAATGTTACTAAGTATCAACTAATTCGATTCTATGCAAAACCTTATGGTCAAAAGGCAACTTTTTTCAAATTTTCTTGATGAAATAACTGATTTACACGTTATGGAATTCCGAAGTACCTCAAGTAAACCTAACTAGTTGTACGTTAAAACGGTTTTTAGTGAATCAAGTATGCCAATTAAAATGTTCAAAAAGAGACCAAATAATATAAACTTCCTTTTATTGTTTCAGCTATTTAAGTCAGATATATGTATTATTAAATGGTTATAAAAATGATTAGTGTTTTATGCCACAATATTCGGCTAAAGTCAATTCATAACTGATTTAAGTATAATATGGACTTCAAGTATAATTTTAAATGCTATATCTATCATTTATTTGCGACTGCCAACTGACACTCATATTCCCTGGTCAGGCCTAGATACCAGTACCAAAGCTTTCAATATAGTAATAAGCATAATATTATAATCACTGCAAAACTCCAAAAAACGTAAAAAATCCCATCTGGGAATCGAACCTACGACCTTTGGTTTCGTAGCCATTATATCGAATTCATTTTAGCGTACAATTAACATGATGGATTGGACTTTAATAATGTATTTTTTAGATTATTTGTCTCAAAAACTGTTTATAATTCAATACGTGCAAAGTCAGTCAACAGTTGAAAACGTAAACAAAAACAATTTAACAGATTCAATACATCTCCATTGAGTAATATATAATAATCATAATAATACTATTTTCAATAATAGGTTAAGAAAAAATCAAGTCACAGTGCGTACGTACATGTATTATATATATATATTGCTGGAAAGTGAGTGAGGAAAAGAAACATCGAAGATTATGGCGCGAAATAATCGCGTTTTTATAAAAACAACACATCTCACAATTGTCAATTCATGACCAAAAAGTAAGATGAACAATGCAAATACAAAACAACATTTGTATTTAAACAATTAACTGACATAGGCGGGTATTATGTCTTTGGCATATAACAAAAAGCGAGAGTTTTATCACTATAGTAACAAAAATAACACAATTAAGCCATTGGTAACTACTATTTGTTTTTCTTGATGGCGCCAATTTTCTTCCGTATATGTTAAACAAGTTTACGTCCTGGATACTTTGAAATAAAATTTAAACAAAGTTTTAAACCATTTTATATTTATGACTTTGTTGAAAAATCGGTAACCAGTCTGTCAACCTGTTCCTATAAATAGAATCAAAATGGCGCCCAAGAATATTTTGGCGGTCAATGGCGAGGACTAGTTTAAAGATCCGTCAACCAGCAACCCTTCTTAAGGGTTTTCACTGGAGGACATCATACTGTCCTAGGCATTGAGTGCCGTTTTTCTACAACACTAAATTGTAAAACACTAAAAAACGATCACCACTTACAGAAGTTAAATTCTACGTAAAAGAAAGAAGAGCTAGCAGAGGGGAGGTAATAAGATAGTATAGTCAGTTAAATACAAACAGGGGTGATCTCATTTGAACTATGAAACGTTTTTTTCCCATATAAATGATAACATATAACACTATGGAATTTTATGATGACAAAAATACTATGTTTTAAAATTATAACACAAAAAACACATTATACTTTGAATGCATATATAAACGTATTTACTGCAATATGTAAACTTATTTGACTCCTGACTGTCATGTTTAACAAGAGCAAAAGACAAAATAAGCTCGGTATGTTTTTAACAAATTTGCAAGTCATTAATACCTACGTTTTATGACAATTGACTTGAAATTTAAGTTCAAACACAGTTTTTTTTCCGGCGTATACAGGTATTAGAACAGCACTATCGCATGCAAAACGTACAGCACCATTGTATTGGTATAAATTAGAAATGAAAAATCTAGTAGATTTTCAGGTTGATTTTCCAAAGTGACTGCTTTTGTTATTTACTGTGCTCTTTCAGTCAGAAGTTTGAGAATTTCAACTAGTTAAATGATACAGTTTGTTATGTTTTAAAAAATCATGATTTCTCGGATATTTTGCATAATATTAGAGAAACCATGACATAATGAAAACTTAGGATTAAAATTGAGTCATTTTTAGAATTCTAAATGTATTTATTTAATTTAGTAAACGTTAAGACATATTTCATCATATTACTATGCATAATATAAATTGAAACAATAACATTTTAGATGTATCAATTAATGTCCTATCTCTGTAATGAATTGTTTTTTATTTGAGTTGCTGTTTTTTTTAATTATTAAACTAAAACTAAGTCAAGTATTAACATAGAATAAATTGAATTGGAATTCGAAAAGAAATAATTATCATACATATTGAATTCCTAGTAGCCGTCGTTCTTAGCAAAATAATGTACATGTAATTTTGCTGGTACCTTATTTGCATAATCACAGAAGGCAATATATTTGATCTAAATCAAACATGTGTTTTTAAACGTAAATACATTCTAGTATCAAATCATCCCACATGTATGTTTCTAAATTAACGTCCTATTTTTACAACTAATGACTTATCTACTATGATGATACTTTCACAGGGAAAATATTAGTTTGTACACAAAAGTTACTTAAAATTTATTACTCGTATGTGCTAGTTAATACAATAAAAGTTCGATGTCTCGAGCACGGCTAGTTCGAACTTTCCGGATAGGTCGAACATTCAACCTGATACCGATCAAGTTCTCTTATATATATCCATGAAAAATGTAAGAAACAGTAGCCATTTTCACAAATTAAAATTTATGAAATAAAATTATGGTCAGTCAATTCAAAGATTTACAGTCCGAAGCCTCGAAGATAGGATATTATATTGTGATATTGATTTCAGAAAGTATTTATTATCCCACATATCTAAAGAATATTATAATTGATTGGACAATAAATGAAGGTATTATGAATGTTTCCTGCTTTTAACTTATGATAATTATTATCGTACGTTTTTTTGTGTGAAAATGACCGCAGAGTGGAAGCAATAATGTTGCATCGGACGGGTCGAACACCCTGGTTCGCTGGAACTTTTTATGACAAATCTTCGAATTCGAGCCATCGAACTTGTATTGTACATACGAAACCCCTAAAAATGATTGTAACTAGATGTATAATGGGTCTGTATCCGGTACATGTACACGGTATGGTTTACATGGCACAAAAATTGATTGAACTTTTGTTAATTAAGTTTTAATTGAATTTTAATGATTTTTTTAATGATTAAAATTGTGATCAATATTATGAGATCATACGATTATTTCATTATACAAACATGCATACATGAATGACAAATACAAATAAATTGAAATAATAATTAATTATTGTAACAAAAAATGCGACTAGATTTGTTTAAATGAAAATGCTTAATCCACCAGAGAAGTGGATTGCATGTATTTGCTAATTTGATAATACAGTACATATTTACAAGAAATAAGATTTTTTGGCAATTTTTAAAACTTTAAAACGCTTTGTTTTCTAAACCTTAAACTACATTAAGTAGAAACAGACTAGGAGAGTTTAATTTCTTGGTTTAAGTAGTTTTAAGTTATTTGATACGTATAACTGTTGTAACGTAGATGTATTTGAAAGCTATAGTACGACAATATTAACCTGAGCTTGAACTACCTAATAATAATAATTACACACTTCTCTTTCATTAAATCGTGAGTTTCCGTATGCGTGTATACGGTTATACACGTGTTTATAACGACCTATGTGACTATAAATTAATTTTGTAAAAGTGGCATGTTATTGTACTTATAATTTAGGACACATTAGTTTTGGGGGAAAACACGTAAGTCCGCGATACTGTGGCACACTTTCAAAGTATTTATTATTATCAAAACAAAATAAATTGCTCAGAACGTGTATTTTGCCGAAAGCTCCCGATAAAGCGCGATTTACAAACGAAGACAAATTAGACTGTATATACTGAGTTGAATATATTCTTGCATAAAGGTCAAGCTCAGTTCAATATTTTCGGACTATACTATACATGCAACTTAGACATAGAAAAAGGGTATATATGTCTCTGCTTAAACATGATACCTTGTTGGAAATTCAAAAAGCCTGCTTTCAAGTAAGTTATAGTTTAGGCCCATAATTCATTCAAATTAATCATTGTGTGTACTATGTGCAAATATGGATAAGTGAACATTGTGTAATTGATTAGTACAGGTAAACATGAGTATAGTCTTATTTTTGTTAAAATTTCTAGCAATCATATTTCTTATGAAAGTTCGAACTACCTATCCTATTCTATTCAAAGTGTGTATAAATATTTAGAGGGGAAAGTCTAAACATATTCATAATATTTTGGTCCCTTAACAACAAAAAATAGAAAACAAGATAATTATTCAAGTAAATACAATGTATCATAAAATTATTTATGAAAACAGTTTCTTTTTTCCACTATCGCTTTCTCTTCATAAAGATTTTAACATTCTTTCAAAACAAATATTCAGAAAAATATTCAGACATAAACAAAAACAATCAGTTTAACAATCAAGTATTTTTTAAGGAAAATCAAATCAAAATAAGCTCAACTGCATTTACACAATAATCATCAAAATATGACATGGATTTGGTTACATTTGCATTATTAAGTAACAAATTCATTTTAATTGTTCTAACAAAATCAAAACAAAATAAAATGGTTGAGAATTAGTACAAGAACATAATTTTTCAAGGTCATTTAATAGTTAATAATCTAACACAATTATCATTTATTGATAATGAATACAAAAATTGACAGATTATACTCAAGTTAGTTTCATACAATTATTGGTTATATCAAATTCTGTATATTTTCTTCAATACAAATGTAACATAAATACAATGCTATATTGACATTACACGGTACAACTATGCCAAGTTATTTTTCGTTATCTCGACTTTGTTTAGCTCGAATTTTCGTTATCTCGATCTAAAAATGTAAGTCCCGATTCTTGCCTTTTTATTTATAAGAGATTTATACGGTTAACTCGAATTCTATACATGTATCGAATTCTTGATATTTCAACCTTATATTTCAGTTTACAACCTTCTTTTTTTTAATCATTGTTGATAAAAAAGTAACAACGTAACAAAAATTTCTTAAGAAAAACAAAAATTACCTCGTAGGCAATTCAAACGAATACTTGATAACGCTTATCTCGATAATTCACTATTCCGAATTATTTTCCAACGGTCCAAACAAAGTCAAAATAACGAAAAATGACTGTAGTTGTATCATACATAAATGCACCGGTTAACAGATGGTAACATATCCGGACAATAACAATTTTATATTCCAATTTGGAATGTATGTAAATTTTAGAGTCTATCGTACATTATATAAACATGGGCATAGTTCCACAAACCATATCACACTAAGACTGGTATTAAGATACTGTTTTAAAAGATATTAAATTTGGTGGCTGTACCGGCTTGTTCAATGAATGCAAACTTAAGTTTCTTTTTGTTTGTACCTTTTCATGGGTTTTAAAGTATGCAATTGACATTACGTTGAGGCTACGACAAACTCGCCTTTGAACCAAGGGTTAATTTGTTTAAAAAAGCAATCCTTTGTGCCCAAAGACACGAGACTATGTTTGTCCAAGAATATGATAATCCTCTCATTGGTGAAAGGATTATGAATATTAAGAAAATGGAGGCCCTGCGTAATGTCAATAATTCGCGATTCCATATCATTTTTCATGTTCTAGAATTTGCTACAGACATCTGTGATACGTACTATCATAGATCTTACGACTGGTTTTAGTCGTACACTCTTCTATATAGTATTGGGGTACTATCGTAGATTTCTGAAAATATTATGCTGTCAACTAGTCAGTTTTGGCGCAATATGTGTCCGTGATTTTCATAATTGCGTTATCTGTTCAAGGGTTACTAAGGCAACGCTTATGACAAAACTTGTGTTTCATTACATAAAAATTTCTTGCTGAAAACTTAGCAATTAGGACCAATCTCAGAGTAAGTGATTATATGAAACCTGACCGAGTTGTACATTGAGAACATAAACAATACCAAGGACCCTATATATATATGTACATACCAAGGGTGTGGCACACCTATGCTTGACTTGTCCGACTCGTACATTTATGTCTTTGGACAAGTAAATAAATAAATCCCACTTGTCCATGGACAAGTGATATTTTAGCTGTAAATAAAGTAAATAATGTTTGTTTGTTTGCTGTTTGGTTTAACGCCATTGGAACACCGTGTATAGGTCATATAACGGCGGTCAGTCCACCTACTTACTGTTCCTGGAAAGGCTAATTCTCTGAATTTAGCTGTTAACCAACTACTGAGCACATACTTTCGTCAGAGACTGACAACTGCCCTACATAATTCAGAATCATTGGTAGGAGGGAGAATGGCCGTAGAAATAATTTCATGACCAAACTGCACGAAAGTATGCCCCGGCCAGGATATTTTAAAATATCTCATGTCCAAAGACAAGTGGAAAAAAACAAGGAATTTCAAACCCAAGCTATATACATATACATACGTAAATAGGGTCATTGGTTACACGTATACAAAGTCATTTGTCATAGACTATGTAAAACATTAAAAATCCGGAAATAATTTTCTCTCAGCTTGCTCAACATTTTAACATTTAAGAAAAAATATCAAAAAAAGGGTTTATAGATAACAATGGATACGCGCATACTCGTTGACGATTTGAATAGAGAAACAATAATAAAAACATGCACATTATTTCATAATAATAATAATAGATTTAAAAATATAAAAAGCAATAATAAAATGATACAAGACGAGAACAATACATCTGAGAGTACTTGTAACATAAACAAGAGCTGTCAGTAGAGACAGAACGCTCAACTAAGTAAGTACTTGTCACATAAGATGTGGTTGATGATAAGGAACATACATATTTGTAATAAAAACCTTAAGAAAAAAAAATAGGTTAAAGTAAAAACAAATATTTCTTAAAGAAAACTCTAAGTTCATGGGGAGGTAATTCCGAAAAAAATGTATTAAACGTTCTGAGATGTGTTTGACAATAAGAAACATATATTTAAAATTTGATGTTGATACCTTTTGAAATAAAAAAGTTATAGTAAAAAATAGTTCACTGCACAAAAACATTAATCAGAAATATAGGCGTGGGCGCCGACGCTAGGGCGAGTAAGAGAGCTCTCCATTTACTTCGTAAAGTCGAGCTGAAAATCATGTATTAAGAAATTTTATAAAATATAAAATAAATAAAGGGGTACATAAATAGCTCCTCACTGTACCCCATGATATGGTTAGTCGTTTATGTGCATAATATAATTATACTATTTATCTAAAAACAAGAAACATGTATTCCATTCAGACATCTTTTCTCCCTTGAAAAATGAAGGATTTTATGGTAACAATGCCTAACTTAATATCAACTCAGTATTTCAGGAGTTGCCACTTTCAACCGACTGTAAGACTGTTTTTTGGTGCTTGTATATTTGCTAAGTGTGTGAGTTGCTTTGGGTTTTTAATAGTCTTGCAGTTAATGTTCACTTTTAAATGATCATTGCCGCTTATGTCAATGAAAAATACGCCCATTTTTATTTTCCAAAGTCGCTTACGTCAAAGAAAAAATGATTTGTTCAGTTGATGCTCTGATTTGTTATATTGTCAACAGAACATAGTGCTTTTTTAGAATTCGTAGTGTTTAACTACGTCGTTCATGTCAATGGTTTTGTAGTTAAAGTTGCAGGCCAGAAAACCGAGTAATGTTTGATAAAGTACTAATTGCTATTGCCTGTTTAAAGTGTATAACGCTATATCAGAGTATTTATAATTTGACAAATGTATACAGAGAAGTCATTTCAAAATGCCAAAATTTAGAAGAAAAAACACACAATAATTCTTAATAAACTTACTGAATTTCGACTTATCAACAATTTTTATGCATGCTGTACTCTCGATCCGTAGCTAAACGCCTGTTGGTCAATGAATTATAATCTTGTCATAAAAAACTTTGTCGATTTGAAACAAATGGTCATATTCTTACAATCAAATATTGATGCTGCGATCATTAGAGTACTGTGCCGTACATAGAGTATTGTATGACTAATCTCAAAATTGTTGTAGCAACATCAACCAGATATATATTAGGTTTATTCACTGTAAGTGACTTCGCATTCAATTAAATATCATCAGATCCAAATTAACATTGTTAATGTTTCGCTGAAGAAATGGAGAGTTTTGTGCAAACATTCGGTTTACAGTTACAGTGAAATGATATAATATGGTTTCTGTGTTGAAATGACTCACACAAACAAGCAAAGAAAAATCCAGACAAGCATGAAAGGTGAAAATCTACATAGTTAGATAGTTAGAAATATAGGTATACAAGATATGGTATCAAATACTGTTAGTTTTAATGTCTTATTAAAGATATATCTGCAGTCTATTTAAAACTATCAAAAGTATATGTCTTAAAATGCTGAATTAGATATTGTGTAACCCCTTGTTCTTCCTTTTTACCATACAATGAACTTCGCTTATCCGGAGTAGTGTTGTGTACGTATGCATTGAGAAGACCCCAAATTAACACTTGCCCTAATCCCAATATGGCCCCAACACATTCTATAAGGCGACTTAAGAATTTTAAATGATTGACCAGCTGATAATCAAAATATAGATAGCATGTATTAGTATTGATGCTTGTTTGTTGGTTTCAGACCCAGACATTTCACAACTTCTTTATTTGGAACGATGCAATCAAGGCATTGACCGTCGAAATAAAATAGAAACTACAACTTTATCACGTATAACGTATCACAAAGCTGTGGCGGATAATTACATTCGGTCATGCGCAGTCAGATTTTTCGCAACGATATGAAGTTAAGTTAACTTCTACGCGTGAAAAATAGTACCATTGATAATGATATCAGGCAATATAAGGTAGTCTTGTTTTGCTCTGTTGAATACATGTCCGGGCAGCGCTATCTGCGCTATGATTTGCGTTAAGAATTTAAGTTACTGTGATAACTTAAACAGTTAAAACACTGTAGCACCGAATCATGTAAGTTCATTGAATGGAAATTAGGAAACGAAAGTTTTCGGTAACTTGTCCCAAATATCTATGTGAATACTTTTTCATTTCGTATGGATTCTGCAAATAGATTTTCTTAACATCAATCATTAAGCAACTCAACAAACATTTGAACCGTACATTACTACATTTTTCGGACTGTAAGCTGATTTTTAAAATCATATAAAGCCAAAAAGCCTACGAGATTTTCGTACAAAATACTTGCTTTATTTACAAAGACTAAGGCAGAGTTGTTTTAACACCATTTCATTTTTAGCATGCTACTCGTATACGCTTATACCATTGGTTGCTTACGCCACGTGATGTCACGTGATCCGATGATTTCAAGCATGTGACGTCATTGCCAGATCACGTGAGGGAATCGTGAAATGACCTGATACACGTTTGAAGAGGGAAATGAACGGTTAATGTTTGATTTTTTACTAAATGAAAAGAGAGAATACTTGTGTAAGATGCTACATAATATTGCACACTTATTTACATACATTATATCTGTATAATAATCGATAAACGTTTCTAAGCTTAACAATCTAACATGTTTCCCCGTTGCCGCTAGAAACAAACGGGTAAAAACATAAACAAACAATCTATAGACGCCATATTTGTTTTCATATCAGAGCGCCATCTATAACCACGTGACATCTATACTTCCGTTTCGGAGAAACTGGAATGAACTACACCATTCGGAATGTATCGGTCATTTTCAATCAATTCCTTGAGTTCAGCTTGTGTCTTTTCGCTAAGAATATGTTGTTGAGCCTTCAAAATACTAAGTATCTTCCGAACGGTCAGTCAGACGTTGGAATTATCGTCTGATATTTGGTTAGTGGCATGTTTGAACAAGGGTTTATTTCGGTAATAATGCCAAAGTTGGACGATTAACTCCGACACTAAAACGTCATTTGCATTTTTGCCCACAAGTCTTAAAACAAATATACCGTCTTGGCGTAGGTACTGTTCGCAGAATTTCACCGCCATCTTCTTGTCCAATTCGGACTTGTAACAGTCATTAACTCTCAAGAATTTCTTCATGTATCTGATGCGATGTTGTCTAAAGATCATGATATAAGCCCATATGAGGAAGTTGGCCGTACTCAACACAGACACGGCCACCAGCCAAAACCATATAAACATAAAAATCTTCTCATTAAATAAGTTAATAGGCAATACACATTGCACGCTATACTGTTGTACATTTCGGAGCTGTCGTATACTAAAGTCACACATTGTTACCCGCGGGAAACGCGGACTTTCCTCAAAATCCTCCCCGCGTGACAATTTGCCCATCACTTCAAATCCATAAGCATTGTAGTTAGTCCCGAGGAATTCATTTAATATAAATAACTGTCCAACGGCGTTAGTCATGTATAACAATTTTATAAACATGTATATCGTAACAAGGTAGTTGCCATAGCGTTTTCCACACACTATGCAACAAAATTTTGATATAGTCTGACGTAAACGGATGAAACAACCAGAGCGATATTCTCGTGCATTCTCGAGCCAGCGGTCCATGTATTTGACGATATGCCTGATGGTTCTTTCTCTCTCTTCAGGTGAGATATATTGTGTCTCTGCTGCCAGGGTAACTATTTTATCTAAATTCACACCCGCTGATGCAGTTAAAATTCTCCATAATATACAAGGAATCTGAAATAATTAACATATGATATTCATCCGCGTCTAACATCAGAAAAAAATGTGCATTATGTATTCACTGTATTCACCCGCGTCTAAAAACTGAGAAAATAGAGCTAAATGCACTCATTTTATGGTATTCATCCGCTTTCTATAAACGTAGAAAAAAGTGATAAATGTACTCATTGTATGGCATTCATTGGCGTTCTAAAAACGGAGAAAATAGTACACCAATGCACGCAGTATATTATATTCATCCGCGCTAATTACAGCAAATAGTGCATTAATACACTCAATATATATCGATTATCCGGGTCTTAAAAGCGGCAGAGACAAATTTACATTGACATCACCATTTCTATGCATTTTAATCGCTGTGAGGCCATTTTAAATGGAGGTCGTGGACTCAAGCGTCTTGCTAAAAAATCAGGGTATGATACCTGTATAGATTATGCATTTGTGTGACTTTTATTTCATATTTTTTCACAACCTATAGGTCAGTCTCTCGTGAAGTATTAGGAATTCATTTTTTACACATTAGCAAGCACTGACAAGTAAATTCTGTAATATCAAAACCGATCCAAAATCTGTAAAAATAGTATTTTATGGAGGATTATTTTCAACAATGAAAATCGGGGATATAGTCACGTGATATTTGGTGGCATCGAATTATTTTCCTGGAAAGTAAAATCTGCAAATATTTTGTTTACGTCATCAGTTGTTGCGTATCACGTGACTATATAGACTAAAAATTCAAAATCCAAGATGGCTGCCGTTTTGTTAAGTTTAAAATGTAACAAACAACTCACCTTAAACAGTAGGGCCTGGAACAGAAGTATCATGGGTACCCACTGGTAATACCCTATTTCCGTTTCTTTTTTCGTGTAATCATATTTGGGTATATCGTTATCAAAGTGTACGAAGTAGGTATTTGATACCCAGCATACGTTGTTTGTGTAATCCACCATGGCGTCCGTAAACTCTGCCGGACACCAGCAATGAATGGGCTCGCCCACATATTGCTTCGTACTGAAAAACAAAACATGAAATATAGCCCGTTTTTTACATACAATTTATCACAGGATGCCGGTACGGTCCCAAATAAAAAAAACACTTTATATACATAGTTATGTGTTCACGGACAGTTCGCCAAATTATTAGTCATGGGTTTATGTTATGCTTATGCTCGTTTGTCCTAAAAGGGTCGTATAAACAGGATAGTTTATCTACCCATCTTCTCCGGGATCGTACCAATACAAGACTTCCGTCATAGCTACATGTAGGTATATGTCGTTTTTCATGCATTATAAATTCATGATCCCACAAACCTTCAATCAGTGACAGGGGCGGATTCAGGTTTTTTCTAGAGGGGGGGGGGGGGGGCAGAGCTTTTCCTAAGGGGGTCCAAACTTTCGAACCACAACCACATTATACACTGTTAGCAGAATAACGCAACATATTAATGATAAAAAACTAAATAACCATTAAATATTGTTAAGCACCCAGAAAACTTGCTTCATGCTACTTAAAATTGACTTACAGTCAAGAAATACACTCATGGACAAGTACATTTTGGAAATTCCAAGGAGGGGGTCCGGCCCCCTGACCCCACGCTAGATCCGCCTATGAGTGAAAGGTTACAAATCTTTTTTCAGCATCCTTTGTACGAAAACAAGATGGGGATAAAATCAACTTCGATAAACATGTCTCGACGTCAATACATGTATAAATATGGTACATGTAACTGCATCGATTTTCTAATGCAGAACATAACTTTAATATTTAAGACCCAGAATGTAATTAACAATGAATGAGTATAAATGAGTACATGATTAAATCTCAATATTATAGGTTATATGTTATATATACAGTACGAGCTGGTCGCTCAAGCGGTGTGGTCGCTTATAAGGGGTGGCCGTTAGGAGGGGTTAGACTATATTTACATGGCATGTGTTGAAAAGGGAGCAATAAAAAGTAAGCACACAAATAGAAATGTTTTAAATGTTCATGGAAACGTTATGTGAAGCCAATGAATGAAAATTTAATCAGAAGTGATATGTATAGTAGAACGAGTCCGACTTATTGCATATACTTATTGTAGAATAAATTTCATTTTTTATTCAGAATCCTGGTTCGGCAAACTTTAACCGTTTTAAGATACATATGTATTTTAGTTGTTATGTTGATTCACATTCATGTGAAATAATTGTTTAATAGCAAGGAAAAATCTAAGAGCATACATTCTTCGTATTTTAAGAAAGTTTTCAAGAAAATTTTACATAATTCAAGTAATGCGTAACATTAACTTCGAAAATCAGAAATGAATAATTGATTATAAATATGTCGAAGATTTGAAAATGACATTTATTCCGATTCATAAAATGTTTTCCATGAACAATATTTGCAAGTAATTGAATTTTTGCTTTAACTTGATCTACTTTCATTGGAGCATTAAAAACTGTATATGAACACTATAATTACATTAAGTACGAAAGTTTCTGGGTACGAATCGATTAATTACATCACGTTAATGACGTATATTAAATTGTCTAGGGTGAAATCTATCATTTTTTGATGCATGAAGTAATTTAGAAATGCACTGATATAACGTTTCATATAAAAACTTGATACAATAAAACGCCGCTTTTAAGACCAGCCTGGTATATGCTGAGCATATGGACATACATGATTTGGCCTTAACAGCGAGTCGGCATTAATGGTGAACCATGAATTATGACTGGCTGCACATAGAATGCCGTATTTGATGATTTCCTCACTATTAAATGGCATTGAATCTGATAAGATGATCAATTTGTTATAATTATTCCTTTAGTATTTTAATTAACTATATATATGTATACAGTCATTCTTACCCAGCAAACAAGTGAAAGAACAACTAAGTCAGGAATAAGACATAACAAGCCTAATATCATAACGTAAGCTTGAATATGGTGCAAACTTTCTTGGACATTACCTTTCATCGAAAATAAAGAAAACGTATATTTAATTGTTTATCAACATTTTCTGTTGTACGCATAACTGGCTCAAATTTATCCTACAAACTTTTATGGATTCTTTCGTTACTAATACTTACTAAGATTATGCCAAGAAATAGTTATATCTCCTAGCATAAAATCCAACATAAATGTCACCATGTTCTGATCAGTTCTGGCCAGGCAACATACTCATCGTTTCTGGAAAGGCTAAATCTCTGGATTTAGCTATTAACCAGTTACTATGCGCATACTTCCGCCAGCGTCCTACAGCTGCCCTACATGATTTGGAATAAATGGTTGGAAGGAGAATGGCCGTAGACATTAATTTATGACCAAACTCCATGAAAGATTACCTCGTCCGGGAATCGAACCTACGACCCATTGATTAGTAGAATTAAACAGCGGTTCAAAGTCTGCCTCCATATGATTCAATCAACTTTACAACTTTGAACGATTACCCCGATCAGTGAAATGACCGTCAGGCAGGTGATCCCTCACAGTACCCATTTACACCTGGGTTGAGTGAAGCAACTGGGGAAATTTCTTGCTCAAGGAAATTTACGGTGCTCCTAGTGGGGTTGGAACTCGGGAATTCTTGATTCGGGAGCGCGTCCTACCACTGGATCACTGCTCCAACATTGCTTGCTACCGTATTAGCTAGCCGGACGGGTTGTACAGTATAACCTCTGCAGAGAAGCACTCTACGGAACAAATCCTCTGCACAACAACAGCTTTAAATATTTCCATTAAGTGTAAATTTAACTCAATTGAATCTCTGGAGAGCAATGACCTCTGAACAACACCATACTTTAGTCTCTCCCAGTGGGTGTTGTTTAAGAGAGGTTGTACTGTAATTAAGTTATCAAAATTAATGATAAAACAGACCTACCTCACTACTATGGTAAATATTATAAATATAATTGTTGTGTATAGATGATTTAACCTATCAATCCAATCGTCATCATAACGGCCCTTTAGCCGTGCGTACGTCGCAAAACTACCCAGAACGCTGTCAAGCCTGCAACGATACAAAGAAAAAAGGTGTCGTTAGTGTTTTATACAGAGCCATCTCTTAAACCGGAAACACGTGGGGAAATACTGTTCCACGCGTTCCGGAAATAGTAATACATGTATAATACAGTAACATTGAAATTACAACGCTTATTGTTATGATTAAACAATTATACAAAATGCTAATGAGTTTTGCCCCCATCTTAACATATGAATATGAGAAAATACCGTAAATGGTTATTGCGTAAATGGTAAATTAAAACAAAAGGCAGAGACCTATTGGCTTGCATTTTATGAATCCTGTGAAAAAATATAACAAATGTGATAAGTATCTGGAAATATCAGTATAGACGAGTTGAAAATCCGCCATGTTTTTTTTCAGTGTTGGTCTCAGGTATGTTGAAACTAATAGGCTGTATACATTAGGCATTTACTATGTTAAATTCAATGATTTGTTTTATCTCTCTAAATTCAAGGCTGCAAATAACATTAATAATCTAAGTCTACCAAAATATAATAATATACACAAGGGTTATATATTCTTCTTAGAAGACATGAGTATTAAAGAATTGATATCTCTGTGTTCTACATTACTTTCGGAAATGCGACTAAATCGACAATCATTGTTAATATATCAACTAAAATTAATTCACGATGATGTTTGCTTGATGCTTTAACAGGCTTAGCTGACTTATTTGCAAGTTTGCTGCATAATAATACGGGTATTCGTGTACTATCCCATTATATTGAACTTGTGACGTTTATTTGACATAGAATGCGTCTGAAATTTTTGTCCGATTATCCTATTTCGGTACAAATTTGAACTCGATTGGGTTGGCCATTGAAAACATGGTGATACATTTTCAGGTTACGGAAATTCCCGAATAGTTACGATTATTTCGTTTCCCAAGCGTTTAACTATAATAATTAGAACTAGTACGAAAGAGACAGAAATACACGAAGACTTACGATGTTAACATCAGCGTAAAAGCGTTTTATGTGTTACGACGAGTCAATACATGTACATAAACCTAAAAACTTCAAGTTTAAATATAATTTCGTAAATTCGGATTAAATTTGAAATCTTTCGAATTTCTTACTATTTTGGCAGTTAAAATTGAACACTCGTTAGCAAAAACTTCCTCATCGTCGGAAACCAACGGTGGTATTCGTTATGTTGACGAATAAAACCCTAGGAAGGTAAAACTACCTGAGAAACGCGGAAACCTCTTAAAACCAAACGTTGTGACCGAGGCCCCAGAGGTGTCCGTATTTCACAAGCTACACTGTAAAAAATATAAAATGGTGCAAATACAAAAACATGCATTTCTGTGAAATATAAATTGAAGCGACATGATTTTAAAAAAGCTTAAAGTTAAAGAATAATGAAAATCAATGGGTGAATATATTTTATAGATATATGAATATAAATATGATTACATGGAAATAATATAAAAACAATGAAAAAAATGTCTGATCTAAGTTTGATATAATTTCTGTAGTAAATCAATATAAGAAGCTGAAAAGCTATGATGGTTCATTCATTGTATTTTATCTATCGTGTAAAGTTACCAACGATTTCTTGATGCGGAGCAAGCCGGACTACCATGTGAGCTAACCAAATTGGCTCCGAATTGAATAAACTAGTATTATTGATGAATTACCGCCCCTAGCGGACATTCGGAACTCCTTGGCGATTGTCTACGTAAATATAGAGCAAATCATTGCCGTGGTGTACCGAATGACATATGATCATCAAACTACAATGTATATATAATTAGAAAATATATTGCCTTCAGGCCGGTGGTAAATAATTTATAATATGCAATTGACAAGGCAAATTGACACTGAGTTAGATTTGATATGCCTGAAGTTGATTTCACCAATGCACATTCTCACTCCAAACAAAACCCACCACTCGTTCAACAACATGAATGCCAAGACATACACTATGCAATATTAATAAAAATCTAAACTCGATTAGGTTAATTAAGGCCACGAACATTGCCGAACAATTACGAGTGTTACTCGTTAAATCATTGGAACACTCGGTGTTTTTCGTAGAGTATACATCACGATAGACTATTACCAACAATACATTTGAAATATTTGGTTTGTAAAACACAGTATGGATAGATCATAGATTAGTTTACTTCAACAACAGTTGAAGTATTTTGTCTGCGCATGTGAAGCAACGGGAATTCCAAAATGGCATCTAAATATATCCAAGGGTATTCTTAGTAAATAGCCGAGGAGTTCCGAACGAAACTTATCCTTTAAATACATGTTTATATTCTAAGCACTGTAACCTAGTGATAAAAACAAGTTGAAAATCAGACGACAATAACAAATAAACATATTTCGATACATATTAAGCCACACACCCCTCATTGAGTCTCTTATTTTGTTGCCAAATATTTAATGGCGACTGAGTCTTAAAATTCGTGTAATGGGCTGTGGAACAATAGCCAACAACGAATATTTTTGCGCCAATTTTGGTTGTACTACAAGAAAATATGAAAGACGATTTCCCGCCAAATTATGATGTACTAGACCAATACAAGAATGGCGATATTATACTACATTCATTTAGATGATGACGTTTTGCCAAATAAAATAAATCATAGTTGGACATCTCGGTACAAGAGAATAAATATTTAGTAAGAACAACGTACTATAGAAAATATACAAGATAGTTTTGGAGCTTAGTTATGAAGTTGTGTTTTGTGTTTGTTTTCTGTTTTTATAAGGTTCGTCGTCAACCACGTGACAACACAAGTTATTTCCATTTTACGGCGGCTAGCTCCCCGAGTCAAGTGTCTGGACCTTTGTCTATCACATATCTTTTCCCAAGACTGACAATTTCTCCATAAACCTGATACATTTTAGTCATCCCTCTAAAGGCTCTCGTTTACTTTTCCAGAAAGACACTAATACACTATACAGGGGAAAATCATCCTAACTGTAGAATTTCATGGAAGGTTACATTCGGAACAACCTCGGCGATCATCTACGAACGCCGAGGTAGTTCCGATTGGGAAGGTTATGGCCTGCCATGACCAGAGATAGATTTAAGTATATTGATAAATAAACTTATAAGCGGAATAAATATTAGGTTCACATCTGTTAGACTCCATTATTAGTAAATAATTTTATGTATTTATTGTTGATTATACAAATTGTGAGTATTGTGGAATATTATATTTTCTGTATATTCTGTACAGAAATCAGACGTACATGTGCTGCTTGGAACAATGGCTACAAAATAATTTATAAATATTCTAACATAAGTTTATACAAACAAAGCTAGCCATATGGTTGATAGTGTATGATTAATGCTTCATATTTTGTTCATAATTCACAAGACAGGCAACTACAGTACCCACCAAAAGTTAGGAGACAAAGGATACTTATTAAATTTTTCAAATTCAAATAATTGTTGGTTTTTGTAAATTATAATTGATTTGTAATACACTTAATACGGTTGGTGATAAAATGAAAGCACATTTCATGAATGCATCACAATTAATAGATTCAACATCTGATATCCCTTAACCTCCAAAATAATGATCAATGCACATGTAATTATTTTCTAAAGCATATTTTAAGCTACTTTTTGCTCAATTATTAATAAAATTATGACAAAAAAAGAAAAACAAAACTAAAAGCATTTCAAAATAAACAGTTGTAATTTTTTGATAATAACTATTAAAAGGCCTAAAGAGTGAAATATCTCCAAACTTTTGGTGGGTACTGTACACAGACACACATATATACAGACAGACATATACAAACAATCATATGCAGACACACTTTACAGACATGTATCTACATGTACTAGGGAGGTCGGGTCGATTTATAAGTTCAAATTATTTACGAGCAATAAGTTATTATATATACATATACCAATGTATACTGTCAGTACTTTGATTTTAGAGGTCAATTAAGTACATGAACTAACTTTTTAATGAACAAGAAAATCGATGTGTAAGTGCAAAACTATTCTAACTAAATGTACATAGTTAATACAGAAGGGTGTAGACTTCTTAATCGCTGAGCCATCGAAATGTTTTCATTCTTTTAATACAATGTCTGTAATTTTGAGTTATTCGTACAATCAGACAGCTTTATGGGTAGAAGTTCAAAGAACACGTACATAGTTGTAAGTCTTAGAGTTCATTTTATAGACGGTGATATTTTTCACTTCAGATTTAAATACCCAACAAAGGCGCTAAGCAATGCCATCTCTATATAGATATAATGCATATAAAGTGTCTGTATGCCATAATTCAGCGCCATATCTGAAGACTCCACAAAATCGTAACCTATTCAAATACTAAACAAAACGTGTAGTAAATCTACACCCACGCCCTCACGTACATAGAACGAAGTTCATTTCCAGGGACTACACTTTTAAAGGCATTTATTCAGAACTACAACCATAAACTTTGACATAAAAACGTGACAACAGTGATATCTTAATGTGCAGAAATGCTGAAGTCATTTCCTAAATGTAGTAAGATACGCTAAAAACAATCGATCGTGTCGACAGAAGACTTCTCCGACAATCTAGGGAACTACTTTATTGCAGCATTTATCTCCCGAACTTGATTAAATTGCCGGTTACACTCGGTAACATTAGGAACAAAATGAGATTTGTTTGTCTGCCGTAAAACACGGACTATATTTCATCGAAAATTGTGAAAGATGTAATAAAAACAATATAAATGATTTCAAAACATACTCTTCGTATTCCTCCGCGTCATCGGGATCGTATTTAGGTCGGACTATTTCATTGAACGTTTCTTCCATGACTTACGTATTTGAATAAATCAAACAAATTACATCAGCTTTTATGTTTCTTATTTCCGGAATATTACGGCGGAAACACCCTATATCCCACGATCACTCTATAGTTTATAAGCGGGGTGACAAAAATTTAAATCATGCATTTCATTTCTTAAGTGTTTCCATATAAATGCACGCGAGCACGTGTGTTATACAGAAAGTTAAAACAAAACAAAAATAGTTTATAAAAAGAAAATGTTCTAAAAGTAAACACTTCTACTGCATAAACGTATTCTTCTGAATAAAGTCTAATAAAATTATTAAATTATCCATGAAAATGGAAAGATTGAACAATATCCATGAATTAATTAATAACTATTTTTACACAAAGTCACAATAGTGGTATGATGAAAAAATAAATGCGTTCTAATTATTTTTTTTACTCAGATAAAAACGTGTGCATGGTAATTAATATTAAATTTGATTAAAATCTCGAGGCAAAATGTACACGAGATAATAATCAATTATTTAACAAATTAATAAACAAACTAATTACACATTTCGGATGTTTACACATTTCGGATGTTTACACATTTCGGATGTTATCTTGCTATATTATATGAGCGGCGAATAATTCTGTGAAACGTGGGTTTTCTTATACGGAAATGATCATGACACACATCAACTATGGTTTTAGAACAGCATTATTATTCAAGTATAAATAAAATAAGATGTTCGATTCACTAACCAGTTTTTGGTTCATTTTTACATATATTTTATTTACAAGCAATAACTTTAAAGTCAACATTTCTAATTTCAAGGGTGAATCTGCAAGCATTATTTTGTCCATATATGATAAAAAGGTAAGAAGAATATGTAGTTTACTATTCTTAACTCAGTGCAATGACAATACAGTGTTGTGATTTATTTAAGGATAAAATATTCCCCATAGCCTAAAGGGTGACGAATTGACAAATCATATCAATTTGAGCAATCTGTGACTAGCAAACATAATATCATAAAGTTTAAACTTTCAAACCAGTTTTCAATTATTTTCCAAATAAATCAGTGATCGCCTACGAAAAAGGATAGGGAAGTTAATGCATACAAAATGCCATAAACATTGTAACCTGAAGTCACAAAAAACAACAAACAGTAATGTTGTTGTTTTTGGATGAGTTTAACGCCATAGTAACATATGCAACGATATCACGTCAGTCAATCTACTCTTTGTTCCAGGAAAGGATAAACCCTGGATTAGGCTGTTTACCAATACATGTAACTAGGCGCATACTTCCGTCAATGAGCAATGTCGTTTACATTGAGAGGTTTGACTACATTTCAGATCAGTGTTTTATGGTTCCAAACAGCAGCAACAGCGGAAACAACAATTAAAGTAGAACAATTAAAAACGAAATCTAAAACCGAAGCTATCAAATGAACTAATTCGATTCGTTAGGGCTAAATGACAGTTAAATCGGAATAAAACCGGATCTGGAAGTTAGCAAAAAACTTAGTTGAAGTACTTTCAGAATTTGTAGCAGATATCCTGATTGCTGGCTGCTAGCGAACAGAAGTACATTGACACGGGAAATAAATGGCATCGGAATTATTTCAAAGCCGGTGACTTAATTGTCGGTTGAAGATGTTTTCTATGAAATATTTGACAACAGTACGGCCTAACGTGTAATTATCCCCACCCAGTTACCTTGTTTTGACGCATCCTGCGTCTCAATGTTCGGAATAAATCAGACATTATCGGCAGAGAATCATTTTTAGCTCTTTCTTATTTTATACAATAAATCTGTAGGCACATTGAAATAATTACACCATTCTTTTACCATTTGTTTCGTATTTATAGTCATTAGTTTTACGTAAATAGAAAAACAAAGAAATAAACAACAACAACCGCCCTTGATCTACGGATATGTAACGATTTCTTTTCCGGAACCGGACGCTTATTTAGATAGAAAATATGCACAATTTGCAACTGTATGGAATGTAAATGATATAACAGAACATAACGAACTTTTAAGCAAAGCCACGAATTGATCAACTATTGACTTTTGACTAAATGCCGTTTTTTGGCCGTATCCGTATTTCATCCGTATTTTTAACCAAAAAGTGGGTTTGTAAACGTTTTGGTGGTAATTAGTCTTTTCTTTGTGTACCTTAAACAAAACAAAATCAGAATATTAAACCATTTCTTCATTTCTATTTTTCTGACTCGTTACTCTGATGAATTAAACAAATATGTTATATATTTTTCTGTCTCGGGTCAGTTTGCACCAACTATATCTAGTTCCTTAAAAGTTCCCTTCTCGTATATTTTAACAGTAACAATGTGCATTATAGTTTGATCATGTATACACGAAAACGTAATTTGTTCAAATTAATTGAATTATACACTTCAACAACTCGTTTGTCTTGAGGCGATGGGAAACAAAGAGATTGTAGTTTGGCCTGGAGCTGTTTGTTTTTCCTAGTAAACGTTTTGTCACTTTTGTTCCCAATACAGAACAGTACAGTACAGAACAGAACAGAAAAGAACAGAACAGAACAGAACAGAACAGAACAAAACAGAACAGAACAGAACAGAACAAAACAGAACAGAACGTACGTATTATTTACTATACACTAGAATACGCGGAACACGACAATTACAAAAAAATTGAATAAAGATAAACGCATGTTCCAAATGTACAATGGGTCCGGAAGTTTCTTCACACAAATTAAACATGTTTTAGAATTAATTCAGTTATACTTCACAAGTTTTTGTTAGTTTCACAACTAATATACTAATTTTAACATAGGCCCTTTATTATATTCTTTTATAGTGTCTCCAATACAGTCAAATGTAGTTTAAATGAAAAATGATTATTATTTCATGCTTATTCAATTCTCTACAAAAGTTCAAGTTTTCAGAGAAAATATGAAAATTTTACATGTGTGTGAAGAAAGTTTTAGACTCCGATGTAAATATTCGGGTCAAAAACCATTATGAATAAACATACACGTATGTAATATACTGAGCTCATTAAGATGATGTGTTTAAATTTAAAATGTACGTAACAATTAAGGTTATACAAGACTCATTTTGTACCCCTCATCTACATGCTTAGTATGTAATGAAAATACTCAAACGCCTGATTTATACGATGAAAATTAATGTCAGCACTCGGAACAACCTCGACAATCATCTACGAAGATATACCTCGGAAATCAGACGTAGTAGGAATACAACCAGGTTATAAGGTCCGGCGACTGTCATTTTCATGTAAACATTTAATAATGTCACTGTTACACGCTTTATCTTACATTTTATCAGTACAATGTCTCACACGTCGTATTTCTGTGTAGTGCAGACTATATTACCACAGAAACCAAATTCCTAGATCTACTTTTCACCTTATGATATCCGAGGTTAATCTGCGTAGAAGATCGCCGAGATAGTTCCGAATGTAATGTCAGTAGATGAAGAAGAGTGAACTGAAAGGGGGGTAACTCGGCTGTAAGGTTATTTATACATGAATAATCTCCCTTTGTTTATAAAACTTAATATGGTGGAACTATGTTGACTAAGTTCTTAGTTTCATTGATTTATCGAAAAATGCACAGCGCTGTCAATTGAATACCGTAATACTTGGGTTTTATACAAGACCGTTGCTACTCTTCATTCATTCGGAATACCTTCAGTGTTCACTGTTGATACGGTATCCTTAGCAACCATCGATTAATTGGACTTTATAGCATTTTAACGACGTTAATTGGAACTCTAGTTTAACAAGTCGGTACAGTAACATAGATTGTACTCATCTAAATTACAATAGGAAATTATTCTATCAAGAAAGAGTGCTAGCTACATTATGCAGACAAAATGCAGGGCTAGACAGTAAATAGTTAAGGTGTTCATTTTATTTAGAACTATCAGTCATAACAGGGAAATATTCGCTTAAATAGAGCTGAATAAACTTTAAGACAATCACGAACCCAGCATTCTCGTACCCAGAGTATAGTAGGATTCTCGAGAATCTTGTTAACCTCGGGGTACGAGAATGTGAACCCAGATGTAAACAAGATTTTCAAACCCCTTTGTTCAAGAATGGCTTACAGAAGGCATATATTTGCTTATTGAAATATGATGACATTTTTTTAGTAACTTACTATCTCCCAAGTACAAATCTATTTTTTGCTCTTCACGTAAAGGTTTATTAGTATGGCTTGAGACTAAATAACAACAGAAACCATGATTGATTGAGGAAACTTTTTATATGTTTTTGTTTATACATTTTTGTAATTTGACTAGGGATGAGAGAGCTTCTAACTGCACATATTGCTTCCTTGAGGAACGAACGCACATGTTGATCACGTGGTTTGATTTAAAAAAATTATTCAACTACGTGATTAAATGAAACGCGTATATATCTTGTTAATCAGATTGAGTTAAGTTAAAGAACGGGTTGCCGTAATCTAAATTACTTTTTCAACAAATCAACAATAAAAGAAAACATTTTACGACAATGACAATATAGAAAACGAGTTCAATGTCGTAAAAAAGTAAAGAAAAACTGCCATAAAACGGCACTTTTATAAGCAATCAGCCGTGTGAGATCTAAATGCCACCATACTCATAGTATGGCAAGATCTTCCATGGACTTCAAAGAAAATTGGAATTACTGTATGTATAATTAAATACAGGAGATATTGACCTAGGTAATTTCCAAGAGATTTTTATCTTAAACTGTATAAATCTATATCAAGGGATTTTTTTCTAAAGAATAATAGCAGAGCTCTTTTTCACTTTTTTCTTGCCGAGTTTTCCTTCTCCCAATGCAGACATAGTAACTTTGAACCATAAACCCTCCTGATGTGCCCTGTTCATTTATTCCACAATCCCCGTCCTTTGACCAGTGTTTGTTATTATTTCAACGGCTGCGATCAAGAATGAAAATTAAATAAAAAAGGCATACATGTCTTTTTATAATTAATTACGCATTTGAGTATTAGACCAACAAAGATTGTTCAATTTAGAAATGTATAAATATAAGGCATACTTTATCAGTCATATATTTTAATACAGGAAATCAACGAAATTAGGACGACACAATCTGAAGTTTTCAGCAAACAGAGATCTATGTACACGTACCACATGATGGCCCCTAATCTACTTAGTTTGAATTTCGCTAAGATTAGTACTTCGTTATAGAACCCACATCTAAAGTAAACTTTGATATTTCACTTTGAGTTATTGGACCAACATATAAAGTGTAAGATACAGGCGTTGTACCATATATATACATACATAAAATGACAATTATTTTCTGTTATTGTCACAGAATTATCTCACTTGAAACAATTATAGGTCGAAGTCAATTAACATCAAAAAGCATTCCAGGAACAAACACAAAATAAAAGACATGAAGCTAGCGTTAATGTAGAGAAATCAAATTGAATAAAAATGTATAATTATTTCTAATTTGAATAGGAAAGTTCAGTCGGTGGCTTCTTGTAGAAAGTGGAAATTGTGAAAGAGATTTGAAAAGGAACACAAAGTCATGATTTCTACTTCAAAGTGATACTAGTACTTGTATAGTCAGAAAATATTGACCGGGATCCTGTTTCGTAAGGAAATCACTTCGAAGCAATATTTGCAAATGATGTTAACATGCGAGTTCAATGGAACAGATTTTTTTAAGATCAAAGTAGAAGATCAGGCTAAATTTGTCATACATTTACAAACTTAAGCGAAATTAGCCAATCAGAGGAACAAAAATGAATATATGACCAAATATATAAAATTGCAATTATTGTTTGAGGAATAGAGACGAGGAATTCCAAACATACAGAGATATACGAAAAGTTGATTTTTAAAACGAAAAAAAAGAACTCTTAAAATCGTTCAAAAAGTAGTGCAAAATTTTACGAAATGCGTCAGAATACATTTATCAAATATACACAAAATGAAACACGGTTCCACAATCGTTCTAAATGACATTACATCACTCAAATTACAACTCATCAATCAACAAACAAGAAATATAACCGGACTATTTGTTTGCTAAAAGACGATGTAAGCGGAGTAATCTAAGTAATTGAGATTAATCCATCAAATACAATAACACGATAGTGGACAATCACGTGACGTGAGGTCATCTTTCTGAGAAAAGAGGTTGACAATTATGTCGTTGGGAAGACATCGCTGTAAACAAAATGGACGTCATTCAAGAGAAATAACCGGCGTTGATTGTCCGGCGTTCATATACAAAATGGATGACAAACAAACCGAACTACTTTTTTATCTTTAGCACGGATATTTCATTAGGAGAAAAAAACTCCAATGATGCGATGTTGTGATGATTATTAAATGGGTAAAACGAAAGCTATCTTAAGCCAATATTAATTCCAATTTAGCGTTATTTCTTAACTAAGAGAAAGGTCTTTGTGCTTCAGCGCAATAATTACACAGGCAATGGTACCGTTATTTGATTAAGGACTATTTTGTATCGATTTTTCCCGCGCGGTAGTAATTCGGTGTTTTCCTTGATATATCTCCACAAAAAAGTAGCTCAGTTTTATAAATTACTCAGGGCGTGTAGGAATTTCAAGGGAAACACATATAACAATCGGTAAATGAGATTTGCCTGCCACAATTCTACATCTACGAAGACAAATTGAATACTAGGTTTCGTTCTTGATATTTAAAGCAGACTCGACAGTTTAATCCCATTTCGTATATTTTATACAAGAAATGTGATCGTTTTATTGACGTTTTAACAAAATTAGGATTATGTTAGAAATATATTTAACACCAAAATAAATCAACACAGTAACTACGCTCAGCGAATGCTGTTGTATTTAGTAAACAATTGACCTGAAATTATTCCTGGCAGACAGGATCCTTGAAACAACATTAACAAAATTGACATACGGTGACAGACTGTTCAAATCATTCATTCAGAAAAGCGATTGCATGATTGATATTGAAATTACACATGTAAATGCAATTTATGATCTTTTCATGAATTTTAAGTCTCGAGTGTTTTTACCATTCAAAACAATGAGTTGATAGTGAAGTTATAATTTAATACTAAGTTAAATTAGAAACAATTAAAAAGAAATATGATGTAATATGGTGTCATACGCCGCTTTCAATACTTTTTAAGTTATATTTGCAGCAGTGAGCGGTCAGCGGTCCCACTCACTGTCTACGGACAGGTCAAGATCCCTGGGCCTAAACTTTTTATCTAGTACAAAGCACCCACACGCGTCAGTGGCAGAGCGGATTCAGGATATTTTAAAGAGGGGGGTCCAAACTTTTTCTAGAGGTGGTCCAACTGATAAACAAACCCGACGAAAGTTTGTAAGCACTGTCCAGAAATTTAATTCATGACTTTAAAGTTTAATAGATTTGAGGTAAATCATAAACAAGAAGCATGAAATTAATATGGAGTATGGACAAAACCCTAGTATACCCACTTGAAATGTTTGCAAAATATTTGCCCCATTTTCTCAACAATTATACTACATGTACACATAATATAGTAATGACAAAGGATTCAACTCGAGTTACAATTTATACAAGACGTTGTAAGCATTTTTTCAATCATTTTTATTTACATAAGAGTCAAAGGTACATTTACACTTACTATACGGTAGCTTAGAAGAAGTGGATTTGTATTTATACGGCGTTAAAGTTTTGGAGGAGATTTGTAACATGACACCGGTTATATTGTTTCCTACTGAGTGGCAAATAGTGATTACCGTCCATGTTATTTTAAACACATGACATTATCAAACTAATGAGTGTTTATTTAGAATTGATTATTAAAAGTGTTTGATAATTTGATGAAGTTTTCCAATAGAGTTTTCAGTTTAAACTTAAAACTGTGTCACGTGATCAGAGCGTCTATTGATTTAGACTCTTATAATAAAACTCAATATTTTAAATGGCCAAGTTAGTTAAATGCTTGAGGCTTTTTGAAAGTTTTAAATCTATATTTTGACGCTGTACATACTATTTAAAAGAAATAATGCACCGAATGATGTTAAGACAAGACCATTTCCTGAACATGAATTATTTGCTGTAACCCGATATAATCTATGGTCCAATATGGGATTGAGCCAACGACCATCCGAGTTGTACGCGAAACACTCCTCCACGCCGTCATAAAAACTAGCTAGAAGGCAAGGGAGTACAAATGTCATTTATTTCAATCTGGGATTGAACCAAAGACCTTCCGAGTTGTAAGCGAATCACACCTCCACGCCTCCTTTAAAAGCCAGCTTGAAGGCAAGGGAATACAAAATTAATATCATTTAATACAACATGCATAACAACCTGTTACTAACACCAACTTATTACTTTGTTTCATTTCGATAAATTGTAAAATTAATTCTACGAAAACCAACCCAAACAACACACAATCTTTGTCATTTCCCATCAACATATTAAAAGTACAGTAAATAATTTGCACCAGGTTTCAAACCGTGAAACATAACATATAAATATTTGATATATAAAAATTATATGCATTTGGAGAAAATTTAAAAATGCGGCCAAATAATTCATAGAATTATGAATCAGCTTCGCTGAGTAATCATTTGTTCAAATTTAAGACTATACAATGAAAACACTGTTTAAAAACAACCTCTCCCGCCATAAGTTACAAAATATATAGAATTTTATTCAATTTAATATTTGTATAGTTCTTAGGTAGTAGAAATGTCAATATGAAATTGCATTGAGTAACAAAATAGATTTTATTATCGACGTAGTTTTAGAATTGTGTTGTTCAATGTACGTATTAGTTGAATGACAAACAGCTGGATTCAGAAGCTGTTTAAAGGTTTTTTCACAAATATTGTTTAAATCCAGTGCAAGTGTACATTCTATATTAAATAACGATCTGCAATGGAATCAATTTTAATTTCATAATTTAAAACTTTACATGCAATCTTGTAAACGTTATATAATTCATCTGGCTATGACTTTTGACACGTAAAACAGAACCGAACAGATTCAGACTCATGCTTTCGCCGTTTAAACCTTTTACCATTTATTATCAACTCGCCAAGTTAAGTATTTTGTTTATCAAATGTCTTGGTCGCAATTCAAAGTGCTTTTAAACCCTTCATAGTCAGTGATGTACAGTGTAATTACAATTGAAGTTGTAAACTTATTTTAAAGCCTAAGATAAGGGGTTCAGGGACCCAGTTATTTAGTTAGAAATGACTGTTATTCAAAGTACCACAAACGTGTTAAGAATTTAGTGGTGTTTGGCCGTTTACAAGATTAAAGAATATTCGCACGGTGTCATTTTATTAACTAACTTATGATTTTCACTTTGTTTAGAAACATTCAAACTACCGGTTGCTGATCAAAAATAAAAATAACACACTCGGGATTGCGTGCAAAAGGGTTTTAAATACAATTTTAAAGCAACAAAAAGTAAAGCTGTATACACATAAAGGAAAAAACAATGAAACCAAAATAACGTGCCTCCAAAACCGGAAATGTGTGTCAACTACGTTTTTGTTAGGGGAAAAATTGGAAACAAAATATGAAAAATGAAGGGTTGAAGATCAGCTACCGGTTCGTTGTGAATGTAAAGTTAAAATCGAGTGATATTAACATGTATTGAAGCAGTTTAGTAATGAAAATTGTCTCATATATTTGTTGTCTGTTATAATTTGAAAAAGGAACTACATTTCCGGTCCGGATAACACGCTATTTCCGGCGAATCACTCTCAGGGATATTCTTACCCTTCAATGCTAAGTAATTCTAAATGCTGATGTATTTGGTCACCTTCATCGTCGTACATTTGATCGTAAACACTCATAAAGGCCATTTCTTGTTCAATATGAGATTCTTCATTTTCCCCAAATCCCCCAGAATTTGCCCCTTGATGATAACCGGAAGTTGCAAAACCTTTAGCAGTGGCCATTGCGGCCGCCATTTTGATATTACTCATTCCTGATCCTGATGACTTATGCGACTTGTGACTCTTCTGTTGGCCCCCCATTCTGTTAAATTTGTTTCTCATTCCTCTGCGCATATTTCGGCGCATCCCTTGGCGGCCTTGTTTGCGACTTGCGCCCGACTTCCGGTTGCCACCACCGGAGCGTCGCTTCCCGCCGCCACTACCGCCTTTTCTTGCCATGATTAAAGTTTAAATTCTCCCGGTCATTCTATTAACACTGAATCTTATAACTTAAATTATCCGTACTTTTATACAAAAAAGTCCACAGATTTGTTTAATCCATATTTGTGATTAGTTTTAGTTAACGTTTAAGATGTACGTCCCTTTCAAAGTGTTCTCGTCCTTAAAATATATTCCTCACATGATAAAGTTTTTTAAGAGTTCTTTTAAGTCACCGCAGACATGTTTCCCTAAAGTTTAAAAACTCAAAACTTTAAACATTTTAACTATATAATCAACATATATAACCATTATGTAATTATATATTATCAATTAAAATATATAATTTAGATATTTAAACGCCAACGTTGTCATATTCTTTTAAACTATTTTAAATTTGATAAGTCACGTGACGGGTTAAATTCCGAAATTTTAACCAAATTCATAATCCATCTTTTGTTTATACGGTTGGAACAAAATATCCATATTTGTTAAAAGAGTAAATCCCACAGTGGAAAAAACATATCATTTTCTCTGAGTACTCTACAAAGGTGATTTAACTATTGAACCGAGTCGTAATATAATAACCGTACACGCAAATTTTCATAACGATTTTCTATTACAAAAGAGTTTTTTCTACATATATTTATAACCGTTCGACATGCTGAAATCAGTGTTCAATATAACCTTATAGGCTAAATACATATTACGAATATTATGATCAAAAGGGTTTAGGTTTAAAAAGAAACGGTAGTACATGTATAACTTTTTACTACTAAATCGTTTTTTATTATTTTTTTGTTTGAAAATTTCCAATAGATCTCGCTTTTAGATAAACAGTATATCTACCCACAATTTGGAACCATTAGTTTAAATACGCTATATTGACAAAATAATCAACTATTGGTATAACTTTCAATGAACTCATTCTATTGTAAACATACGGTTATAATGCCCTCAATTCTAGCTTGTTTTAAAATGACCCGAATATCAATGAAACAATAAAATTATTTATTTAGATATTTATTTGTCACTTAAACCTGGCCTGTTTAAAATAATGCTGATAAAATCAATGGCGGTAATTATAATGATAATGGTGATGATATTAGTGGTGATAATGATAAAAATATTAGTGATGATGATTATGATAATGAAAATGATAATGATGATGATGATAATCACGCTAAGGATGATGCGGGTGATAATGATGAAAATGGTGATTATGATGTTGATGATGGTGATAATGACGGTGAAGATAGTAATGATAATGATGAAAATTGTGATTAATTTGATGACTATGATGCAGATGACGATACTGAAATTGGTAATTATAAACATTATTATGGTGACGGTAATGATTTTATCGATGATAAAAATGAGAGAGGTAATGAAATTTATGATAAAAATGATAATGGTGATGATGATGATGATGTTTTTATCGGTAATGGTGATTATAATGATTAAGATGGTGTTTGTGAGATGCAATATGAAGTAATAAAAAAATAATAACTATAAAAATATTGATACATCGAAAAGCTATGAATTGATTTCAATTGAACAGAACATTAATTTTGTCAAGTAGCGTTATTAATATAAACATTTGTATGCATTAATTCTTTTACGCAATTTCTTATTTTTTCGCCGCCCATTAAAATGCAGATATTTCAAAATTATTTTTACTACATATTCGCCTCGACCTCTTTCTGTATTTTGTTAAACATAGTTTCAAAATTATTTTTGATACATATTCGCCACGAAATCTTTTTGTACTTTATTAAACATATTTTCAAAAAGTATTTTCATTTACTATTAAATTGTTATTGTAAAAGATTTTTAGTTCAATATTTACTTTAGCTATGACTTATTTTACATACTGGATTTTTATTTTACATAAACGATTGAACAAATATTAGATTTTGAAAATACAAATCAGTACAAAGTATAGCTACTAGAATAATGTATATATGTTGATTCATAAAAACCTAATAAATTGAGATAATACAAAAATATTAAATCAAGACCTCGCGTACTAGAAGTAACGGACATTTAAGTTTAAAATAATTGTTAGATTTTCGACTGACGCAGTTATCTACCTTAGTTTATTTCAACGTTATGTTTGCTTGAGTTATGAGTGCTTACAAGTGGTTCGACTTATGCCATTTTGATATGTTAAAAGAAAGTGTTAGAAATTATTGGAGAGTGGACTGTAAAATGCTTCAACTTATTTTATCCTTATTTCTAATTTTGTTTTCTTTCCGCGCGGTACAAGTGAACATGGGCCGCTACTGTTTTGAACAGATAATAAGACTAATGGTCGCAGATATATTCAGTTATTTAATTTTTGATAATAATAATTATATGATCAAACGGAGTGTTGACAAAAAGGTGGGACTAGCATAATACGAATAGAAAACAAGAAAGAAAGAGTCAAATGTAAGATTAGATGACATAGGGTCTGTTAAGAATAGAACGTATAGTGAGTCTTAAGATCACAAGCGGTCGGTACAGTCTCGAATCAGAAACACTATATTTACATAATGGTTTTGATTCGAGACCGAGCAGGCCGCCTGTACTTTAATTGAACTGAAAAAGAAATATTTTTGTATGAAAATTTGAATTACTTTGTTCATCAAAGTTAGCTGATCGGCTTATTAACTTCTGATAATTTCAGCTACCTTGCAGACGATCTTTAATTGCCCAACAGACTTACTTTCATAGATGAAATGGAGCTGATTTTAAGAACAATATATGGTCTTAAACTCGTCCTCGACCTAACTCGGTGACCATCCGATAAAAGATAATGAAGATGTATTACAAAACATGGAAGGGTAGAACCTTGCAAGTTAGATTGAAAATAAAAATTATAAGTAAAAGAAATAAAGAAAATAAGCATACTAATAATAAGCAGAAAAAATAGCAAAAGGTGTGAATATGGAAAGAGAAAGGATTAAAGCAAAACGAACCGGGACATTACGTAACAACATAGTTGAAGCAACATTGAACTTAACCTAGTATACATGTACATTACATTTATATAAGAAAAGTTGGAAGAAAAAGTACAGAGCAGAATAGAACAGAATTGACCCAAAACGATGTTTAAGAAACCAGTATGGAATTATGTATACATATTTAGAACAAAACTCTTTATTAAATTTTCAGCTCAAGAGCCTTCATCAGACTTTCTTGGAAATGAAAATTAGACCCTCACATTATATATATATATATATATATATTTGATTAATTTCCATATAAAATAAACTCGATTCTGTAAAGTTCTGATACAAAGATCACATTGATTATTGCAAAATCATACGGATTACAAATGTATTCCCAAATGCTTAAATTTGATTAGAAAAATGCCCCTATATTAAGACTGTTCCGCTATTAAGACCACCGATTTTGATGGCCAGTAGAACTTAATTGTATGTAACTGATAGTGTTAAAGGTACTCATTCACAGATTTCAACTTAAATATAAACTTTTTCTAAAACTATCAAAATTGTATGGAAACATTTTTTGGAAGCAGGGAAGTAGTGTTCTGATAATAACAATTTGAGTGCAAATTGACATACACTACAAATGATGGTGTTTCATGTAGAAATTATCTACCCCGTATGTCACGGTATAGACACTTTTAGTGCATTTTTGTGACTTTAATTATATTTTCTTTAACATATAGGTCAGTTTGTCTTAAAATAATAAGAATTAATTTTTGGACACAATTACAGACACTGAGTGGTATTTTGAAATTATAGAAAAAATAAACCAAATCTGTGAACTAGTTCCCTTAAACACAAGCAGGTAATTTCAAAACATCACAAATTTACTAAAAATCTGTGCATGTGTAGCTTTAAAACCCACGTTTAAAGATTTTGTTCTATAATCAGACACATGGTGTATTTGGTAAATACTGATGTTAAACAGACGACACAATTGATCGTACGAGATAATTGATCGTAAGGAACTAAATAATCTATACCAACATATCCTAGAATTATTACATTTTGTTTCAGCTTGTACCAAAAGTAGAAATGATTTAACAGTATGACTGTCGGCACGGAGTATTGACGAAAATAAATGATTTGAAATAAATACCTTAATTGAATATAAAATTATGAACAACAAAGCCTGAGTATTTTTTATATTAACTTATGAATATCTATACACACTGTTCTTCCACCTATAAGAAAGCATAATTGTTCTCGCACATTTATATATGTTGTAGAAATAAATAAAAAAAACCAATTATTGTTATCCTGATGAAGGTCTATACCGAAACGCGTTGATCACAATATAATACGAGTATATTTCAAGAACTATACGTGTTGTTGTTGTTTCATAGTCATTTTATCATTATAGAAATAAATGGAAATATCCAAACTACCTATTTATTTATCTTTTTAGTGTACATGTATATTAGATTTTTACGTTTCGGCATAACACCTTCGTTACATTGAAAAAATAATTACATTTTTTTAAAAATATTTAATATTAGTTCATGAATATTATATTTTTTAAATATGTATTATACTGTTTGCAGCGATTTTTGCCAGTCGCGTGGTCTCATAAAAATACTTTGTCGATAAACTAGCATTTCTTCAAGTTCAAGTTTACGGCTACTTCACTATGACAAAGTAAATGGCAATAGAACCAAGTTAAATTTTGACTTTATAGAATTTTTTTTTTAAAGCAAGCACCGATTTTCCGCGAAAATTTTAATAACGATTGATATAACATTACATTAGACTCTGTGGTAATACCCCACTATACAATAAACCAATGGAAAAAGTTGATATTACTGGTAATTGTGCATGTACATGTAATACGCGACGATATAAATACTTGAAAAGTTGAAATGGTGACGAGTACATGGTATTTTGCATTTATTGGAAGCTTCTTTAATAGACTGTCAGAATTCGTGTACAGCCTTACATAAAATGAAAAAGATTTCGGCATGTCTTTGACACATGACACTGTAAAATATAATGTTAGTTTAAAGTTAACCATGCAAATGGAATTATGTATAATTGTTCTAGCGCACGTTGATTATTGTTTTTGAAAACTAGTTTGAATTTTGTAACCATGGCGGTTGTAGTTTGCTTCACTTATAAGTTAAGAATTTAAAGCAAATTGTTAAATTACACGTAGTTAGCATTTGTTCGTATTTTAAAAACCAATAATTCTTGCTGAGCGCAGCTGGTCTCTACGATAATTCAAGAACTAAAATAGATTCCTTCTTTGGTTTTTTAGTAATTACGAAGCCTTGTCCTTAGTTATTCATTTGAAAAGGAAATGTTTTCTTTTCAATTTGAAGACAATCGAGTACCTAAGGAAAATTAACATTTTTTTTCAACCTGAAATTTTATTACGGACAGAAATTATTAAACATGCACTTAGATAACATAGATAAAAAGTTGATTACGTTTCCATGGAAACTGTTTTCACTATACTTACATCTTCTAACTAATTAGAAAATAAGTCATTATTAGTTTCAACCCACTAGGACACTTTAAGGTACACAAATTAAAATAAAAGTTTAAAAAGTCACATTATTTTAAAATCACGTATTATCCCGTTTGAAACGATTTTATACGAGATAAACTATAAATTCCAGTCCATTTTTTAGTTTTTATCCAAACAAACATGTTTTCACCATAGTTCCAGCAAGAGATGCTCTGAATTTAACTGTAAGCTTTAGCAACCCGGGTAGACCGGATATCACCGTCATTTAGCCCTAACCAGCTTAAAGACAATGTCATACATACTCACTTAAAAGAACGCTAAATCAAATGAAAAATAATGTATATCATATTAATAGACTCCGGTAAGCGCAAACAATCATTTACTATCCGATTCATTATGATATAAAAGGTAAATCAATACGTTTTGTTTCTTTTTTTGTTTAATTTATCGTTAGTTACATAAAAAATAGTTTTCCAATGTAAACAGTCGACAATCTGTCCCTCTAAGCTGGTGCAACAATGTAAATAAAACGACATACGATCTACGGTAATCTTATAATGTAATTATGGGTCATGCAGTAACTGACAACAAAATGTTACGAGCATAAATCCCTTGGGTGCCGTATATTGGTCCGTATTGGTCCGTACAGTTAACATTGTTAGAATGATTTTCGGATGGTGTACCATTTACGGATACTAATCATATTAAACGAGGGAATGGTTCCGTATATTACGAATTAGCTTTTATTAATATTGCATGCAGAATTTATTTTCCCTTAAGACGTTCACTTTGTATTAAGTATAGATAGATGTAACGTTAATTGGACGTAAATACTCCTTGAAGACATTATTCCTTTAGTCATTAGCATCAAGAGAGTCAGTATATCGGTCATTATACTAAACCCAAAATGACAACCAATCAAAATTCGCGTTACAAATTTTACCTTCTAAATTAATTACGCCATCTTGGAAAGCTACACATGAGAAATATCTACGTACGCAATGATTATTACAATGTTAACGATTTGTGTGAAAATCGTTTTTTCTTATACTTGTCTATTGTTTAATGACATAGTACACACACAATTAATACGTCACTATGAATTATACAAAAAATCAGGACATCGTTAAAGTTCGAAAAGAAGATGTTTGAATATAAGGTCAGGCGATAGAGAGATGACATTTTCATAAAAGACAGAAAGATTACCCACTGATAAGATGAAATTGAGGAAAATGTTTTTCAATGTACTTTTAGAGAATGAAGTTGTCCTTTTTTTGGATTCATGCCACTGTCTATCAATACTTCTTCGATCAGTTCTTATTTTAATATGAATTAAGGAGCTACAATTACCTAACACATAAAGCTGACTTAAACTTAAAATTGTTAATGTAAAACATATTCCTGATATCAATATCTGAACCTGATTTAACTATATGTGTATTATAGCTGCTATTAGATTTTAAACAATTTAATCTCCATTTCGCCAAAGTTTGCTCCATTTCGCCCAGAATACTCCATGTTTGTCATTGTTTATCAACAAGTTTCGGTATGTTATGTACGGCGGTTACCTCACCCAACTGCTTTCTAAGTTTACTTTTCATGGCACTTTTATTTTACCAGTTTGTTTTCCCTAAAAATGTTCGCCAGTTTTTCCCTTTAAGTAAGTTCCGTAACCAAATTGAGAGGCCTTTTCGACATTTTGTAGCAAATGTGTAGTAAATATGTACATTGGGTATGATGCCAATAAAATATGTTTGAACTGGACAAGCAATTCTAAAATAATAATTGATTCAAATTATATTATATTAAAACTTATTCATACACGCACGTTTGTTTCGTGTTTAGTTTTAGTCTATTTTTAACGAAGTATCATCTAGTTTTTTATTATTGAACAAGTACACGACTGTTACAATTTACGCCCTTGTTTATGATACTCAAATGGTCAAACTTTTTTATATAAGAATCAAAGTAACATACATTTTTTTCAATATTTTGTAATAAAATAAAACATAGCATTCTTTTAGATGCTAAACACTCTTCAATTAAATCTTGGCATATCGCTCATGCCTACGTTTCATTCTACAATAAATTATGGACAAAATAGGTTATTTTAATTTTTATACATTATATTGTTTATTTCGTTTACTCCATATCAAAACAATAAAATTATTCGATCATTTAAAGGCGGCATTTTCTTTTCTTAATAACAATTATATAATACACTTAAAATGTTAGTAAATTTTATTCAAACTTAAAGAGGTTAGTTAGGAGAGGGAAAAAGGGTAAAAAACGAGATCACGTACACATAGTTATAAACATAATCTATCAGCATTCTAACTGTTTATCAATCTTCAAGAAGATATAAATCATATTTTCATAATTATTTCCAGAGTCACCAGAAAGCATAGTATGCTCGTGGAGCAAATCATACTCAGCGCCCATCAATTTTACAAATGTTACTATTCAATGCGGTTTATCTTTTTCCATGATTGTACAGTATGTTTGAAACAGTTTTTATTCCTGAACACTAACTTAAATCATTTTCAGTTAGTAAAATTCTAGCTCCATTCCATATTAAAATAATAGAGTTAGAACACTTGTATTCCAAAATCTTAAAAATCACAGTACTTATGTTTAATTTTAATAAACTTTCATCTTTATTGAACTATGCTACAAATGACTTCAAAAATTCAAAATTATATAATTCCAGCTTTCAAATTTTGAAAAAACGTCTTGCCAGGTCTATTTCACATTATGAAATAAATTCAATTTTTCGAATCACGTGACCTTAAAAATCTTTAAACTATGGAGACAGACTCGCTGATTACATTGTTAATGAATAAAAAATATTTGCTAAACTATTGTGCTATCAATCAATTTGGAGTCCTTGATATTGACTCAGGCCAGACAAATTGTTTTTTTACTCTGATGAGAAAAGACAATGGTATTTTGTATCACTATGTTTCATATAAAATAACAAAAACTACCACAAAAAACATGCAACGCACACTTCAACGACAGAAGCAGACGTGAAGCCAGCAAGTGACGTCATTGAGTACTAAATCAAGAACGGAGGTGACGTCATTGAGCAGGCCTACTAAATCAAGCAAGGAGGTGATGTCATTAAGTACTAAAACAAGACGGAAGTGACGTCATTGAGCACTAAATCAAGCACGGAAGTGACGTCATTGAGTACTAAATCAAGCACAGGAGCAACGCCATTGAGTACTAAATTAAGCATGGTGGTTACTTCACTGAGCTCTAAATCATGAACGTAAGTGATGTCATTGATTACTAAATCAAGCCCGGAAGTGACGTCATGGGGTACTATAAATGGATGGTCTCTTTGCAGACAAAACAACCAACAGCTAAGTTTTATATTGTATGTCCAAATGAGACCAGAATCGATATAAAAAATCAATGAAACCACCATTAGTGAGACTAATATGTACATTATATCATATTTTACTTTAATGTTTTCATTTTATTTGCATTTGGAAATAAATCGTGTTTTTGTAACACAGATTTGAGATCTAAGATCGATACATTCTTTCAATCATTTGTTCCATTTTCTTCTATGTCAATAACAGAATTGTTTCAATTAAAACATTTTATCTAAACGGAGCAGTAGTCCAGCGATAGGACGCGCGCTTTAAGAATCGAGAGGTCCCTTGTTTAAACCTCCATCAAAGTCACTGTCATTTCATTGGGCAAGATATTGACCAACGGTTGCTTAACTTCACACATATTGACATCTGCTGTAAGTACTAAATAAACTGCAAACTATTGTTAATGGGAAACTGCAAGTTTCCTTAAAGATTAATAGAAATACAGCAGCAGTTCTATGACCAAGGTTAATAGCTTTAAAGACATGCGAACGTGTACCGGCATAACACCTCAATTTAGTTTGAATATGGCGGTGTCATTAAAGGAAAATAACCTAAACACTATGGCTAAATGGACAAAAACATGATTTAGAAAAAATGCAAGCTGATAGAATCAGCTGCCTGGCTACAAATTATAATGAACCTTCTAAATTGTATGTCTCCATATCACAGCGTGTCACAGGAAATGGTATGATGATGTTTACAATATCATAGTAAATCAGCTACGAAAAATTGAGTCAGCTACGAAAATAGAAACATTATTAAACAAGAACAGTATAGCAATCCTAAAACGAGTATTTATAAACTTATAATAGTAAAAATATCAGCTAAAATATTGCAAGGACCAAAACATTGACATTTGCTTATATGTTACTTAAGTTAACAAGTCTTTGATGAGTTAGAATTATTGTACTATTTAACTAGTAATGACAACAACTGAACGACACATTGTAGATTATAAGAGATGAGGTAAAGATCAGTGGTTCTAAAATCATTTTTCAGATACTATTTAATGCTCTAACAAGGGTTTTTTCTGAATGAGAGCGCTGGATATTATTCGCTTACTAATTGATAGTCAACGCTATGCAACGCTTCGTTCACCTCGAGCGCTACGGCTACCGCACTTCGGAGGTGACTCGATTTGCTAATCAAGATGGTGCCCAAGTGAATATTTTTGTATCAGGTTGCTTAGTCCAAACATTAGGAACTTCGAACTCTTATAGCTCTTTCTGTCTCAGTCCCTCTTTCTCTGCCTTTGCCTCCGTGTTTCTTCTTTCAAGACATCTTATTAAGAAAAAAATACTTTTCCCACTATGCAATGTAAACGGATGTACTTATAAGAACGCCCGCTCAGTATCAAAGTAATAAAAAAATGTAGAATAATTTTATATCAGACTCATAGGCTGATACAGACTATGTAATTAGTTAATGATCGCAAGTATATTGATTTAAACATAGAAAATTGTGTACAATGTATACACTAACCAGTCTGGCAAGTAATTTACAAACAAACTTGCTGATGGGAGAAAATCTCTTGAGGGACTTTGAAGCGAGTCCAAGATTACATTGCGAAATTGTGTCTTGTATAATATTTGTTATACCAATTCAGACACATTATCTAATAAGCGTTTCATGACCATGATGGCGTTTGGGCGTAAAAGGTAGATTTCGATTTATAATACAATAAGCGCTTTATGACAATGATCAAGCTAACATGGTCATGACCATGCTGACAGTAGAGAATATTGAACCTCATTATTAATTAATAAGCGTTTCATGATCATGATCGTGTAATGACGTAAGGTGAGTTCCGGCTAACGATTTATTACTTAATAAGTGTTTCATGACTATGATCAAGCAAACATGTTAATAATCATGACGGTTTTACTAAATTTATTTATTATCTTATAAGCGTTCCGTGACAACGATCAAACAAATATATTCATTACCATAAACGGGTAACGATGAATAAGGGATTAACATTTCCTAATGAGGAAAATCATACATTATTTAAGTAATGATTTATTCATGAAAACTGTTCCACATGAACTAACAGCCGAATGAGTTTTAATATCATTGTTTTTTTAAATTCTAATATACACGTATTTACGCATCGAGTACAGTCATTAACCTCTAATGAAAAAAAAGCAGTGACGAAATTTTACATCAACATATTAGAATGCCATTAAGCTAGTTCATTTTTTACATCAACTTAAACAAAAAATCGACTATTCGCGTTTTACCGTTATTACGAATTCGGATTATCGAGATTTATAATTTTAGTTTCCTTAAATGGTAATTTATTCATTTGATCATAACCAATCCATATCAAGAAACATTTAAATGTGTACAATTTTGTTAAAAACTTAAGTTTTAAACCAAGCAGTGTCGTTTTATTCGATTGTTGTATTTTGGTACAAACGGGACTACATTCGTAAATAAAATAGTCCGTCCTTAAAGTTTAATTCACCTACCAGCGTTTGTAGTTTAATGAACAATATCATGTTCTATATTTATAACAAATAAAGTAAATGATTGGGTAGATCAGCTATTGTCTTGGATTACTTCAATATCCATAGTGAGTAGTTTTGAAATCGAACCACATGAATTGCGTAACAAAATAAAAATGTATTACTCCGCCTACCTACGTGCAGTTTTATAGATTCATGATTAGAATAGAGTTTTAATATGTGCAAAGTAATACGCACTGAGAACATGTTATCAGTAAACGAATCTATGACCTTGTAAAAAACAACATTTTTTTACATTTTCATATATTTTATCGAATTTGGCAAAATTATCAAAAATGTGGAAAAAGTAGTTCCTATAAATGCAGGTTTAGTTTTCAATGGCTGGGTTAAATTATTTTTACGATCGGTATTGAAACTAAATGACTAAATATGCAATCTTGGTGTTAGAATTGATGGAATTTCAAAGCAAGCATTGTTAAAAATGAAACATTTCTAAAAAGTGCATGAACATATTATATGTATAAATTATATGCTATGATGAGCCATTTTGGAATGAACTTTTCCGACCTGGAGCATCCTACGCATAATTACAAAATCATAAAAGTGGTACTATTTCAAAGCTAGAATTGTTTCAAACACTAACCAAATTCTTAAAGATCGTTTACGTGAATAGTAGAAAAACATACATATAATGAGCTACCTATTTCGTAATAAAAACTAATAACCAGTTATTTTTATGTACAAAATGTAGTATTAAGTGTGCAAATATTATGAAATTATCAGTTTTTGATTTTTAAAACTAGTATTATTCCCAATTTAACCAAACTTATAAAATCTACGTATCCAAGAATGATAAAATAGCATGTGAATAATGAATTAGTTACCCATTTCGCAAAATGTGTTCAAAATATAAACTTTAGTGTGCATATATTAACTAAAACAATAAACCAAAGTCAAATTTTCCCCCTAATTTTTTTAACACCAAACTATGCCCCCGCATTTTTGAACACCAAACCACCCCCCTCATTTTTTGAACACCAAACCAGTCCTTACCACGTCTGTAAAAAATCCATTTAGACATGTCTTCAATTATATAGAAAATTGAAATCACTTAGACGTAAGCTATTGTAGAGCCACTTACAAGATTTGGGCGTCCATTCTGACGAGTAGGGCTTCATTTATTAACTATGGAAGCCCCTTATAAACACCCCCTTTGTAACTTATACGTCGCGTTAATTTGTCTAAAACAATAAATGTACAATATACACAGAGCCATTATCTATATATTTTCACAATTTTCCCCAATTTTTTAAAATATAAATCTACACTAATGTGAGTAATAAACGTATAAACGTGTTCAAACACAAGTTATTCCCGCTAATAGTGAAAAGCAAGCGTTAAGTCATTTTGTCCCTAAAACAAATGTTGCTTTTTTACTCCCAGAAACACAAATGATATCAAAAACTTGCTATATTAATGTAACGTAAGTATTATAGTGTAAAATATCAATTCTTTGGCACATTTGTTTCTATAGTTCATTAGTAATATGAATACAGAACTAATTGTCAGCGAGGCCTTGCTTCCATACATGGGGGTCCATTTAGTTTAGTAATGATGCTTAACTGAGGTCGCAATAGAAATAAAATAAAATCAAGCTGAAGCACAAATCTGCTCCCTTTAAATTTCAATCAAGAAATAAGTGCAGAACAAATCTGTGTTTGTCAGAAAACAGTGTTTAATACTATGCACTATGACGACAGTAAACTTTGGCAGCGTATTAGGAAATACATTTCGATAATTATACATAACAAGATAGAAAGATTTACGATCAAGATATGTCGTAAGGCCGTTGATAATACAAACAATGCAGACAAAGACCCTATACACATGTATACAAAGACCCTATGTGCATGTATACTGTGGTCCAATATAAATATAATAAAATCCCTATATACATGGAAACAAAGATTCTATATGCATGTATACAAAGATTCTATATGCATGTATACAAAGAACCTAGATACATGTATACAAAGAACCTATATACATGTTTACAAAGAACCTAGATACATGTATACAAAGACCCTATATACAGGTATACAAAGAACCTACATACATAAATACAAAAACCCTATATACATGTATTCAAAGACCAAATATTCAAGTATACAAAGAACCTATATACATGTATAAAAGACCCTATATGCAGTGTATTTAAAGACCAAATATACATGTATATAAAGAACCTATATGTATACAAAGAACCTATTTACATATATAAAAGACCCTATATACAGTGTATTCAAAGACCAAATATACATGTATACAAAGAACCTATATACATGTATACAAAGAACCTATATACATGTATACAAAGAACCTATATACATGTATACAAAGAACCTATATACATGTATACAAAGAACCTATATACATGTATACAAAGAACCTATATACATGTATACAAAGAACCTATATACAAGTATACAAAGCCCCTAAAACAGTGTATTCAAAGACCAAATATACATATAAACAAAGACCCTATATACATGCTTACAAAGACCCAAAATACATGGCCTTTCTTGTACAGGGCTGTCTACATATTACAATATATTTTGTGTTTTCTGCACTCTTGAAAGTAAGTTTCGTCTAAAGATTAACTAATCCTTTAAAGTTCAACCGACTTTCATACATGTATGTTTCCATTTCGTAATGAACAAAGATACATCACTGTGTTTGTATACATGTCACCATACAGTTAGAGATATAGAAACACAAACGCCAGATTTTAAGTTGTGGAATTTACTAAAATATTAATGAATTAATGAACATGCATGTATAATGTGCTCCCCAAGCAATGTGTGTTGTTTTACTTACATTCGTGTAAAAGAACGCCCGACAAAGCGTTAAGTTGGGCACCACATATTCCAAAAATCATTCGACATATTAAATCCAAATTGTTCTCTCCACTGGCGTCATAAATACCATGCTCATAAATAACCAATCACCACATTTTTGTTATAATAAAATCATCACTCAAAAACAACAACAAAAAATAACACCACAAAAAACTTGACAACAAATTCAGAAACAATTTCACAAATTTTCACTTATTCACCATCATTCACTCTCATACAGTCTCTATCACACGCCGAGTTCACCAGTCAGACTAGACGCACAGTACATACATTCAGTAAAGATACATGCACCAAGTGCCGTTCAAAAAAACATGTATAATATTATTCATGCGTTTTATCCGCCTGACCGCTGCTGTCGATCAAGATAGACAATGTTGGGAAAGTCAAGCGTTTTAGTGATCATTGATTAGGGCGTCACACAAGCGTCTACTACACCATGATGTATAACAGCGACTCTTGTAGCCGACATATTGTTTCCAAATCCCATGTGCATATTTGTCTAGGATTTTAAAGTGAATCCTAACTTTTTTTGGTAACAAAAATCAGCATTCGTTGGCCTAGATGCTTAATTAGAAAATTAGAGACAAACTTTTTCATTTGGTATGATTTTGTATTCTTTATAAATCTGGCGTGCTTAAAGAACGACATCAATACATTAAAACATAAAATCAATTAAAAAGAAACAGAACAGACATTGTTGGCATGGACTCCTATCTATGTTATCAACAAAAAATCGAAAATTTAGTAAAATTATATTTGTACTGATAAATTGGTAGCTTTTTTGAGTAATTAACCCAACCCCCATAAAAGTCACGTCAGAACAAAATGACAGTTAACCGACATCAAACATGAAGTTATTAAAATATAACATGTATTAAAGACACAATAAACTGTTCAAACCACTCAGCTTTCTATACTTGAATTTGACGAAGTGTCATTTTCTTAAAAGGGTGGGGTACTTTTATAAGAGCACACTATATTTATTTATACAATAATGTTCAATATAATTATGTATTCATTATAGCAGTTTTGTCTACTATAACATGTCTTCATCTTAAACATATTGTAATCAAAACTATTGTTTCAAGTATTGACAACCAAATTCTACTTCCGGTTTTGATCTACTTTCACTTTGAAATGCAATAAATAACATAAACATATTTAAGAAACATTTGCATTTAATTAAAGAATAATGTTCATCAGAGGTGTTTGAAATTGATAAATGCGTATTTTCGTTGCAGTCCAAACACAGTGTTACTTTTGATAATGTGGCTTTAAATCAGCGTTATTAGACGAATTTAGTGCAATATTAGTGCAATACATGTTCAGTATAGTTCCATGGTAAGGACCAATAAAATCGATTATCTTAATAGGGGAATGGTCTTTTTATAGGGAAATGTTTCTCCTCAAATTAAGCTTCTGGGACTTTAAACCCGTCATAAATCGCATGATGTTTTGCATTAACCAAAATGGTCTTTACAGTGGAACTTTTCTGTATGTTCTTGCAATCAGAATTGCTAGAACACAAATTGTCAGTGTCCATTGACAAGTTAGCTGAGCTTTCAAACGAAGCAAGGCAAAAACATTAACAATTGCAGGTATATGAAAATTTAGGTTTAAAAAGGTCCATTGTACGTACAGACGCCATGCTGTTTCACTTAATCCCTTGAAAAAGAGATTTTTCAGTCTTAAGTTAAGTCTGATTTTTAAAAATAAATTTCAGAATTATTCATACTAAGATAATCACCAAGTCACGAATTTCAGTTGCCAAAAGTTGGTTGTTCCCATATGATAATACAAGATTTTGATATAAATGTTTAAAGTCGGCCATCTGAGAAAAACACGTAGCAATGATCGCCGACAATGATAGCCGAAATGTTCCACATGCAGGGACAAAAAAGAAATCGATTACATTAAGAGCGCAACGCTCCGGCGTTGAGTTCAAAACAAATAAAATTGACGAACAACATGCACTCCCAGCAGCTTGCTATATTAATTTTCAGGTAACTTTAGCACTCCTCCTCTATGTATAATCGCAATAGTTAATCACAAAGACGTGCAAATGGCTGACACCATGTTACTTTGTCAAAGTCATACACCGGGCCTCAATTCTTAGTAAAATTACAGCTTAATATTACAATAATATATCAACTAATTAATTCTACCGGGATTGCATTATTAGTATACAGATGCTGTATAAATCACAATATTTAAATGACTGGTTTACAATCTTAAACTCATGGGATACACCTTCTTTTGTCTGTACCAGTCTACCGATTCTATTTATAGTAACGCAGTCGATTTTGACCGTACTAGTCATTATGTTATAACTCTTTGACGTCATAAACGGTAAATATCGGCTACAGTCTTATAATGAACTCCCATTGGTCAGTGATTAGTATACTTCAATTTGATTGGTTATTTGTCAAAAGGCTAGAGTATTATTAACCAATCAAATCGTTAATTAAACATCACGTGATGTTATATATAGCAGAAATGCGGAATGAAATTGATATTTAGTAATATTTGTCGACGAGTGTTTATAAAAGTCAATTCTTAATTATTTCCCGACAGTTATTTTATACCAGTCACTTTTATGAAATGGACAAAACATAATATAGTGCGGCGTATGAAGATACAATCGTTGGATATTTTCGTTCATTATTCGTTATTTATTTATTCGTTATTTTAAATAAGACCGTTCGTGTACAAAACGCATGAAGATAGCATTGTTCTCGATTTGCAGAATCGCGAATATTGATAACCTGTGCCGGGGTACCAGAATAGCTTCAAGGTAGCTTCAACAATATCGCGGCCTGAGCAAATGTCAGTGCGTTTCGAATGTATTCAGCTAGCAATACATCCCAGCAAGCGCTACATTGCAGGAAACCTAAGCATCGGGAAACGCTTACTAGCGCTAGTTTGAGTTATCCTTACGTAACTGCTTTATTGATTCTTGAATAAAATATCAGACAAAAGTAATCATAATAAACAATAAAACAAATAACAACAACTAGGAGGGAAACAATCAGCCAGAAATTATAGTCATAGTTTTTGAACGATTTTAAGAGTTCAATGTCTATAGTAAAAATCGTCTCTCTTTTCAATCTTCTTCATTTATTTGTCCTCGGTTCTATTCCTCACGACTAATTGAAATTGGAAGCAAACTTTAAAAAACCGAGTATTCAGTGCTTTCAGCGCTTTGATTTAAATAAGGAAGTACAAAATACTGAGTTATTAACCACGTTATAACGGAGACATGTGTGATACCCGTGGGAGAGGCGAACCTGTATGAGATTCAGATCATTGACGTTATCCCGTGCGGTTGGTATTTGTTTTAACCATTATTATATCACACATAGACTGTCTCTCTCCTGGGTACAATCGCACCAGGAACATATCTCTATCAGACAATGTCTGGTAAGAAAACTTAAAGTATTAGAACATCAAGTCTTTTGACAAATTATGATTTTCGAAACAAGTTGTCGGCACGCAACATATTGTTATACTGTAATGATTATATGAGCTCCCGAGGAAAGATTTTCTGATTAAAATAACACGAGTTTTGAAATAAAAACACCAAAAATAGACACTGTTGTTTTATTTGAAACATCTACATAATTATGAAGATAAGTTTTAGTGCTATACTGGTGTTGGTTTTTGTTGTTGAAATATTGATGTTGCTGAGAGTTAAGTTGTTATGTTGTTTTGTTGTGATATGATTTATATTTACAACATAATACTTGTATGTTGTTTTGTGTTGGTGTTTTGAGTACTGTCAATGTTTTGTCCTGTTTTATTATGTTCAGTTTTATTCTGTTCCCTTTTATTCTGTTTAGGTTTATTATGCCTTTTCCTGTGGTATACTATTATGTTTTGTTTCATACTATTTTTGTTGTATTTTAATATGTTTTGTTTTGTTCTGTGTTATTATTTTCTGTTCTATTCTGCTCTGTTCTGAGATTTTTCTCAGTGGTTTTAAAAAGCAAAACATTCTCGACACAAGGATATTTAAAAACAACAAGATTCCAAACTTGCCAGTGACTAGCAACAGATTATTAAGTAAATACATCTTAAGTGCATCCCATTGCACAAACGTCTTTTAAACTATATATATTAAGTGAAAAACCGGAACATTTTCTTAATAAGTGTTAGTATGTTAGTATTCACTTGTTATCCAGGTCGATAGCGCAGTTGGTAGCGCGCCGGGATTTAGAATCTCGTGCCCGAGGGGGTGCGGGTTCGAATCCCACCCGGGGATTTTATACTCTTCCATGAAAATTTGACAATAATGTCGTATTTCCTCCATTGATTAGATAATATGGAGAAGTTTCCGGCCTTGTGGAAGGGTAGGCGAGTACTGGTTATAGACAAGAGTCCAGGAAAACTAGGTTAGGTGCGCTGGACGCCGTAAAATGACCTAAATTGTGTTGATACGGCGTTAACTCCAATAAATAAATAGGTATTCACTTGTAGGGTACTTCATGAATTCCAAGGACAACAAACTCTAATAGCATCGGACATTGACACTAGTCGTAAATTTATTAGACAATGTCTTTAAAATCCAGAGATAAAATCACGTGGTACGATGCTAGAACATTGACGCTTTCATTGGTGAAAATAAAAGATTACTTTGTTTTTCATGAATAATTTATCGAGTTGAAGAAAATAATTGTTTAGTAAATTACTTTACGCCTTTTTTACAACAGACCGAGCGATATGAGGCTGACAATGTACCTAACCATCGTCGTCTGGATGGACCAGTACTTGGCTCATGTCCTTGATGAATTTAAATTGGGCAGCTCACCTAACTTATTTCCTGTTTCTTTGTCTACGACCAGTGTTTATTTACTATTCCACAAGACCGACAACTTCTTCATATATATCAATCAAGTAGGAGATCTAAATATGTCATTATTGTAAACTGTCCAAAACTATAGCCAGACCGATATGAGTCTAATAACGGCATGGTTGTAGTACAGGGGCATTCATTTCAAATTAAGTATTTAGGACCTCAAAAAAGACACAACTTCGCATAATGTTATAACAACCAATGCGCATCTAACAGCAAAACTTTACTGTATATTCAAAATAGTGATACAAGATAGTATGGTGATACACACACTTTTTTGTAATTTCCACTAAGTGAAAACTGATCATATATAAATAGATGTTTGTTGATTAACTTACTCGGACAGTCTTACACCTGCTTGTAAATTAACTCTTTCTGTTCCTAGATTATTTATTATTCATAGATAATTCTTACTGACCAGCTGTCTATATCAGTTACCATGACAACAACACCAAAAACAACAGTAAAAGAGGAACTACAGAACAAAATACTTTAGGTTTCTCTATATACAGTATAAATCAATTTTGTAAAATTGGTGTGTTCGTGTACTTAAAATTTTGGATTGATCCGTTTATGGGGAAAACGCATGTTACAAGAACTCTTTTACTTTTTCATAAGGAAACCTACCCTATTTAGAAGAATTTACTAGGAATTTCACCTTTAATGCTAAATCTTTATGTAAAGCCGGTTTGATTCTCTAATAGATACAAATCTACGAGTATAATCGAACAACTCCTGTCTTCAGTTACATGCCAAAATATTTCATTAATAACATTTTGTCATTATAAATATTAGAACATTAACATAATAGACAAAACCCAGAATTCAAATATTTGGGTTTTCCCCTGCGGTACAAACAAACCTCCACCGTCATAATGCAAATATGTGCACAAAGAATAATATGACTAAGTTAGTATTTCTTGCTTTTTTGCAATAATGTGTAACAGGCTTTGTTTGAACCGCCTGTGCACGGACGGAAAAACCCACAAATTTGAGTTCCAAATCAGAAATATAACATCACACTCCAATTAAACAGTAAAAAGAGCATTTCCATAATAAAATAATAAATGACATATTTACCTTGGCGCAACAATGTCATAAAATATGTTTATCAAACTAAAAACCCCATAAATAACTAAGCCAATCAAGGCAGGAAACACACGACAACGGCTATAAGCTTACCTGAACGGATACATTCATTGATGACAAGTTACCATGCCAACGTGAAATCAATTTGCAGAAATTATCCATTAATATAATAAGGAACAGTAATTTAATCTAATACATGAAGCAAATCTCAAAAAAACACCACGTGGCATATTAAAGAAAACAATAATAACATAAAAACTTCCTTATAAGGTCAAACGTTATGAATGATTCTTATGTCTTACAAAAACGATCGTAAATCTAAGAAAAAAAGAGCTCTACTCCTTTACAAAATGGGACGCTGACATAGAGCGCCTGAATGACACGGATCAATACTGTAAACAATTAACGCTGCAAGCGTCTCCGTGATCAATACAATCTGGATATAAGTGTCCACTCGCCGTCAGTGAAGAGGCACGAGGAAAATAGAATTTGTCGATGGAAACGTTTGTAATCAAAGAATTTCTGATCAACTGAGAGCGGGAAAATAAAAAATGAGTTTGTGCCTTAACAATTCACATTAAAGGTAGGCGTCTATACTTTAAGACAAAAATTGAGACTCTGTGCAATGTTGTACATCTATATGACAAATTTCATGAAAATCTGACTTCATATACATTATCGCAATGTTCGATCTTGTGATCGTAGACCATCGTGACCATTCGGCAATTTCCGGGATCATTGGACAAAGCCAGATCGAGTTCAGGCTGGGCATTGCAACTGCTTTCATGCTAGTGTTATGTTTACAACCTCAAAGAAGCTAGTCTCTTTCAACTGTCAGCAAGTGACTTAAATTCATCGAAGCTGTTAGGTCATCAAAGGTAAAGGAAAATTGGATGTTCGTTCCAAGTAAGATAACAAAAGTGTGAAGTCACAATGTGAAATGAAAAGTTTAGCTGCACATGACATACAATAACATTGTAAATCAACGAAACAAACTTTTTTAATGGGTTTAACGCCGTGTCAACACAATTTAGCTCATTTACGGCGTCCAGCTCACCTTACCTAACTATCCTGGACCCTTGTCTATAACCAGTACTCACCTACCCTTCCACATGGCCGGAAACTTCTCCATATACCTTACTAATGAAGTAACATTGATATTATTGTCAAAATTTCATGAAAAGGTATAACCTCCCCGGGTGGGATTCGAACCCGTACCCCCTTCGGGACACGATATGTACCCCCCTTCGGGACACGATATTCCAAATCCCAGCGCGCTACCAACTGCGCCACAGACCGGGGTTGACAAAACAAACATACCAACAGTAGCAAACTAACAGTGGTGCGTTAAGCGCTTTGATTTTGAGAATATTAAATAAGCTTGTACTCTACCGAAAATTCAAAATTAACATTTAACTTATTCATAGCAATTGGGAAAATAATCCCAACTTAAATCATGCAATGGAAGTCAACAGTTGTTAATAATTTATGATTCTATGTTTGTATTTTATAATCCCAAAGCATTAAAGCGGACATAACAAGCATAATGGTAATCCCAAAGCATTAAAGCGGACATAACAAGCATAATGGTTCAACAGTTATATTTAATACAGGAAGAAATCATGCATGTTTATGTACACGCAGTCATCAATATTTAAGTTAAAGAGCGTCTCGTGAGACTGATTCAGTTTCATTTGTGAATTCACTGAGAGTTTTCTCCCCGATTCGTTTATGCACATGATAAAATGAATGGCTTTCCTGCGTCATATGACATATCGTTTGTATACTGTAGTTGACGACCCTAGACAAAAATGTCGCGTAATAAAGTAGTTCGGTAAACGCTGCTGTCATTTTAACGCTTACGCATCGATCTGTATCAACAAAACGCTCAATGAATGATCGTTCCTTTCCAAGCGTTTAGACTGGTATGCTATATCAGTTCGTGATTAAAGATATCTGACTGATATATTAATGAACCCGACAAAGGAATAAAAGCTGCTGAAGCTACTGAAATCAGTTTTACAGGAACGTGACTTTAATACCAAATATGGAATTTGAACAGTCATCATTATAACGTCTTTGTCCTGAAAGTGACTTTGTTAACCATTAACAGCACGTGACTTCCATGACAATTTAGTATTTATTGTTTCATTCTCGTGTACTCTTGTAAAGAGAAAAGAATCAGCAGACATTGAGAGAAAACTATGGAAAATAATCTACTGCAAGTGGCAGATAAGGAAACCTTCATAAACTCCAGCTGGGTAAAAGACCATAACTTTAAATGTGGAAATGTATAAGAATTTACTGTTTACTAAGACAATATTACGCCCAACATCTCGTCAGTTTCTGCCCTCAGAATTATAAACTACCGAGTGTTCCAGTCCGTGCTGTTTAATCAGACACAAACCAAACTAAAACACCAAGCCAGCAAAGTCCTTTTCAACTGAGGGCTCTACACTACCAACAGCCCCAGTCCCAGCTGTGCAATTGATCACAAACCAAAACAAAACACTCGGCAAGTCCTGCCTCTCTTAGGACTATGCAAAACCAAGTGTCTCAGGCCAAACTGTTAAATGGGACGCAAATCAAATCAAGACCTAATACGAGAAATCAGAAACAAATAAAACAATCAAAATATACATGAAAAGCTGAAACTATTTCTGAGTAAATCGATCTCAACTCTTCTATGATAAGAAGTGATACTCTTCTTCCAATCTATGACATAGCTTACACGACGTTAACCCAGTAATAGATTCAGTTGAATTTATCAATATTTCCGAAATGTAACTGAATTGACCCGGATTGCTTGATTCACGTACTGGTTGGGATTTAGCTATAACATAGCTATATTTAGAAACGAGGCAATTAATCATGCATACCTCCAAACTGAAGAGTTATTTTCTTCTTATGCGACCCATTGAGATGTAAATTGGTTTCCTGCCTTAATATCTTGTACCAGTATTCTAGGAAACATAATTGGCATAGATAGAAGGCATTTTTACCAGAATATTTGGGATAGAAAACGTTTCCATTTTGAGGTCATGTTTCTAGCGTTGATTCCTTAATAAAAAGCCCGCAAAATTTCGCACCAACGGCATTATTGTGGTTAGAATTTATTTCTCTATTTTCAATACAACGTGTTTTACCATAACCTAATTGATTCATTCATTCTTTAGATGAAATATTCCGGTCAAAAGTTCATAGTCCGCGAGAATTCTTTTTTATTATTGTATATTCCAAGCTAGGACCTACTGATGAATGGAAATTGTATTTTATTCCAAAACAAGTTCAAATAAATTTTCTATTTTCTGTCGTAGATAGTCTTTAACAGTTCTGTGATGACTCTATAAATTATTGAGTATTGGGTTTAGCAGGACGTTTAAGGAATCATAAAAAATATAATAGAAGGAAGGTCATGACCTTGACATTGATCATGGGTTCAGAGGTCAGATATAACAAGGCAAACATAGATATTTATATTGACATAGGGTTCAGAGGTCAAATTATAACAAGGTGAGCTTTGACCTAAGCATTGACATCGGATTCAGGGGTCAAATTATTTTAAGGCAAACTTTGACCTTGATACTTGTATTGAAATTGAGTACAGAGTTATTTTATTACAAAGCAAACTTGCATAAACTAATTTTTATTTCTCATATTTGTAAACTTACAAAAAGCCAAGACAACGGAGTAACAAATAGCATTGTCAGTGAGCTTGTTCTCTGACAAAGAGGTAAAGTATTGCAAGGCGAACATGTAAAGGGACACTAGCAACCCTTCATTAGGAATTTCTACCAAATATCATAATTTGTATAATTCAAGGACAATTAAGAAGAACCTTAATGTATTTTTAGCGTGATTTAGTAGAAAGCACTTAAGTTTAAGAACAATGGAATAGTAATAACTATACTGTTCAATACGATAAAATAACAGTGGGTGCCGGCTTTATCTCAGCTTGGCAAAACTTTTCAGAATGTCTAAAACTGACTTTTGTTTCATTAAAACTAAACAATTTACATTCAGAACTAATTGCCAATTAGCCCTTTCGGTCTCTTACTTTTCAAATTTGTTCACAAATTTTTATGTTTGGATGCATATGTATATCATAGAAATAGGATTTTTAAAATGATTTTTTTCCAATGAGTAAACCGATGACATTTTTTCAACGTCGTATTCAACACATATTTAGGTTATATATACGACGGCCAGCTCTTCCTACTATAGGTTTCCTGGACACTTTTCAATCACCAGTACTAACTTACCCTACCACAAGGCCGACAACTCATGTATAGGGTATAACCTACCGCGGCCGGGTCGAACCCGCGATGTCCGGATTCGTCAGACATGCTAACCACTACGCCACGGCCACAGCTTTGAGTAAGCCGATGACATGATCATGTCTTTTAAACAGTCTCCTTAAATAATATCATTAGACCATATTTAAACACAAAGAAAGAACTTGCCCATAAATAAACAACCATAAATAAACGGACAAAAATAACATGGCATGATAAGCTCTATATATAGAACGAACGCTTATTTATAACTCAAGCCAATATTGTTCATTTCTGTATAAAAAACACAAACAAATATCCTTGCCAATTCAAGTGAAAAGAAGCTTTTGTGCGAAGTTAGGAATTACTTTATTCCAAATCTAATAAACTCCAACGCAAACTGATTGATTGATTTGATTTGTATAACAATTGGCGTAATAATACACCACGAACTACTTTTTTGTCAAGTGGACTACTTTAGGATCTGAGGAAATACAAGTACGGCGTTCGTTATTAACAGAGAATAAATGAAAGCATTTTGAAAGCATTCTAGAATTAACAAACAAGAGTCCATATGTGAAAAGTCTGCACTGAAAAAATATTTTCTAAGAACTTGATGGATTGTGAAACCTTGATATTTAAATAAGACGCCATTACTTTGTTAAGAATATGACGAATGACGTAAAACGAAACGTTTATCATTTCAAAATTGCTTTTCATACTGCAGTCGTAAATTATTACAACTGAAACTTGAGTCGATGAAAACATAAATCTAGCTTTTAAGCAGAGAAAAAGTAACAAAAGGAGCAAAAACACGAAGAAAGAATTGATGTCATAGATTGCTCATAAATTGACGTTTGATGAACATGTTTTGAGTTAAAAGCTTTAGCAAACGTATCTAATCTATAATTTAATCCTACTTTAATGATGTCAATAACAATTACATGTAAAATAAGTTTCTTTTATGAAAATGTATTTCGTCCTCTTTTTGTTTCACTTAAAGGAAATAGGGAACTTGTTTAGTGACGGCGATAAAACAATATAAATAGCTTTCGAGGAACCAGTATACAATAACCACCAAAGGTTTGGAGACATTTTCACTTTATATGCCTACTGAATATCTTTTATCTAAAATTTGATAACAATTTATTTTTGAAATGCGTTTTAGTTTTGTTTTATATTTTGGTTATCTTTATGCTTATGACTGAGACTACGCAAATATCATAAATACTATGTCATGGAAAATTATTACATTAAACATATTTTTGAGGCTTCAGAATGTCAGATGCTGAAAAAGATAAATGTGTTGCATTCACGAAATTTGTTTACATTTTATTAGAAACCGTACTTAAATTTATTAAAAATTACGATTTAAAAAGATTAACATCAAAATTCAAGAATTATTGTAAATTTCTTTTGTCTCCAAACTTTTGGTGGGTACTGTATTATTAAGAACAATAGAAAATAACCGAATGTATCCGAATGCAATAATGTTATGATGTTTGAGGCACTGAGCCGAGGCTATCCAAAATTACAGAAATAATAAAGACAGTGAGTTTTCAAAATGGTAACATTTTACTTCAAAATCTTAAGTACTATGTATGTTGCTTTGCGCCATCTTTTAATATTTTTTTCAAGTCATATTGCAGCGGTAAGTTGACTTAAGTTCGGTCCAAACTATAAATAGTTTATTTGCCCCAGCCTTGTTGTACCCTATTGAATATACCCAAATATAACAGTTATAATTAAAAAGACCCACAAGGCTTTGAAGAAAGCAAATATTTAAACACATAATTGGAAAAGTCAGAATATTTCAAACGAAATGTAAGTTGTAAAATAGACAACGCTTACCTCTCGACATTTGAAAATGAATTACATGAATTCATTAACGAGGCTACAATAAATTCTTCAATCATAGTAAAATTTGAAGGTGTTTGTCCCTCTGACGAAGGTTACACAACATTTAATTTAATATAAATTCCTTTTATGAACAATTTTGTTTATTATGCACAGTTTTCTAACGAAACAACGATGAAGTTTTTTGAAACCAACATCAACCTCAGTCCAATCACGTGGTTTAATTTTTAAGCTATCATAGTTCTTAATAACTTTAAGAACTATTTTAACTGAGTTTATTTTCAAATATTCAAATAAGTTAAATCAAGTTTTTTTTATTTTTCATAGCTCCATTAATTGCCCGACCACTATAGTAAAGCTCAAGACTGCAAATGTGGCATTGCCAATTCATGGGATACTCAAACATGATATAAATGCATATTTTTCGCAAACTGACCAAAACTTGTTTCGATGACCCTTAAATGTCCATGATAAATCTTTTTACTGTAATTGTTGAAAAACCTCTCGAGCCACTATTGGATAGAATAACAACAATCGCAAAAAACAACAACAAAAACACTAAGACTATTAATTACTTAAGTGTTAGCCAAAATATGAAATCAAATTGATTTTTTCGAATCTATTCATGCACTTATTATTGTAATGTTTCAAGAACAACGTCGTCCAAAACCTTTTTGTGGAAGACTTCAAAACCTTCAAAGAAAATTATACAAAAACATCACAAAGGAATTGACTATTGTCTGACACGAACTTTGATAATACAAAACACTCATTCATCTTAAATTGAAGTTTCTTATCAACGATAATTAATACAAAGTTAATTCTAGTCTTTTATTTCAGATATTCAAACAATATATTGACATCTTTGATGGATGAATAACTTCAAGTCCACTTTATTATTTATGTATATCTTCATACAAAAAGGGTGATGAAATTCATGCAAATAACTACAGAAGAATTCCACTATTAGGGAACATCAAAATCGCATGGCCTTAATATTGAAACCCTTTTCTTCTAAAATTAAGCAGTTATTTTGAGACTAAGAAATATATCGTATGACTTAATATGGGAACTTTTTTTCTACTCAAACTAAACATTTGGTGTGAACACTCGTCAAAAATCGCCCAGGTTTGCAATAATCAACGTAGTTTTATGGCGGAACCTTAATGACGAACATTACAATTTTAATTTATGCTCTTCAGTAATTGGAGGAAAAAAAGTATAATAATTGGTCAAAAGCAATAAGCAGTGGTGCTCACGCGTTAAAACAACACCAGGAGCTTTGCAAACTTCCTTTAGTAAATAAGTGCCTATACACGACTTATATTTTTCCGTAGCGTTATTTTGTATGCATCACATACATTGTAAACTGAGCAAAGAACTCCAGAGTAAGATTTTGTAACAAAATGCCACCCATTGTTAAGTTGAACAAAAGATATTAAGTTTTCACATGATAAAGTTCTGATGAAAACGTGACTTTAATGAAAGGAGCATCTTAAATACCGTGCAACCAGTGTAATCCAAACCCCTAGGAAACCCTAAATTACTCTGAATTCGGAACTCAGTGTTAGTCTCAATTTGGATATCCGCTTGAAGAATTTATGGGAAATTAACAAAGATATTTGCAAAATCGGAAATTACAAAGCAATTTACTAAGGAAGTCGAACATAGCCAGATTTTTAATACATTGTACATACATGTACATTTGTATCATAATGTCGCGCAGATGCTTGGCTCTAATGGGTCACACTGTATTTACATATACACGCTATTGAAATAAAATTACAACTCAAATGAGTTCACTTAAATAATAGTTTTATAATAAAGAAAAAAACATTAAACCCAGCTGGTGAACACAATACAATTTTATACATAAATTAATAAACAAAGTATTGTCATACAAAAGATGCTATAATGTTGCAAGCTATTATCTCCATATGAAACTCATAATTTCCCGAAACAAAAGACTACAGTGACACAAATGATTTCGCGTTTTCTGTGAAACCCGAGAAAGCAAAAAACTTGAGAAAATGTTGGTGAGAGCTGAGAACTGTTTTTGTATAATAACACAGAATGAGAAAGGTGTAATACTAAACGGGAGCATTCTTTAAGTTAGAAATTCTCTTTTACTGCTTTATGGTCGCTGACAATTCTTAGAAATACACATAACTGGGTTAGTGCAAAACTAGTACAAAATGTATTAACTATATGGCAATAAAGAATGATGTACAGGTCGTCCACGTAAACATTGCGTATATAAACAAAGCCGGTTTCATTACACACCAATATTTAGGGGTGAACTATTTTTTACAATTCTATAGTTAAGTTAGTATTAACTTTTTTCATAAACATATCATCATATTAAATCTACGATGTGCATAAACACTATTTAAAATAAATGTTAAATATTAAAGTGGCATGTTTAAATCGATAAAATACTATTAATGAATCAGCTTATTCACCTATTTAGTGGGCAAGTCCATTGTTTAAAGTTACAAAAACACGCATGACCTAGAATACGACCTGTAGGCTAGTTTTGCGCTGATATATCAATATGTACATTGTTTTATGTAAAGCAATTATTTCCTTTCTTATGATTACAAAAACTTCTGTGGAAAAATAAAAAAAAATACTAAATTACTCTATTTTCATAACAAAAGGAGATACTATTATTTGATTTCATGTAATGCATTTTTTCCAATTTTTTTACATTGTATATTTCACAATCTTCTGATATACAATACAAATACAAAGAAACAAAGTCTAAACAAAGATTTACAAATCAAAAAGAGGCAATAAAACTTATTTATTTAAGAACTTTGTTGCCCATATTCGGAATAACCTCGGCGATCTTCTACCAAGATAATGTATCTTCGTAGATGATCGCCGAGGTTATTCCAAAATGTGTTGTCCTATCATTATAACACATTAAACTTTAAAATCCATATGCCCCCCCCGTAAAAAAACAGGCACAGTGATAGCGATACATAGCCATCCTTCACGTACAATCTATTGTATTGTTAAAAATTCAAAACATAATTGTTTGACAGTCAACTACTCTTTTGTTAAATTGACCTGCCAAATTAAACAAAAACTTATAGATAAGAGTGTATATATTACTCACTTGTTTTGTATGACAGATATTATATGCAAACAGGACATATTGATGTACACATGTTTTCACAACACAAAACTACATTTTAAAATACATGTACATTGTACTTGTACTACTAGTAAAAGTTCACACACACTTAATACAAGATCATTGTAGGTGTACCATCAAACAAATATGTTAAATTTTATAGTCAGAAGGAAAACCCCTCTAATCCGGAAACTTCTCCAAACTGGATTTTTTCTTGGTCCGAAGCAATTCCGGTTTAGAGGGTTTTTACTGTACATGTATATTCATAACTCCTTGTTTTGAAAAATAGACGTGTGTTTTGTTCCATTGTCACGCCAAGTTATAAAATACATACATGTAGTGTAAAGAGAGATAGACTTTGTACTAAGAAAATCATACCACATTGTTCGCTCAAGGAGACCGGAAATTAAATAACACCACGTGACTGGGATGTAGACAGCAGCTTAAGGCATCTAATTAAGTAAATGGAAAACACAAGTAATGTTTGTCTTAAATTATACTTAGCGAACTCTGGGCCACACTCTGTACGGTTTTTATACAATGGTTATTTTATTTAGAAGCAATTATATTTAGAAAATAACAGATCTTGTAGGCTTTGATGCAAGCATAATAGCTGGGCACAGACAGACCATTTCATAATAATAATTTGAAAAGAAAAAGACACTCAGCACTTTAAGTCAGAAGAATAAGTACACAGTGGAGGTTAGCGTTTATATATGACAGCATTAAGCGCTTAGAGCCAAGACCGAGCGCTAAGCGGCAAGCGTTTTTTGTTTACTTGTTAGAAGATACATGTATATTGGAACTGCACTAAGCAATGTGGGCACCAACTTGAGAACCCTGGGCTTGAAATCGATTGAAGATCTTAACTTATGTACCTAATCATCTAGAGCGGGCGTGGTCGAGTCGTTTTGACAGTGGACAGTTTATCACTGGATAGCCAGCTTAACATTGGTTCAAATTATATATAATATCAAACTCGTTGTTTTCATGAGCAAGGAAGGTTACCATTCAAGCTCAGCACTGAGAGACCAAGAAGCATACTCGAGATTAGTAAAAGTTGTGGGAGTTTGTTTCACACTCGAGCTGTAACAAATAGAATTATAATTAAAAATATAATTAACCGCTCCTAACATAGTAAAGGGCATTCGGAACTCCTCGGCAAATTTCTGCGTAAATATATACATCGTAAATGATCTTCTTTGTATCCCGAATGGCCCATGGTCATCAAACTCAAATCATTTCAATATACCCTGGCTTTTATGGTCGATGGTACATGTAAATAGATTACATGTAGTATTAAACAAAATGCAAACATGCCAGCCAGTATCATTCCAATAAGTTTCACTCACTTGAACCTTATATAAAATCTATGAACAGCAGAAGCATGTAAGCTTTTCATAAAACCTACATCATATCTGATATTTGAAATGATCTGTTATTATACAACATGAAAATGATTAAAACTATAAAATGCGACGTTGTTACCATAGCAACCATTATACACATAATATACTTCAATACTGCTATTTTTGATATGAAATCTTATATAAGTGATTATATCTCTTTTCATACACTACATGTAAAACAAGTTCAGCCTCAGATGTGTGCTGGAAAATTAATTCAAATGTCCATACTTTGATTAATATAGTACTTATAGATGGAAAATACCAATAGAAATCCAACTATTTTTATCACGAATATTATACATCGAGCTAGATCTCTTTTATAAGGTTAGCATGGTAAATGTCTTTCTCAAACATAATCAATACGCAGAAACATGCTCGTTGTGAGGCAGAATTGTCTCCTACTAGATAACCCTTGGTCGTATATTACACCAGGTTTAATAAACAATGATGTTCGTCAAGCTGAAATTCTAAAGACTTTTGGCTAATGTTTTCCAAAGGGTTTGAAGCCTGTAAGTGGTCACTTTCCGGCCGTTTCTCTATACAAGTACAATTTAGATGGGCAAATTATAAAAAAGACTCAAATTCTTAGCTTGTAAAATATACGACATAAAATAGTCAAACTCTTTAAAATGTGGTCTATAGCTATAAAATGCTTAAACTCTTCGGACTGAAGTATAATACAATATAAATGATTTACACTAACTCATTAATTGCCGTCAGATTCCTGATGACGTCAAACTTTTTAAAGTGTAACAAAAAAACTACGATCAGGACTTTTTGGAACATTAGCTCGACTGATGATGTTATATGTTGTTTGATGAAAAGAGCCGAGGACTGCCAAAAGTACAGGAGATAAGTTGAAGTAAATGGAACATGACCGAATATATCCAAGTATAAATCACGAAGCAGTTGATGAACTAGATAATTAAATAGATGACAATTCGAAAATCATCTTGGATAATATCAACGTAAACGTCCGAGTAAACTTGTCTCGATATCTCGGACATCCTTGAAAACAAATTTCCTAGGACATAAATGATATTTTCTGACAAATAATCAATCTAAATATCATTTTCTTATAAAAAATGAGTGACGTCATCAAATAATCTCTTATAAAAACGATTTAATCTTGATACCAAAGTAATTACCGGACAATAAACACGATTGTTTTTCGGATAATTCATTTTTCGGATAAAATATAAAATTACTCAAAAATGTCTTAGATATCTGACTTGATGAATTACTATATCTGTAGGAAACAGTGTCTATAAAAATCTATCAACTTAAACCCTCGTGATAGTTTCAAATAAATCTCAACTGTCACTTATTTAGTTGGTTTTGTTTGTTTGAACCAATCAGCGAAAGTGGTTAATATCTAGATGAAATTTTCCAATGATAAACAATGATGATTACATTTTATATTATTTTATTAGCTTGTCTACAAACAATGGCACTAAAGATTTAAAAAGAGAGAATCTTAAACACTGTTTAAAGACAGACATGCATTAAAGATGTCCATAGTTGGACACACGTTAGAAAATTTAATTTCGAAAAGCTTTCAAGGCAACGTCAAAATATCATCAACATTGCCTTAAAACCAATTACTTTAATTCTAAAAGAATCTTGATTTTTTTTCAGTTTTCACTCAAATAAAGATTGTATTTCTGAACTAATTTATATTAAATATCTCAACACTGAATGAAATGTGTGATGCAATTTTATCACCAAATTTGTCTATGGTGGTGTCATTCATATGATGCGTATATGTAAAACCTCAAGCCTTATTTTAATAGCCTGTCAAATAGTTTAAGAACTGATTGAATGTCATATTTTAACTTTCCAAGGTATTTTGAGGGCCATCTTGGACGCCATCTTGGATTTCTCATAACCATGCCAAGATATGACAAAGACAGTACCCAAGTCCGAAAATAAGATATAATTCAGATTGAGCAACATTTGTCCCTAAAATTAAAACATGCCGTAGATTTAACAGCCTACTCAATTGGATTAATTTTTTGCAAATCAAACAAAAATATGAAATGCAAATGTTTACATGAGGAAATAACACAGACAGAATCAGTAAAAACAAAACACAGGGGGTATTTAAATGAAGGACACGGAAAACACCGATTCTCTTCCAGTGATGTTTGTACGAAGAAAACGGAAATAGCCGAAGGTTAACGAATGGAGACGATGTGGGAGTAGTAACATGTATACTCTCAAGAAGGATACATTTCAATATAAAAGAAACCACTAAAAATAATCCATTTTAGAAAATCGTTTAAATTATGGGCAAAATAACTTTACGGTAATTTATGGTTCCAGATAAGGCAATGTAATTAAATACACCAAGATAGTATCTTTTTTTCTGTGATAAATCTCAGTTCTTAAACTGTTTTCAGTCAGGAAAAAAACAACATTGACAAAATTAAGTAAAAATTGATTAATACCACACAAAAAGCAATCGATTTACTAAAAGCAATAACTGTGAAAGGTTTTGAATTTTATCAAAGACATAAGTGTCAATCACGATAATAAAATGGATTTTCGAAGCTGACATATCAAATATAGGCATTCCGAGGAATCTCTGTCGCGCCGATAAGAAAATTTCTCGTCTCGTTCGAGACGTGATATCAACACGCCGTGACGGAATTAATTACGTTCCGGACGCTGGGTTTTATCACATACTAGAATGTTCCAAACAGAATCGATGGCTGTTACCAAGTTACTAGATATCTTTATTCAGTTACAAGAGAATTAATGTATATAGCGATGTAATTAATGTGAACAATTTTCCCCTGATTAAAACCCATGTCTGATATCTGCGAGTGTGGCATCGTTGTGTTAAAGACAATAGTTTAATTGATATCACACGGCCATATATAGAAATGACATCTCTTCAATAAATCGCGATATCGCTTCTGTTCGTCTCTAAATAATAAAACAGTTTCTATAGATAATGGCAAATAAATTTAATTAATTTCTTGCAAGAGGTTCTATTAATTATAATCTGATTAGGAAAAATGTTTTGTTTCACAGTTAATGAACACAAAAGTGTTATTTCTGAAGGCGTTCATTAATTGCGTATTATATTATGCTTGTAATTATACGTTTTAAGTTCCTTTGTCTTTGATTCCTACATTTGGACAGGACTTAGTCTATGGACAATGCTTTCAAATGGCTCCAAAAGACGCAACAAATTTTAGTTTAAAAATCAATTTAGAAAGAAATGCTCTTCAGTAATGGAGGAAATAAATAAATAAAAATGTACATGTAACAAGCAAATTTTCTACACAGTTTGTTTTAAATTAAATACCACATTCAAAAGACTATAGAAATATTCCTTTTAAACCGTTTCGAATTTGATAAAACTATAATATGTACATGAAATATATATAAATGGTGGACTGACCAGTAATAACTTCTTGGACATAACAATTGGCACGAGTATGGCTTTTAATATCAATATTCATCAGAATTCTACATATGAAAGGCTGAATTTGATTTGTTTGGCTAATGATTCTTGCTTTCTTTATAAGGCCATACTAAATTGATTCCTTGTTTGAGGTAAAACCTAACCTAACCTTAACATAAAATCAATTTGGTACGACATTATCATTCAAGAGTACTTGTTTTATTCGTCAAGCAGCATAGCAATTACAACTAAGATCTTCAGAACTTCAGACTACGAATCAGCAATAGCGTAGGCTTTTTCCGAATGTCCGAAGCTCTTCCGAATATGTACTAAATTAATTTCCCTCACTTAACAATAGCTTTCAAAATAGCAATGTTATAATCAGAACCTAGGACAAACAAATACAAGGGGCTACTGAAAACATCAGACGTACTCCCTTTGTAGCATTGTGTTTATCTCGACTATACGTTATCTCGACTATTTTTCGACAGTCCCAACAAAGTCGAGATAAAGAGAAATGACTGTATAGAAGACTTTGTAAATCTAAATATCATCAGTTGTATTTATGTATTTAAGTATTATTTTTGTATATTTGTACAACTTGAATATAAAAACATATATATTATACAATATAAAACATGTGCATTGCCACTCTTAATAGCTTTTATTTAAATTTGGTTTAACGCTGTGTTCAACACAAATTTAGGTCATATATACGACAGCCAGCTCTTCTGACAATATGTTTCCTGGACACTTTTCTATCACCAGTACTAACTTACACTACCACGAGGCTGACAACTCATGTATAGGGAATGACCTACCGCGACCGGGCTCGAACCCGCGATCTCCGGATTCGAAGTCAGACATGCTAACCACTACGCCACGGCCGCGGCTGCGCCGCTCTTAATAGAGTTATAAAAGACAATACGTTCAGTAAAGAACTAAAATTATCGAACATTGACCAGCAATATACATGTAGTTATTTTGAGATATAGCTGTATACTCTTTTCACAATCCTCAAATGAAAAAATCGAAACAAAATAATAATACACTATATACGTCTCAAATCAATCTTATACAACTAGGCGTCCATCATACGCAAACATTTTTTCGGGAGGAGGGGGGGGGGGTTAGGAGAAATTGTTCGTTTAGAAGAAATCTTAGTCAGATACTATATTGTTATTTTCTATTCTGAAAGAAAACTTGCTGGCAGTATGTATAGAAACTATTATCCACATTGTGAAATAACGGAAATTAAAGTAAGCAATCTTAGAAATCATTTTGGCTCCCGCTTCCATGAAATCAGAAATAATGGCACTGTTTCCTAATATGGAAAAACGAGATAAATATCTAAAATAACATAACTTAGACAATCGGTTTAAAAAACAATTCTTGAGGGAAAACTATGCTTAGATTGATTTTTGGTATTTGTTGATAAATGCATGAAAGATTTGTATATCATATAAAAATGATTTTTTATCTCTACAAAATTACGTCTTTTACGTCATTTTAACGTCATTACGTCATTATCAGAATGGAAATTTGAGTAATTTTACCTGCACGTTATGTCATAATTAAACCGTCGGTGTCATAATTGTCAAGACAATTTACCTCATAAATACGTAATTACGTCATATGCATTGGGATAGCAAAGTGGGTTAGTTTTTACTAAATCATATAATTATACTATACTATGTGACATATTTTAGATCATAATTAAATGTACTTCAGTCAAAATGTCATTTTCTGTAAGTTGAATACAAAGGCGTATGAATATAAATGTAATGTAATGTGTAATACGTCATAATCATTGTGTAATCATGAATTAAAATAGATATGGTTTACATCACAATTCAAATGTACGAATGCCAACTTTATACATACATTTTTGTTTATATCATCATGGCGAGCTTGTACTATTAACAATCAATAGTTTTAGTAATTTTCATCGACTCTTACGAACAAAACCGAGTCAGTCCGATTAAAAAGATACTGCAAATCTCATGCGGATAACTTGGGCGGTATAATTGTAATCACAGTCCGAGAGAGTGAGTACCTTCAGCGTAATTAAAATTATCACTTAGTCTATCTTGTCCGCCTCTGCTATGAATCAACCAATGAAACATAATGCGTAGCAAGATAAGGTGTGATTAAAAAATGTTTTTAATAGCATCGTCGGTTATCCCTCGATACATTACTCCGCTTTGCTGCGTTATGTACCGTGGGCCATTTGGTTAAGAAAATTTCGTAATCGTGAATAGTAAATGATGCAGTTTCATTGGTTCCGCAAGGAAACCACTGCGGAAAACTAGCCAATGAAATAACGCAACCATTTTTTGAAAATAATCATGTGCGATTGTTTTTTTTATCAAGAAAACTCCAGTATGACGTCATTGTTATTTAATTAGGTATTTAATTGTAACACGCGATTTCATTGGAAGAAGATTGGTCTCCCTTGCCTCATGCATATTCATGAAAACGAGATTTTGCCAGTCAAATTACTCACGGTACGTATGGAGTGAAGCGGAAGAAAGAACTTTGGTGCCGACGATGATTTAATAAGTGACAGGGATCAATCAACAAATTGGATAGAATAGTAACCTTACACGAACACAAAACATAAAACAAAAAACATTTAATTAATCATTAAATTCGTTCTGCAAACCATTCATCCATTAAATTTAATACAAAAAACTATCCCCAAAACTAGAGATTTTTTGTCAATTTCATCTAAACAGAATTGAACGAAATGATAGCGAATCTGCGAAAAATAAACGAAATTGACATTTTCTCTTTGGGTTCAATTTTGTTAACAGGATAAACGAAATGATCCCAAAAAACAAAATGAACGAAATTGGTCAAATGTCTTTTAGTTACGAGAAAGTTTTGACGACACAATCTCATATATTACATTCAGTGTGATGCTTTTTGCTGCTTAATTTTGTTCTGGTGGTCGAGAATGATGGATAGGCAAGAATTTAGCGATTTGACGATAGCGGTCATTATCTCAGTAATGGGCGATAACTCAATTTTTCATTCACTTTACCTCAATCAATCAAACAGACAGGATCTAAAACAAAAAACTTTGTAAATAGTTTAGAATATCTGTTTCTGTGTTTGGAGTGAATTGTGTTTAGTAATGGTTAAAATGCTGTTGTTTTGTTGTTTTGTTTGTTTATTTATGTGGTATTATAGCTTCCAATTTGAAATCATAATAATTATATTATATACGCGTAGTAGTATGCATGTATATGTCTACATAATTATATAGAATAGTTCATTTTTTCTCAACTGTCAAAGTTTGAATAATTTCACGGTGGATGAGTACACACTATCGCAATATCACGAGTGTTAGACAAAGAGCACGAAGTCACCGTGAAATTATTCATGTTTTGACAGTTGAGAAAAACCGAACTATAATATGTGGTATACAGTGCCCACCCCAAAAAATCTTTGACCAAAGGAAATTTGGACAGTAGGTAATGATGAAAACTACAATTAGTTTTACTATAATTAAAATTTATCCATAACCAAAAGTATGAATCATATGCCGATAAATTTATTAATATTGAATTTGGAATGTGATAAGTTGACATTTTGTTTTATTTTTGTGAGTAAATATGTATCCCTTTATCCCAACGACGGAATGTTTTTCTGAGATCTTTTGGCGGGAGCCGTAGTTTAAAGCTATATGCGTATGTTCTTTTGTATTTAAATTTCAGTTATCATCAAAAATCGTACGACCAACAAAACAACAATATAATAAAGGACTTACGACTAAGATCGGTCGTTAAACCGTTGATAATATGGGCGCTTGGGCAGCATATTATCAAAAATCTTACGATAATTTGATAATACAATATGGAAGGACTTACGACTATAATCGGTCGTAAAACAATTGATAATAAGAGTCCCTGGTCTGTATAAAGAACATAAATGCTATAAACGATTTTTGTTTATTCGTATATAGTAATGGATGAAAAATAAAATATGAAATCGCTGGCATTCATTTTATGTAAATTAGTTAAATGCATTACACCGGGTCCCTAATCTTTGACAAAAGAACATTTATTACCGTAAATGAAATAGATAGTAAAACCATTTCATCAAAATTTGGACTCATACCCAAATATATATACATATTTTAAAGAAATATATTTCCACGTGAAATATGATAACATACTAAACGATTTTATTCATGTATTCAGCAGCGTTTTATCATTGTAATGATTTATGTTACATTGTAACAAAATAAATTATTCTATTAGAATAGATTTGCATTGAAATTTCCAAGAACAATTTGATACACGTGACTTTATATAACACGTGAGAAGATATTCGTTTTGTAGCATGTTACATATAGTATTTAAAGGAATTATTAAAATACCACGTGTTTATAAATGAATATGACATGCATAACTGCCACGCTTTAGTTACAATCTCCGTAAAGAGATATCCTGTAGAGCGTTGTCGTACAGGATCTCTAAGGTTCGCTAGGAGGGTCACGTCGAAATGACCTTTATGTCGACCAATCAATGCGTAGCAGCCATCTACTTCCGACAGGGACTGACAACTGTCCTGCATGATTTAATATCAGTAGTAAGAGGGAGAATGACCGTAAAAGTTATTATATGGCCAAACTTCACAAAAGAATGCCCCGCTAAGAAATCGAACCCACGACCCCTCCATCAGTATACTTGTGCAATAACCGATTGAGATACATGAAGCCGGGCTGGATGTGTTCTGAGGGTTGTTGAGAAAGTTGGCTTGTACTTTACGCCGTATTTTATCAACAGGAAAAAAATAGAATTTGTACTCTGGACTAATCAAGACTATTCTTCTTGACATTTGAATGTCCAACCCACATCTCAAATAAATTTGGTATTACATCAAGTGTGTTACATTTCGTTACAAGACTTTTATGTTGGTTAGATTATTCCGCGCCTCAAACACTTGTCCTATAAGCAAAGCATCTTAAAGGTCTTGGCAATTACGTTGGAAAAAATCAATGCCCACCCTTTACAGCGACTTCAAAATTCTAAACTAATTTAGTTTATCACTGTTTGTCGAAATTACATTATTTCCGGGCGGAGTGTTAGTTTACATCAAAATCAATTATTCACAGACCGAGTCTTTGTATTTTCTTATGTAGATTTCTTCTTGTATTTTATTATGTTGCCAACAGCAGCGATGGTCAAGAAATAAGACGTACAGTAAATTTGCTTTTTGTTGGGTTTAACGCCATAGCAACACATTGTATAGGTCATATAACGGCAGTCAGTCAACATACTCACTGCTCCTGGAAAGGCTAAATCTCTGGATTTAACTGTTAACCAACTTCTTAGCGCATACTTTCGTCAGTGACTGACAACTGACCTCGATAATTAAGAATCATTGGAAGGAGGCAGAATGACCGTAGAAATGATATCATGACTAAGCTCCACGAAAGTATGCCCTGCCCGGGAATCGAACCCACGACCCCTCGATCAGTAGTCTTGTGTGTTACCAACTGAGCCAGCCGGGCGGCTACGTACAGTAAAGTCCCGCTATAAAGACAACCTTAGTTATTGCAAAATCTTGCGATTTTCAACTTTTTTAATCCCAATGGCTCAATTTATAAAATAGGGTCCCTATTTTAAGACAACAATGGCTATGGCAAATTTACGCGAGTTTGACGATTTGTATATCAGAACTGCTTAATTTTAGACACGAAAAAGTGCCGAATAAAACACCTTCAGTTAATTGTATGGTGAAGGAACTTTTAAAGGGCAGTATACTATAAAGTAAACCATTGTGTTTGTTTATCAAGGAGTGTAACTTCTTACCTAATATAATGATATATTTTTAATAGAAAAAATAAAGAATAGTTCTTCTGTGATAATATAATCATTTACTAATCACAGCTTTAATGTTTTAAGACATTTAAGAGCAATAAAACATGTAAACTCTTATATAATAAAAGTTTCTATCTAAGCGTGGGTGTGCTATTTTGTATCATAGATTCCAAGTTGAATCATTGTATCAATATTTAGAGCCAATCTAGCGGGGATTATACATTAACGCCGAAAATGGTAATAAACCCTGATTTCTATACATAGCCTCACTGTTTCTCCTCCTAATTCTTTGTCAATATCTAAAAAGATTTTTGTCAATATCTAAAAATATAAAATTTTGCAACGAAATATCAGTCTTAGCATTAAATGACCGTGTTTGAAAGAAAGGGGGGGGGGGGGCGAAAAATAAACAGCGAGAGAAATAGAGAAAGAGAGATCAAGAGAGAAAACGACTATTTCATTTTTAAGAGACGAATGCCTACAGGGCTCAGTAAATTTTTAATATAAATTCTACAGGGAGGGGCTGCAATTAAGAAATCGCTCGATCAAGTAAAGCAATTGTAATAAAAGAATAAGAGTTAAGTAATTAAACTTAAAAGAATAATTCATCAAAACAAACTTTCCCGGGAAAGACGCTACATAATTATTCATACAATTATAGCAACGCCGCAGGTCGCTGTCACCTTCGGTTGTGTTCAGTTATTCGTAATTATTTAGTTTTTATGTGTACAAATAAATAAAACAAACATTCATTAATTTGTTTAAATATAGCCATGACTATTCAAATTAAGTAGAAAGAATTATGTTTCGCAATTAGATCAATTTTTTTTCTTTCATAAAAATATGTCTTAAATAATTAAAATAACATTCCAAATTCCGAGCACCAGTTTAAGATAATTTTACGTGATATTTATAGAGTATATGTGCATTGAATATAAGATTCCATTGTAAATTCAAGTTAAAGACGTATTAAGGATTCCTTGTCATTTCTATTGTGCAATCTTTCGTTGACAAATATTTTACTTTTTTATTATTCAAAACCAGTATGTGAATATATATTCATCAACAGTAGACTTGAAAATTGTTTTACAACCACAAAGTTATCAAAATATAACATGCATTAGAGACACAACAAACAGTTCAAACCACTCTCCTATCTAAATTTGAATTTGACTAAGCGCTCATTTCTTTAAAAAGTACAAGTTTCGACCAACCACAATGTATCATACAAAACACCAAGTTCAACTCTCGACCAATCACATTTTCTGAAACAACTATCAAGTTCAAATCTCGACCAATCAAACTTCGCAATACAAATACCAAGTTCGAATCAATTCAAATGTAATCATATTAGAACACGTCTATCTAAAATCAACTACAAACCGAATTACAAAACCATTATCAGTAAAAGACTCCCAAAAGACATAAACAGCAGCAATAACCGAAGTAAAAACATATTTAGCAAGAAGGTTCGATTATTCCGAGTCATGAAAGGAACGAAAGTAAAATCGACAACATTGGCATTCTATCAAAACAATCCGCCAAAAAACAATACAGATTTCATTATAATTTGCATGCCAAACGAATTTCTTTGTCATGCAGACTTACGCTAAAACAGTTCTCTTGTAATAACCTAACGATGGTAAATTGCATTTAATTTCGTTTGGTTTTCTTCGTCTAAAGTGGCAATTTATCGAACTGAATCCCCGAGAAAAGACGTGAAGTAATAAAGACCGTCACGCAATCACGTCCGGAACCCGGCACGTCAGTAAAACAAAACATCGAACATCTAGATTGACGAGCGCCATTTGTTTTAATAAGACTTACAAATTGATCGGACATTACCAGTACTCGGACAATTGATTTTGGACATTTGTTGTTTATTGAGTGAATAGTGTAGACAATTTAGTAAAGCCTCATGTCTGCCAGAAACATGACTTATTCACTTTTGTCACAGCATCGGACTTGGAAGGGGGGGATCAGCATCTCATGTTTTTTTTTTTTATCATTATTTGCAACAAACAGTTCATGACTCTGTAGTTAATAAACGCAACACACAACACTTTTATAAGTTTCTTAACCATGAGAAAGGCTTAATAAATGTAAAAATAAATAAATAAAAAAATGTATAAAAGTACAGAGTGTAAATAATTGTTTGTGTCCACCTGGATACTATACTTAGGTAACATTTCTATCAGTTTTATTTTTATTCAAAAAAGACTATGCCATTCCAAGTCTGTTTTATTGTTTAGTGAGTGGGTAGATTTCTAAATTGTAATATTGCTTTATTCTGTGGCATTAATTATTGCATAATCATAGGAGTTTTAAGAAGTTCAAGTCCTAAATGCATAATTTTCAAGGAAAATGTCCCTTTATTAAGAAATTTTTGATGGTATCACATTTGATGGTTTATACATATAACTTACCTTTACCCAGAAAATTAACTTTATACAATTTTAAAGATTCAAATAAAACAGCATGATCCAGACTGTTACAGGGTCGCCATGGAAACTTGACATTATCAAAAAAAAAGTGCAAATTACAGACAGTTCATTTCCACCACCTCATTCATATACACAGAGAAGCGTTTGTTTAATTTGTAGTTAAAAGACATAACAATGCATTGATCAGTCTATCAAGTCGATTAAACTCTTTGAATTCTGCAGACATAAGATTTCAAATGATTAAAACATTAACGCTATTACAAACACTAATATCACTTTAGCGTGTCACGTAGAGATTGTAGCAGAATGTTCTACGATGAAAAATCTACAAAATGGCTGACAAATTCACTTTTCCCTCTTCTAAATGTACAGAAGCATGATCGCTGCTACAGTCAGATGCTGATGGAAAATTTGGTGCTATACGTTGCATTTCAACATTTTAAGTCATATCGCAACGTTTAGCGTTGGCTTTGACATTAAATTTTAGCGTCAATTGCGACGTTTAGTGGCGTTGCGACATAGCGGCGTTACAAAGTCTATACCTCCGGTCATAAGCTTTAACCTAATGCCAATAGAAACACTCACCGAGGACTGACGACTGCCCTTATTGGTTACGCAGAACGGTGGGAAAACAACTATGACCAAACCCCTCAGGGTAGACCCCTCAGCCAGAAGAAATACAATGCTGTAAGCTATCTGCAAAAAGTTGAAACTGTAGAATTAGCTAGTTACTTGTCGTTCCCACTTGAACAATGAATTTGGCGATGACTATTGTTTGGAGATAACTGTCTGGGAGATGGTTGTAGCGCCGCTAAACGTCGCAAAACGCCAACGATGAACGTCAAAATTGTACTCGCAAATGCCATAACGTAAAAACACAGGACAAATATGACTTCAAAGCAGCCGATGTTAAATATAACAACCATGAGATAGCTGCTATTGAGACGTTGTTGAAGACAAGAGGTGACTGTATAAGTGGGGTTCCACAGGTCTGTTTTTAACGCCATCAGAAAATATATCACCATGGTCTTCTCATGAAACTACTAAGTTGGAATATATTTGATAGTTAGTTGTATAAAGAAAGCACTGAAATACTTCACAGAGACTGATGTCCTCAAAGTCATGACCGCTCTTTAATAACATACAAAAATAATTATAAAACATTGTCATACTTGTCTCATAATCTCATTTTTTTGTGTTGCTTCAATTTTATTGATTTCTTAAAAGTCAAACAAGCATTACATGGAAGGGAAAAGCTGTAAAGCTCAAAACAAAATAATATGTCGTAGAAAACGAAGCATTTCAGTCAATGCTTTAGAGCAGCGAATGTACAAGCTACGTTATACAAATGCTTGATTAAATCTTTATGATCTTCGTTTTTTAAGACCAGGGCTTCGTACTATCAAACGTCTTACGACTGATTTTAGTCGTAAATACTTTTATTGGTTTGTTAGATTGTCGTACGATTTTTGATAATATGCTGCTCTGGTTTACAAATGTATATTCAGAACAGATGTAGCTCAATTTTTTAATTTGATACTGAATGCTACGAAAAATGCAAAACTTTGAATATGTGAATTTTATTGATGTTATGAAATGCGCGAAGAGCAATCACTGGCCACATGTAGTGCATAATTGACAACGTACGATCATAGCATATTTGACAACATACGGAACCTCTAAAGTGACATTTTGAAAAAGTGTTTCTTTCCACAATTTAAACATAATTTTACTTCGAATTTACGCAATTTCGCCGTGATAGGACCTATACAATTTGTTGCTTCAGCGTTAAACCCATCCGAAATACATGTGTAGCAACAAACAAATTCTCTGTTGGCACCAATCTACAATATTTGACTTTTAAATCTTGATAAATTTAAACACTTAAATCTCGACACATACATAACCTTAACACAAGTGTTCATGCAATAAAACATTAATGATTTAAAGCGTACCATATTCTCAAGAAAAAGAAATCGAAATACTGATTTTCATCCTGGAAATGGAACGTAAAGAAAATTAATCAAATTTTGTTACGATATACGCTTCAATTAGACAATGGAAAAATCTAAGATGTAGGAAATTTGGTTAATGACTTTGTTTCTTGTAAAGTTAACTGGAGTTAGCCAGTTATAAGGCAGTTGTTAGAAGAAAATACATGCAAGGGATGCAAATACATTGATTGTTGTGAATTTCAGCCCCCACCTTTGTGTTTAAATATCTTAATGCATAATATATATACATTGTATTAACTTCTTTTTTGTTAAGCGTGTTAAGCGTAATGTAGCGAAAAATAACATTGAATGATAAAAATGTGGTTGATTTACAAATACTGCCAAAGAAATAAGATAAATTAAATAGAAATATATCATTATGTACCAAAATTGTTCAATTCATGAATAAAATTAAATTACAACGGAAAGTGAGCAAGATCGGAAATGAGCTGCGTTGTCCACCAAATAGGGTCCTTGGTCCACCTCACGCTACTAACATGATGCTTTTGTTGAGAAATCTTAAGTATTTATGAAAAAATTATATGTATATAATACTGAATCATATAACATTTTTATATTAAATGACTAAAATAAGTATAATAATTCATTTAATTTTTTTTGCGTAACATTTTGTTATTCATGCAATTTTACGCACTTTAGGTAACCGGTGTCAGGGTAAAATTAATCTTATAAAGTTATTTATTTATACTATTTATTTTTCCCCTTTATGTACTTTGAACATCATATTTTACTAAGAGAAGACTAAATTTATTGAAAATATTGAATTGTAAAAGAAAAGATAAAAAAAGTTTTTCGGCTCTCTGAGGGACGAATTTTACTTGTGGTGACAGTGGTTATTGATTTGATAAAGGGAGATAACCGATGCGGGGAGTTTGCTATTGTGTTTGTTTGATTGCTTTGCTATAAATTTCGTTTAAAACGCAATACATTCATTCTATGTAATGTTGTGATTTAGTATGCATGATTTCATCATGTTTTTTTTACGTTTATTATATATTGTCCATAGATGATGCATGCTCTATGCATATTTGATAACAGCTAACTGTCTGTGAATAAAAACAGATATATGGGATATCAGTTGCTAAACTTATTAATTGTGATGTATTCATGAAAATTAATGCTCTTTCATTCTATCACCAACCATACTCAATGTATCAAAAATAATAGTTTTCCAAAAAAATCAATCATTAGACTTTAAAAAGTTAATACATTTTCTCGTCTGAAAACTTCTGGTGGGCACTGTACATAAATGCAAGTAATGTTATAAAATGGACGACAGAAGTGTCAATTTATCATCGTGGCTAATTACTGACTAGAACAGCGCTGACAGGAAACAAAGAAGAGAAAACTACTCACTAATGCAGATGAGATCATACCGCGAAACCGGAAATGTGATATCCCATCAGCGCCCGCGGTGTCACGTGATACCTACTAAACAAAATGGAGGCGATAGGAAATGTCAATCATGTTTTTTAACGGTAGGAGATAATTAGACTAATGTTCCTGACCAACTGGGAGGTGTCTCTATCACCTGATATGTGAATTTATTTCTTTCAATGACACAGACCCATTTATATGAATTTAGAATAGATTTAAAGAGAGAAAACTGATTTCTGCGACTATTTTACAGACGCTGTGAGGTTAGAAATAACATTTGTATTAAGTTAAACGGGTCTTTAAAATGTCACAGACACATTAGTAGAGGTTACTGGTTAAATGTGCTTTGTATATAACTATATGTAACTGAGGCAAATACGGCATTTGTTTCTTTTCTTTTTAGACTTTCGGCGATTTCGCCAAAAGGCTTAAGTTATACCACTAATCGAAAACTATCGACGAAAAGGCCTGACCAGTTTAACCTGCAAGTGATACATGAGTCTCTGATTTACTATGCAGTAAATTTCTAGGCGATGAAAGTCCGTCATCTGACTCGTCTGTTTAATGAAATGATACTGCGGTCATTCATTGTACGAAAGTATTTCTGTATTTCAATACTTTAAATTTTGTGGTCGGATACGATGTGCCCTAAGATTTTTGAGTTACTTCCCAATCGTTAATCATATATTTGTTTGTGGAACTCTTGCCATATGTCATGCATTTAAATTAATGGTTTTAACTGGTAAATGGCACCAGGGAGTGTCTACCGTGAACAATTCAATGACGTAGAACTGTACATATATACCTCTATTTCATGAAATATAATTAACAAACAGGAAGCGAACGCGTAATTCAATCCCTACAAGCAATAATTAATGAATCAAGACCATGTTTTACCATTGTAATCAATATTTTGTATCTAATACTCTTTAAAATTGAAAAACCTCAATGTTTATACGAAGACAAAAGACTCATTGTACATCGGAGGGAAATACTTATTGAACTAATACATCAACCACTTAAACTTTATGCCATCCAGTCAAACCTTCAACGCCCACTGATTAGATTTTAACAGTTCATTTCAAGGAAGAGAAAAAAGTGTCAGTAAAAGATCTATAACCTTTTATAAACACAAGGAAAAGCCTGGCAATAATGGGAGACCATAATTACAAAGTATTCTAAGTGTAGCACAGAGATACAGCGATCACTGGTCATAAAATATTTGGAAGAAGTTTAGGCAAGTATTCCAAGATTGCGTTGTCCTTTACAGAGAAATTGTCTACATACATATATACCTTGCTATAATGGAGAAATTGTCTACATACATATATACCTTGCTATAATGGAGAAATTGTCTACATATATACCTTGCTATAATGGAGAAATTGTCTACATATATACCTTGCTATAATGGAGAAATTGTCTACATATATACCTTGCTATAATGGAGAAATTGTCTACATACATATATACCTTGCTATAATGGAGAAATTGTCTACATACATATATACCTTGCTATAATGGAGAAATTGTCTACATACATATATACCTTGCTATAATGGAGAAATTGTCTACATACATATATACCTTGCTATAATGGAGAAATTGTCTACATATATATATACCTTGCTATAATGGAGAAATTGTCTACATACATATATACCTTGCTATAATGGAGAAATTGTCTACATACATATATACCTTGCTATAATGGAGAAATTGTCTACATATATATATACCTTGCTATAATGGAGAAATTGTCTACATACATATATACCTTGCTATAAGAGAGAAATTGTCTACATACATATATACCTTGCTATGAGGGTTACAGTACATATATAATATAACCTACAGTCTGCATTAACGTCGAACCAATCAAACTATAGCCACTTCTCAGAAGGAAGAAATCAAAACCAAAAAGCCACTGTTGTATACATCAAACTACAAACATCTCCTATTTTTAGCATTCTCTTATCAACAATCACCACTTCATTTTCCTTTTCTGCATATAATTAAACTTAGAATGACCATTCAAAATAACTACAATTACCTTTCATTTACAGTTACCCTTTAACAACTGAAAAATCTCAACAACAACCACCTTTCAACATCTGTCTTCGCTCAACAGCTATCACCTCTCAACAACAGTCACCTCTCATCAACAGTCACCCCTAAAAATGCTTTTTCCTCATATTTATCTCTTTCTTTCCTCAATAAAAATGACCAATTAAACTACGCCTTACTCAAACCTCCTCTTTCTTCAACCCCCTTTCTCCACCCATCTCTCTTTATAACATTCAAGCATAAGAGGCCACCATCTAAATGAAAATGACCCATTAAACTACACCCCTCTCCCCCTCTCTCTTCAAGCCCCTGTCTATCCCCTTCTCTCTTTCTAACACTTAAAGCACAAGAGCCAACTTCTCAATAAAAATGACCCATTAAACTACATCCCTCTTCCCCCTTTCTCGTCAATCCCCTGTCTACCCCCTCCCTTTCTCTCTTTTTAACACTCAAGCACAAGAGGCAATCACCATATGATTCAGTATAGAAGTTCCACAGTGTATATCTATATAGATATTTATTGACAAATCCCTGGAGGAAGATACACTTGACAACTAGACTTGAGAATTTGATAATCTCTAAACCCCTAGTGACTTGTATGTAAACTGAGTTCCATCAGATATACGGACTCTTTGTACCGGGAGATATATGAGGTAACACCGTTTATACCAAGAACATAATATAAAGAATAAATTCAGTTTATGATTTATCGATAACAGATACGTTTTTTCTTTGTATGAAAAAAGGGACTATCTATAAACGAGACGCATTAAGCGTATTACCACAGCTTCAGAAATCTGAATCACATATATAAGCGAAATATGGATTTTTTTCTGATTCTACAAAAGATTGATTTATACACTCCGTTCCATGTTTTTTGACATACGATAGCCACACTATCTTAGTAACCAAGAAACCTGAATAATCTTACGTTTTGGTCAGATTTACGGGGTAAAATTTCTGGCCGAAATCTTGTCAGTTAAAGGCTTTTGGGTCTCTCGACAAAGTTTTTGGTCAGTTTGAAGTTGTTTAAATGTATTGCAAAACTTTTTTGGTCAGTTACAACTTGTTTAAATGTATTGCCAAAGTTTGTGGTCAGTTATAACTTGTTTAAATGTATTGTCAAAGTTTTTGGTCAGTTATAACCTGTTTGAATGTATTGCCAAAGTTTTTGGTCCGTTATAACTTGTTTAAATGTATTGCCAAAGTTTTTGGTCAGTTATAACTTGTTTAAATGTATTGCCAAAGTTTTTGGTCAGTTATAACTTGTTTAAATGTATTGCCAAAGTTTTTGGTCAGTTATAACTTGTTTAAATGTATTGCCAAAGTTTTTGGTCAGTTATAACCTGTTTAAATGTATTGCCAAAGTTTTTGGTCAGTTATAACTTGTTTAAATGTATTGCCAAAGTTTGTGGTCAGTTATAACTTGTTTAAATGTATTGCCAAAGTTTTTGGTCAGTTATAACCTGTTTAAATGTACATGTATTGCCAAAGTTTGTGGTCAGTTTTAAGTTGTTTAAATGTATTGCCAAAGTTTTTGGTCAGTTATAACCTGTTTAAATGTATTGCCAAAGTTCTTGGTCAGTTTTAAGTTGTTTAAATGTATTGCCAAAGTTTGTGGTCAGTTATAACCTGTTTAAATGTATTGCCAAAGTTTTTGGTCAGTTATAACTTGTTTAAATGTATTGCCAAAGTTTTTGGTCAGTTATAACCTGTTTAAATGTATTGCCAAAGTTTTTGGTCAGTTTTAAATTGTTTAAATGTATTGCCAAAGTTTTTGGTCAGACTGAAAATGGTTTTCTTCCCGGTTACTCATTCTAATATGATCTATCTGTACTTAAAACATTGTACATCACGGAACATATTTCATGCATTATGAAAACAAAGAGAATGGGCTAAAATTTGATTACAGCAATTCTAGACACATTAATTCAAATTACCTACCAACAAACGCAATGAATTCTGGGTAAAACAATATAAAAATGATCAACGCACATATTTACATATAATATGCTGTATTTATAGTCGTATATTTTATGAAACAGTTTCTTACAGCCATGTTATCTGCATTCATTTGAATAAAAAGAGAACAAAATGTGTCAGGTAGCTTGGATTTAGAAATATCTGCGATGTAAAGAACATGTTTTTGAAATTATTGAGAAAACTGTGAATATTAGCTCATAGTGAAAAAATTATGTATACTAAGATTGTTAGATGACATCATAGCCGATCGACACTCAGAATAATATCGGTCTCTTCCGTATCTTTCGTAAAACATCGGCTATTTCCGTATCTTTCGTAAAACATCGGCTATTTCCGTATCTTTTGTAAAACATCGGCTATTTCCGTATCTTCTGTAAAACATCGGCTATTTCCGTATCTTCCGTAAAACATCGGCTAATTCCGTATCACTCGTAAAAAATTTCCGTATTTCTCTTTAAATTCATCATCGCTAAGCAACCTTATTGAAGTAATATTACATAGAACAAAATGGCGGAGATTATTACTAAAGCAGTAACTGACACCTTTGTTGTTTTATCCGGTAATTACAAACCCTAGCTATGTAACAACCACTATAGAGTCAGTGAGTATTGATTGCACCTTTAATACAATGCACACATATCTTTGTTAAAGCTTGAATCAACTGTAACACGTATGAAGAAGACTTTAATTAACTTTCCATTATTTCAGCACAAGCTCATATGACGTTAATTTAATATAGTTCAAACAAAATCCCTGATTTGCTCTGGCATTTAAAACTCTTAGTATTATTATAAGCTATGGTTGAAAGTTAGGTGAGAAAATATTGAATGATAAAATGATGTTGCAAAGTTAAGCTTTAATGTCATGTATATACGCATGATATTAAATACAACGTGTATTTAGTTATATACAGTACGGCGCGCGTAATAATTGAATATTTTTGCGTATTTCGCACGTATTTCGCTCGTATTCCGTGTCGCATCGTACGTATAAAAACCGAACTCTTCGTTTCAATCGTACGAATCGTATGCTAATACTATCAGAGTACACTGGAAAGTCCTTTCTTTTCATCTCAGAACTACCACACAATCATACAGCAAAGGAGGAGATTGTTATAGACTTTTAAACATTTCTGATAAAAAGGATCGCCCCACAGAAATAACGAAAAGGAAAACCTAACGGATTACCGCCTCAGGACGGATAGCGGGAAAATAATTTTACCACTGGGAGTTAAAAGGAAGTTCTAGGGTGCATCGACCTCACACTTGTGCACGAGTAGATGGTCATTTTGTTTTGGGAGTGGTTTGACTGAGGCTTGACTTTCAATCGGCCAGTGTACAATCTAGGACAGCCCCATCGTCGGCAACCCCAGTACTTCCTTCCGTTACACTCAATACGTACCGTGATTTGACTCGTTTTCATGAATATGCATGTGGCAAAGGAGACCAATCTTCTGTCAATGAAATCGCATGTTACAATTAAATACTCGTCAATAACAATGAGATTTTCTTCACCCGCTTTAGAATTAATCACCCAAGGAGGCCGCCATTTTGAATGGTATTCCAAACCTTAGATATATAACGTAATTTCATTGGCTACTTTTCCGCAGTGATTTCCTTGCGGAACCAATGAAAACGCCTCATTAATTATTCATTATTACAAGATGTTTCTAACCAAATGGCCCATGGTACAAAGCGCAGCATAGCGGAGTAATGTATCAGGGGATAATCAACGATGGAACAGCCCACGTTGACATGTGATACAGTGATATCTAGAGTTACCACATTAAGATAGAAAAGGACTTTGACGTCAATTGCCAAACGCATAATGTATTGCTCGGCTTGATTTAATAAACAAAATCATTATAATACACAATTCCATCAGCACCCGTGTATAATCATCTGCCGAAATCATTTATTTCGCAAAAATATTAACCAAACCGAATTAACGGCGGAGTAATTATGATAGAAAATACGGAATTCGCGTAAAAACTACAATATTGTGAAATTTACTCGGCGACATTTTGTATTCATGGCAGATAGGATTTGCCGAGGGCTACAATACGTGAAACACAAATAGAAAACTCTACAGAATATAAACATAATACCGGAATGGTGAAAATTCAACCCGGAGCTACTTGTACGGAAACATAAATTATAAAGACGGCGATGTATTATTGTTTTAAAGTGATATATTTAACTTTTGTAACTTGTTACGCTTTTGACGAAGAGAAACAAATTGAATTATGAGATTTTTTTCACAAATTCTTGACTTATTAGAATTAAACATACTTCTAATTATAACAGAGCCGCCTCTGTGGTGGCTTGTATTAAAGCTATGCTATTAAATCTTATTCTCAACCTTTCAAAACAATGACGCATTAGTTCCTCAGTCACAGCATACTTATGCCAAAATCTTGACAAGCTGACATTGTAATACTAAGGACTCCCCTTGCCCCACTCTAATACAACTTGAGAACAAATGAGACAAAAACATGCTAACCGTTTCCTTACAAATTTATAACAATAATGACGTACCAATGAGAAAATTTTAAAATGAGAAAATAAAAACCTTGAACACTCATTTAAGACTTTTTCTGATTAAAGTGAATTCGTTTTCAAAGAAATGTTGCTAACTTTATTAAAAACAGCAGGAAATTACAGACTTAAGTAATTTAAATCCAAAAAGCACGTGCTATCATTATCCACATGGTAAACAAAATGGCCGTTTAACCGGAAGTAGATTTAAATATAAAAACCCAATCAACGTAATGGAACCTAATCTACACAAAAAGCTCGCAAAGTGATATAAAAAGTCTTCAACCCTGGGAGTAATTGATCGGAAAGATTCAATCTGTTAAATGGATACACTATGTATAGTGTTGACGTTTTTATATTACAAGTTTTCATTCAATCTCAGTATAGAAAGCTTTGAATGTCACCCTGAGTTCAATAGAAAAGGAGTGTTTTTATAAACGATGGAATATATCGTATTGAAACGAATACATTGTACATTGTGCTTAAATTGCACTTGTTTATGGCTTGGCATTTAAGACGATACATTTTGATTCAATTTAAATGCATTTCATGTTTCAGTAAGGGCACTCCTTTTAACTGATTTCATGTCTAATAATTCAATAGAGAATGTTCACTTAAATTGTTTGAACAAAATAGAACACGTGAGCTCTAAAAATTGTACATTGTGCTTGAATTGTACTTGTTCATGACTTGACATCTAAGACGAAACAGTTTAAATACAATTTGCCATCATTAATCATTAATTAAAAGTTGTAGTGCCCTTACTGAAACATGGAATGCAATTAGTCTGCCTCAGCCTCAATTTGCACAAATTTTACCAGGCGTTATATAATTTAATATCTGACTGTATGTGAATTGTGTCAGCCCTTTCCGGTAAAACGTTAATTAGAACTTAGAGACTAGTAACTAACTACACGGGTCAGTTTTCGTTTCGATGTTCAAGGTATGCATTTGGTGTAAAAGTAAAACTAGGATCAGTCTGTAATTCACTTCTTTAGGAGGAACCAAGCATTAACGGTTATATTTCAAACAGAAAATGAGGACCAGCCACCAACAGAGCGGCCTGGTAGCGCACTTTTACTAACACCCTACGCATTACTATGATATTCAAAAATGACTGATATTTATTATCATAAAGAATCAATTTCACCCACATGTCAAGGTTATATTAACGATAGCTATACTCATATTTCAATTGTTCCAACCAGTTTTTAATAACTATGAGCTATTCAAAGACAACCAACTACTCTTGAAGGTAGAATGAGTTAACTTTATTTTCTCAAAACATAGACGCTTGCCTATTGTTATAAGTTGGTTGCCCGGTAACGTATAAACGTTAATATCCGGACCGGAAGTTTGTGACTCCGAGAAGGTCAACTTTAGCCATGGATAATGACGTAGTGGTATAAAACATGAGCTAAAAGATATTAGGAAATATGGACCCACGTATATTTTTTATATTTCAATCAATCTTCACCTTATTTTATACTGAGTTTCATAGAAGTATTGTCCGTTTTTTCTCAACTTTCAAAGCTTGAATAATTACACGGTGACTGAATGCATTGTTTACTGGCGGCCTAGTTGTTATTAAAATATCTTGACTAAAACATATCATACGACAGAAACAACTTTACTCGATCATAATGCACACTTTCGGAAACTCTTGGATGTATTACAACAATGATTTTAATAAACGCATTCACCATGAAATTATTCATGTTTTGACAGTTGAGAAAAAACGAACAATAATGATTCAAGATTCGAAGAAAGGTTTATTGTCAGAAAAGTTAACTTTTGACTCGAAAGTCGAACATAAATTCGTGTAAACAAAATAAACTATTAACTCATAATTCGACCAAAGATTTCGTGTGAGCAAATTTTACTAAAAACTGAATAGACTCCGCTACTGCAAATAATATTCATAAATTATTTCATTAATCTTTCTCAGAATGCTATAGAGTATGTTTACTTAAATTGTATGAACAGAACAGAACAGAACAGAACACGTGGGCTTTAAACCAGTAAATAAAGTAAACATTCAGCCAAACTCGTAGAAGACACTCAACTCAATAGCTTCCAGTATACTCAGAGATCAAAGTGACCGATCCCTGTATTTGTTTAGGGGGAACAATATATATAGAATATACATATTCTATTATAATTTTTCATATTTACTTGTGGTTAAAGCTGACGCCTCATATAGTTTTTGTTATTTTTTACATATTAAATTAACCAGTCAGTGTCTGTATAGTTCGTACAAAAACAAAACACTGTTTACATGTACATAAACAATACAATGAACTATTCCACGACAGAGGGTGTTCAGGTTAACAAAAATATATATAACTTTAACATGTTTTTGTTCACGAGTGTCTTGTTGGTGTAATGGTTAAGCATTTTACCATTACAAACATGATTGACTCAGAGGTGGTGGTCTATCCGCCACACTAATTTCGCTAAAATGAACTATACAACTTAATATTCAATACTGCCTACCTCTGGAATGGAAAGGTTCATCTTAATGTTTACACAAATGCGTTTGTGGTTTTTTTGTACGAACTATAATTGTGCTGAGGAAATGAATTCTCTTTTACATGTAGTTTAAGGCAAACTGACCAGTTGACTATTCGATAGACTGACACATGAATTGTCTTAAAATAGAAGTTACAACATCGCGCATTTAATTCATCAACATCATTACTAATGGGGCAGCTTTTTAATGCATAAAAATCGCCATCTTTAGCAGTTTTATGTTAATTTGCATTGCACCAATACATGTAGACACTATCAGAACACCGAATAACCACTAACAAAATTCTTCTATATACAGATCGTCCATGTAAACATTGCGTATACAAACATAGCCAGATTCATTACACACTAATATTTAGGGGAGAATTATTTTTTACAATTTTATAGTTTCGTTTGTTAAAACATTTTTATACACATATCGCCATATACAATTTACAATGCGTATATATACTATTTAAAATGAATGTTAAATATCAAAGTGATATGTTTAAAATAGTAAAATGCTGTTCATGCATCATCTAATTCACCTTTTTAGTGGGCAAGTCCATTGTTAAAAGTACAAAAAGAAGCATGACCCAGAATACGACCTGTAGTTTTTGAGAGTTTTCGAAATGTTGACATTTTAAGTTGAAATCCGTGAACCAGTAGCTTTTAAATATATAATACATTTGTATTTACTTAAAAATTTTATTAATCAAATATGTTACTATATTTTTCTTGGGGAAAAATCATTAATGTCCCTCTTTAGATCACAAATTGATTATTTTTTTAAAAATTGACAACAGCTATACATGCCACCAATTTTGAAACAGAATATTAAATAGACTATTCTACGCCGTGGGAGTAGGAATCTAATTTTAGTATTAAAAAATGTCAACTACCCAGGACCGATGAATTATTCAGGACAAAAATCACACTTCAATGACTACAAACACATTGGTAAAACAGCAAGAATTAAGACAATGTCGGGAAAACACAATAAGTGCCAAGTACTGAATAAAGTTTTCGTATAAAAAACAACAACACGAAACTACAAGTATTTAAACATGACCGGTTACAACAAAACACAACGTGACGACATATGGGCATGACATTTGGGACATCGGAGTACGGATTTTTTTTGCTTCGACAGTTTCCGGAATATTTCCGGATTGTTCCGAAAATGATTGAATTATAAACTCAGAAATACTCACAGCCCATGGTGATGGTGATGAAATCCATGTGTCATCTTTTCAGAATTACAGAATATTTGTATTCACTTGGTCTATATGCGGAAACATATACCCAAACTTTGGAATACAGCCAGCCTTAACCCCCACGGACCAGACTGCTAGTCCAGTCGCCTTTTAACCGCGGTGTATTTTGCTTGAAATCCAAATCAAAATTTCATGCTAATTTTTTATACTTTTTTTAATTTTTAAAAATGTGTTTCAGGAGAAATTGTCAATAGTTAACAAAATAACCATTTTTTTTATAAACGTAAATAGTTGTATTAATACATACATAAACATGTGTAGAGAGTCCGTATTAAGTCCTAACGTAGATACTCATTTTCTTGAACTTGTAGTCGGCTATAGTATCCATTTGTCCAAGATTTTTTTAAAAATATCAAAAAACGGAATTTTTTTATTCAAAATATATTTTTTCGTAACTTTTTGTATGAAACGATTCTATAACAATGAATCAACGTTTTACGTTCAGTTTTAGGCATGTTTTGTCATTTCAAATTCGTTTATTTTTTAAATATATCGAAAAAAATCACTCACAAATTTGTCGTTTTATAAAAATACCAAATAGTTTGGGTATACAAACGGTTCAACAATATTTCTTCTTTTTTCGACGTCAAAACAGAAACTTTGTTTTTTAAAATCCGTTCCGTTGATTTTGAAAATCGTTTCACAGTTATCCCCTTTTCACGACGCTGGAAGTAATGTTAAAATATGGCACAATTTCAGGTTCAAACTTCAGTTTTCAGCAAGATAAAATCATTGCTTTGACATTTACAGAAAAGTGTATCACTTAAACAAGTCCAGTTCCATAATTCCGTTTTCAATTCGTCAAATTTTTTAAGATAACAGTCGTGATGTGTTCAGTTCAGTCAGTATTGTCCAATAGTTGGAGGAAATATAATGAAATAAAATCGACTCAACGAGGCTTTCAGAATATAAAGCGTTTATCCACTATTCGTATTCCAAATCAATGACAGCGTTATAAACCTAGTCGTATCACTACACAAGTCGAAAAATATTCCACGAAATATTTATTTTTTCCAAGAAAATTTAACAAAGTGAATGTTTAAACGTCTACGAAGTAACAAAGCCTTCAAAAGAAACAACAACCATCACAAAAGTAACGTCTAACTATTACCAGATTTAAAAGCACTATCAAAGCTTGTCTAGCGTTGTCCAGCCGATAATTTCTTTTTTACAGTGCATGGATTGACGCGATCGGTTGTTTTTTCTCGATTAATTCACGATTCGTGCCTATGGAATCGACGTTTTCTACAGTAGCAGATCTTAGAGCTTATTTTCATCTATACTAGCTAGGGAAAACACGGTTCATGGTATTGTTGTTTTGTTCTTATAAATCTGTTACGACCGCACGCTCCATTTACTTAAGCTTTCCAATGTATTCATTCAAGCTAAACTTTTTGATTGGATAAAAATTCCAATTAGATCCGCAATTGATTCCACAAATTATGGTGTCCAATCAATAATTCAAAGCTAAAATCAATTCAATGTAAAAAATAACAACATTATCGCCTAAACAACCGAACACATCCGATTCCAGCGTTCACAGAGAATGTTTGGATTTCGGAGCTGTTCTGTTTTTGTCGCGTAGACAATGGTGAATGCCTCAATTCAATCAAACAACCCACATACAGCTACAGTGTCAGATGTAGCGCAACGCTCCGTCTTAAGCAATCATGTCATTTAGTGTATATTTCCGCTGAGAATTGTCTGCATTCAGAAATCCGCCATTTTGAAATAGAACAAACGATTTAAGCCTCAATACACCAGAAATCACACAGTCAACTCTTTTAACTTGTAAACGCTTAGAGAGATGTCATTAGATTGTTCAAGCATCGACAGAAACTGATCTCCAGCATGTCTTTTGATCTTTGTCTTGCAGACGTTTACATACGAAATTTAAAAATCGATTAGAAGTTATTCCATTTTATTTTTAGCAAATCTTCAATATTCTATCGATCCGTTGTCACGCGGTGGACGTCATCTAACGAGATTAACGTTATGTTTTTAGATAAAAATAGAACACAGAGTCTGGTGTCTTTTAATTGGATGTCGTTTGTCTTTTTCTAAGATGATAACAAACATAAGATGTCAACGATGAAAGCCGAGACAATCCGGAGAAATGATATTAGAATCAGCCACAATGAAAACTTCCGAAAAGGATGATGAAAGAAGCGAAAAGATGTACAATAACCAGAAAGGCGAGTAAAAAGTAAACAAAAGGGCATATTAAGTAAAGAAAACTTAAGTGGAATACTATTTCATAATGAGAACACTGTTAACATCAATTAATTTGTAGTTAAAATCGCGTGAGAATTAGAATTGTCAATCGTTTTACTATTCATAGAATCTATGATCACTGGGGGCTAACCTTCTGCTCTGTCGAGTCGATGATGACGTCATGACAATGGCAGTTTAGCTTTAAAACATTCTAAACTCCGTCGGGAAATCAATGCCAATCAAGAGAATGAGCACTACACTTGATGTTAAACGCTTCCAACCGAGTTTGTCTGATTTCGTTGAGTATTTCGCTTCTATAATTTTTGCATTCTCATATCGGTGAAAAGAGAGACAGCTATGTAATGAAATTATGTTTCCTCTAAGTAAATGGCCGTAATATAGGTCAAGCAGAAACAATGGAATGGACAATATAGTTTCAATATAGACGTATATGGTATTACTTCTGTCTATAGACCGTATTCTAATATCAGTCCAACACTTCACGGGACAACGAATTCATAGTCTGATGCTTTGATTTTGATAAAAATTTGGATAAAACAGTAATGACGTAACAAACCGGTAACATGCTATATAACACTGCCATGCCGTAACAACCCGGCAAAATGATATAAAATACAGTTATACCGTAACAAATCGGTAAAATGTTAAAAAGCACAACCATGCCGTAACAGACCGGTCAGATTATATAAAGCACAGCTATGCCGTAACAAACTGTTAACATGCTATAAAGCACTGCTATGTCGTACCAAACCGGTAAAATGATATAAAACCTAGCTATACCGTAATAGACCGTTAGAACGATACCAAGCATAGTTATACCTTATCAAACCGACCAAATGTATAAAAAACAATTGAATATGATAAATCAAAACGCATTGAAGTCGTCTATACCATTACTAACGGGATAGGTTTTTATACAATTAAAAGTCACCATCATTTATAGTCAATTTGTACTAAGAGGTCAATATCACAACATTCCTGATCCTAAAATCTTTCTTGGAAAATTTTATGAGTTGAAATTTATGAACGAATTGCTTTAATATTACCAAAAATGGAACAAAATTACATGTATATAAAAGTCATCAAAAATCTAGACCCCAAAAAATCATTTTCTAAAGTCTTGACAAAAATCTATTTTTAGTTCTCTTATGGGTGTATTTAAAGAAGAAATAGGACAGCAGTTTATATGCAATCTGTCACTCTAAATAAAGATCATAAAATACATATTGAGACACAGTATTGATATGTTTACATAGAAGTTAATATAAAATGACAGGGACTTATATTTGGCAAACCATCAAATCATAAAAAAACAATTATAACAACCTTGCTATATTGGAACGGAAATTATCATGTCCAACAAAATCGGGTTGAGTCAATAAAAACACATTACTCTCTGATAAAATCTATTGTTTGAGGACTATAAATCATATTTTGGGGTTTGTATGCAATCGATGGATGGTCTGGAACTACGTTTGAAGGTTGATGTTTAGTAAGTAGGTGAATTTTCTACATAATTATAGTGTTATTGCTATGTTCGGTCCGTTTGTCAGTGGTGAAATTTAGGGTATCACCGGAACAAGGTTATTAATAGATTCTTCAATTTGGTTGAGAAAGGTAGCTGCATAATATTGGTGCAAAGAACGAATGTATGAGATAGAAATACGATGTCGATGATAAACCATATTCAATAAACACAAGAAAACGTTCATAGGAACTTCGAGTCGTAGACATATTTGCCACTTTTAGTGTTACTAGTGAATATTGGCCTGAGACAAAAGAAAATAGATTCTACACCAAAAAAAAACAGTAAAAACGAGTAGTACCAAAGCCTGTAATGTACTGCATAAGTTCTGTCTCAAGTTAATTTGCACAAAATATATGGATGGAGGAAGAACTTTACAACATTTTAGTGTTTGGAAGCCTTGAAGTTTTGTGTCAATTTTATTTAAGCCATAAACCATATCATTTGGAACTCCTTGGCGATGTTCAATGCAGATAAGAAGTCATGGTTCCCCGCTGCAAATGGCCAAGGATTGTTCACATATACATGTACATTAATACACGGCAAGATGCCATTTATACACAGTGGAAAACTCAAAATTGATAAAAAACATTTTTAAAATAATCATAAGCAGTACATAGTCTAACACGTCATGTTTTTATGTAATTCTGACTTAATTTTAATGTAATTTTGACATTTTTCAATAAAACCAAAATGCAGTGAAATTTAAATTTACTACAGAATCCATATTAGAACTACTTCCTCGATTTATGATGTGTGATATATATTTACGTAGAAAACCGAGGAGTTCCGAATGAAACTATATTTCAGTCGAGAACCAATACGCACATGTTGATTAGGTCAATGATTTTTCTAATCAGTAACTAAATGCTTGATATCAAGTGGTTGCTACTTTAAAACAAAGGTAAGCAAACAAATTAATAGGATGTGTTTCCATAGCGCCACCTGCCGGCGTATTTATAGTATTGTACCAATGTTACAGTCTTTAAAAAACCGTTCTTGTCGGTAATACTATAAGAACAATGGTTTGAATAGACACGTGATAACGAGGCGTGATAATTCAACAGGCGGGTTTATGAATTTAGTATACATTTGTGATAGACTTAACCTAATTAGAACAAATCAATAACCAATTATTTTGTTACTTCAATGGAAAAATGTTTTCCCTTTTAAATAAATAGGTAAACTAGAACGAATCCATTGTCACTTGTAATGGAAATCGATTGAACGTTTTCCAATTCAAACAAACATAAAAAATAAGCAAAATAAAAAATATCAATTTATTTTACTTATGGTATATGAAACATATTCACACGAAATACGAAATATATCTATGAAGCGCTAAAAAGGAAATTGTCATACGTGCATACTGCAAAGTTAACAAAGGAACCGTTTCGCGATTTTTACTTTTGCGACTTTCGCGGTCGTAGTATTTCCGCGAAATATTATCGTCGCTATCCGGCTGTTTGGCTTTAAACTCGCGATTTCTTGATTATAAAATTCTCTAAAAGTATGTTTCATTCTGTATAAACTTGTAATATGGAAAAGACAAATGTCTTTTCAACTTTAAGGTATCGCGAGAATTAAAGCGGAATTATTTCTGTATACTGTCTGAACTGAATTTTGTGTCGATAACGAGTGGTTTCTAGTTACCTCCCTTTAGTCCTTCAAAAATCATATGAAAGGGAGATAACATACCTTCATTTTTTCAAATTAAATTTGCACGTTCGGAACGCTTCTGGTTCCTGTGCTAACCAATCGTTGCATTGTGGGACGGTATGACTTTTAGACTAAAACACGAAATAAAGCGAAATAAAGCATACATTGGCGAAATGGAGATTTGATTGTTTATTAAATATAATTTTATGGTCCTAACGACCAACTAACTACTTCACTTAGTTGCATGTCTTTTACATCGATAGGCCGTGCCTATAATTATATTATGCATAATTAGTTTTTCTCAAAATTTCATTTGTTCAAAACGTTTGGAGGGCACTGTATATATTCTTGGAATCTAGTTCATAACAATTTTACTAAACAAGCAAGAGGTCTCAATGCACGTGTACTTATGGTACTTCTAGATCGATTTGGATAAGCTCTTAGTACATTCGTACTCCCTTAGGGACCTACGTCCATGTATTACTAATATCTAGTAAATATCAGAAGCTCTTAATCTTGCAGTCGCCATTTTGGAAATTAAAACATTCTCTTTTCTGGAAGCCTCTATGCAAAACAATGAAGGGAAAAGGGCATAGCCTTGGTCGACAATTAACAAAATAATAATTAATGAAAATACGCATTAAATGTATGTACATGTAGTTAACAAAAATGAACATAACTTGAAGGAAAATGACAAAGAGAGATTGATAAAACAACTTCCGGTGAAATCACATAATCTTGGACTTCGTATATAATTTATCAGAATGACCGCTTCGTGGGGACAATGTTACCGGAATGACCATTGTTTTGATTATGTGTACACTAGGGATCCAGAATTCAGCTGTTTTTATCATTTTGTCAGAAACAGAAATCAAAAGTCCTTAATTAGACTGTAGGTAAATATCTTAACTTAACGAGTCAACCTGACAAAGCAGAGTCTAGCTGCCAGGAGCAGGGATGCATGAACTGAATCAAATTTTCATGAAATTAAATGACATATAGTACAGAACAATTAGATTTGTACATGTACCCATAAAAATTAAATACCTTGAAACAGTATCATACATGTATTTCGGTCTTGTGTTAGCCCATAACAGGATGTGTAAAAAAAGTACAATAGCATACCATGTTGATATGTTTAATTTCTGTAAACATTTTCATGTTTTAATAATAATTTCGCCATAAACAACATCACTAGCAGAAAAGCAAATCAATCAGTGTATACACATGAGCCAAATGTAGAAACTTTAGAAACCCGTAAGACGAATGAGCGAAAGATAACTTTAGTTAGCTTCAGTTGTTTTATTGAGCGGTTTTATCTCTCTTTATATATCCACTGTCTTAGAGAAACATTCAAGACGTTACAAGACGCTAGCAAAGTTAGATGTCTTGTATAAAGATTACAATAGAAACTATGTGTGTATTGATTGAAATAGCTAGAATGGTGAGTTATTGTACAGAAAATATCAAACATGGGGAATGAGTGAGGCACGTCGTATTGAAATCTATGGAATCGTTTATGACACTATAGTAACTTAACGTCCTATAAGTTAGACTAATATAACGTTGTACTGAAAGTTCATAAAGGTAAAATTTCAAACAGTTTTGCCAAAGTCTTCTAAGTGCTTAAATACATGGAACAAATTCATTTAGACGTACTCATGTATAATATATTGAGCAAATATCGAGACAAAAACGAAAATCTGTCACCTTTCAAATTTTGTCAAATGATCAATGGAAGTGCTCGACTACGAAAGTAAGACTCCACTATATATAATACATTTCCCTGACGAACAGAACAGAACAGAACAGAACAGAACAGAACAGAACAGAACAGAACAGAACAGAACAGAACAGAACAGAACAGAACAGAACAGAACAGAACAGAACAGAACAGAACAGAACAGAACAGAACAGAACAGAACAGAACAGAACAGAACAGAACGGAACGGAACGGAACGGAACGGAACAGAACAGAACAGAACATTAACTTTATCACAGGGCATGAGTAATACTCATCACCCAAACGTATATTGTGACAAAACATATTTATAAATTACATCCAAATGCTATTTAAATATTCATTAAAAAGGATAGAAACGAAAGTTTCATTCGATTATAGTTTTTTCTCTTTGAACTTCAAGGTTATTCACCTCTGTGACCTTGAACAATAATAAACAGAATATTTAATAAGTTATGAAAGTTAATGTTTTTAATATGATACATAACAAACAAGATAGTATGTTTACATGTATAATTAATATAATTAATTAAATTTTCGCTTGCAATCTAAATTCTCTTGGGTTTGTCCCATTAAAATTTCAGGTTACGGAAATTGCCGAGTAAGTACGAATGGTTCGTTCGTTAGAGTACGACCAACTTCGGATATTTCCGGAAAATGTAAATCGTAAATCGGTGGGTCAGCGCAAAACTAGTCTAACTACATTACTATAAAGAAAGACCAACATTTGTTTTGTGTTGAACAATGAAAGTGTTTATTGCGACAAATTCCACAATTACTTTTTAAAGGTTTCAACAAAAAAGGCCAAGTTTTTTATTTTTTAATATTTCTAAATCTACTAAAAATAAAAAAAACAAGCGAGGGGGCAAGCGACATGAGAATACTTTAAAATGAAAAATATTCTACGTATTTCATTACTTGATAGCAACAAGTTTCCTCTAAGTAAAACAAAGATTGATATTGGGTAAAACCATTTAACAGAATGACAGCTTGGGGAAACAATTTATCGGAATGACCAGATTGCTAGAATATATAAGATAAAGTGAGTGTCTCGTAGAGCATGATAAAACGTACGGCCCATATATCGTACAACAAAAAACATCGTGCGCCAAAAACAACCAATGGCAAAAACATCGTACGACAAAAACAACGTACGACAAAAACAACAACATTCATAGAATACTATTGGGGCTTACAGAAGTCAACTTTAAACTCAAATTGAAAGTAAGAATATCTCATTTTAAAACTGTACCAAATGAAAAGGATGGAATACACTATGTGCGTACAGACGGACATTTTGTACCCAGAGGTAAACAAGATTTTCGATCATGCCTCGGTAACGTCGGGGTACAAGGAAGACAAATAAAAGTTAAGTTTATTTTTTATGTGACATATTATTCTACCGATTCACACAGTAATGATTTAAATTACTTAAACAAGGGTCACATGATATGATGTAACCGTGAAGTTGTGAGAAATGTCAAACCTTTATTTGTCGATGAAACGATAAGATTTTATAACAAACAGTTTTATTGTATTTAGGTTCATGTACCAGCGTTCAACAGCCCAAAACGACATATTAAATAATGAAAACTAGATAAATATATTTTTCAGACTCGTACAAAAGTAGAGTACATTGTCGCAATTAAAAAGTACTAAACAAAAGTAAAATACGCTCATGCTATCGTTCACTCCTGAATTTAACACGCACACACGCGCATTCTAAATTATTAATTAATAATATACGTCAGCAAACATCGGGGATGGCCATTGAAAAAAAAAGAACAACGCTCATCAATATTGTATAAAAATTCAGGGAAAATGACATTTTTTTATTTGAAATCATATATTATTTATATTTGTCAGATGTAAAATCACGTGACATACTCATTCTTAGTGAATGAGAAAACCCGATTTCAGTTAACATAAAATAATTGAACAATTTGTTTAACTAATTAATTAATTAATTAATTATTAATAGGCATGTGTGTGCCAATTACAAGAACATCAAATTCAATACGTCACGCATGTTTCATTTATCAAAAAAGTCGATAGGACGTGAATTTTATTTGGCACCACATGATCTAAATAGAACGAATGGTTATATCCGGAACTAATTACACATACCCGGCGCCAAATATACGGAAACGTGTTATTGCATAAGAATTTGGCTGCATTCAATATAAAATTTATGTCAAATATCATTCATGAATTAAAAAAGTCGACATGACATGAATCTAACCTCACATCACTTTCTATAAATAATCGGACATGTTTACACTGGAACTAATCATTCATTCCATAAAAGACGGACAGGTTATACCCGGAACTTGGAAAAACTACCCGGTACCAATTACGTAAAATTGTTATTGCATTAGAATGTCATTGCATCCAATGTAAATTTACTTGATATGAACTAAAAAAGTCAATATGACATGAATTTCACTTCACACCACTTTCTCTAAATAGACGGTCTGGTTAATACCCGGAACTTAAAACAATTACCCGGAACCAAATACGGAAAATGATAAAAAGCATTAGAATGTCATTGCATTCCATATAATTATCATCAACATCATCATAATTTGACGTCATCTATTACGAATAAAGTCAAAGCCGTTGCCTAGCAACACAAACAAATTCCAAAAATCGCAGACAAAGATAAAACCTTTGAGACACTCGCTTTAATATTTTATTTCTTTATATCTTAGAGTAGATTACATTCCGTACTGACCAGTCAGTTATAAGAAATGTAATCCATTAACACTTGGTCACGTGACGACAAATTTTCAATATGAGGAAAAGAACATTGAAACAATTTATAAATGGTTCCCGGTCCAATAGAATAATGGTACCAGTTAATGGAAAAATGGTTCCCGATGTAACAGAGTAAGGGGGAACCAATACATTTGAAAATGGTAGAATGGTTCCCGGTCCAAGACAGTAAAGGGTAACAGTTAATGGAAATAAAACAAACAGATATATTAGGATATATTGAACAATGGACATAGTGCCTTGTTTAAGTACTTGCTAAGAGAAAATACAATTATCGCTGAAATCCTGATAGAAATGGCCTCTGAGTATTTTTCAGATTATTTCACAAAAGGTCAAAACCTCGTTTGCCCTACAAAAGACGTTTTTATTGTCTTATACTTAAATTTGATCTAAAGGAACGAAGATCAGTAAAAACTATGAAGTAAGAAAAAACATCAACACTGCACACGTAGAAAGATGGTTGAAGTTCACTTTTTTAGAGTGTTTAAGTTATATAACTAAATAACTTTCATGTAAATCGTACCATGTGTTTTTATATGATAATTGGAAATTTATATAATATGCACATTAACTACTTACTGATTACGAAACGGGCAGGGTACGAATTATGGCCATTAATTATGCAAACACATTATACAATACACCCACGAATGCTCATTAATGCTCATGTTTTATTTGGTGGTGAAAACAATTCGCTGAAATCTATATGTAACATCATAATATGGACTCACTAGATACTACAATACAGGAATGTGCAAAATCATTAATGAATAAACAGGAACACAACTTTTAGTTCACTGCGCATCAAGAAAAGATCGTGGCGGAAATAGCCAAGATTTGCCGTATAATCACGACACAAATACAGTTGTAAGTCACTGATACCTATCTAGAGAATTCGGCATTTGCGCACTTGAAGAACGCGGAGTTTGAAACAGGAGGTCCCAGGTTCGATCCAAAACTATTTCGGAGAATTAGATTTGATTCTTTTCTCGCTCAAAGATATTAGCAGTGCTCCTAGTGGGGTTCAAACCCGGGACCTCTCTATCCCTATAAGCACGCCCTACCACTGGACAACTGCTCCTTATGGTGGAAGGGTAAGCAAACGCTGGTAACAAAAAATGCCCAGGAACGCTGGTTAGATGAGCGGGCGCCGTACTTTACCTAATAAGAGTCCCACATCATCATGGACTCGTATATTTTATTGAAATGTCAGTGACACACACATGATTCCCGCTTATTTAAACTCTCATCACATAATTTCTGTACTCACTATTGATAAATAAACAAGTATTTAAGTAAGAAGGGTTAGAGTTTGGACACTGATAGTTGAGTACAATCTTCCAATAACATTCCACAGAGTACGTCAGAAAAGCTTCTATTGAAGTTTGAATTTGACTCGATAGAAATGTTCGTCGGTGTTCTTTCATATAAAAAAGTTTCTATTAACAATCATAAATAGATAATTATTTTTCCTCTTTCATATCAAGATATACTGGTAACTAGTTATTATATTTATTGATTAGTCACAGATATATCGGATATGGCGTGCGGACTAACACAGAATGACCACGTTGTTGATTTATTTTAATTACTGTTCATTGACGTATCGACATTTTCATAGAATACCATAGTATGGTGTCCCGTTAATTTCATCATGTTTCCGCTTTGTCATTCTATAGGTTACAAGAACAGAATATACATGTATATTTGAAAAAATATATTTAAGTGATAAGTGTCAGTGTTGCATACATTTACCCTGGTGATTTAAATACTCGATATTTGTATAATCTTCTTACATAAATATTTACTACAGTTTTTTTGTATTCAATATTGATAATAATAGATATCTACATGTATACTGTATATATATGTCAGGGTATAATCAAACAAATGTCGAGTATTTAAATCGGTTGGGTTAGATTAATAGAATTTACCAATAAAGTTGCGAAAATAGTGTATCGTATGTTTCAACCATTTCATCTGTAATCAAAAACCTCACATCGTTTATTCCGCGACCTCAAATCGTGGTTTCATTATTTTTCATCATTACAAAAGGATAACATGATGGCCAAAACTGTACACCGTACCACAAGGAGTAATCCTAACCGAGTATGGAGTGTTTATCAATTAACTACAGTAAATAAAATGTATACTTATTGGCCATATAATTAATTAAAAGGCCATATTCAACTTCCAATGGGTCGATAATTTCGCCAAATATGGAAACATAATTAAAATTCTAAAACATATACATATACCATAAAGACCACAGTAAAATAAGCGAGAACGCAAGCGGAGACTTTTAATTGGATAACATGTAGCATCTTTAATGTCGACCAGCACCCAGCCAGGGTCAACTGTCAGTGTAGCATACATTAACCCCGCTGATTTGAATATTCAATACAGTACATCTGCACTCACGATCGATAAGATAGATATCCGTATTTTATGTACGGGCCTCAGGGAATTATCGAACACATATCGAGTATCTAAACCAGCGGGGTTAATGTTTGCGCCACTGACAGTTACATAAACAAATTGATATTCAACAAACAAGCACCAGCGTGATTCACCATACATAAGACAAGTGATAAATGTAAAATCTCTGTCAGTACAAATGCCCTTAAAATCCTATCATGTAAATTGTGTTTATCTCCCAGGGGTGTTGTTGTACAATATATGATATTCTGTAACATGATGTAATTTTTGTTTAGATTATAAAGTCGGTCTCTGAACTCCTTTAGGGACAATAAAATGTAATTAAAGTTTTCTTCTCTTACGATGACAGACAAAACGATTTGCTTAAAACGACCCAATTCGCTGCTTTCAACTTTGATATCAAATTTTCAAAATATCTCAAAAATGTATTGACACATTTTGCAAGCAGTAAAGACAATATTTTTGTTGGGTTTAACGCCGTAGCAACACATTTTATAAGTCATATAACGGCGTCCAATGCATCTAACCTAGCTTTTCTAGACCCTTGTGTATAACCAATACTTATCTACCCTTCCACATGGCCGGAAACTTCTCCATATACCTTATTAATGGAGGAATATGTAAAGACAATAAGTAGTGTTCTGATAACGACAAGGGCAACTTGACATACAAATGTTAAAAGTTGTGATTTTGTGTGGAAACAAATGTAAAGCACGAAACTATGTAGATACTTTAAATCCATTTTTGTGACATTAATCAAAGTAATAGAATAATTAAGTTTCAAAAATTGATAGATAAGTTTGCCATAAATATACAAGTCATGTACAATGTATAAACAATTCATTTTCTTTTTGTACAAAAGTACAGGTCGTATTCTAAGTCATGCTTCTTTTTGTACTTTAAACAATGGACTTGTCCACTAGACATGTTAATAAGCTGATGCAAGGACAGCATTTTACTGATTTAAACATTCCACATTGATACTTAACTTTTTTGTATAAAATTTATATTGTAATTTATATACTGATATGTTTATAAAATAAGTGTAGACTTACTATAATTGTCATAATTGTTATAATATACTACAAAATTGTAAAAATAATTCACCCCTAAATATTGGTGTGTAATGAAACTGGCCATGTTTATATACGCAATGTTTACGTGGACGACCTGTACTAGCATATAAAAAAATACCAATAGGTAATTTTAGAACAAAAACAAAAGATAACTAAAATTACTTTACGAGCATCTTAAAAGATTGACTTGACCTTATTTAAGATGGCAACACAACCATTTGTGATATCATTCATAGTCCCGTGGTATTGCCATCGTGTTATTTGCACTAAGTATTTTTCCTCCTCTAATTTTATCACATGGAAACTATCCCCACTTTCCATTTCTGTACTAGTACTATTATTTAAGAGAAAATTTCAACAACAACAACATAACCTTTTTAAAACACCGTAAGATTTTCTTCTTGAGTTTGTTTTTTCCCCTCTTCATACCGGAGGCATATTGTCTAGACGTTCAATATACATGTGCAAAAAACAGAAATTTTAGCTGAAAAAATTGCTGACAAATTAAAGTTACAACTGAAAACAATTGTTTTTTGTGAGCAAGTACACAAAAATCAACTATTTCGGTCTGAATTTATCGAAATTGTGGTCAAAGCGGACGCTTTGTTTGATTGTTTTTCAAGGGCTAAATGTGAATCGGTCCATCAATAAACAGGACTATGTTCAAGAACCTACTCTCGGAATGCAATTTAGAGTCAACCATGAATAATTAGATATTTATGTAAAGGGTATAAGCAAACATATCAAAAACACACACATTGTTTTGTTTTTTTTGGTTTACGGCGCACCAACACAAAAAGGTCATATCGCGCCGAACACACACATTAAAAAGCACAGACCTACCAGCCAAAAAGCAAAGCGGTCGGATTAAAAAGGAAACTGAAACTAAAGTTTTAATCGGGTTAACAAAAGCAAATAACGAAAGCAAGAACCTATGGGGTTTCCACTTTGGAACGGACAATGGCAATACAATTGCGATTGGGGTTTAAACCAGGTTCAAGGGTGCGCAAACCGTACACTTGCCCCCAATACGTTCAAGAACAATCAATTACATATTGTCTTAAATTGGTGAAAGAAAAAAAAACACTAAAATTTCTACTGTAACCAACATGATAATACAAAAGGGCAGACACAATTTTGTCAGATAAATGAGATTAGGTAAGCTAATAAATCTGCTATCATTTATATATATGTATTTTGAAAGTGACAATTACCACGTCTTTTTAGTTTTAATACGTTCATATAGAAAATTAACTTTTCAGGAAAACTCTAGCAGTGCCGTCAAGAAGTATTGATTCACCGTTCACTATTTTACTTCAACCCGCAACTTTATTTTAAAAGAAATAAATTATTAATGCCCTGTTTTTTATCACTTCCCAATTATCTCAGTGGAGAATGTCTAAGAATAGAGTAGAAGAAAGACGCAGTCGTATATCAACCTGCAAGCGAGAAGAATCCGACATTGGTTTAAAATAGTTTAAAATGTCATTAGTTTTCGCGACCTCCGTATTTCTATTTTAAGTATGGCATTTTTTTAAATAAAGTTTTTTATTAGATAATAAATGTTATTTGGAATGGAACTTTAAGGTGGTTTGAAGCATTGGTAATTAGATTTTCACGATGTAGTATTTGTATCACAAGATAATTGGGATATCTCAGGCATCTTGGAACCTTCAATCTCGTTGTCTATAAATATTTTATCATCATCATTACATCGTGCATGTATTCTAACATAGATATCCGATGTACATAATACACTATGTCTAGATAAAACTAGATCGTTCAAGAGACGTTTAAATTATAAATCTGGTGAAATATTCCCAAATAACGTGCAGGATCTACTCAGGGGCATCAACACATTTCATGATTGTACAAGGTGTGTACGGCGCAAAGGTGAATGTGAACGTTGTACAAAACAGTCATATAGATTTCAATATTATAATTCAAACTCACTTTTCAATGACCAGAGAGTACAGATTATTTGTGTGATTTATTCGACACAGTTGATAATGGCGAAATGATAAATATATTAGTCAACGGAAATGATTTTTGCAATAATTAAGGTGATCTTTATAGCGGACATATTGTAAAATGACCTTTAAATGAAAGTATGGTGACTTTCTTCTATAGAAAAGTCAAACTTTTGTTGATACTTTTGACAAACTAGTAAAAAACTGTCAAATTCCCAGCGGGATCACGCCGTTCTAGATATGTCGTTGTAAATTCAAAAGGTCTTTGAAACTTGAGATTGTCTATATGATGGAAATCAATCATGATCTAGTATATGAAATATAGATCCTATACATGGAGTGAAGTTTTTTCACTCGCTGATACTTTAATCTCTTGGGTAATTTAGTCGCGTTGATAGGATCAAGGGATCGTTGACAAGTTAACCATTGACAGTGAAATTATTTTACAGAAACTATTGAAGGTATCAGTGACAAAGAGTCTGACATTTTGTCATCAATATATTAATATTTAAACTACTTACATATATACATATCTAGGACTTCACAAAAACATAATTTTCAAAAAAGTGCTAAAACGTTATGAATACCCATTTGTATCCATGGAATCAGAAGCTTACACACAAAACGTTCATACGAAGGCCGCTTATGAGAACATAACAGTACAACATTTCTTGAACAACAACCACTGGGAGGGACTGGAGCATGTTGCTGTTTAAAGAATGTTGAGAGATGTAACCCCTAACCCTTTTGCAGAGGTTAAATTCAATTAAACTTAGACCCAAGGGAAATATCAAAAGCTGTTGTTGTGCAGAAGCTTTGATCTGTAGAGGGGCCGCTCTGCAGTGGTTATACTATAGAGCAAAGTTTCACAATAAGGACGATAATATCGATGGTCTTTATAGCGTAAAGGTTTTAAAATAGGGACATTTTACCCACAAATTAAGCATTTAGGACTTTAACATCGCCAAAGAGTTGTATAATTTTGCAATTACCAAGGTGGTCTAAATAGTAGGGGCGCTTTTCACGAAAAAATCTTACGAAAAAAAGTTAGCGTAAGACAAATTCATAACTCTGCAGTTTAAAGTCAGAAGAATAATGAATATAACTATGATATCATTATCAAAAGATATACACTATTCTACATTAATCAATTTTTATTTGGAATTGATTGGCTAAAAATGACAGTATTATTAATGTTTCTTGCTTTTGACTTACGATAGTTTTTTTCGTAAGATTGTTTGTGAAAATGTGCACAGAACTTTATTTGGATACTATAAAGGTAAAAATCTTTATTCATTTCTATACGTCAGAGAATCTGGAACACTGTACTTTGTCTTCGAGCGATAGATGAGACATAAAAAATAAACAAAACTACTACTTGGGCCAACAAATTCTATCAAAACATTGACAAGAAAAGTAAAAGCAACCTTGCGAAGTTTCTGTCTGGAATTAAGGTCAGGTTTTAACACGAGTGGGGCTTATTTAATTTTAAGAAAATGCTCTTAAAGCAATTCCATGTTAGAAGTTTATATTTTCTAAATTCTAAATCGAGGGGAAATTAAGTTCCACATTTTATTGATAAATATACATAAATACAAAAACCTTTATTGCGCTAAACATTTACAATATGTCAATAAACCTTAACCTTTAAAGTAACATTAATTTTGTAACGCCATAAGCGACCTTTCGAAAGAATGCCAAGTATCCCTATATTAGGCTCACCTAAGACAAAATCCGTCCGGCTAGCTCAGTTGGTAGCACACAAGTCTACTGATCAAGGGGTCGTGGGTTCGATTCCCTGGCGGGGCATACTTTCGTGGGACTCGGTAATGAAATTATTTCTACGGCCAGTAGGGCAGTTGTCAGCCACTGACGAAAGTATGCGCTAAGTAGTTGGTTAACAGTTAAATCCAGAGATTTAGCCTCTCCAGGAGGAGTGAGTAGGTTGACTGACCGCCGTTATATAACCTATACAATGTGTAGCTGCGGCGTTTAACCCAACAACAACATGAAAACCCTAGGACACAAATATGTCAACTGGACAAAAAATGCATTCATTTCGCGAGTGTATTTTTATTTAAAATTAAAAGCTAAAAGTACAAAAGCAAAAAAAATTGAACAAGCTACTTAAACAGTTTCAATGAAGATTTCCTCTAGTAACAAAATTTATAGAGAAAGTTCCAGGGGCAATAAAACACGAGAATATTCAGTTAGCAAGAAAATATGTCAAACTGACTTGAAGCAAAATCACTTCAAATTTGACGTGACGTCAGAAAGGGAGCATCTATTATTTAATAAACACTTTTTGTCGTTTTTTATTTTCCTTGGCACTGTAAAAAATTCTTTGAAATAAATCAATATCTTCTGTCATGAATTAGGAAATATTGGGTGTACAGTCTATACTGACGTTAAAGATGTGAAAGTTTGGTTCCATTTAAACAACATGTGACAAGCTGACTTCGTATATTTCAATTGCACTAGGAGCACTGCGTCCTTCAGGCATTACCAGGAAAATATTTACGACGTTTTACGGCTAATGTCGCAAATTATTGTTTTCTTGGTGTGCTTTTGCCTGAGTCGGAAAATTACTTAATTTTAATTAACAGAATGTCTACAGAATCATGCCTTACATGGATGTCGCTGTATATGTTACTTACAAAACCGTTGCCATGGCATTGAAAATTAGGGAATAAATAAAGACGTAAAAAAGTCAGACGACGGCCGTAAACTGGTTCTGAATGTCGTAAAATTCAATTTTCTTCCGAAAATAGATATCCTTATATCGTTTTACGTACACAATTTTAAACATGACGCAACATTTTCAACCGCGTTAATACAATATTTTGTTGTATATAATATTATAAAGATGTCTTCGCGTCGTGTGATGTAATAATACAAATAGCAGACGAACTTATCAACAATTGCAGACGAGATATGATTTCTGACAATATTTTCATGCAATCAGAAGGGAAATTCTCTTAATGTTTCAAATAGACGCCAATATCCCTGATATTTCAATTTGTATGTAAACTGTATTTATTTATGGCTAGGTCATACCAAATTGATATTATGTCGAAGGGTTCGCTACATGTCGATTGTAGTTACATCAGTATTCGATGGCATAGCGCTATAAGGGACCAAGGGGTATTTATTAAGACAATACGGTAAAAACCGTATTGCAATATATTGCAATATGCAAGCGCGTACTGCAATATATTGCAATACGTATCGTATTTTGTGCGTAGACATGCAAAGCATGATTTAATGCAAGTGCATTGAATGCGGTACACGCATATGTGTATTTTCAAATGAAATATTAACAAAAAAAGATACTACATGTAATTTAAAAAGGACTATATGTCAGAAAATGCATATTTTAAAAACGGTCAATATCATGAACCAATGCAGACTCCTGAATCAATTTTATGTTACCACTGGTGGCAGGTTCTACTATGGGCCAATGAGAATGTGCCTGATCAACATGTAATAACCTTATGGGTCTGGCTATCCGTAGGAAAGTGAGAAAGGAAATAGTAGGTATGTATTCTAGCTATCATTGACATAAGACGTGAGTTACCTGTAATTCTATTTTGTTAAATAATTAATGTTTGTGTAAAAACATGTGACTAACTACATGTAGAAAATGGTGGTGGAAAGAAATGTGACACTGATAATGGTGTCAAGTCAAGAGAGTTTACCCTGATTTTGTCTGGTTCCAAGTCGTCCTTTGACGGGTAAAAGTACTGACCCGATAACGATAGTGGTAAGGGGCAGGTAATCCAGGCTAATCCTGATTGTCATACGAATTGGTATAAGGACATTGTAAACACATAACAAAACACGCCACTCAATCGTATATTTTATATTACTTTCTCATGAATTAATAAATAGTTCTTCCTTTTCTAGAATGTTTACAAACATTACAGAGGTCGGTCATGTATTTTTACTTCTAGGATTACGCTCATGGTCCATTGATCTTCATAAAAACAGTCATCTTTTATTTATTGGAACACACTACAGTTGAATAGTTTCCAATCTTTCCCTTATTTAATTAATAATAATGAGATTGATTATATTTACAGAAATTGTATCAGATTTCAAAACAAACTAATATAAAAAGAAATAAAGTGTTTGATCTTTTACGCCGTATTTTAACAATTATTTCCATTCATAATGTGACAGTGACAATGGGCGACTCACGTTTCCAGTACGGACAAGTTCAGTAGCCTGTTCAATTACCCTAAACGTTCCAAAACGTTCTGTAACGATACATTCGGAACTCCTCGGCCATTCGCTGCGAATAATCTCGAACATATATAGACGTTATTTTAAAACTACCGGTGTTGAAGTAAACAAATATACGATCGTTTAGGCAATAATTGATGTTTCGTTTTTAGTCCATAAATTTTGTAACATCACTCATTGCCTTAACAATCGCATATTTGTGTATTAGATTAGAGTATTCGCAGCAAATGCAATTAATTTTGTGATATAGTATTACACCTAACTGGTGCATATTATACGTCTAACATCGAATGTTCGATTATCTGTTAAAATTAATATTATTATGTATTAATTCATTGTATTGGTCTAAATCATATTTTATTTCATTGTTTTGTCATTGCCTCTCTAAGTCACGCAACCAACACATAAGGACCTCAATGATAATAAGGGCTTGCCCTTTTTGTGCTATCCCTGGTGTTGGTGTGTTTGTCATAGTAAAGTATCACATGCTGTCTGTGATATGTGTTCTGAGTAATTTTGCTATGTGTATTGTTCGTTTTTTCTCAACTGTCAAAACATGAATACTTTCACGGTGAATGCGTTTGTTAAAATTATTGTCGTAATACACCCATGAGTTTCCGAAAGTGTGTATTATGATTGAGTAAAGCTTTTTTATGCCGTATGATTTGTTTTAGTCAATATATTTTTAATAACAATTAGGCCGCCAGTACAAAAACAATGCATTAAGTCACCGTGAAATTATTCAAGCATTGACAGTTGAGAAAAAACGGACAATACACTAAACCAAATAGACATTATTATTATCATTAACTTCAGATTTGACCTTGATGAAAAACATCGATAAAAACTTGATCAATATTGAAATCAACGAAACTAGAGCATCTTTTGACCTAATCTGAAATTGTATCACAACACCATAAGGGAATTTTTATTCTTAACGTCACTCCCACGAGGCTCCGCAGGGAGATTTTCTTCGCGGACTTTCATAAACCTGTTTAAATACCACGCACATTACGCTTTATAAAAGTTCGAGGCTAAACTGATTCCGACAAAAATTTTATTAACGTAAAAAGAAGTTTGTCTCATACGTTGATAGTTACCAATAATTGTAAACGACGTGGTTACCCATGGCAACGGAAATGTCAAAGATAAATATGTAAACGGCTTTTCTCATACATATTAAGGTATATGTAGACAGATAGTTTATGATATACAAAACAGGAAAATGTTGACCGTTAAAAATCTACGAAACCGCTTTCGATTAAACGAAATCATAGCGAAAATAAAAAAGTATTTCAAAATGTCACAGAGGAGAACAGAATAGGACAAAACTGAACTGAACTGAACAGAACAGAACAGAAAAGAACATAATTTTTATTGGCTTAAATCTACAAAATCCGCCACAGAATGTTAAAAAAGACAAAAACGCCTAAAACATTCGAAAACAAAATCTGCCAACATTGGTAATAGAATAAAATTCGTGTGTCAGCAATAAAAAAGATTTTCCTTTGTACAGTTTTATCTCCAAGGTTTGATGTAAACCTTGTAAAACAAGCAAACAGTCAGATATAAAGAAAACTAACATCTCATCATTTGTTCAATGATGCCAAATTTAGACTTTTACTTGATTAAAACTGAGATTAATTCACAGTAACATTCCATTAACTTCCCATAGCGAGGAATACATCTCTCAATATATAAAAACAATCCAAACGAGCTTTAAATAGCGATGCTTCAAAAAAACATATATGTTTTTTTTAAAACATACGATTTTGACAATTCAACGATAAAACGGTGTTGTTTGATTTTAGAATAAAGAGTAAGTTATTTAAAGCGTTTTTTAAAGCCACTATATGAATAAATATTCATTACTAGCACGTCCAGTAGACTTGAAAACTGTTTTTCAATTACAAAATTAACATAATAAACAGTTCAAACCATTCTGCCTTCTAAATGTAAGTTTGACCTATAGTGTCTATTTCTTTAAAAAGTGGGGGTACTTTTTTAAGAGCAAATTTTATTCACTTATGAATATGCTAATGTGCAATATACCTGATCCACTATAGTCTTTGAGCTTACATGTAATTATGTAATTTGGGAGTAAGTCTTTTTCTAAAATATGACATTATCTTTAACATACTGTGATCAAAACTATTGTGTCAAGTGTTGAAAACCAAATTCTACTTGCAGTTTCGATCTACATTTTGTGTACTTTCACTTTAAAATGCAATAAATAACACAAACATATTTTAGAAATACATGTTTTGCTTTGATTCAAAATATCTTGTTCATTATAGGTGAGTGAAATAGATAAATGTCTATTTTCTTTGCAGTCCAAAAACAGTGTTACTTTTGATGTAGTGGTTTTAAGTTCCGAAAACGTTATCAGTCTCCAGACGTGGATTTTCACACTTCTTCAACTGATAATGACTTTTAATTAAGGAAAATCTGCATTAACTGATTCACAAAAACAGAATCAAGTGATTAAGAATGCAACTTAATTAATTATTAATTTAGATTATACCAGAGTTTTCTTATACCAAGGTTTTACTTGTTTGTAATAGCTTTTTCTGTGCAGGTATTCGCCAACTGGAATAACATTATAATACAGGGCATTCTCGTTCCCAGAGTCTAGTAGGATTCTCAATACTAGCCGCAGTAGTAGTATTAAAAATCCTACTAGACTCTGGGTACAAGAATGTATACAGGGCAGCATATTATCAAACATCTTACGATAATTTATCTATTTATTGTAGAGGGACTTACGACTAAAATCGGTCGTAAGATGCTTGATAATACGGGCCCCTGGTGAAATGTATTCAACTGTTAGTGGCACAAACATTTACCCCGCTGATTTACATTCTCGGTTAAAGATAGTGACTACAGAAATAGTGAAATGAATATTTAAATCAGCGGGGTTAATGTATGCATCACATTCCAACACCATTTGTTTATCAACGGCGGTGCGCCAAAGCTAAACAATGGCCAGAACAAAATGGCCATCATGGCACCGTACGTTCATAATCTTCAACAGAATAATTTGTTTTTAAAAGCTTACTAAGTGAAATAGTTTAATATTGTGTTATAAAGTGCATGGTTGGTTTTCTACTATATAAAAACGTCAAACACATTGGAATATATTTCTGACTAGCGATATGAGAACATGGTGACCACTTATAATCGATGACCTATTGACTGTAGTATTCTAGAACTAGTTTTTGCCTTAAGGTAATAATGATAGACCATATAGAAATATAGACCATTGATTAATGAAATCATGCAATTAAAACAAAGTATTACGAATGAGTTAGTTGATAAATATCTTTACTGATGTGAGTCAATGAGTTTTGTTTTTGATTAGAATCAATGAATATATTACTGTGTTTACTGAACTGGCCATCGACATCATCATCAACGATCTACTCATCAGTAGGGGTGGACGTGGTCGAGTGGTTAAGACGTTGGTTTGGTAATCATTAGGTAGCCTGCTCCGATTTTGTTTGAATCCTCTGACATCAGAGTCTTTGAACTCGTTCAATACACACGCATATGCTTTAATATTTTAGTCAACGAACACAATTAAAACCGGTTCTTTATTTACTATCGTATTCGAATTATTTTATGATCATAAGTCATGGACTCTGGTGCCAATGTTCGAAAACCAAACGAAACTTCGCCATTTTTTTTTTTAAGAAACTTTTCTACTAGCTCAGTACAGGGTGACAAGGAAGCGGACTCGAAAGTTGAATCAAAGTTGTAAGAGCGTGTAACACAATCGAGATAGAATAAATTAGTAAAACTAAAATGATCAAGGGCTTCGATACGTTAATCCTGGAAGAGAATCGTTATCTACGAGTAACCGAATGATCATTTGAGTATTGACATTATTCATAGTTGATTAATTTACTGATTATCGTAGACAATCAAGATTATTATCATTATTGTGAATAATTATCTAAAAGTGGTATGAAGAATTGTCTCACCATATAATCTAGGGTACGAAGGTAGCGCGTGTGATCATTACAAAGGGTCTACATAATTATTTGAAATGCGGCGTAAAGTTCAATACATTACATTCATGAAAACATATTTATTATCAACGGTCTTCGGATTATGACCATTGTAATAATTAAAGAAATATCATCATTTTGATGAGTTTCCAAATATCATTGTTTCATATTGATAATTTGTCAAAACGAAACCAGTGAGATCAAATGATGAGGAAATATTCAAACTGTCGTACGTCAGTTTTCATTACAAGTATAAGATAATGTTAGGAAGAAATTTGACACAAACCAGTAAGACGTTATCCTCATAAATATGTTCTATCAGAATAATAAACAGACTATCTTAGTAAAGAGCCTTTCTTACTTAAGAGAAGAATAATTCAAAACACCTCGACCATTGAATGAATATCTTGAAATTACTTGTAAGGGGCTCACAAACACACAGGGTCTTTGCTATATACGCAGAGAAGCTGGGACGAAGCAAGTAACGGTTATGCAATGTGGTTCTTGTCGTAAACACATAAGACCTTGTAAAACATTTCCATATGTTATTTATGTGACTGAATAATGAGATTTCATTGAATCATATATCTTAAATGTATGGACTAAAACAAGACACTAAACATTACCTAAACGAGTGTGGGTTTGTTTACTGCAACACCAGTTAAAGCATTTTGTTTAGGCATGTGACGCAAAGGTAGTTTCGAAATGGCGTCAAAACATTTCCGAGGTTATTTGTCGTTAATGGTTGAGAAGTTTCGCAAAGAGTTGAATATTTGTGATTTTTCTCTTGACAATCTTACTAAGTTACGAACTGTCGTAAGTGCATCCTTACGATAATCGTTGAGACATACAATTTAGGATTTGGTTTCTTTATAAAGTGTCAAAAATGTTTGGACAAAAGTGATTTTTTTTAGAAAAACGTATGACACATAACACAAGTAATTACTTTAATGACAGTACATTTTTGTAAAATAGTTAGAACATTTAGTTCATTTGTAACACTAGAGTCTAGACTGAAAACGTATCTGGAACAGCAACAGTAAAAAACTCGGACCTTCCTCACAGCCAAAAAGTAAAGATGGATATGTTTTAGACATGTTAACTTTTATTACAAAAAAGACACCATAAAAAACCGAATACAAGAACCTATAGTATTTCTATCTTTGAAAGAAAAAAACTAGTATTTATTAAAATACTCATCATTTTAACGTTCCTGAAAAAGTCTATGAGACGAAACTCATATATATACATTAGTTTTAAATAATTTACATATTTGTGTATATTGATTGTATTATAATAGATTGAATGGATGAAAATACTCATTTCATTTCTAATTTTGTAATCTGATGAGATTTTTAGTATCAGATTTGTCTACATATAGTTATGTTATAAATAATAAACTATGAGGTTGACGACAACTTTGATTAGCAGCACAGGACAGATCAGAACGGAACGGAGCAGTGCAGAACACAACAGAACAGAACACAACAGGGGAAAATGTATTTTTAGGGGGCGGAATGGGGCCAAATGGTGGACGTACAGAAATATGGCCTTAAAAACAATGTCCATTTAAAAAACATAGGTGCATTTCAACACAACGGAAATTCTTTAAACATGTTATAACATACCAGTATAAACATTTTGCTATAGCACCGGAGAAAATTTTAGGGGATGGAATGGGGTCGAATAATGGCCTGATATGGCCGTAATAACTATGTCCATTTATGATAGTACAAAATCATAGGGACATTAAAAGCCAAGAAAATTATTTTAGATATATTATATCATACCAGTATATAAAATAAACAAAAACAGTGAAATTAACTAATAATTTAAAACAGCATTTTTTCGTACAAAAACCACAAGTTTGTGTGTTTTAGATAATTTAAAGAGAAAGGTTTTTTCATATTATCTAATTAGCAGACTTCTGAAACTGCTACTTATTATGACATAATGAGTGAATTCTTCTGCATGTGAAAAGATGAAGTTAAAGAATTAGACTACCATGATAATGTTTGAAGCAAGACAGAACAGAACATAATAATGATAACTTAACAACAGATATGACCCCCACTTATAAGGTGTGAATATATTTTTATTTTGTGCTGCTAAGTTATGAATTAATTTTGCAAATCTGTAAATAAGTTATAAGTATAAAGTAGCTGTATTTTTATAGAATGGTTTATACGTTCTATCTCATTTTTGTCAGTATGTTCTATGGCATTGTTTCTATATATTTTAATATAAACCCAGTCATTTTTTAAATTCATATAGGAATACAATAATTATGCATAATAACAGCAAACTACCTCAACAAAGTATCAAGACAAAAGTAAAATAACCTCAAAATTTGTCTTGAGTAAACCAACAGCGTACATTTGTTATGAGAAAAATGCGAAACTCAACAGAAATCATTTAAGAAATTCGTTACGAAAAGGTAAACTTGTTTAAAACAAACAAATAATAATCCCAGAAAATCAAAGACATATCTTTGTTGAAGAATTAGACCTAACAATAAACAACCAAAAAATAACATTTTCTTATTAAACATTTTTAAAGTTGAAAAACAACAACAACAACAAAAACAACATAAAATTTACTTACAAGAATTTTGTCATGAGACCTCCAGCTATGCGGTGTCTATGAGATAACATTTAATCCAGTTTGCAAAAGTAGACATAAACAAACTTTGAGAGTTGTATTTTCTATTTGAAACTAAAATATTCCATAGTTTTAATTTTCAAACAACAATAATATTACAAGAATTACTATGAAGATTTTCGAAGTGCTCCGAATATTTCCTTAACAGCGTTTTCAAGCATTTTACTGATCACGACTATTTATCGCATCTTCCTTCATCAGCCGGACGCTTGCAAAATTTTCTAATCAAGTTAGTAGAGACGGGTTTAGCAAATTGAGAATGTTGCCACGTATTATCAATTATTTAAGAGTTTTAATATACACGATATATTCGTAGAGAGACTGTGCAATTAACCGCTTTTATATAATCTCCTGTCAAGCGATGACGTATATTCCTTAATACTGGAGCACTGGAACTACGAAATCTTCTAGTGATCAGAGCAATACTAACTTTAAACAGCAACGATGCTCCGTCTGATATCAGCTTTGACAAACAACTACACTGAGTTCCAGTCACACACTACACGTGTATCCAGTATCACCAAAAAATCTGATACGCATACATGTATCTTCAATAATGCGGTACCTAAAAACTGAAAACTTTTTTTTCAGATCTTCCTAGTATTTCTTAAAAAATCTTAAAAACTTCGCAATAAATCATTAAAGAAAATCTTAAAACTTAGCAACAAATCATTAAAGAAAATCTTAAAACTCTGCAACAAATCATTAAAAAAAATCTTAAAACTTAGCAACAAATCATTAAACAAATCTTAAAACTTTGCAACAAATCATTAAAGAAAATCTTAAAACTTAGCAACAAATCATTAAACAAATCTTAAAACTTTGCAACAAATCATTAAAAAAAATCTTAAAACTTACCAACAAATTAATAAAGAAAACCTTAAAAACTATGCAACAAATCATTAAAACAAATCTTTAAACTTAGCATCAACTCATTTTAGATAATTTTAAAACTTTGCAACAACTCAGCGTAAAGTCAAAAACACAAATGGAACGCAAGACTGAAGCAATTATTGCAATACGGAGAACTAGACGACACCAAAAATCTAATGGAATCAGTAACACTTTAGAATGCAGCCTCATATTAACACAGCAACATGTTAATCCTAAAGCTTCACTCGCTGAAAAGTAAAGCGTCTCTCCATCATTCCTTAATGTGTGTGTGCGTGTGCATCCACAATTTCGATTTTACAATAAACCAAATTTTAAAGGGAGAAAATGTAACCTGACAACGAAACCATATAATACTATAATGAATCTATATACTGACAGGAAATGGATGTTAACATCTTATACCAATTTGTATACTACATGTTAATATGCCAAGTTTTCATAGAAATTCTGAGAATTGAAATTAACTTTATTAAAAAATCTAAAACGCTCCAAGAATTAAAGATATTTTCTTCAGATCAGTGATACAGTGCTTGAACAAACGCGTTGGATTTAGAGGTCTCGAGTTTAGATCGCAACAAAGACATGCCTGATTTCCCAAACGAAACACATGAATTTGCAATTGCTTAAAAAATCTTAAGTGTTTCCACCGAGGCGTTTACTTCACCATAATTTAAACTAACTACTAGCTGGAGTTTATTTTGTAATATCATTGCGCCATCTATCGACAGCCGAGAAATCAGGTTACCAACCACCCCCGTACAAAAGCATTGATCTAAAGACAACATCAGCCATTGACACCAAAGAATAATAACAGTTGAGATGATAAACGAAGCAAAAATTCGACACCAGCGATCAGTGTAAATATTTCACTGTCAAATTGACACAGTGAAAATATTTCACTGTCACACTACACATTTGAAGCAGTGCAAAAATGTTAGAACATTGATTTGTCTATCTATAAGATGCAATATATAAAGACAAATTGTTTTATCCCGGCATCTCATAAGACGAATTTATATCCAGTAAACTTAAAAACCCATAAGAATATACTTCAACCAAAAGTCATTTTCTAAGACTAAATAGATATTTACTAAAATATAGACCAATGCCCCTTAGGGGATTATTTTTCAGGAAGCAGTTAAAAGGTCATGTAAAAATATTCACCTTTTCCTGGGAGTTTCCATTAAGCCTAACGCAATCAAGAAGCAATCTACCAACAAGTCAAATGAATCAACTTGTGGCTTCACTCCACGGTAATTTTATCAACGTAGACATTATTGACCCCATCAAAGCAATAATTACAACACAATAAACAACATATCCATGTTGTGTAAAAACAACATATACTATTACATGTACCCCTAGGAATAAACACCATCATCATCAAAGTCATCATCAGCAAATGACCAACATTATAACAAAATACGCCGGAAGCACACACTTTAACAAAATTCCTTAAACTCCATTAAACCCGAATATAAAAACATCATCGGAAACCTCCTTAAAACAAGATATTGCAATAAGTAAATAGCAACATGTCGAGGGCAATTAATTAAGAGCAACAAACAGACAGCAATACATAAAGAGAAACAAGTAAAGAGCGATGAGTAAAACGTAATGAGTAAAAGAAATAAATAAATAGCAACAAGTTAAGATCAAACGTAAAAAGCAAGACATAATGAGAAATTAGTAAAGAGCAATAAGTTAAGAGCAATAAATAAAACAATGAGTAAAGAGCAACAACTAAAGAGCTCTAAGTAAAGAACTATAAATAAAAGCAATAAGTACAGAGCTATAAGTAAAGAGCAATAAGTAAAGAGCAATAAGTAAAGAGCAATAAGTAAAGGGCAATAAGTAAACAGCAATAAGTAAAGAGCAATAAGTAAAGAACAAAAAGTAAAGGGCAATAAGCAAAGAGCAATACGTTGAGAGAAATTTGTAAATAGCAATAAAATATAGAGAACTAAGTAAAGAGCTATGAGTAAATGCTAACAAGTAAAGATGAACAAGTGAAAACAACAGGAACAGAACAACAAGTGTATACAACGGTTATCGTGACGTAATCAACATTAATTAGTAATTACTCAATCTAAATAACAAATACTCATAAAGCATGTACACAAAATGATAGAAACAATCTAAACCGATCAGAAGGAAGAAATTTCTTTCAATTATTTTATAAAAACGTCTTATCCCGAGCAAACAGAAAAACCTCGTTGAATATAAAACAGTCAGAGTTTTTTTTGTTTTCTATTAAGAATTGAGTACCCTAATCAGAGCTACTTCCCGACGTTAAAAAACAAGTAGATAGACGAAAGAATGACGGGAAAGAGTAGTAATCTACCGAAAAGCATCACACCGGAAATGAAAATCCAATTATTGCAAAGTAAAAGACAATTTCGATGCCAATACTTTATCTTTGAGAGAAAAACGAATCAAACGATAGACGGGATCACTTTTAGGTTGTTTACAATAAAAAGAGGAAATCGCAAATAAATTGGATTTTTTTCGACGGTTTGTATTCTGAAAGAAATTATTAAACTTTCCACAATTTTGTCTAGGAATCGAAGAAGTTCCTAGGACATTTTTTCACCATATTTGGACATAATTAGTAAAAAAAACCCTCATCTCAGATTATTTTCTTCATAAAACATTTCTCCATTCTTTTGGAATGAAGCATTGTTCATTGTATATTACTAGAATAATTTCGTTTAAAGGTAATCAGTCCCATGTACTTTAATGGCAACAGGTTTTAGACAGAAATACAAAAATAACACACTTTTTAAATTAATCATCAAGACGTAGATGTGACTAAATTTGGGAAGAAACTTGATAAATTATCACAAACAGACGTTCTCTAATCAAAATTTCATGTCACGTGACCATCTTGTTTTATACTAGGTGTTAGCCCCCAACCAATATTTCTAGAAAGGTGAATGTTTCGATATTTTCCCGATTTTTAAGGTTCAAGTAAGTCTTTGTTTGCATTAAAATAGTGAAATATAAAATGCTCTAACTCTTTTATACTTTCATCAAAAGCATCACTTTGTATGTTTCATAAAATAATCCATAATAAAGCCAGGTAGAGTTGTGGTTACTTCCTAATTCTGTTCATCACATGGTATGTTATCATTGTATGAAGTTTCATAAAGTTCTGATGATAAATGACAGAGATATATGCGAAATTGAAAACTTTAACGCAATTGTTAAAGACACCGAACGACCACCTAACCGCCCGTGTTTCGCCAAACTATTAGCTGAATTTTTTCCTTGAAAAATCCGGCTAAATACAAATATTTTTATAGACTACGTACCTGATTTATCCAAACACTCAGTAATATCCAGGGGCACAATTTGAATTTAATACTACATTTTTTATTTTCACAACATGTATATAAATTATTTTTTTAAATTAGTCTACTTTAGAAAAACGAAACACTAAAAATAAGCTATCCACTCTATTTGTTATATTTGTGTTCAACTCAAGGACACCGATTACACAGGAAATAATACGCACGGGTTCCACGTGCGTGTCATTTCAATACAAACATTCTTCTAACATAAGCTACAGGTCGTCCACGTAAACATTGCGTATATAAACATGGCCAATTTCATTACACACCAATATTTAGGGGTGAATTATTTTTACAATTTTGTAGTTTAGTTAGTGTACACTTATTTTATAAACACATCATTATTTTAAATTTACAATTTGCATACACACTATTTAAAATAAATGTTACACATAATAATGACCTGTTTTAATCAGTAAATGTTGTTCATGCATTAGCTGATTCACCTATTTTGTTGGCAAGTCCATTGTTTAAAGTACAAAAACACGCATGACCTAGAATACGACCTGTATAGTCTTTCTAATTCAAAATATAAACTGTGAGCTTAAAATTAAATTTGTGTATTTTGTTCCAATAGTTACCTTAAATATACTGATATTAATTAAAACATAAAAATGCTTCAAAAGTAATGTACACGTATTTCATTGTTACGAGCCAATATTGTGTGTACATTTTGAATGGGGTTTAAATGAAACAATGTAATAATTTTAAAGTAATAACAGTCCACCACAATTATGAATTAATTTATTTTGGTAATTTAACTGGACTAAAGTGAACACATTTTCGGATATGCAAAATTTCGAATACATGATATTTTGATTTACAAGTTTGATTTACATATTTTGAGGTACATGTAGAATGCAACCTATTACTAGGTGCATACTCCCGTCAGTTACTTACATATACCCAACATGATTTAGAATCAGTGGTAGGAGAGAGAATGTCGTAGTAATATTTTCAGGATCAAACTCCTAGCAAGTAAGCCTGGACTGGGAATTCTGTTATCTGACCATTATGAGAGGTTAGACTGTATCAAAGATATAAGATATTTGAGCTGACCACTAACTGACCACTAACTGACCACTAAGTATAGTGAGAGTATAATGAAAACATGTCACTATTGTTAGACAGTCTTACTAAGTGATAAATGGACATATGGTCACTTTCTCTCCTGGAGAACGCCAGGCACTTCCAGAGATGATCAGTGAGAAAGTTCCTACTCAATTAACTGATATAGATTGTGATAAAATCTAATTAAGCCGTTCTCGGTAAATTGGCATATATATAAGACAATGGTTTTCGTTTTTTTTTGAGTGAGTTTGTGTGACATTTTGTTTCTTATGTGAGCTTTTAAAGTGTTAAACATTGCCACTGTTAATAAATATCTGAAGAATCATCATAATCGATGACATTTGGAACTACCTCGGCGATCTTCTACGCCGATATATCTTCATAGATGATTGCCGAGGTAGTTCCGAATGAATCGATGATTCTAATTTAGGAAAGGTCTTAATCTAAAGGCTAATATTTTGTCTTCTGAAAGTAGGCATTTAGTTATCAACAAAAATCGTCAAAAATTGCATGATTCTACAACTGTGGTAGTTTTACCGGATTTTTTATCTACTGAAGTTCCATCATAAATGCCAGCTTAGTTCCTGTAATTTGATTTTCGATACTTTTTAACTCCAAAATGAGAAGACAATTTGAGAAGAAGACAAAAAGTCTCTATTAGGACCATTTTGCTACTTCATCAATGATTTTGATGGCCCTACGGACACAATTACACATGGTGATCGGTGAAAGATTGGTTTTTTTTCTGTAATTTTATAAAGAACGAAACCGACGAACACCGATTTAGCACTGACGCCTCCGATAAGCCGCCGATTTATTATTTATCACAAGCTATTGGGAAAAGATGAATTTCATCGGTAAAAAATACCGATCGGGTTGTTTAAAAAAAATTCTCGATCGGTTAAAGTTTCAAACGAATTACCGAATGACAAGCTGTCTATGACCGATATCACCGATATGCCTCTGATAAGCTACCGATATACAAATATGAATCACCGATGGGAAAAGACGGTTAGTTTTCACCGATGAGACTCATCTTTTCCCAATAGCTTGTGATAAGTGATAAATCGGCGTTGAATCGGAGACGTCGGTGTTAAATCGGTGTTCGTCGGTTCCGTGCTAAACTGGAAAAAAACGAAAAATAAAAATAAACGATCTATCACCGATCTCCATCGCCGATACCCTAACTGTTACACATGTAGTCTGAAATGCAGTTACCGATAACATCCGATCAGATGAGAGAAATAATTAACCGATTGATTACCGATTTAAGTCCGACCGTATGTGTTACTAGGGTGTTACATGTATAGTGTAAAGCTACAGTCCCACAAACATAAAAATAACCGTGAGGGCACCGTACGGGCGCCGTGCGATCAAAGTCCACAAGGACCCGTACAAACTCTTGCGTACCCGTACGGACTGTTACGTTTTTGCCAGAGTCCGTGAGATGCGTTTTGGATACACGTAAGTCAAATCGTGAACAAATTCGTGACCGAGTATGAATTCAACTTGCATATCTTCCAGCTAGGGCTTCGTACGGGTAAGTTGTTTTGTGCCATGTGCGTACCGTCACCTTAATACGCAAGGCTTCACACGATCTACGGCTGTCTGCGCGTACGGGTCCGCAACAAGCCACGATTTGTTGGGACTGAGTTATAACTGTACGCAGTATTTCTCTTTCGGAACTTAATATATTTTGCATAACACGTGACATTTTCTCCACAAAACTTATGTTAATCAATCAGAGACGAAATGTTTTTGTCATATTGTCTGCAGACCCCAGACAGTAGCGCTGATTAACAAAGTGACCAATAGAATTGTTTTCTGTCAAACCGACGGCAATATCAAAATAGCTAAATCAAAGTGCAGTTTAATCGTGTCCTGCAATTTCATTGTTTCTCAAACCATTGCACCAAACCGTCAGTCTGGTATATACTAATAACCAGTAGTTAAATCTGAATAATCAGCTATTCTACAGTACCCACCAAAAGTTTGGAGACATATTTACTGTGTAGGCCTATTGCTTAGCTTTTATATAAGTTTGGTAACTGTTTATTTTTGAAATGCTACGTAGCTTTACATTAATTTTTGTTTATCATTATAATTATAATTGAGGCAACAAAAATAGCATAAAGCTATGTTATGGAAAATAACTACAATAAACATGGTTTTGGAAGCTTTAGGATGTCAAATACAAAATCTAATAAATATTTTACATTTATGGAATTTGTTTTCATTTTATCACAAACCACACTTCAGTATACATGTATAAAAAATAATGATTTTACAAAAATAATCATTAAAATTCAAGAATTGTAGTTACTTTCATTTGTCTCCAAACTTTTGGTGGGTACTGTATTTAATTTACTAATCAACACCAATACCCCCCCCCTCTCACCAAAAAAACACCAGTTACCGAAAACAACAATATTGAATCTCGCACAAAGCATAAATAACAGACGTACAAATGAAATCTGTCAGTAGGTACCAACTTATACTGGCCTCAACATTAATATAGACCAATCACAACTCGTCCCAATATTGTTTTCAATTCGTTTGAAATAGAAAGTCTCGTAATTAATGACTGTATCACACGAATTGTTTTTTTCCTCATTTCGAGTATTGCTTTTATTGGTGTTATTTATTTAGAATGGCGATGAAAAACAGGGACGTTGATAAATAGTGTTGTAATAAAAAACTCCGGTCCGGATGAAAATTACTTTCGGACAATTGGCTAGGACTTCACGTACTTATATCTGGGAGAGTATTTTATACATGGAATATAGGACATAGGCGGATCTAGCGGGAGTGAGGTCAGGGGGTCCGGACCCTCCTAGAATTTCCAAAATGTACCTGTCCATTAGTGTTTTTCTTAGCTGTAAGTCATTTTTAAGTAGCATGAAGCAATTTTTTCTCGGTGCTTAACATAGATTTAAAGGTTATGTAGTTTTATCATTAATATGTTGCATTATTCTGCAAAATGTGTTTAATGTGGTTGCGGTTCGAACTTTTGGACCCCCCCCCCCCTAGAAAAGTTCGGACCCCCCTAAAATTCCTGAATCCGCCCCTGTAGGATGATAACATTTATGATCATAGCAAACAGTGTTTGACAAATTAACATTCAAATGTTTTACTGAATATAAATAACTTAATTATATATCTATGTATATTTGTCCACTCTTTGTAGGTTTATATTTAACCATATTTTTTCATGTCGCATGTAATTGTACATCTATGTGTATGTATATTGTATTTATTTGGTGATGAGTATTGCTCTTGAAAGCCCTGTAATAAAATATCTGTTCTGTTCTAGTGATCGAAACAATAAAGTATGATTTAAAGTAGATGGGAATGGGCATTGTTTGGTGAGTGCGAACAATGTAGGAACAATGGTTCAGTGGTAAGACGCGCGATTAGGGATCAAAAGGTTCCGGATTTGAATCCCTTTAGGGGCCATGCAAATGTACATGAGAAAAATATTAACATACAGTCGTTCTACTACATCTTGCTGTAAATAGATAATTTGAGACAGTTAAAGTAAAAGTGCAATATAACGTCTGCTTCTATATACATGTTCAGCCGACTTCACAGTGTTGTACGATCACTCCTGATTGTTAAAATCATCTTCAGGCAGGTGATCCCTCACAGTACCCATTTTACACCTAGGTAGAGTGAACAACTGTAAGTGAATCTCTTGCTAAAGATAATTACCAGTGCCCCTAGTAGGAATCGAACACGGGACCTCTCGATCCCTAAGCGCGTACCATTGGATCACAGCTCTTAGATATCATCTGCCTGAAGGTGATTTTAATGATAAGGGCTTATCGCACCAAATTGAATTCAAACAGGTGTATGGAAGCAAGCAGACTTTTCTCCGCACTGTAGCCTTCATTTGTTCTGTCTTGGTTTTATCACGTGACCATGTATTATCAATGAGAAAATCATTTTGATGTTTGCAATGATGTCTACTCGACTTACATCGTCTTAAAGTAAACATAATTGATTCTTGCCATGTTTGTACAACCTACACTGATGTCAAGTATCAGAAACATTGGAATTTGGCATACATACATGTATTTGTGAGACATTTTGTTTATATATTATATAATATATGTGTACATGCGATAAATTAAACACTGTTTATAGACAAATGTTCAACAAGAAAACACTCAGATAAAAACTGCCTTAACCCCTCGACCAACAAAAGTAATCTTAATATTGGACAGTTACCTGTGCATTATTAGAAGTGCGGTATTGTGAATACAATGGAGTGGCGTCACAGCTGTGGTTTAAAGATAGATATTCAACAAGAAAACACTAATTTAGATAAAACCTGTTTAACCATTCGACCAAAAAGTTCCAGCTAAACGTAAACTTAGTCTAGCTAATGCCCATGGTTAAACGGGGTTTTACTGTAAACGCGTATAAAGTCATATCTGATGGTATACGCATTAATCCTTGACAATCTCATTATTGGTATAATGATCCGAATCATAAAAGCCCAATTTTAGAAAGAAACACAATTTTACGAACACTATGTACTCCGACTCTTCTACACAAACTAATTTCAAATTCAGCGTATCAATGCCATTTATATATATGTTACGTAAAGACATTTCTTACGAGGAGTTTGCAAAATACGCAGCAATTCTGAAAGTAATCATACAATTCATATTCACGTTTTTGAAACGATGTCCCCACATCGTTCTAATGGTATTAACAGAGTATAAGAACTATTTCCACGCTTCAAAAATTTACAACAAAGACAAAGAGGCGTAGTTCAAGCGTGACACCTCATTTAAATATAATCAAGCCGGATTATGTTATCTCCCTTTTAATTTGTTCTCATATACGTATATTGTCTTGCAATGTCACAGACAATAGGTGGCGTTTTCGATAGCAATGCTTTCGACATACAACAATTAAAGATATCATGGCTGAAAAATCACCCGAGGTTCAAGAAATGATTGAAAAGTTATCTCCATTTCGCTAAACTTTTGAATGGGAAAGTGATGCACCATATTTAACACAAAATAATAAAAAATAATAAATAATTCAGGTCATCGTTCATCTAGCACTCCAGTACTTTGATTGTTTAAGTGTTCGCTAAATGTTGATAGAACATTTCTGTACATATTGTCGGTATGAATATTACATATTATATTTGTTTTAGAATGAAATCAGATAGGGTTTTACGTTTATCAGGAAATATAATATTAGATAGATGCGGGCGTCAAAACTTGTTTATAAACGATGTTGCATTTTACATAGGAACATCGATCGATGCCATCTTAAAACCTAATGTTTCCAAATTGTTATACATGTATCATATATTCATATATTTGTATTGTTTATATGCAAGTTGGTTTCTGAGAGTTTTATGCTCAGCAGATACGCTCGCAATCTGATTAAAACCCGATCTATATTTTTTCGCTCGCATACTCGCTAATTTAGATCTGGCCTTTTACAAACGAAGGTCACGTTCAGGCGACCTTTTCTCATCATAATATTCATGACAAAATTGTTATGATACGTAACTTGTTTACATCGTCTACGTCACGCAATTTGAAATGAGCCGCCCAATCGCAGACTGTGAATAATACCGCTGTTAAATTAGCATGCAAACCTTGGTCTAAAAATAGATTTTACGAAATCAAAATGAGATTGATAGTGTTTCGTCTAGATGAAAGCTACGCATTGATCGGTCGAAACAAAGTTCATCTCCACGTGACCTTCCACGGAGAAAGTACAGATCCTGTACGACAACGCTCTACAGGATATCTGTTTACGGAGATTGATGTAGAACAAGTCCTTTATTTAAATAAAGTACGTAAATAAGCATGGCGTATTGTGCTTTCTGAACCAAGTTTAAACAACTTATCCAAACATCATATTCCCACGATGTGAGTGTTATGGAAAATGTTTTCACAATGCAAACATGCTATCAATAACAATATGGAATATAATTCTATAATAAACAACTATAGCTGCCATGAATCAAATTTGAATTTGAAAATACGCTGCACTACAATTGCAATTTCTTCATGTGAGATAAATACACGAAAGAAAAATATGACACGTCACATCCGGGACACGAATATAAATTCTGACACGTCACATCCGGGACCTTCATTCACAACCATTATTTTGGATTCTTTTAAAACTCAGTCACTAAGAAAATAATAATCAACACGTAAGTGATAAGTCATCAGCATGAGTATCTCAGTTTATTGGTTTATTCTAATTCATTTTAGCTCGATTGTGAAACAAGTTCTTACAACTTAGATTAATCACTTTCGAGTCCACTTCCTCATCCCCCAGTACTGAGCTAACAAGATAAACTTTCTTGCTCAAGGAAACAACGGTTTCTAAGTTAGTAGAGCATCTGGCTTGCAAGCCGGAAACTGCAGATTTATCAACATAAAATATAGTTCTTTGACCCTGCTTGCAAATCAGAGCAATAGGTTATGGCAATTTTTCACAATGTAGACAAAAGACGGAGCTAAATATTGACTAAGAAAAAACACTCATATTCACAATGCTGTACTATTGTTTACATAATCGATATTAACTCAACGTAGACTCCTACATGCGCAACATTCATGTACAATATGTTAAAATATGTTCACCTACGAACACCAAGACCGCATGCAAAATATGTAGATATAACTCTTTCGACGCCTTGATCCACTGAAACAGGCATAGCAAACAATGTACACGCATCTATCATGTACTTCACGACCTATTGTCGAATACTAAGCAAAAACACAAACGTCGGCATTATAATGCGGTTACAATGATTTGAACCATCAACCTCTATCACTTAATAACAGATAAAGTACTATTTCAAATTTTGCATTTAAAAAGATAAAACATTTTAACTCGGGGACCGGTTGTTTTTTTTTAAAAACAACCTATACACGGTGTTTGACTGTTTTTATGTTTTTATAAATAGGAGCTTGTAGCTAATTCGCAATCATGAGCCTTATGCACCAATATAAAACATCATACATAAAACTACAGTGATAAACACTGATGACCATTTGGTACTAGGACAACACAGTTAAACCAAAAGTGACCGGCACGGTTTTGAGACAAAAATACAATACAGTGCTATCCGGCATTCACAATAACCTTTCTACTTGTAAAACAGAAAACTCCTCACAGTGCTTACGTCACCCTTTGCACCTTATTGTTTTAACCAAGGGAAATAACCGCTGCGAGGAGTTTGGTAACACAGATGGGGTTTAATTTTCGCTAACACATTATAACGACCCGCTGCCGAAATATAGTGAAATAACGCCAGCTATGTTCCATATACCTAAAGAATAATGTTAATGTATGGTATAATATACGTAATTATTGATGGAACTACATATACATACATATGTGTATTTGACAAGGAACTATGTTAGGACAAACACAAACTAAACATTTAAAGATGACGAACTACTTACAGCGAGAAGTTGTTATAGTGACCACGTCTATACATCGTGCTTAGTTCACTAAGCTGCTGTAACAGTAAGCCCCAAATTTTTCTTCCTTTTTAATGAGTCACCAATCAAAAAATATGTATATGTTTTACAAAACCTTGCAGTTTTGTAGATTAATAGAAAAAGCACCTTTCACTCAGGATCCGTTGTCTTATAAATTGAAAAAATGTTCACCTGGAAACCGTTTTTTTCCCAGAAATTTTCACTCGGGGACCGATTGTTTTATTACTCGAATATAAACTATTTCCGTTGAGTTCGGGACTAGTTGTTTTACTTGAGAGCGTTCGAACAGTAACTAGTTCATGTCCCTGTGTCCCCTTTCAATGAGTTTTAACTGCTATGCCACTGTGCCCCACAAGTACATTTTAAATAAATGTTTTAGTAAAACTTTCTCAAGGCATTGTAATAAATACAATGTATAAAGTCACGTGACACAATATCATGAAAATCCTGTACGCAAGTCTATAGAGACACTGGACGAAAAAAGACCACACGATATAGCCATACTTGAACACTGTTCACAAAACTTCTAATATTCACGCGGTGAAATAAACGAAAGACGCTTAAGTTACCCGATGCGTCTAAGCTATAACCGACACCATCATTACACAGGCTATATATTACACTGTTTTGGCCCCTTGTATCACAAGTATGTTTTGTGGGTGCTATAAATTGTCCAGTTTAATTTGAATAGCAATTATCCCATGGTTAGCTATTAAAAATCTTTATACATGTATATTCCTTTAACTGCACGAACAACAATAATATTACTTCATAGAAATATAACAAAATAAAAGAAAACACTCAATTAATGAACAATCCGTTTCAATGTCCAGCTCGGTTGGTCTATAGTTTTAAAGATGCCTCTAATCCCAAATGTTGCAGTCCAAACTTTTATAATCCGTGTGGTCACCCATATTTTAAATCTTTGAACAAATTTTAGCTCAAATCCATCAAATATTAATCAATCCAAAATTTCACTCATATTTTGTCATGAACTTATCATATATTAAAACCCGCTGATGACAAAATCATTTTCATGACATATAGAAAACCGTCGTTGCCGTGGAAACAGTTGGGACAGACAACTGAATGACGTTGAACGTTCAAAACTTTGTTATAAAATGCATGCCACAGTGTTTGATGTCCCACACAGACCTAGACCCACAAGCACGATAAAAAATAAATAGTTTTTTTCCGAATCGAACTCAAATCTTTGATTGATAAATGTCATTGTTCAGCCCACGTTTTAAGACTTTTGTTTACCAAAAGCCGTCGATACTATTTACATAGATGTATCGAAGATGTTGACATTATTCGGAAATAGATTTTATCTTAAAGAACTGCTTAAAGATAGGTTTACTTAAAGACATGCATATACATGTGCATTGCTTTCTTAGTATATCCGTATAAAACAGTAAATATACATGTTTAATCATAAAATAGTTGGACAATAGTTATATACATGTAACTTACAAAAGAGAATACAAAGAATAAAAAAATATCAATGGTCATGAATGGGTTGTGACAGAAACTTTTTTTTCAAAGTGAAATAACGTCATTGTGTTCCATGGTTACTCAAGATCTATTGTTCTTAGATGTATGTCTATAAAAAATAGAACTAGATTTCAGAAAAAGGAAGAGCAAAAAGTGCATTTTTATAAGAACGCACATGAATATGAAATTCAAGAACGGTAACCGTGTAAAAATAAATTGCATTGACATAATGATTGCCGTTCTTGATACAGTTCTGCTTTATCTCGTTTTGTAATAAAAACGAACTACAACCCATTTGGTAATAAAAGCGAATTACAACTCGTTTTGTTATAAAAGAGAATTACAACCTGTTTTGTAATGAAAGCGAATTACAACCTGTTTTGTAATAAAAGCGAATTACAACTCGTTTTGTAATAAAAACTAATGGAAATATTCAATAATCTAGAACCATTTACATGTATATGTAGGAATCAAGGAATAATAGAGTTTGTGGTGTTTTTCTTGCTTAATGACTATTAATAACAAACCCAATACGTTGGAGATTTAGAATTTTTAATCTTATATGTACGTAGTGGATAGATATACATGTATTGACATACTTGATAAATTCCGATTTTTTTCATTTTTTGCATTTTTGGTTCAAGTTTATTCGATGGTAGTATTTAACATGTTTTTAAAAGTCAAACTTTGATAATCATAGACATAATAGGCTACTTTGTCATGACATTCCGGTTATATCACAGAATGAGTTATTATGTTCAACTACTTTTGTAAAAACCCAATTTGTAGTGTTATCAACATTCGGTTTGTATTTAAAAATGGGTTGCAGCACAGTCTCGGAGCATGGGTGCTTGATTGCTCGACTATACACTGAAATTAAACGGAATGTGACGAAATATTTCAAGAAATCTGAAAAGCTTGTTTCTTTGTCGAGAATGTGACATCCCATAAACATTTTACTGATATAAGCCAGTATAGATTTTATAATTCCATAATTAAAGTTACCCATTAATTTATATGACAACGAATACGTCATTTCAGTTTATGTACAGTGTATACACCGACATTAGCTAAGTGCAGTTCAGTGATAATTACAGAAGATTACCAGCGGCGCCTAGTATTCAATGATTCGGTGCGTATTTTTAGCACATCGTACAAATCACACTTAAGAAGGCGATAAATGAAATCACCGCTTCTCAGTGAACGGTAAAGTATGTGATACGGGTTGAATTATCTTAGAAATATTGTCTCGGTACTGACAGAACATAAGTGGGCACAAATAAGCATTGGTTGTTCTAAATATAGCAACAACAATTCATCAATATCTAAGCAAGTCTGAACTGAAGACAGATTTGATTAGAAAATTACATTGCGGCTGTTGTGTACCATGAAACAATATACTTGATTGGGTAAAAACCTATACATCGTATGTTATACCCAATAAAGATCAAATAACCACGATGCATTTCGCAATACCCATAATGCAACATATCAATACGTCTGTCTACGATTGATAAGGTTGCAAATAAACAATTTAGATTTCTGATTTGTCCGGCGCTTTCTGTTTCATTCCATATTCTCTTACTTGAAGAAATCCATTACTGGTTAAAACTATAAATGGATTGGGTATTCTTTGGTCTAAAAAACTGCGCTGTGCGTTCTCTCCTTTTCCCTTTAAAGTTCGGTTGCTTTTAGCTTTATATTAACATCAAACGCCGACTTTAAAAGATAACGGATACGATTACAGAATAATCAACATAGAATATATCCTTAAATAAGTAATTTCCCCTGAATCAGCAAGATATTTCACTCTTTGTTTAGTAAAATACCGAATTTTCCCAATAAAGGGAAACAACTGCAATTATCGGTTTTGTTTCTACGAGTAGAGTTGTATCCCCTGTTCAGACGAATTATCCGCATTTATTAATAAGACTGAACGTTCTTTTTTCTAATAATGATCAGTTTAAAAGAAACGTTGTACAAAGAATAGTTTCCTCTTATAGACAAAATACACAAAGGAATTACATTTATTAGATGAAGCTTTACTACAAAAAATAAAGATAGTCACGCGATGACTCGTTTCCAAGTCACAGAGTACGGTTGTGGGATTAAAGAACACGGAATAGGATAAAACAGTTATGAGCTTAGATTAGACTAGCAGACTTGTTCCAGTCTAGCTTGTTAGACTTATGTACTTTGTCAAATAATATGTATATTTTAACATACTGAAAGTCAGCCTAAAACTAGTTCAACTACATGTGTCAAAAGAAGTATGTAGACTAATTGTACGCTGACCATAAATAGATTTAAATCCGAACTCAACTATTTTGGGTTTTCCGTCTGTACTTAGGCGGTACAAACAAAGTATGTAGTTCATTATTGCTGAAAAGCATGAAATACGGAAAGCATGGATTATGGATTAAACTCTTATTGCTCTTTGTACGCATATTTTCATCGTGCCGTTGTAAGTGTGTTTGTTTCGCAAGGAAACCCCAAAAATTTGAATTCCGGATAAAGTTTATTGAAATGTGTTTCTTCGCACAAACTCAAATCAGTATAAAGAACAACACAAACGTGTGCGTATGCCATACCGAGGACCAACATCCACAATATTTGACTTATGCGTTCAGTGCTTTTTAGTCCACAAAATACAAAACAAATACCCTGGGCAGCATACATGTATTATAAAATATCTTACGACAATTCAACATAACAACATAGAAGAATTTACGACCAAAATCAGTCGTAAGACACTCGATAATACTGGTCCCTGGTACTGAAATCAGACTGCTTGGCACAGAGATATGCAACAAAATGGCATCAGAAAGGACTCAACGACCAAACGCGAAGAAGATGAATAAGTCCCGCCCATGAATCGAACCGACGATCCGTGGATTCAAAGTCAGACGCGCGACCTACTGAGTCAACCTGGTGGGTTTGACACAAAGAAGAGAAATATTTCTATAAAATATCATTAACCTCTTTTTCTTCATTATTGTCAGAGTATCATAAAACATCCGCACAACTTTTTTTGTATTTATTATCTACTCATGTTTTTACCCAAACGTTTCTCTCTAAATTTGTTAATTTTAATAATTTCCCACTAGAGCAATCATTTCACCAACATTTATATAAAAACCAGATATCTTTATAACTAGTTGTGTCTAAAATAATTAAAACCCTCATTTTAGTTCTAGGTTTTTCAACAAAGAAATTTCATACAAATTAAGTTGTGAGCAAAAATACATTCGAAGAAATTTCCTAAATCATTTCTATTAATTTGAAGTTAATTATTATTGAGTCAGTTTTTAAAATTGAACAAAAAAGAAAACAAGAACAATTCGAAAAAATCTCACTGAAATTATAACATTTGTGTTATATAATTTCAAATTAAACTTTTGGATTTGTTTTTTTTTGGGGGGGGTGTGAACAGATATTAAAGGGATTAATAGGCAAATAAGCACCAACACGATTGTATTTCAATTAATATGTTTATACTAACACCAAGGCTCATGCCAATTCATTTCGGACAAAACAATTTTCTCTGGGCTTATTGGGAAAGGGTCAAGCTGCACCCCTAAACCAAATATATCGAGTGTGACGCATCGTATCGAAACTCAGTAAACCGATATCAGAATCGCAATATTAATCTAGAAAAGGGAAATCACTCTTCCAAATATGAACCATGCATAAACCCAAAATTCCTTACTTTTCCCTTCAGAAATAACCTTCCATTGAGGACAAATTAAATTCATAACCCCTTTTAATTGTGTTATTAGTCATTCATTTCACTAAGTATTTACAGTTTCTGGTTAATTAATAACTGGTAATAATTAAAATACAAAATCATCACATTTGACCCAGTAATTTTTGAAAGTAAATTGTATCAAGATCACTGCATTGCGAGTCATCTGGGACTCATGTCGTATCGCAACTCGATTGAAGAAACGCAGGACTGCTGAGGAGGGGGGAGGCGTACATGTAATTAGGCCCACGTGGGTCTTACTAGTATAATAAAAAACTTGAACTATTTTGTTAAGCGTATGAATATAAAAAGGCTACTGTAGATCAGGAAAGTAAAAAAGAAAGTGTTAAAGATATCCAAAATACAGATGTTTACTCGCCTAGTCAGAAATAATAAATCACAGAACAGGCGCTCTATTTTATAGTAGGTATTCATACTCAATTTTTTGTCAGTTCAGTTGCTTCAATTGTCTTACAAACGTGTAAGGCAGACGGATTAGTTGCCGTTTTAGACACCCTATGAACCTAAGTAAGATAATCAATTTGCGATGGTCGAGATGGTAGAAATTGCTTTTGAATATTAGAATACAGTATGTTAAAGTAATTTTCTGGTCTTTCTTTGGAACATGTTTTTTCCAGTCTGGTGAACGATTTATAACTGTGGCACACTTAGACATGTGAGAGAACTATTTAGTGTTGACGGTGAATATTTATTTCATTCAATGTTTGAATTTAGAAGACACGTTACCCTCGCAGTTGAATATGTGCATACTTGACTCACAGATCATACATGAGAAACGAAATTACAAAAAGGACATTCGACATTAAATAGAAAATCAGCTTAGACCTTAAAGGTACTAGTTCACATATTTGGTTAAAATTTTTCTATACTTTCAAAATACCATTCAGTGTCTGTAATTGTGGAAAAAAGAGAATTCTTAATATTTTAAGACAAAGTAACCTATAGCTTGCAAGAAATACAATAAAAGTCACAAAAAAGCATTAAAATTGTCTACACCGTGACATACGGGGTAGATTGATACTACTTATAACACCATCATTTGTAGTTGTGTGTCAATTTGCACTAAAATTGTTATTATCAAAACACCAATTTCCCGCTTCAAAAAATGTTTACATACAATTCTGATAGTTTTAGAAGAAGTTGATATTCAAGTTGAAATGAGTGAATGAGTACCTTTAAATTCGAATTTAGTTAGATTAAAGCCATTAAATGAAGACATATTCATTAATTATGGTAGACATGGAAGCTGTTTTACAAACATGAAGTTATCAGAATATAACATGTATTAGAGACACTATAAACAGTTCAAAATATTCTGCTTTCTAAATTTAAATTTGATAGCAAAGTTTCCTAATCAGGTTCAAATATCTATCCGACTTAGGTAAATGTGAACCATCTATAACAAAGTCAATGAGAAAATCAAGATAGATAACTCGCCGAATAAACAAAAATTATTAGTATGTAATTGAGTTGTCTCCCTTGATTTCCGGAAAATAATACCCGGTAATTTAAAACAGGTTTTTAATGATTGCCCAGGTATAAGATAATCACGGTGTCGTACGATACATGTTTTTTTCTCGGTATGCGACATTTTCAAACTAGAACAATAGGCTGGATCATTGATTTTGTGTCCCTAACCTGGCTTGAATTGATTTCAATAATAATGTCTATATGAAATCCAGTAAAAGGAAGGAGAATAGTTGTAGAATTTAGGTCTGTGAAGTTAGCAATCTATTGTCTATTCTCTATTCAAAAGTCTATTCGCACAATAGACAGCTATGTATTGAGAAATCTATTCATTCAGAAGTCTATTCGCATTTACTGTATGCATGAATATAGGTAAGTTCAAATATCTGTACAAAAATCTGTTCACAAAATGCCGAAAAGACAGCTGTCTATTCGGAAGTCTATTCAGAAGTCTATTCGAAAAAATGTCAGTATTGCAATCAAACAGATTTAAAAGTCTTTTCATGGAATACGTAAAGAGACAAATGTCCATTCAAAAGTCTTTTCAGAAGTTTATTCGCAAAAACATAGTAGTGCAATCTGAATGAGCAAGGTTTCTATTCCAAGAGTGCAAGCGACAAATGTCCATTCAAAAGTCTTTTCGGATCTCTATTCGCAAAATCATATATATGCTTTAAGAATGTGTCTGTAGTCTATTATAAAGTTTCCAATAGAGAGCTGTCCATTCAAATGTCTATTCAGAAGTCTATTCCAAACAAGTCAGTTATGCAATCAAACAGATTTCAAAGTCTTTTTAGAGAGACAAAGTCCATTCAAAAGTCTATTCAGAAGTCTATTCGCAAAATCATATATATGCATTAAGAATGTGTCTAAAGTCTACCATAAGTTGCGAATAGACAGATGTCCATTCAAAAGTCTATTCAGAAGTCTATTCGCAAAATCATATATATGCATTAAGAATGTGTCTAAAGTCTACCATAAAGTTGCGAATAGATAAATGTCCATTCAAATGTCTTTTCAGAAGTCTATTCGCAAAATCATGTAAATGCATTCAGAATGAGTAGGAAGTCTTTTAATGAGTTTCGAATAGAGAGATATCCATTCAAAAGTCTATTCAGAAGTCTATTCGCGAAATCTGGTAAATGCGTGCAGAATGAGTCAGAAGTCTTTTATAGAGTTTCGAATAGAGAGCTGTCCATTCAAATGTCTATTCAGAAGTCTATTCCAAAAGACTCAGTTATGTAATGCAATCAAACAGATTGAAAGTCTTTTCGCGGAACATGAAAAGAGTCAAATGTCCATTCAAAAGTCTATTCAGAAGTCTATTCGCAAATTATATATATGCATTAAAAATGTGTCTAAAGTGTACTATAAAGTTGCGAATAGACAGATGTCCATTCAAATGTCTTTTCAGAAGTCTATTCGCAAAATCATGTATATGCATTCAGAATGAGTCAGAAGTCTTAAATAGAGTTTCGAATAGAGAGATGTCCATTCAAAAGTCTATTCAGAAGTCTATTTGCGAAATCTGGTAAATGCGTTCAGAATGAGTCAGAAGTCTATCATACAGTAGCGAATGCACTGCTGTCCATTCAAATGTCTATTCAGAAGTCTATACGCAAAATCATATATAAACATTAAGAATGTCTGAAGTCTATTATAAAGTAGCGAATAGACAGATGTCCATTCAAATGTCTATTCAGAAGTCTATTCGCAAAATTACGTATATACATTCAGAATGAGTTAGAAGTCTTTATAAAGTATCGAAAGGCAGCTGTCCATTCAAAAGTCTATTCAGAAGTCAATTCGCCAAATCGTATATATGCAGTTAAAATGTGGCAGAAGTCTATTTAAAGAGTAGCGAATAGACAATAATTTTTGCAAATGTCTTTTCAGAAGTCTATTCGCAAAATCATACATATGCATTTAAAATGTGTCAAAAGTCTATTCAAAGAGTAGCAAATAGATAGCTGTCCATTTAAATGTCTATTCAGAAGTCTATTTGCGAAATCATGTATATGCATTCAGAATGAGTCAGAAGTCTTTGATAGAGTTTCGAATAGAAAGCTGTCCATTCAAAAGTCTATTCAGAAGTCTATTCGCCAAATCGTATATATGCATTAAGAAAGTGTCTAAAGTCTACCATAAAGTTGCGAATAGACAGATGTCCATTCAAATGTCTTTTCAGAAGTCTATTTGCAAAATCATGTATATGCATTCAGAATGAGTAGGAAGTGTTTTATAGAGCTTCAAATAGAGAGCTGTCCATTCAAAAGTCTATTCAGAAGTCTATTCGCAAAATCTGGTAAATGCGTTCAGAATGAGTCAGAAGTCTTTTATACAGAAGTAAATACACAGCAGTCCATTCAAATATCTATTCAGAAGTCTATTTGCAAAATCATATATATGTATTTAGAATGTGCCAGATGTTTATTATATAGTTGCGGATAGAGAGATGTCCATTCAAATGTCTATTTAGAAGTCTATTCCAAAAAAGTCAGTAATGCAATCAAACAGATTTAAAAGTCTTTTCGTGGTATACATAAAAAGACAAATGTCTATTCGAAGTGTATTCAGAAGTCTATTCGCAAAATCATATATATATGCATTAAGAATGTGTCTAAAGTGTACTATAAAGTTGCGAATAGACAGATGTCCATTCAAATGTCAATTCAGAAGTATATTCGCAAAATCATGTATATGCATTCAGAATGAATCAGAAGTCTTTCATAGAGTTTCGAATAGAGAGATGTTCATTCAAAAGTCTATTCAGATGTCTATTCGCGAAATCTGGTGAATGCGTTCAGAATGAGTCAGAAGTCTTTTATAGAGTTTCGAATAGACAGATGTCCATTCAAATGTCTATTCAGAAGTCTATTCGCCAAAAAACTCAGTAATGCAATCAAACAGATTGAAAGTCTTTTCGCGGAATATGAAAAGAGGCAAATGTCCATTCAAAAGTCTATTCAGAAGTCTATTCGCAAATTATATATGCATTAAAATGTGTCCTAAGTCTATCATAAAGTTAGAATAGACAGCTGCCCATTGAAATGTCTTTTTAGAAGTCTATTTGGAAACTTATGTTAATCGATTCAGAATGTGTCAGGTGTAATTGTGATAGACCTGCCAAGTTTATTGAAGTTTGCATGCTTTGCCTGAATTAAGTAAGTTTCTTAACTCTCGTAAACATAAATGAATCTCCCGAATATTTCGGCAATTGCAGGTGAAGGTCGAATTTGCCTTTTCATATCGTCGTAATTTTGCCGATTCTGTAAAGCAAATCGAGCCGGTAAATCTGGTTCAAACAAGGTCACTGTACCGTAGATTACACAAGTGCAAATTCAAATACGGTAACCAGTGCTGGTTTTATTCGAGGAAGCGCCATTGTTTTTTAGACATGCTAATATTTCGAAGTTAGTTGGTAGAAACCTTTGAATTTCATATTAAATCGTAAACAAAGTGTTATTATCCACAAGAAAAATAAGCGCCAAAAGAAACTATTTTACATTTACATTTAAGTGATTGAGCCTGTAAAAATGATTATTTTTGTTTTATAAGAAACACAATTTTACGCCATTTTGTTAAGTTCTTTTGTCGGTGCAACAGCGTGACGTCAATCGTGGTGTTTTCTCACAGGTCCGTGCTTGTTGTATATATAATGACATTATATATATTTATATATATATATATATATATATATATATATATAATGTCATTCGGAACTACCTCGGCGATTTTCCACGCAAATACAAATTCGTAGATGATCGCCGAGGTCGTTCCGAATGATATAATGTATTCATCTTGTAACCGAAATGAAAAAGGTAGACAAAAACCAATTAGAAGTATTAATCTCATGCCAATAGTTGTTTTTAAAAGTCCGTAAGACCTGATTACAAAAAAAGAAGTAATTCAGCTGCCGAGAGAAGACTTACTACCATGCAGGAGAAAAATAGAAATCTTGCTTTGAATAGAAAAAAGTAGACCTTCTTCAAAGAGCATGTCTATTCACAAACCCAGCAAATAATTCTGACACATTAAAAATGCATATGAATGATTTTGTTAAAGGACTTCTAACAAATAATTTGAATGTTTATTTATCACTTTTCAAAAAGAAACTTCTGCTACATTCTGAATGCGAACTACTGTTTGCAAATAGGACAGCAGTCTATTCCTAACCCTATCTTTGACTTGTGACACATTCTTTATGCATATAAAAGATTTTGCAAATCGACTTCGGAATAGACATTTGAATGGACAGCTCTCTATTCGCAACTTTTTAATATACTTCAGACACATTCTGGAATATTCTAACTGCATATATATAATTTTGCGAATAGACTTCAGTCACATGCTTTATGCATATATATAATTTTGCGAATAGACTTCTGAATAGACTTTTGAATGGACAGCTCTCTATTCGAAACTCTATAAAAGACTTCTGGCTCATTCTGCACGCATTTTCCAGATTTCGCGAATAGACTTCTGAATAGACTTTTTAATGGATATCTCTCTATTCGAAACTCATTAAAAGACTTCAGACTCATTCTGAATGCAAATACATGATTTTACGAAAAGACTTTTGAATAGACATTTGAATGGACATCTGTCTATTCGCAACTTTATAATAGACTTCAGTCACCTTCTTAAGGCATATATATAATTTTGCGAATAGACTTCTGAATAGACATTTGAATGGACAGCTCTCTATTCGCAACTTTATCATAGACTTCAGTCACATTCTGAATGCATATATATGATTTTGCGAATAGACTTCTGAATAGACATTTGAATGGACATCTGTCTATTTGCAACTTTATAATAGACTTCTGACTTATTTTGAATGCATATATATGCTTTTGCGAATAGACTTCTGAATAGACTTTTGAATGGACAGCTCTCTATTCGAAACTCTATAATAGGCTTTAGACTCATTCTGAAGGTATATAAATGATTTTGCGAACAGACTTCTGAATAGACATTTGAATAGACATCTGTCTATTCGCAACTTTATCATAGACTTCAGTCACATTCTTAATGCATATATATGATTTTGCGAATAGACTTCTAAATAGACATTTGAATGGACATCTGTCTATTCGCAACTTTATTATAGACTTAAGTCTCATTCTTAAGGCACATATATAATTTTGCGAATAGACTTCTGAATAGACATTTGAATGAACAACTCTCTATTCGCAACTTTATAATAGACTTCAGTCACATTCTGAATGCATATATATGATTTTGCGAATAGACTTCTGAATAGACATTTGAATGGACATCTGTCTATTTGCAACTTTATAATAGACTTCTGACTCATTTTGAATGCATATATATGATTTTGCGAATAGACTTCTGAATAGACATTTGAATGGACAGCTCTCTATTCGAAACTCTATAATAGGCTTTAGACTCATTCTGAAGGTATATACATGATTTTGCGAATAGACTTCTGAATAGACATTTGAATGGACAGCTCTCTATTCGCAACTTTATAATATACTTCAGTCACATGCTTTATGCATATATATAATTTTGCGAATAGACTTCTGAATAGACTTTTGAATGGACAGCTCTCTATTCGTAACTCTATAAAAGACTTCTGACTCATTCTGAACGCATTTACCAGGTTTTGTGAATAGACTTCTGAATAGACTTTTGAATGGGCAGCTTTCTATTCGAAACTCTATAAAAGACTTCTGACTCAATCTGAATGCATATACATAATTTTGCGAATAGACTTCTGAATGGACATTTGAATGGACATCTTTTTATTTGCAACTTCATGATAGACTTCAGACACATTCTCAATGCAAATATATTATTTTTCGAATAGACTTCTGAATAGACATTTGAATGGACAGCTCTCTATTCGAAACTCTATAAAAGACTTCTGACTAATTCTATACATGATTTTGCGAATAGACTTCTGAATAGACTTCTGAATAGACATTTGAATGGACATTTGTCTATTCGCAACTTTATAATACACTTCAGACACATTCTTAATAATTTTGCGAATAGACTTCTAAATAGACTTTTGAATGGACAGCTCTCTATTCGAAACTCTATAAACGATATCAGACTCATTCTGCAGGCATATACATGATTTTGCGAATAGACTTCTGAATAGACATTTGAATGGACATCTGTCTATTTGCAACTTTACAATAGACTACAGACACATTCTTAATGCATATATATGATTTTGCGAATAAACTTCTGAATAGACTTTTGAATGGACATTTGTCTATTCGCAACTTTATAATACACTTCAGACACATTCTTAATAATTTTGCGAATAGACTTCTCAATAGACTTTTGAATGGACAGCTCTCTATTCGAAACTCTATAAACGATATCAGACTCATTCTGCAGGCATATACATGATTTTGCGAATAGACTTCTGAATAGACATTTGAATGGACATCTGTCTATTTGCAACTTTACAATAGACTACAGACACATTCTTAATGCATATATATGATTTTGCGAATAAACTTCTGAATAGACTTTTGAATGGACAGCTCTCTATTCGAAACTCTATAATAGACTTCTGCCTCATTCTGAACGCATTTACCGATTTTTTCGAATAGACTTTTGAATAGACTTTGAATGGACATCTTTCTATTCGCTACTTTAAAATAGACGTCAGACACATTCTAAATGCGTATTTGCATATGATGTTGCGAATAGACTTCTGAATAGACATTTGAATGGACAGCTGTGTATTTGCTACTGTTTGTTAGTTCTGACTCATTCTGAACGCATTCACCAAGTTATGCGAATAGATTTCTGAATAGACTTTTGAACGGACAGCTCTCTATTCGAACTCTATAAAAGACTTCTGACCCATTCTGGACGCATTCACCAGATTTTGCGAATAGACTTCTGAACAGACATTTAAATGGACATCTGTCTATTTGCAACTTTAAAATAGACTACAGACAAATTCTTTATGCATATATATGATTTTGCGAATAGACTTCTGAATAGACTTTTGAATGGACAGCTGTCTATTTGAAAATCTATAATAGAATTCTGTCTCATTCCGAATGCATTCACCAGATATTGCAAATAGTCTTTCGAATAGACATTTGAATGGATATCTATCAATTCCCAACTTAATAATAGACTTCAGACACAGTCTTAAGGCACATATATGATTTTGCGAATAGATATCCGAAAAGACATTTGAATGGACATTTGTCCCTGGATTTTTTGGAATAGACATCTTGATCATTAAGATTTCATTACTATGTTTTTGCGAATAAACTTCTGAATAGACTTTTGAAAGGACATTTGTCTCTTTGCGTATTCCACGAAAAGACTTTTAAATCTGTTTGATTGCATTACTGGTTTTTTTCGAATAGACTTCGGAATAGACTTTTGAATGGACATTTGTCTATTTATGTATTCTATGAAAAGACTTTTAAATATGTTTTATTGCACTAGTGATTTTTTTCGAATAGACTTCTGAATAGATTTCCGAATAGACAGCTGTCTTTTCGGCATTTTGTGTACAGATTTTTGTACAGATATTTGAACTTTCCTATATCAATGTATACAGTAAATGCGAATAGATTTCTGCATGAATAGATTTCTCAATACATAGCTGTCCATTGAGCGAATAGACTTTTGAATAGAGAATAGACAATAGATCGCTAACTTCACAGACCTTGTAGAATTTCTTTATTGTAGAAACGTGTCGTACGATTTTGTCGTACGATTTTAGCTGATTGGGTCGACATAGTGTGGGGAGGTTGGACGGCTCAATTCTTTGAATCAAGTTGACTGTTTGAAATTTTATGATATTTTTATGATAAAAATATTGGTTTAAGTACTGAAAGATAAACTTGTGAGAAATCGCCGTAGTATTAAAAGGAATACTCGGATAACAGTACAAGAGTGCAAAGTCGACTGAACATGAATATTGATGCAGAATTAAACAGAACGTAATCTATTGATCCCTTTAATGAACTGTATGAAATATGTACATAATATATATACAAGTATGAAAATAATCAAAACCTAATACAATGTATAGTGCTTCACTGCGCAATGACACATTTTTACAGTTATATCAGGGCGGTCAGTCGGTCGTTCTACTAGCGGCCCTGTAATGGCCTAGATCTCTTGACACAAGTGTTAAACTAGTACTAAGACAATCCCTTCACCAATTGATTCAACAGTTGCTGAAACCTGCAATAGAGCAAGACGGAAGAATGGCTGAAGAACATATCTTTCAACCAAACTTCTTGAATGAATGCATGTCCCGCCTCGGATTCGAGAAATAAATGATAGAAACTAGATCTATAAAAGTATATTTGAAGTCAGACATATTGACTTGATATCATTTCATAATAAATATATATCATGATGTTGTTTAATCAATGATCAATGGAGTTACATATGATAAAATGATAATAGACTCTTATCAGAGATTTAGTTATGATCTTACGACGTATTGTCGTCGTAATACGATATTCTAAGTAGAAGAAGTGGTTCAATAGTAGGACGCGCGCGTAGGGATCGAGTGATCTCAGGATCGAGCCCTAATAGGGGCACTGCTAATTTCCCTAAGCAAGAAATTGATCTATTCTCGTTTCACTCCATCCATGTGTAAAATGGGTACTGCGGGGATCATCTGCTTGAAGGTTACTTCCATGATTAGACGTTATTGCACACAAATGTGAATTATTGCATGAAAAAGCAGCAACGCGTGACATAACCGCTGTAGGAAGTTTGGTAGGCGTTATATATTCATCGTTGAAATGTGGGCGAGTGCTGCAACAATTTAAATGTAATGAGTACTTCAAATGTACTTATGATAAACGTCATAAAAACTAAAATACAAAAAAAAAATTTTGAAACTCAGCGTACCAAATTTACCATGACAACGCTTTATGAGTAGTACTTATTATTATGACAATTATTGCATTCTAATGTAACATGACAACACTTGTTATTTAAGAAATAGATTTTTACATACAAAATGTGTAACACTAATTTGATCAGAAATTTATATGGTAAGCCAGAAACGTCTCAGAAAATTGGAATAATTGTATAACATTTCATACATGCATTTTGATAATACTACATGACAAACTATGCAAACAACGTTTTTATAGTTAATTAAATTCCCTCAGTACGCTTATGTTACTTGAAGTATAAAAGAAAGTAGGCAACCGCTTACGGGAAATGGTATACTCGTACTGGTGCACTTAAAGGGATATACAAGCAAATAACCAAGTTTAGTCTCTAAAAACAGTATTAAGAACGTAAGAAATAACTAACTAATAACATTTGTCACTTATAACATGCAACTGAACGAATTAAAACATGTGGCGAAAGTAGGATACTAAGGGAATCACCAAGCTATTCATAGATTTGTTATATGTCGTACTTGCTGAAATTTAACATTTTAATTGGTCGCTTCTTGTCTTTTTTAACATTCTTAGGCGCTTAGGATATCTTTTAATAGAATTATACTAATGCTGCACAATAACAAGCTCTAGTATCTTCTCATCAGTAAATGCATATTTTAACACTAATCTATTTTTAGTTAACCTGACCCACGTGGGTCTAGTTAGGAAACACCCAAAATATAACTAGAAAATAAAGACATATTTGCAAAGTAATATAACAGTGTGTCTAATGCATTCACAGTTATATGAAATATAATTCAAAACCAGGAAATATGAAGTTGAACTTTTGCATGTATAATTATCCCTTTAATGAATGATAGAACTCAAACCAAACCTACGTTACAAGTTTAATTGCATTATGAGAAATGACAAACATTTATAATTGGCTTATTACATACAATTTCTTAGGGCTGATAAGCGCCCCCCCCCCACAAAAGAAGGACATAATACATATTTACATGTTACGAACAAACATAAAATAATCTAAATCATAAAGGGCAGCTGACAGTCACTGACGGAAGTATGTGCTTAATAAATGGATTACCGCTAAATCCAGATATTTAGTCTTTCCAGGAACGGTGTTTAGGTTGACTGACCGGTGTAGTATGATCTATACAACGCGTTGCTACAGCACTAAACCCAACAAACAAAATGATATAGAGTCAAGAGGGAAGAATAGACACAGAGAAATAGTAAAGACGACCTCCCCAATCAATATTAATATATTATTGTGGGTGCCATGGAATACTAAATAACTGTAATTAAGTCAGTAGTTGATATTTACTATATATTATACGTACCAGTCTTAGTTAGGGCCTGGGATGAATTATTATCTTTACTCTAACCCTCTAATTTTATCATTAATATAGTCGAAGCATATTTCGTACCGAGTAATGTTTCGGTAGTCGTTCTTAGACATTCTCGTACCCCGAGGTTATCAAGGTTCTCGATCTAACCTCTTGCGCCACACGATCAATTTCGAGTGCGCGCATGCGCATTTGATACTTTTTATAGGCATGAAATTTAGATCTTATTTTTGTATTTTGTAATTTTGTTTACAAAATAATAACTTTTTTACTCGCTCCCCTCTCCCCTCGTTCTCCCTACATAACTATACCGTTACATACGCGATAGATTTTTACTACATAAAACACCATCATTTGTAGTTGTATTTCAATGCACTAAAATTGTCATTATCAGACCTTGGTTTTAATGCTCCTAAAATGTTTTCATACAATTTTGATTAATTTAGGAAAAAATTGATATTTAAGTTGAAATCTGTGAATGAGTATTTTAAGGTGAATATGTCGACACGGTTTTAGGACACAGATCTGATCTTGATCGAGTTAGTCTAAGGAAAACGTTTTATATATTTAAGGTCACGGAAAATTGTCGATTAGCTACGATTGGTATATCATTATAGGTTACGGAAATAGCCGATTATGACGATCGTACACATTCGGTCATTTTCGGAAAAGTTCGCATTTTGTCGAAATTTGGCAGGCGGTGATAGTTCTAAACCGACCAGGGCTGGTAATACTCTTCTAAACAAATGCTACAATAAATGCCACTTTTTCCTTCACTAATATATTAAAGCCACTATATGAAGATATATTCATCAACAGTAGACTTGAAAACTGTTATACAAACATGAAGTTATCAGAATATAACATGCATTAGAGACACAATAAACTGTTCAAACCAATCTGCTTTCTATATTTGAATTTGAAAGAGGTCAGATTTTTTTTAAAAAGGAGGGGTACTTTTATAAGAGCACACTGTATTCATTCGTTCACTGATGTTCAATATACCTGATTCAAAACAGTTTGAGGGCTTAAGTATGTAACTTGAAGTATTGGAGCAATTTTGTTCTATAAAAATGCTTCATCTTAAACATACTGTGATCAAAACTATTGTTTCAAGTATTGACAACAAAATTCTACTTTCGGTTTCGATCTACTTTCACTTTGAAATGCAATAAATATCATAAACAAATTTAAGCAATATTTGATTTTAAGGAAAATATCTTGTTCATTAGCGGTGTTTGAAATAGATAATTATCTATTTTCTTTGTTGCCAATGGACATTGCTACTTTTCATAAAGGGGCTTTAAGTTATATTGTAATATGTTTGGCCATGTAGATAAGTATGTAGAAACTGCTTATAGGCAAGGGTTCAAAAACAAGGTAAGGTGAGTAGGCAACATTACTATACAATGTGTTGACACAGCGTGGTAACTCAACTAAATAAAACACTTCAGACTTTTCAGAAAGTAAACAATTTCTTATCATATTCATATTTCCAATTAAACCGTGGCAAAAACTACAAACAAGCTGAAACGTGATAGAATAACTTCTCGAAGTCTGTGCAATGTTATTATAATGAAATGCTTTTTCATGAAAGTCAATACATTGTAGTTTTATAATTGAGTAAACATTATTCTTAAATAAACAGAAAATTCATACGTCATACAGTAGCATGTGAAACGTACAATGTATTTCGATTTTTAAGTCATGCATGTGCTTGTACTCTGCAGATAAACTTAACTGATCAAGTTAAAATACAACCATTTAACAGCAGTTCTATTCTGTTCTAATCCATTCAAAGGCACCACGCACGAACCTGAGTAACTGATGACTCTTTATACATAGACGAACGTGAAATGTCTTACATGGTTATGGACTGTATCAGCCCCTAATGACCACAAGGTGTCCCCCCAAACGTACCTGGACAAATTTCTTTTCATAGAATTAACATATTCACATTGGTCCATGAAAAATGAAACGAATAGTTGTCTGGTAAAATTCAAAATCAACATAAATTAGTTTATCGACATGTTTTTATGGTTCAAACAATGTTACATTAGCGAGCTTGTTTATAGTAAAGTGACTTGCTATTATGCATGGTACATTTTTTCTAAATATTTTATTTTTTCCAAGAACTGTTTTTGGTACTGTATATACATGTATACATCATCATTGGTCTCCATGTCATTCGGAATAACCTCGGCGATCATCTATGAAGATATACGTTTATCTACGTAGAAGATCGACGAGGTAGTTCCGAATGGTTCCATGTAGCAACACGATTAACATAAGTATCAACTTTACGTCATAACCCTCTTTTCTGAATATAGCTTTTTGTAAAAAGTACATGTATTCATAATGATATTAAAAACGAACTAAAGTGACTCAAAAAATGAACCAAATACAAATAAAGAAATAGACAAACACACGCCTTCTTGTCGCATACTTAATACTAGTCTAATAATTTATAAAAATTGTTTAACATAACTATTGACTTCATGAAATATTCAGTCAATTGAATAAATATTGCTTTCATTAGATGGAAAGCCATTCAATTCTATTCAATGTAAGTTTGTTTGTTTGTTTGTTCGGTGAATGATCGATTCATGAATCATCGTTTTAACAAGAAAATTATCAGGCATGTTTCAGACATTATGTAGAATCGACACCAATCCTTATCAATAATTGTCAATTAATGTCATTTGGTCAATTTTATTATCTACCCACTCCACGTGACGTCACGTGGTCTTACTCAGTCTCCATCACGTGACCTCACGTTCTTTATCAGTGTAGAATTAGTCATAAAAGGTTACAGCGTTTGTTAAAATTCATACTGAGTAATATTTTCATGATTAAATTTCTCCCTGAAGAACTGAGCAGTGTAATTTCAAAAATATTACGAATAAAGCCACTATATGAAGATATATTAATCACCAGTAGACTTTAATATGAAATTATTAGAATATAAAATGCATTAGAGACTCATTAAAATGTTCATACCAATCTGCTTTCTAAATTTGAATTTGACAAAGTGTCCATTTCTTTAAAAATGGGGTACTTTTATAAGAGCACGCTTTTAATTATTTATACGTAAATGTTCAATATAATTGACCCAATATAGTTTTCAAGCCTAAGTATATTAAAAAAATAAAAAGAAGAATTCACACTTCAGCATATTTATTTGTATTATTAATTCAATTATTATCATTAATTCAAGCCTTAGTATGTAGAAGCTGATTGTTTTCTATAACAAGACTTCATCTTAAACAAACTGTAATCAAAACTATTGTTTCAAGTATTGTTAACCAAATTCTACTTTCGGTTTCGATCTACTTTCACTTTGAAGTGCAATTGATAACATAAACTTATTTAAGCAATATTTGCTTTTAATCAAAGAATTTTGTTCTTTTAAGGTTATTGAGATAGATAAATGTCTATTTTTTGCATTCCAAAAGCAGTTTTACTTTTTAATGGGGCTTTAAGTTGCAATGCAATTTATAGGTTTTAAGTGAATCATTCATATCTCAACGAATTGTCGTCAAATTCTTGATAAGCTTCGTCTGGAAGTTCAAAATCGCCAGACTGGAATTAAAATGTCATAATATGAATAATAATAAATATATTTACTGCCATTTAATATCTATGCAAATCAACGTCTATTGACTATACTATAGTGTACGTATTGAACTTACAAATTCTGCCAATCCTGAGAAGTAATAGTTTAAGTAAATGTAGCTTTTAATGTGTACAAGACATTCTTTGATAATATTTGTGAAAAAATCGATTACAACTTTAATTAATCACTCTCGGGTCCGCTTCATGCATGGTTCCCTAGTACTGAGCCTGTAGATTAAAGTTACTTGCGCTAGAAAACAACGAGATGGTTTTTAAAAGGGATTCAAACTAACGCGAAACTGGCTATCCAATAATAACTAGTCCAACGTTAAAACCCATCCCTTGTATATATCATTCGGAACACCTCGACCTTTCATGAATGAATAATATTTGCAGGAAATGGCGGAGGAGTTCCGAATGTGTCTATATATGGTTGGTACATTACTATTTATGTTGTTAAACTGTCAGTGACGCATGCATAAACTCTGCTGATTTAAATACTAACTACATTACTTTTTGTGATTACTATTTGAATCTACAGTTAGTAAAATACGGTAGTAAGTATCTAAATCAGCAGGGTTTATGTATACGCCATAACCAGTTCAATGAAATATAACAATATAAAACAATATAAATCGTATAATTGTCCACATAAAAAGCGAATCTACTTATTTTGCTAAATTCTGAAGTTTATACGTTGAAAATATCTTGGAGACTTTTTTAATAAAGCTATTAATTTGAAATATTTGATGATATATGAGAATTCATAACTACATACATCTACATGACAAAGCAGTTGAGAATTCCAATGGATAGAATTATATGTGAATATGAGACGACAATTTATATCTGATAAGACCAAAAAAATCATGAAAATTGCTTACATATTGAAAGTAGATGTAAAATTGCATAGTCAGCAAATTTGCAATCTTTGATGTAAAATAATGTTTTATATTGAGGATGACATTGCTTTCTAAATGTCATTTTATATTTTCCATATATCTTTATATACAAAGGCTTATCTTATTCGGAATTCATTTTTCCTTTGGCCTTATCGTCAATCGATTAATAAATACTGTCATGGCAATAAAAACGAAAGGCGACCGATTGATTTTCAGATTAGCCTCGGTGCTGCGTTTTATTTAGTCATTTGTGAAAAAAGATTTATCTTGCGTTCTCCGGTCTTGTTAATTTCTTTTGATGGCTAGAAGTAATTTACTTAAAACGACATTCAGAAATACTTTTATCCCCCAAGATTTCAAACTCTCTGATAAACTCGAAGTTAGATGGGTTTTCAAATAAAAACAATCCCATTGTCTGAACGCTAGAATGCATTTTTCGCTCTACGAACAATAGGTCTGAAATTTTAACTGTAGGTGAACCCATTAGCTGATTAAAATCTCCAACTTTAGAAGTTATATAATGTTTGGTGAGTTATATATGGAAATATTGTACTTAAAGTTCTTACAATATTCCTAATGCATTTGTTTTAATGGTTATAAAGTGTGGGAAAAAATAGTGTATGATAACTTTTGGGTATGGAAACATGGGTTATTGACTTATAATGCATGGAAACATTGACCATGAAAACGTTAAGTATGAAAATATGGACCATGGAAATATGAACTATGGTACTTTGGGTATGGAAACATGGGGTATTGACTTATAGTGTATGGAAACATTTATCATGGAAACGTAAAGTATGAAAATATGAACCATGGAAATATGAACTATGGTACTTTGGGTATGGAAACATGGGGTATTGACTTATAGTGTATGGAAACATTTATCATGGAAACGTAAAGTATGAAAATATGAACCATGGAAATATGAACTATGGTACTTTGGGTATGGAAACATGGGGTATTGACTTATAGTGCATGGAAACATGGACTATGGAAATGTAGAGAATAGAAACAAGGGCAGCATATTAACAAAAATCTTACGACAATTTAACATAACAATATAAAATGATTGACGATTAAAATCAGTCGTAAGACGCTTCATAATACCGGCCCATGGACTATGGAAGTATAGTCAATGGGACATGGAATATGGAAGCATTAAAGATGGAGCGTGGAAACATGTATAGTTTGGAAACATAGAATTTAGAAACATCGACAAATAGAATCATAAAATTTGAAACCATAGAATTTGGATACAATTTGTAAAGAATGATCTTATGCGTAAAAAACCTTTTATGGAAACATAAATGATGGCAACATAATAACTTCATGTTACGATTAAGGATCAAACCCAGGTCACGACACTCTCCAGAATAACAAGTTATCAAATACAGAGCACCAACATATATCCCATGTCTATGAGAACCAATGTAAAAAACAGTACCGTAGTAAGGAAACTATTTCCTGAATTCAAAATAAAGTAGTATCATTCAAACCAGATTTCATTCCTTCATAGAACTAGATAAAAATTTGATTTTTTCTAAAAAAGAATGAGTGTTATAGCTAGCCTCCTATGTCCCATGACTCAATTTATTTTGGCCGACAAATTCAGTCAGTCTAGTTTTATAATTCTCTCATGCAAACGCAAGGAGACAAGCTTTTCATTTCATACATTTGTATATTATCCATTCTCCTCAAGTGGCACCAAAATTAATTAAATTTGGTTCCATGAAAATAACAGACAAGAAGAGATACAGAACATGGTCACGTGCGTGTCTTCTAAAATAATCCTTAGAAACTTTCTCTCCCCCCCCCTCATTCCTCCTCCCTTCAATATCTGTAAATATCGTGTCCTAATACAACTATCTTATCAACGTTTCTATAAATCTACTAGAAATGTTCCATGTGTGCGTTTGTTTGTACGGAGCCCCTAAAGTGACATTTTGAAACATTTTTTTTATTTTCACAACTATTTCGTTAAAACGTAATATTATTTCGTTTTTTCGAAATATTATTTCGTTTTAACGAAATATTATTTCGTTTATTCGAAATATTATTTCGATTAACCGAAATAATATGAAGTTTAAACGAAATAATTATTTCGTTTTTTTCGAAATAATATTATTTCGTTTTTTCGAAATAATATTATTTCGTGTTTTTTTTCGAAATGTTTTTTAGAAATATTATTTCGTTTTTTTCGAAATAATTATTTCGTTTAAACGTAATATTATTTCGTTAAATCGAAATAATATTTCGAATAAACGAAATAATATTTCATAAAAACGAAATAATATTACGTTTAAATGAAATAGTTGTGATAATAAAAAAGTATTTCAAAATGTCACTTTAGCGGCTCCGTATGTCTACAAGATGTTAGCCTTTTGTTCCATGAGAGAGGGATTTTAGCTTAGTGCATGAGTACGGAGTTTAGACTTCTTTCACTGTTTAATCAAAATGCACGTATTTGTAATGATAAAGTGAGATATTTTTTGTCTTTATCTGGTGGTTAATTGATCGATTCTGTTATCAGAACTTCATTCCATTTTTACAATTTATTTTTTGTTTGTTTGTCAAGTCAATTTAGTGTTGAATTATATAAATCTACAAGAAATGGTCCATGTGTGCGTTCGTCTATAAGATGTTTGTCTTCTGTTTCATAACAGAGAGTGACTTTAACTTAGTGCATGAGTACTAGTTACAAGGAAGACTTTTCACATGCACATTATTCCTTAATTACAAATAATTACAATGTATTTGAAATGTCTGCATGCGTCACTTTTGTCTGTATCTGGTGTCAATTCGACGTTTTATGTGAACTTAAATTTCCGTTTTACTGCAATTGTGTTGTTTGTATTGCACAATTTAAACAGTATTTTACAGTATACAAGCATACATATAATATACAATTTAGTTAACCAAACGTCTTCAAAAGTTCAGAATGATAAAGGGTTTGAAAACCGCAAAAACTCAAAATCGAAAAAAGCAAAAAACTGGATTTCTTAATAAATATTATATTTCCAAAAGGTCTGTGTCCTTGTAACATATTGAAATGAACTCAAGAAATGGAAGGACACCACTTCAATTAGTCTGTCTCATAAGTCAATATATTTTATCATTGAAGTTTGTTTTTATATTCAAAGCTTCTGCTGCCAGACAATATCGTTGTTTTCTATACAGACAAATTTAACATATTGTCATATAATTGTCAATATGGGTGAAAGGTCATTAATCATACTGATTAAGGCTTCTTTCATCGTCAATAGGACCGAATATCCCCTAGGGTTGTTCACATTTTACAATTTAAACAAATTTTCAAAATTTCTTATTTTCAAATGGTTGAAAATTCTCTGTGTAAAGTTTATCTTTTGACATGCTAGGCAAATTTGAATTTATTAACCTGATGTTGTTTTTGTAACCTACCCTGTTGTTTCCTTGAGCAAGATACTTTGTCCTACTAGCTCAGTACTGGGGGACCAGGAAGCGGACTCGAAAGAGATTAATTGTTTCACAATCGAGTTTAAATGATAGTATTAAACAAACCTTGTATTATGTTTCCCAAAAATCAACTATATCTTAGACTACTAAGTCACAGAAGTAAATAACAAACAAAATCTTTACACTTAGGTCATAAGAAAGTTAGACGAATTGAGATTCATGCATTAAATTGTGGCTGACATAATTCATTCATTTATATCCTTTAAATGAAAATGTACCAAAGTAAGAACGTTGACAGGCATTCTTAATTGGAAACTTCATTCAAAACAACGATAAAAAATCAGTAATAAATGTGTACCCTTTAATAAAGTTAACCAAAGCGAGGACGTTAACTTTCTTAATTGGAAATTTCAAAAAGTACAGAGAAAAAATCATAATTATACAACGAGAAAACTGTTCGCTTAATACAACGAGAATTTATATCAACTCAACTCAAAGAAGAAATTTTGATGAAAAGTTATCTAATATCTTCCTTTTTATTTTAACCATAAAACTATCGTTCAATAATATCGCTATTGTATTAGAATGAGAAAATGAAATATGAGGATCTTCAACGCTGGAAACTAGAAAACTAATTTTCCTGTACCGGAAATGGTCTGATCGAATTCTGCAACTATCACTTTCCGTATCATCAAATTAATTATCAATAGAAACAAAAACACAGAGAAAATAAAACTCAATACTCAATGTGGTTATATCTTAGTTTGCTCAACGAAAACAGCCGAGTGATTCCGGCAATAGTCGTTGAAACTGTTTTATATCGTTACGGAAACGGCCGAGTGATTACGGCAATAATCGTGGAAACTACCATTATATCACTACGAAAATTGCCGAGTTATTCCGAATAAGTTCCGAGATTCTATGAGTAAAGTCGCTGACACTGTTTCCATATTGCTACGAAAATTGTCGAAAAGTTTCGAACACAGTCGTAGACATGGTAGTTTCATCACAACGGAAACTGTCGAGCAGTTCCGAATATATTCATACATTCGTGTTGACACATTAGACAAGTTTGAACATGTACTTTAATACAGAAAATGTTTTCTAAATCAATATTAATGATTGTCTTAAAATAGATATGATTTCATTTGCATTAATGCAGGGGAAATTTCTATTCTATTTTCCATAATGAATAAGCAATAATGCTATTTATGTTTTCAAGTATGTAATCCAAGTCGTACAATTTCGAGGAATTTATCTTAATGATTAGTGATAAGTGTACTTGTTGTTTTAGGTTAAAATGATATGTGATGATGCATTTAAAAGAATACCATATTAATCAAGTTCAGCTGGTATGAGGGAAAAAGCTGAGAACGGAAAAGAACAGAACAAATCGGATCAGATATGGAAGGAATGGGAACAAAAACAAAACAGAGCGGAACAGGACGGGACGGGCCAAGACACGATATGACAGGCTAAAATACATGTATATCACTATAATATTAATGAATAGAAAAAAATCCAGATCAAATTTGGACGAAATAGAACAGAGCAGAGCGGAATATAGCAGAACAGAGCAGAGTTGGGCTGACAGAACAGAACAAAAATAAATCAGATCAAAACAGATAAGAACCGAACACAAAACGAAACGACATATTTTAATTCAGTATAATAAAAGCTACAATGAATAAAAACAAATGTGAGTTTCAAGTCCCTTATGTTTGATTTGAGCAGAAAAAGGGTCCTTATTTTAAGACCGTTAAATTATTAAGACCGTCGATTTTGATGGTCGTAATTGTAAAACTATATTGTATTTAAAAATACAGAATATACAAAATTGTACATATCGTAAAAAATCAATACAAAAATCGGTAAAATTGTCTAATTCAAACAACAACAAAAATGCATCTACAAAACCAATATGAATTTTCATATAAGAGCTGCCTGAACGTTGACTGGTATCAATTTCGTTTCCCAGGCGTATTTTATCACATAACGAAATTATTTCTTGGTAAACCAGTCTAGCAATCGGATATGATTTTATTACATAAACGTTATATAATAACAGCCGACCAGTCAACTTAATTGGTTAAACGATTCAGATAGTGAAATTATTAATTGATTATCTTGGTTTGAAATAATACTAGGCCATTTAGAAATCAGGGAAAAAAACTATGAACCTGAAACAAATATGTTTGATGTGATGTTATCTAAGCATTTGTCGTACATTTGTATGTATATTGTGTGCATGTGAGCATAGCTGGTATAAATATGGCGTATTGGTGGATGCGAGAGCTTAATCTTGCTCGTTGTATGCATAGAAATAAAAACTCTGACACAAATATGGTGTGGGTCAAGGGTAATGAGAATAAATCCAGTCTTGCACGTTGTATGCAGGTAAGAAATCAGTTACAAATATAGTGCGGAGTGTGAGCTTAGGCTAGGTTTTTGTATGCATAGGTATACAAATTTGACACAATTATGGGATGTGTTAAGGGGAATATGAGCCCAGTCTAGCAAATTGTATGAATGTTTAAAGTCAACCACAAATATGGTGTGGAGGAGTGAGAGCTCAGCCCTACTCAGCGTATGCACGTATAAAATCTGATATATCTGATATATTAGAGAGTAAGATCTCAGCCTTGTTTGAGGGGAGTGAAATCTCACACTTGCTCGTTGTATTACTGTGAAATATCTGGCACAAATATAGTGTGTTGGGATGAGGGCTACGTCTTGCTCTTTGGATGCATTCAACATATCTGACACAAATATAGCGTGTGGAGATGAAGGCTAAAGTCTTGCTCGTTAAATGTAAGTACACAAGTCTGGCACAAATGCAGTAAGAATGTTAGTGTATGTTTAAGAGATATTTCAGCCTTGTCCGTATTACTCATATACGAAATGCGATGATTTTTTATTGGATAATCAATATATATCTGAAACAATTCATATTCTTCTATGATCTGTGTTTAGTCATTTTGATGTTGTTTAAGAACAAACACAATCGTTAAGTATAAGATTTCTCGCGTGATAAGCAATCAATTCCACAAACTAATTTATTGCAAAGTGCTTTTCGCTTTATTTCAACATAATCCAGCCATATTTAGCAGTTAGCCATTTCGATCAGTGTTCCAGTATACATGTATGCCTACTAAATCCATGCACCTAAAAGTATGTGTGACATCCCCTTATATTATAATAACTCAGCGTAGTATCTTCTAATACCATTCGTTGCCTTTAATCAACAACGTTTTGTGTCCAGCACTATAGACACCGTTGTCCCCACAACTAAGCTGAGGCTTCTTTTTATACCGCTGGTACACAACATGTCCAATTAGACATAGACAGACAAATGCTTAAATCTTAATATATCAAACAAATATCTTGACGCATGTATTGTTTACTTCAGTATACTAAGTAACTTTTGAAGTACATTGCAAACATGTATAGATTAATATTTGTCTACACTTAAAGGTACTAGTTCACAGATTTGATTTTTTTCTATAACTTCAAAATACCATTCAATACACAATAAAAGTCACAAAATGCACTAAAATTGTCTATACCGTGACATACGGGGTAGATTTTTACTACTTGAAACACCTTCATTTGTACTTGTATGTCATTTTGCAATAAAATTTTCATAATCAAATCACTAATTTTCTGCTTGAAAAATGTTTCCATATATTTTTGATGGTTTTAGAAAAAGTTGATATTTACGTTGAAATCTGTAAATGAGTGCCTTTAATGATACGGTGACCATACCGAGCAGTTTTATATAACACATCTATGTTTTTAAATCATAGATTTGTAACCCAATTCTTCATTTGCGTATTCATGGCTTATTCTTTGCTAACTTAATGTTCGTTGTATTGCACTTTAAACATATTTGTCCACATGGACCAAAAGGCTTTCAGGATATTCAAACACAATAAAGTTATTATCGTACAAATCTATAAAGGTACTTAATTTGTCTAGAAATACATTATATCAGGTATTAATTTCTCAATAAGACCATAAATAAATATTGTTGCATTATATTGCATAAAATAAATGATAAAATAATATATAACCAGGATATGCTTAATATGTTCTGTTTATATGCTGATATCAGTAACATATTGTTGTTTTTTACTCGTTTTTATGAACAAATACAAACACCTTAATCATGCTTGCAAAAGTGCTTTCTCATTATTTTTCAGCAAGAAAGCAATGACTTCAAACCTCATAAAACAATCCTTTAACGTTCTTTGTCAAGAACGCCAAAAAAACCTGACTGCCTTCTAAGCATTTCCTGTCACTATATATCAAGAGACGTTTGACAAAACAAAGACGTTTAGTAACTCTGACATTGTGTCAGCATAAATATATTCCTTCCTATAAACTAATTTGAAAGCACGTGACAATAAATAACTTGGAGTTAACTCTTACATAATCGTATATTTTACACTTAAACGTAATTTTATAAGAATCTATTGGCATACCTTCTAGGTAAAGTCAGCTTTCCTTTTAAGGCAAATTCAGTTTTATTTCTGTATTTTGAATAGTTCTGAAGTTTGTGAATTTTGCTCTTGCATCGAAGTGTTGAGTGTTAATAATGCTATCAGACACGAAAGTCTTTACGATGTCATTTTCAACGTGGTAAGGAAAGGTTTTTAATGTATAATTTATAAAATCTGATGATACACTATTGAACAAAAATGCATTCATATGATTGTTTTTCAATTCAATTGGTTTGCCCATGTTCATTGATACAATTTATAAAATGTAATACTGCGCCCAACACCCGGTCAGCTTTCTTACCCGCTCTGAGTAATACATTGCTCAGTATCCCAGACCCAACCGTACTGCATTGTTGACAGACTAGAATGTTATTCTATCTAAATCTTTGCACTTTTTCACAACATTTCTTAATAATTAACAACGTGTTGTTACTAACGCTATGGGCATCGCAACTAAACAGTGGCTACTTTTTGTACCGCTGGTACACAACATGTCCGATTAGACAGACAAAAGCTAATCTTAACATATCAAACAAATATCAAACTTGACGCATCTATATTATACTTAGGTTTACTGAGTAACATTTGAAGAAGGGACAACTTCTTTCTTTACTTGATGAATTATGATGCAGTGAACATATTGAAGAAATGCTTCATCTTCATTTTTTAAGGACCGCAATGGAATAAGGGGATTTTTTTCGCCATCCTACATTATATGAAAGGCATTATTTTATTATTCATGTTTATCTTACTACATGTATGTACAGCAATTTCTTGTTATAAGTTCTGTTTTATTAGCCTGTCACAACTTTATTAATTAACAGATTCAGTGACCGTGTAATATTTTAAGTTGTGACAGGTTAATTAAACAAAAATATTATGTAGTATAATTTATACAGAAATAAATATATATATCTATCTATCGTCCAGTATATTCTCAGGAATCGTTGTCTAACTGTAACTTTGACCAGTCAAAAAGGAAGGAGACAACCATTTCATGCAGATTACAATATCATTACTACCAGGGTTATACTGTATCCCAGCAGTGGATGCTAATGTCACTTGTAAGATTATGTAATTGATTTATAGATTGATATAAAAAAGCTCAACCCCAAGTTTGTACAATTAGTTTTTATGATTAATGACCAAATAAATGCTACAAGTTGCGTAAGCTACAAGACAAGATTTCTTAGAAACGCTGGACAAATAGTGTGGTGAATCAGAGACATGTGTATGTGAGAGGCATATTAAACGTATGATTGAAATCAAGTCGTTCAATTGTCAGAATCTTACATAGGGGTCAGTTCATGTAATCAAAATTCCTGAAATGCATCAGTACAACAAAATCCAATTCAAAACAATAAAACTACTAAGAAAAAGCTTGATGCAAAGCATCAAAGGGCGTCCAAAAGAATGTTTAAAAGTAAGAAATGTACTAACGGATAATAAACTAGGAAAACTGATCTTGTTGGTTAAGGTTAGCATATTTAATAATTTTATTCGGAAAATACGTCTTGATTAATTGTTAACTACACTATAATTTATAAATTGGTGAAAAATTATTATTAATGTAAATTATAAACATAGCAATCTCAATTTTCTACTTTTTAGTATCTTTTTCGCCATTTCTTAATGTTTTTATCTACCTCTAATCATAATTTCTTAAAATGGCATTATTTAATTAGATAATATATCACAATATCATCTTAAACGTTGTAAAAAGCCACGTGGGTCTTCATACCAAAGTTATTAAAATGAATAAACAGCATGGTATTGTTATTTGCCTACTGATCCCTTTTAAGAACAGAACATAACTATGTATAGATATATATTTATTTAAAGTTATTTTATTAGTATTTGTTTGTATTGTTTATTGCAATAATGTGAACAAAATTATGTGCTATGTATTTATCTTTAATAAATATCTGTTCTGTTCTGTTATTGTTATTTGCCTACCGTTCCCTTTAAGCGGATACTCTACTATGTCGCTAACAATGTACAAGATATCTCAAGACGAAGGACGTATAAATACCGTGTTATATCTCAGCTACATAAACATGACAGTTCTAGATAAATATATACGTAGGAAAGTTTTCACTAGAAAGTTGTAATTACTAGAAAAATCAGAAATGTATATAATTATCTTTGTGTTGAATAAACAATGAATGTTTACTGTCCGCGTTGTCATAGTGATACATTACACAGAACGTAGACAATGACAGACTTAGTAACAGGTTCCCTGTGATAACAAATTGTTTTAATCTATATGATAAGATATCATCCATTGAATGTCTGAGAGATTGGTAGACCAGTTCTGTTTCCATCCAGAGTTTTCTTCAGTTAATTCTTGATAATGTATTATTTAATAATTTCCACAACCCAACCTGCCAGCTCAGCAAAGTCGGTTTTTTGTCTTACTACGAATGAAGAGATCGTTGGTTTTATTTTCCAATGGGACTTAGAAACATTCGTGAAAGTTGGTTAATAAATATTATTCACAGATAGCACTAGCCTATGTGTATCTGTCTACCAAGTAGGCCAGTGGTCAACCACTGAATAGGGTATGTGCTTAACACTAAAAGTAAAGATTAGGTCAAGAGCATATATGGATTATTGCATCTAACTCCAGGCTAAGTTTGGCTTGTAAAACAAACTAATACATAACTATTACAGGTTTTTTGAAGCTAAGTTTTGTCGTTATTTGTACATGACTACACTTACTAGACAAGTTAATTGTTCAAAATTGTCTTAAGGCTTGGCCATGCAACATGTAACAAACTACCTCGTAGACAGTCAATACATTTCTGTGAGCTTTTCATGTCAAGTGTAACAAGTACCCCAAACGTCACAAATGATTTACGCACGACCATGCACCGTTGACAAGCTCACTTCAAATAAATTAATACATTTCTTTAGGCCTAGGCATGAAATATGTAACATGCACTTCTTTCAAAGTCAGTAATATATACATAAAGGAAAACGTAACGACAATATGCCTGCTTAAGTTAACATCACCCATAAGTGTTATTAAGTCACAGATATCTTGTCTTTAACGGTAATAGCATCTTCAAATTAAGTGTTAACCGTTTAAACAATGAACCAGTTAAAATAAACCGCGTCAATGACTTAACTTAAAACCGCATAAATTTACCAATTCAAACATTATAAAAATCATTTTTAATTAAGCCATGCAATTTCAATATCTTTCAAGAATACACAAAAAATTAAATAGGTTACATTCTACAAACATTTGTTAAGAGAACTACCTCTGGGAATACATCATAGAGTTGCGTAGCACAGTTCCAAGAATAAGGAAATTTGAAGACGAATGAATAATTTGCTTAGAAAACTTAATATGATTATAAACAATTTAAATTAAACATTTACACCGACTTTAATATGATAAACAGTGATGTCGAAGTCAAGACAATGAAGCCTGAACGCTAATTTAAAAAGAACGCCAAGGGGCAAGCGGTTAAATGCTTTATAATAACATTTGCAAAAAAAGGCACACCGTCCCATAATTTCTATTGATTGCCATGAGTTTTGGTGCAAAGACATACACAGCCAGACAATCTTAGTTTATTGGCGTTTAAGTGACCCTTTTTTAAATGTTTATTGAATTTGAACCAGAAATTAGTCCAGTTTGATGTTTTTCTCTCCGTCCAAGACTGAAAAAAGAAATTATCATAGATATTGACGTATTGGATTGAAAGAATAAAATCTAATATTTGTTGTAATGACAAGTAAAATATGTTTGGTCATTCAACATGTATAGTCCGATTTTATCCGGTGAGCCGTGACTGCACTTTTGTATTTATAGATTTTTGGAATATTCCTACAAAAAGGTAACACAGCTTATCAACCAACCAACTGATTACTACCTTTATCATAATTATTCAAGTTTGATGTAAGTGACTCAATAGTCGTGGCAGTAAGACACTTGGATTGATAGACAGTGTTTTTGCTACCCCGGGTTCGAATCCTGCTTAGTATCCTTTATTCTTTTTTTATTTTATCTTTATTTTTTTATTTTTTGCAATCATGGAAACGTACAACTCGAAATCTCTGTGCAGCACGAAGCCAAATGTATATAAATAGAATATGCATTTTTGCCTGAGTTTGTGCTTATTTATTACTTTGATGTCATACACTTAACTGTCTCGACAGTGTCTTATAGAAATGATTCTAAGCACATGCATTATATAAGAAAAAGAATTGAAATGGAATGCATGTAACTTTGGCACATTCGTTTGAAAGTATTCTAGTTTGATTTCTATTCAGCCACTGCATTTGAAGCCGATTGTATAATATAAATGTATTATTATTCGGTACAATGTAAATTGCTGGATATAAAAAATAAAGAACCAAGGAAATAAAACAAATAGAAATTAAACTAAATCAAATTATAGCACAACAAGCATTATATGATACGGACAACTATACATGAATTTAATAATAAATTAAAAAATGTGGAGGCGGTGAGGTTTGAACCACTGCAGTAAAATTTATGCATTGTTCATATGTTTCTGACTCGTTACCAACTGCGCTATTTTTGAACAATGATCTTGAATAATTATATCATGCATATACACTTGAGATATTATAGTTTGTATTGATTTTCAGTGTAGTATTTACTGGTTATACCTATCGTCATGGTTATGATTAGACTCATCCAACCTGCCACGGCTCACCGAATAAAATCAGACTATAACAAGCTACCTCGTAAACAGTCAATACATTTATGTAGGCTTTGTCATTTCAAGTGCTAAACGTATCCCATATATTTCTGAAGGCTTTGTCATGACAAGTTCTGAACTTACCCCATAAGTCACAAATGTTTTAGGCACGACTATGCGACGTTGACAAGCTCACTTAAAAAATATTCAATGCATTTCTTAAAGGCCTAGGCATGAAATATGTAACATGTACTTTATTCAAAGTCAGTAAAGTTATACACAAAGAACAAAGTAACGACAACATGCCTGCTCATATTAGCATCATACACCATGGCTATTAAGTCACAGGTACTTTGTCTTCAACAGAAATAGCATTTCAAAGAACGTATTAACAATTTTAACAATGAACAAGTCAAAATAAACCGCGTCAATGACTTAACTTAAAACCGCATAAATTTACCAATTCAAACATTATAAAAATCATTTTTTAATTAAGCCATGCAATTTCAAATAGGTTAAATTCTGGAGTTATTTGTTCAGTGAACTACCTCTGGGAATACATCAAAGAGTCACGTAGCACTGTTCCAAGAATAAGGAAACCTGACGACGAAGAATAATTTGCTTAGAAAACGTAATATGATTATTAACAATTTAAATCAAACATTAACACCGAATTTAATATGATAAACAGCGATGTCGAAGTCAAGACAATGAAGCCTGGACGCTAATTTAAAAAGAACGCCAAGGGGCAAGCGGTTTAATGCTTTGTAATAACATTTGCAAAAAAGGCACACCGTCCCATAATTTCTATTGATTGCCATGAATTTTGGTGCAAAGACATACACAGCCCGACAATCTTAGTTTATTGGTGTTAAGTGACCCTTATTGAAATGTTAATTGAATTTGAACCAGAAATTAGTCAAGTTTGATGTTTTTCTCTCCGTCCAAGACTGAAAAAAAGAAATTATCATAGATATTGACGTATACGATTGAAAGAATAAAATCTAATATTTGTTGTAATGACAAGAAAATTATGTTTGGTCATTCAACATGTAACAAACTACCTCGTAAACAGTCAATACATTTATGTAGGCTTTGTCATTTCAAGTGCTAAACGTATCCCATATATTTCTGAAGGCTTTGTCATGACAAGTTCTGAACTTACCCCATAAGTCACAAATGTTTTAGGCACGACTATGCGACGTTGACAAGCTCTTTTAAAAAATATTCAATGCATTTCTTAAAGGCCTAGGCATGAAATATGTAACATGTACTTTATTCAAAGTCAGTAAAGTTATACAGAAAGAGCAAAGTAACGACAACATGCCTGCTCATATAAACATCACACATCATGGCTATTAAGTCACAGGTACTTTTTCTTGAACAGAAATAGCATCTTCAAAGATCGTATTAACAATTTTAACAATGAACAAGTCAAAATAAACCGCGTCAATGACTTAACTTAAAACCGCATAAATTCGCCAATTCAAACATTATAAATAACATTTTAATTAAGCCATGCAATTTTAATTTCTTAAAAGAATAGAGAAAATTAAATAGGTTAAATTCTGGAGTAATTTGTTCAGTGAACTACCTCTGGGAATACATCAAAGAGTCACGTAGCACTGTTCCAAGAATAAGGAAATCTGACGACGAAGAATAATTTGCTTAGAAAACTTAATATGATTATAAACAATTTAAATCAAACATTAACACCGAATTTAATATGATAAACAGCGATGTCGAAGTCAAAAAAATGAAGCCTGGACGCAAATTTGAAAAGAACGCCAAGGGGCAAGCGGTTTAATGCTTTGTAATAACATTTGCAAAAAAGGCACACCGTCCCATAATTTCTATTGATTGCCATGAGTTTTGGTGCAAAGACATACACAGCCAGACAATCTTAGTTTATTGGTGTTTAAGTGACCCTTATTGAAATGTTAATTGAATTTGAACCAGAAATTAGTCAAGTTTGATGGGTTTTTTTCTCTCCGTCTAAAACTGAAAAAGTAATTATTAAAGAATCTGACGTATTGAATTGCAAGAATGAAATATGATATTTGTTGTACGGACAATAAGGATTGGTCGAAGTTAAAGAAGTTTTGTAACTTATCTTGTCCTGATTTAATACTAAATGTTCTTTCCTTACAGATAAAATACTTCAGCAAGGTCAGTTAACCTTTTTCAATACCAGTACTCGCTTACCCTTCCCCAAGGAACTGACTGTAGCGCCGCTAAGAGTAACACTGCTGCTAAACATGGCAATTGACGATTAACATTGCAAAACTAATGTTCAAGTTGCAACCATCGCTAAACGTCACAATTGCACTGACACTAAACGTCTCAACGCTGACGCAAAATGTTTAGAGGGGCTACAATTACCTCTCCTTTTACGGTGAATAAACTTTATGAAATACCGAATTTTCATGAAAGGGTAAAACAAGCTTGCCACAGCCGGGCAACGAACCCCTAACAATAACAATGTTTAGCACTGTGTCCTATTAATTCCACGTAGGTTTGAATACAAAAACGTATGCCAGGTTCATTGGAAATCGTAGCAACATTATTTTTTACCAATATTCCTAAGTTTTGCCACAAATTTGTAAAACCTGTCTAATGATGAAGTGTTAGGAAAGATTTTGTAAAATGCAACTGGATAATAATTACGAGTATGATAGTTTTATTCGTAAATATTATAAACTACAAAATATTTAATTACATGTCAAATATAACGAGTCCCTTGTTAATGAAGTTAAATAATGAACAAAAATGTATTATCAATATTGAATGAAAAACACATTTGTCGTGAAACAATTATGCTCTTGATATTTGAGAAAAAAATACATACAAAAATTATCAAAACATATTCATAAAACGAAATGATTTAGGATACATGTATTGCCTTTACAAAATGTTGCAAATTGTACACAAAATGTTGCAAATTGTGTACAAAATTAAATACATAATTTTGAAAATTGTATACAAAATTGAATTCAAAATGCTGCAAATTGTATACAAAATTGAATACAAAATGCTGCAAATTGTATACAAAATTGAATACAAAATACTGCAAATTGTATACAAAATTGAAAACAAAATGTTGCAAATTGTATACAAAATTGAATACAAATGCTGCAAATTGTATACAAAAATGAAAACAAAATGTTGCAAATTGTATACAAAATTGAATACAAAATACTGCAAATTGTATACAAAAATGAAAACAAAATGCTGCAAATTGTATACAAAATTGAATACAAAATGCTGCAAATTGTATACAAAATTGTATCAAAAATGTTAAAAATTGTATACAAAATATATCTATATTAAATATCTGTACAAAGAAGGGCAGATGTCAGCCAATTGGGCTGAGGGTATGTGCTTAGTACACAGTTAAAAACTTGGGACCAGAGATCTATTCCTATCATAGGAACGGCTGACCACCGCGATGGGTCTGAAAACAAATGTATTATTACTCGTATAGCGTAAATCTCAATATATGACATTACAGTACACAACCTTCCACTAAACTAATTGAAACTTGAGTAAGAACTTTGAATCAATATGATACAATTCATAGATCAATAACATTTCAATAATTCGTCTGAAGTTAGGGCTATAGAACCTTCACTGCACAGACATATAACTATATTTAGAATCGTTAGACAGCTTAAAGTATGAAGAATTTAATTAGTGTTCACACTAGAATGTGCAACAAAAATTTACACAGCTTAAATATAGGCCATTGTGGCTATTAGACTAAGTTTGCTGAAAAAGTGCAAATCAAGAACTGAACGACCCACGTTAAGTTGGAATTTTGAGTTTCGGATTTTTCAGCAGTTTGAATCGATCAACTAACTTCCATTCCTGGAAAGCATTTTAAAGGAATTGTTATTGGTTAAAAAATTGTAAGTAGATAAACTCGAACCCACAATTTTCTATCAGTGAAAGGTTACACTTTAATAAGTCAGTGTCCTAAACCCCCTTTATAAGGTCACAGGTTGTAACTTGAGGATCAGGGGCTCACGTTAACAAAGTTCTTATGACCAATTTCGTTGTATACGGCACTATATTTCTGTCCTAAATTATCGTTAGAATTTTGTTCATAGACTTTTCATGCTCTGTACTTGTTTCTGGTGTCAATTTGCACTAAAATTGTCACCATCAGAATACTTTTGTTCTGCTTCAAAAATATTTCGATAAATTTTTTACCTTTAAAAATTTAAAACATTGCTTTTTGACTGTCTGGCAAGTCTGTTTTTTACTGTTGCAGTAACTGCTATGATTTCATACTCATTTCCAAATCTACGTTTCTAGCGTGTATTTTGAGACACTATTTCAGAAGAAAAGCACAAATCACAAGTAATACACACAAAGTATTAAACAGTTAAACGCTGTTGAATGAAGTTTCTTCTCTTAAATGTAATGAAAGCTTTGATTTCACGTTGTCAGTTGACAGCAGCGTGAGTATGGTTCCAACAGAAACATGTTTTTTGTCAGGAAATCGCAGGAAAATCACAAACTTCTTCTAGAAACGTGATACTCCGCGTGAGAGCTGAATAAATCCATGTAGGGGATTAAATGACATGCTAGTGTAATTTACATGAGGTATAACATTGCACGAGAGTTGTAAAACTATTCTTGTGAGTCATGGTTTCTGTTGAAACTTTGTATGTAATTTCTTAATTGGATTTAACGACATAGTAGCGCATTGTATAGGTCATATCACGGCTGTCAGTTAGCCTACTCACTGTTCATGGAAAGGTCATATCTCTGATTTAAACTGTTAACTTGTATCGAGGCGCATACTTGCATCAGTGACTGACAACTGTCCTACCTGATTTGGAATCGGTGGTAGGAGAGAGAATGGCCATGTAAATATTTAATGACCTAGTTCCTCTATTGTATGCCACACCGGGAAATTAACTTACAACCCCTGGATCAGTTTGTACCATCCGAGCAGACCGTGAATATAGCCAAATTATCTAAATATGTAAATGTGAGGGTCTATTACTCACATAAAAGCCCAGTAAAGTTTGGAAAGCGAGTCTTTCGTCGTACACAATCTTACATAAAAGGCTTAAAAACTGGGTAAAATCTGAACTATTTAGACTTAAGATAATATTGACTTGCAAACTTTGTTCTCTCTTTGATATCCAAGCTTAGAATGCCCGCATATTGTAAGGAAACAAAGTTGTGTGTAATATATTGTTAAATTTTCACGTCGGGAGTTCGATCAATATAAGTCTGTGGATACAAATCAAATAAGTACAATACGTTTTTCGTGGATTTGTCGACAGGAACACTATTCTCTGTTTATATAATTAAATCTTGTAACAAGAGGCTCTCGTCTTATATAAGATGGAAATAAGAAATTCCTCAGTGTTGTTTTTATACAGATCTAGAATTGTACAGTTTAGTTAGTTAGCGTTAGTTTTAGTTTCAATCTGATTTAAACCGACAGCGTGTTCAATTACCACGAACGATCCAAAACGGCCCGTAACGGTCAGGTCGGGACAACTCAATGCAAAGGTTACTCAACCCGAGAAAACTCAATACCTTACTAACGGTTTAAGTTGTCCCAACTTTGGCTTGAGTTATTCACGGGTTGAGTTGTCTACGGGTTGAGTTGTCCCATACCCATAACGTTAGCTAACTGTCGTTACTGAACACGCTGCCGATTTAAATATATCCGCTAGTGCACTCGGTTATTTGGGATCTGGCTACTTAGTATTAAGGGTCACGTACAGCGAACCATTGCTATTATAATATTCATGACGAAATCTTTGTGCTCAGTGACTTGCTTACATCGGCTATAAGACTGTCCAAACACAGCCTATTGAAAATGCACGACAATTTTCGAGATTGTGCGAGAGTTTACAACCACTACGAGAATACACGAGAGTGATCGAGAAATGACGAGATGCATGACAATTTTCGAGATTGTGCGAGAGTTTACAACTACTACGAGAATACACGAGAGTGATCGAGAAATGGCGAGATTTTAATGGTAAATTCAGGAGAGTTCACGAAAATGTGTGAGAATGAACGAGAATTCACGAGAATGATATTCCTTAGTCTAGTAAACTTCCTCTATTATTCAAAGTCCTACTATGACTAGACAATTATAACAATCATTCATATTTTGTCTGAAGTGACAAGAGTAGAAAGTAAAATAGTAAATCACATTACATTCAACATGTTCTTGTACTTTCAGAGACAGTCTCTTGAGGCTTGGAACCATATTTACTGGTTCCCATATGTACAGAAACGTCTGCAGTAAAACTTGGACCCATAATTTATAACAATGGTTTCTAGGTACCAGCGCAAATTTGGCCTGGAACCATATTTACTGGTTCCGCTATGTAAAGGAATGTCTTCAGTAATACTTGAACCCATAATTTATAACAATAGTTTCTTGGGTACCAGCGCAAATTAGGCCTGGAACCATATTTACTGGTTCCGATAAGTACAGGAATGTCTGTGGTAAAACTTGGACCCATAATTCATAACATTGGTTTCTTGGGTACCAGCGCAAATTTGTAGATAAGTATAGTTTTTTTCGTTTTGAACATAAGCAGAAATCGATATAACCACGCTCGCAGTCTGTTGCAACAATCCCCATGACTCTTGTCCATTAAATGTTCACTTATATAATTGATGCCAACATGCAATGTAAATAAAGAATATTAAGAAAGCATTGTAGTTTTACTTATTTAAATTGATTGGTAAACTATGTATATCTATAAAATATAATGCAGTGTTATCCCTCGCCCAACACCCAGCTGGATTCCGACCCTCCCTCCTTTCAGAGTTATTCATTGCTGAATGTCCTATACACGACTGTCCTGTCTTACTAGGTTTAAACTTTGTCTGCAATGACAGGCGCAATAATTGAGCGCGTTTTAAATGTCCTGTATTACACATGTACAGCATTACATTTGTATATGACACAACACGATAGAGTTATCTGACTCTTTGTACCACTATCTAGTGGTTTGATGCTTTGCGTCAATCTTTTCTTGTATCCAAGAGTATGTGTATCACCACCTTATAAACAGGTGGGTCATTTATTGGTCCAGGGCGCTAGTTTCAAATGATTTCAACCTCTCACTAATAGAGAACCATGATCTTAAGCAGTACTTTCTTGTTCTTAATTGTTTGCCCTCTCTGATGCTTTGCATCAACGTTTTCTAGTTTTTCAAAATATGCAGTCTGGAATCTACTTTTGAATTTCTCACCTACTACTTATAAATAACAACTTAGAATTTACATTTTATAGTCGCTTATACATGTATCAATGCGCATGCGCACGAAAATCTTAATTTCACTTTTTTTGAAAGATATACATATTTCTGTCTGACAAATTGGGTTACTAACAAACATGATTAAACATAATAGTACAAAAATATAGAGGATATATATTCCCTAATCAATTATTTCTTCCAAACTTTTATAAATTACTAACCGCCATAAACTCTCAAATATTGACCCTTTGGGTAAAATGAAAATGTAGAATAATTTTAGAGTTTAATGGAAATAGTATAGTTAAAATTCCTTAACCCAGATTTAGTGGACACCTCTGTTAGACAAAACCTTGACGTAAGCTGGGAAAAGAAAATAATCATTTATCTTGCACAAATGGGTCGAAGTTAAATTACATTGTACTTTTAAGATAAATGAATTTTTCACTAAAATAGTGTAATGCAATTTTTTGCATTTCAAACTGAAAGTAGACCGAAACCGAAAGTACAGAATGGTTGTCAATCACTTAAATATAGTTTTGATCAACGTATGTTCAAGATAAAGTTTTGGGATAGAAAAAAATGCAAAATTGTATAATTCACTTCTAAAACTTTTTTGAGTCACATAATTATAGTCAATGTTAACAATCATACTGAGTATAGTGTTCTCTTGTAAAAGGACCTCTCTTTTTTACGAAATAACCACTAACTAAAACTTTAAGTTAGAAAGCAAAATGGTTTGACATGTATATAGAGTCTCTAATGCATGTTACATCTTGATAATTTCATGGTTATATACAGTTTTCAAGTCTACTGTTAATGAATATATTATCTTCATATAGTGGCTTTAATGGTACAGTGATCAGAATATACATGCTATAGTCCACTATGATTTATAAGAGTTCAAGTATTAGTAGGGCACATGTTTAAAGCAATCGTTTTTATAGTTTTCACTAACTGGTCGCTTGTTAGAGGTTTGACTGTGTAAAAGCATTGAATATAAAAAACGCTTAGTAAAATACAACATGTAATCTATATAGTCTTACTGGAAAAATAACCAGTATTCAAAGTATTTAATCCCTTCAGCAAGAAGCTCTTACCACTCTACGCATTTTGGGTAAAAAACTTAATTAAATGCTTTAGAAATTGAACTTGGCAGTACAAAATAGGACAAAGAGCTATTTTCAGCAAAAACTGTTTACTAGAATTACTCGAGAGGATTTTTTGTCAATATTTGTCACTTTGGCTTCGAAAGCTTGGCGTTGGACTGATTTAAAATATTCTCTTAGAACGGTCGTCTGCGATCGTCTGTCAGAAAATGTGTAAATAACACCTTACTAGAAAATTGGCAACTTTCCAAATTATTCACAGGAAAACGATAATTAATTAATAGTCCACGTGATAAATTAACCTTTACAAATAAATGAGATATAATGAGGAAAACTAGAATCGTTTAAAAGACTTCTAACACTTTGATTGACAGGGAAAAGAAAAAAACTGAAAAAGAGAAAAAAACTAAAAATAGAACAAAAAAGAAACAATAATAAAGAATAAAAAGAGTAAAAAAATACAAGAAATATTTGACTATGCATGACTGAATGCTATTGTCAAGGAAAATTGTAAATGACCGTATATATTCCACTGCAATGGTGTGCAAGGAACAGGGCCGAGAACGAACAAAATGTAGAATAATGATAACATAGTGCAATTTGACAAGTAATATTGAACTCTTTAAGTCGTTCAAAAAGATAGAGAATGCAACCTTTTTTAGTTGGTTTGTTTAGTGTAGAAGTTTCGTCGATATATGAACATTGATTTTCAGGGGCGTGGCCGAGTGGTTACTACGTTAAACTGGTAACCATTAGATAGCCAGCTCTGCGATGGTACGTATCCCATTCAAATCATATCCCGTTGTCTACTTGAGCAAAAACTTGATCTTACAAGCTCAGTACCAGGTGACCAGGAATTGGACCCGAATGTGATTAAGTTGTAAGAACCTGTTTCTCAATCGAGCTAAAATAAATTGTACGAACTATTGATTGTTCCTGTTCTATGGTAATTGACCTTTGCGAAAGGTATCCGTTGGACAGGACAAAAATACCACACTAGTTAAGACAGGACAGTTGATTTAATACTGTGGATGAAATGTAAATTATCTCTTAACGTCCCGAAGAATATAGTTGTACCATCGTTTACAATGTATCATTTACAGTACATTGACGTAGGTTGTATCTTAGATCGCTCTAAAAATATACATTTTATATACAGTTAAACTCCTCTTAAAGGTCACAGCTTAATAAATTTGAACTTTTTTTAATTAATCGCCTATTTCTATATTACATATTAAATGGTGATGTACAAAATGATTAATAATGGACTTTATAGCAGAACTTTACTGTATTAATAAAATAGTGAGAGCACCGGTGACCGGGTGTCCACTGGTCGTTATATCGGGGCTTTACTGTAGATCTAACCCAAACAAGATTTATGTCTTGTATTGTTCAAAGCTATTCTAACTACATATTTGCAGCAATGTTAATCTCTGTTAAAACTTCTCCTTCCACATTGATTGTTTGTTTTGTGTAAATTTAAATCAATACTTCACTGCAGGTCAGTATTTTATCATTGATTAAGTTAACCTGCTTCTAACATCTTTAATGAAAACTGCAAAGATAAGAGTGAAGCTTGCACACATTGACTTGGGAAAATTGATACTAGCTAGTTTAGTTCATTCATGTTGACCCGGAACGTGAAATAAAGAAATATAGCTTGTTCGCAATGACGTGGGGAAATAAATATTAGTTTAGTTTGTTAGTCAGACGAAGCACCTAATGAGCTAACTGAAATGGAGGTCAAAATATTGACTGAATATTGCATCATGGTTTAAAAGGTTCAGTCAAGAACTTTACCGCTCAAAAAAAAACAAGGGACATTTCTTCATAACGTATTGTCTGAAGCTATCATCTCCGACCAAAAAAATACGCCAAGAACAACTCACAGTACAAGTAAACGAAACCACAATCAATTCAAAATATAACTAGACATCAAGATATTGAAGGCGAAGTCTATATGAAAAGAAGAAGGGAATGTTATTGGTTGACAGCGCCACATAGCGAGAGTAGCATTGCAAGACAATTTACATGTACATTGTACGTATATGAATAAATTTAAAGGGGGATAACATATGCCGGCTTAATTATATTTAAATGAGGTGTCACGCTTAAACTACGCCTCTTTGTCCTTGTTGAAAATTGTTGAAGCGTGAATATAGTGACCTTATACTTTTTTGTTACCAATTCATACCATTATTAGCACGACGGCAATACCACGTGACTATGACATTACAAATGCTTTAAAGCATTGAGTCAAGATTGATTTTCATTGTTTTCTTCTTGCGACCGTAGCATTTGTGACGTCATAGTCACGTGGTGTTGCAACCAAGATAAGATGAGTACAAAGATGCAAAAGCAAAAAAGTTGCATAAATCAAGTTATCATTTTTTACATATAAAAACATGACTACACAGTATGGTAGAGGTTTTTTTACCAGGAATACAAATCCCTATACGATTACTGTATAATATTAATATATATTGACAATACGTCTGACGGCATTAACTTGATCATTCCGCTAATATCATAAAATCCTCATAAACTAGCTGTCAGTCTGCAAATCGTCATTAAACACTGAGTAAATATCAATAAAACTTGGTAGTCTAGTAACCATGACATGCTATACATATATGACATAAAAAATATACAACATTTAAGGAATTACGACCGCCGTCAAACATCGTCATATTCCGCCATTTTCCGTGACAAAACTATTTAAGACCATGATAACTCTAAACTGTAAATTACATTTTCTACAACATTCAAAGTAATCGTGTAATATCGTTAATCATCGTCACTTTCCGCAAGTAACTTCATGTACTAATATCATATATTTTAGTTAAGTTCAAATAATACCGTTTAACATCGTCACATTCCGGCATTTTCCGTGACAAAACTATCTCATGCAGTGATATCTATCGATACATGTACTTGCATACAACTTTAAACTATTCAAACCTTCATAAGCTCGGAAAAAATCGTCATATTCCAGCAAAGTCCGTGGTGATACTATCTCAGTAAGTAACTATACATTGTATAATGTATTCAAATTGAAGTAAAGTTCGTATAAAATCCTCAAACATCGTTAACTTCGCCATTTTCCTTAGCTATCAAAATGTTCAAGTATCAAACGTATCATTCTCGTACCCAGAGGCTATCAGGCTTCTCGATACGAGTTAGATCGAGAATCTTTATAACCTCTGGTTACAGGAATGCAAACATATATGCATTTGAATTATTCAAATGAAGCATTTGTGAAAAAAATTGTCATAAAATCTCATGATTTAGCGATAACCACAAAAGTGTTTAAAGTAAGCGGAACTTTACTGTACACGTTTTATAATGAAGATTGTCCCGACGTAAGTTTATATTGAAGGTTAAGCTGTCGTAAACCACAAAACTACAATCTAAACGTAAGACTATTTTGTCACAAAGTAGGAACTTTACAATATATACTTCAGATTGGAGATTGAGAAAATTGTTTTACATCAGTGCTATTATGTTCTAGAGAAGAAACTGTTAATTGCAGTATAAATATTTTAGAAGAGGTTAACTAACGTAAAATAATTGCATTTTATCGTCTAGGTTTCAGGCCGAAGTTTGTTCAAACAACTTTTCAACTATTATATGTAACCAAGTTAGTCCCTGCTCGTCCGGTAGGTAACTGGGATCTAGCTCATAAGACTCCCTGTGGGTATTTTATTGTGTTTATGGGCAGACGTTTTGCACCAACTTCACAGTAAAATGATGATTTTAGATTATCAAACTTTTTTTCAGGAAGAAAGTCTACAATGAACTATGAGATAAAAACAAATACATTTGTATACCGAAACAACAAGTGCACGAGTACATGTACAACAATAAAACAAGTGTATGCATCTATTAATGTACGAATGTATTAGTGTACGAATATTTAGTGTACGAATATATTTGTGTACGAACATATAGTTAACGCATGTATCAGTGTACGAATTTACTAATGTACAAATATACAAGTGTACCAATATATTAGTGTACGAATATATTAGTGTACAATATATTAGTGTATGAATATTTTAGTGTACGAAACTATTAATGTACGAATAGTGTACGCATATTTAAATGTACAATTATATTACTGTACGAATATATTACTGTACGAACATATTAGGGTACAAAAATACGAGAAAAAATCAATTCTTAGCTCAACGAGTGTGAACTTGTAAGTGTATACCAGTGAGTATACCAGTGCAAGAATATACGAGCATTCATTTATGTACGAATGTACGAGTGTACGAGTGTACGAGTATACATGGCTACAAATTATTTTTTTCAGTATCTGTAAACAATATTTTTTACAAAACGTCAATACTGTACCAGTGTACGAGGGTACAACTATTTTGTATTGGTATCAGTGTAAAAGATATATTTTACCAAACCACTATATTTACCCCCCAGTTTTTGTGGTGAAGAAATAATTTGATTGTTACTATAGACAAATTTCCTACATTATGTCAGAGGTTCTCAAATATATATTACATATATATTATACAAGGGAAATATTGGTTCGTAGATAAGATGGCGGCAGGTGGGCATAAAATTGCTTCAATAATTTTAAAATCAAATAGACAGGAGTCTTGGAAAACAATGAATAATTAAAACCTGATTTAACTTGGTAAGATTAAAGAATTTCAAAAACTTGGAGAAATTACAATGAAATGAGATCACGTGATTATATATGGTTTACTCTATGACTAGACTGAACGTCTATATTGCTTATATGAACGAATATGGTAGAAAAAAATGTAATTACATAATAAGATTTGCGGGTATTTTTTACTGAGAAATTCCTATACAAATAAGTCAGCAAATGACAAAAAAAACACAGAAAACATTCGTTATAAAGCCAGCTGTTTGTCCGATCAATTCTAAATAGACAAAGTTTATTGTTAAAGTGTATTCAACTGTCAGTGGCACGTACATTAACCCCGCTGATTTAATTACTTGATATTTGTTCGATAATGATTGTACATAAATATGGATACATATTGTGAGTACAGAAATATTGTATTAAGTATTTAAATCAGTGGGGTTAATGTATGCACCTTTTTAAATAGATGTATGCACCAGTTTAATTAGATAACGTTGCAAACTATATACATGCTGAACAACATATCGAACGAACCTTTTTTAAATATTCATATTTTATTAGACAATTTTAGAAAACTGCTTGGTAAAATGAGTTTAAAAGTAAAAAATTAGTTCGAATTTTGAGTTAGTATTTAAATGTAAGTTCTTGTTGTTTTTAGCCCAACAGTATGTTCAATAAGAAGAAATGACATCAAAGAACGACAATGGTCAAAGGTTTTGCGAGTATTTATAAATATCCAGGCGAAGTACTAAAGTCTGGCTGGATCCGGTTCTCGGCATCAGTGATCCTTTTTCGCAAATATTTATAATATTATCAAGCCTAAACATATGAAATGATGGTAACTTCGAGTGACGAGTTATTGGAGATTTTGAATTAGATAAACAAAACGTACTTGTATTTAAGTTAAATACAGATGACAACTTTTAATCATACCAGTACATGGAACAGAATGTCGGACTTGGTTATTGTGTCCCTCGTGCATGTTATATTTTAGTCACTTCAAAGCGCAATGACATATTCCATGTCTGTATAAATATATCCTAATGTAGTAGCTTCAAATGTACAAACTGTACTTGTATTTAGATTTAAGAACAACACACTTCCATACCAACATTGCTAGCATCTCATCTAAAATACAATAATATCCTTGTACATATTTTCTAGACCAATAATTCTAGGTCATGTCACTGACAATAAACCAAAATTGGTTTCACACTAAAGTGAATATTTCATTTCAAGATGTACACAAATATAATTTTTCATTGCCATTTTTGTTCGTCCTATTTAAGGAACAAATTGCCTCGGATAATCAATTTGCAACGCTAAAAACCTATTTACATGAAAGTTAATATTATAGACACAATGATTCGAGATTGATTAAATTTCCAATTGATCCTGCTTAATTTGTAGAAAAAATAGTATGAATACCTCTTTTTTATAAGTGAACTATGTTTGAACATCACATTTGATATTTTGAGCTATATTTGTATCATTTATAAGAATAAAGTCTCATTCTGCAGTAGAATTGTGTGGACCCAATGCAGACTAGACACGTCTCTTACAAACAACTTTATAGTTAAAAACGTGAATAAGAATCAAGTTATATGTAGGGGTCAAATTGCTCGATCCCCAAGTACGCGTTCTACCACTGAACAACTGCGCCTTACCCAGCTGAAGAAGTGCATCGGTGAAACCAACTCTATCACATCCCCATACCACGTGACTTTTAATAAGCTATAGTTAATGACATTCAGAATTCCTCGGCTATTCACTAGGAAAAACTCGGAAATATTTAAATGCGATTTTGAAAATGTCTTTTTTTTGTTTGTTTGATTTTTATAAATTTAACGCCGTATCAACACACTTTAGGTCATTTTACGGCGTCCAGAGCACCTAACCTAGCTTTCTTGGACCATTGTCTATAACCAGTACTCACCCACCCTTCCACAAGGCTGGAAACTTCTTCATATTATCTAATCAATGGAGGAAAATCGACATTATTGTCAAATTTTCATGGAAGGGTATAACCTCCCCGGATGGGATTCAATCCTGCACCCCCTCGGGCACGAGACTCCAAATCCAGACGCGCTACCAACTGCGCAATCGGGTTTGGAGGTTTCTACTCAAAATACTTCAATTGGTGTTGAGGTACACAAATTCACGATCGTTTAGACGGTGATAAATGTCTCATTTTTTTTGTCCATAAATTTAAGACGCACAACTAAAACTAAATGAAATCCACAGGACAATATATAGCCATATATATATATATGTATAAATTTATTTACAATGCCTTATGTGTTTACGACAAAAAATCTTTTTGCATAACTGTTACGTGCTTCGCCTCGCGTATGTAAAAAAAAGCAGTAGAATTGGTCGACCCCACGATTCCTTCCTAGATTATTCATTCGAGGTACATTCATGGTCTAGGCGAATGTAGTTAATAATTGCATAGATCCAGAAACTATATTCAAACGCTGACTTGATTATACCAAATATTTATTTTATTTACCCTTCTCATCGTACCATAGTGACCAGACTGTGTACATGAATTAATAATGAACCTTTTGTAACAAAAGTAATAAAACTTGGATATTTGATAGATTAAACAGTAAACCAGTCTAAAATTTTCTACTAGTGTTGCACAGTGTAAGATAATAAAAACCAACCCGTGTGTTTGACGAACACATGTCAATGTATATCAATTATGAATACATGTACAGTTTGTTTTATATAAAATTCATGACTGTGTATGTACTTTAAAGAATGGACTCGCCCACTCAAGAAGTCATTAGAAATTCACCACGCCTAGCTTCCCCAGACCTTTGTCTATAATCCGTGCACACCGACCCTTTTACAAAGCCCATAACTTTATCAAATACCTGATTAATCGAGGCAAATCAACAACAGTGACAAATTTGCATTAACTGGCGTAACCAAATCTGTTAAGACCCAAACCAGCAATTCATTGAGACATTGGTTCAATGTACGATAGGTCATGAAAAACAGAGACTCAGTACAATTAACAGAGCAGTGTGTAAGTCCAAGTCCATGGATTCCTTACAGATATGTTTGACTATCTAAAATACCACAGAACATATCTACCATAAAAACAACACAAATACCCAATTAGAACCAGTCATCCAATATGTATGTTAAAAGTTTGAGTGATGAAAAGACATGTATATGAACTGTGTAATGTCATATTTATAAGGTGAATCACCTTACATTTTCATTGACTACTTTCAATAAAAGTAATACATTGTCCTCACCATAGCATCATAATGTATAATGTCTTTTACGGTACATTTCAATATACGTTGATAAGGCCAAATAAAAATTAAACTAAGTTTCTGAAACACATATTTGCTGGGCGGTGCTTCGATGGAGTAGGCGGACCGGTCTGAAAAGCTGACTTTACATTACAATTGCCTAATCTTAAATATGAGCTACATTGTCATGTCAATAAAGAGGCTTGAATAATTAATAAGAAATTAGTTAGTTTTACGATAGATACTCATTCATCATACAGAATGTGAGAAATGATATTTAATCACTTAGAGAGAGCCACATGTCACGTGACTTCTACAGTAAATAAATGTTTTATGAACAAAGGTGAATAGCTTCTATGTTTTTATCATTTGACTTGCATGAGACTGTATGGCCTAAAATTTCATGACATGAAAAAATAGGTAATATCTGCACCAAAAATGCTTTACAGGACAAAATAGGTAGTATTTCTACCAAAATGCATTACAGGACAAAATATGTAATATTCTAATTAAAAATGCATTACAAGACAAAATAGGTAGTATTTCTACCAAAATGCATTACAGGACAAAATATGTAATATTCTAATTAAAAATGCTTTACAGGGCAAAATAGGTAATACCTCCTCCAAAAATGCATTACAGGACAAAAAAGGTAATATTTTTTCATGTTAATGACTTTGTTCATTGAGATTTTAAACAAACATTTATCACGTAAAGTGTGTCCCACAAACAGATATTAATATTATTGTCAAAACGCCATGGCCTGTCATAAGCCGTGTTAATAGAAAGTTCTTGGCGCTTTGAACATTTAAGTTTTAACATGCACATGTATATAAATCAGCGCCTCGTCATAAATACCAACTAGGTCATTGCAAAAAATATGCGATTTTTTACAAAAAAATATGTTTTATATGCCTACAGCAGAAAAAATGTCCCAAAATTCAGACGGTTTCTCTACTAAGCCCATTGATTTTGATTGTCTTGACAGTGAAAATTTACTGTAACAAAATTAAACTGTTATTACCTACATTTTACTTGAACTCATTGTCCAAGGCTTATTTTGTTTCATCAATATTTTAATGAGGGATCGTAAATACACTTTCAAAGTCCATAAAAGTGACGATCGCGTGCACATTTTAATTGGAACGCCAGTACTTGCACATTCAATACAACTGTAAGTGTACACGAGCGTTTACAAGGCAATTATAAAATGACAATTATATAGTTTCTATATTTAGTTGTTTTGTTATATTGTGTGATGGATTACGGACAGGTTGATGGGGATTTTTAATGCAAATTATCACATTAACAATAATATACAAATATATAAATAATTAGGTATCCATAGCAACGGTGAAACTATTAAATATCAATGTTTTATATATGATGATACGCTGGTGTTGAGTTTTGCTAAACAATGGAAATTGGCTCAGAATGTCATTATCTCTTACGAGTAAAACGACTGGTTTGGCTGCACTTAAACCCACGAACCCACTAGGAAGCCACATAAAAGGACGATGTGCAAAAGAAATTCTGGGATCTCTATCAAACACTATAATGTACTATGCGTTCTTATGACGAAAACTTTTATAATTTCAAGACAAATAATAAAGCGTGGCTCACTATCTACCATCAACATATAGTGACTCATTATTTATACCCAAGGAATAACGGCTCACTATCTTACCTAATACTATTATAGCTAATTATTATAGTAGCTCACTATTTATCCACTATGGCTCACTTTTTTCTAGATAAATGTTTTCCTATTCATCCTAAGCTAGACTGGCGGATTATTATACCAAAAAAGAGACACGATACTTATCCCCAAGACAAAGTTACACATAGCGGAGCGTGCTTGGCAAAGGGGATACATTGTTGGACTGGTAATCGTTGGATCGCCAGTCCCGCGTTGGTTCGAATCCTATCTAAAACCTTCCCCTTTGTTTCTTTGAGAAAGAAACTTTATTCGACTAGCTCAGAACTGGGGGACCAGGGAACGAAATCGAGAGTGATAAATCTAAGTTGTAAGAACTTGTTTTACAATCGAGCTAAAAAAAAAATTGTACATGTATATTAAGTAAAAGTGAACACTATTTACCAAGAGTTGCTAAGAATTTATACAACATTATAGTGGCTAAATATGCACTGATCTAAGAACAATCTACAAACCAGGGCAGCATATTATCAAAAATCTTAAGATAATTTAACAGTACAATATAGAAGGATTTACGACTAAAATCAGTCGTAAGAGGCTTGATTATACTGGTCCCAGATTTCTGTATCATGAAAAACGCTAAAGACGTACATTCAGTACTTTAGAAAATACTTCATTTGAATTGAGATTGCAGCATTGATAGTTTTATTGCATCTAACAAAATTAAGCTTTTATCGAACTTTAATTTAGATCAGTAAATTGTCTTTAATTGTGTTTTATCGATTTGAAAACACATCAAAAAACTATTTTTGTTTTCAAGTTTTGCGAAAAACCCTATACATTTAACGTATTTTTATCGTTACCAAGTGAAGTATTGTGTTCTCTCACTTTATAAAGAGCCGATGTCAATATTTTAAATTAAGATTAGGCGTTTAAACTGCAAGTCGATGCAAACTTTTATGGATGAGAATTTCTATAAAAGCAAACATTACATTGATAATTGAAATGTCTCCTACGATGCTGAAAGTCTTAACAATTTAGACAGTGTGATGATAAAAAGATGTTTTTGCTGGTTTTGAACGAGAAGTACACTTGTACTTCCTTGATAGAATTTCACACAAATTTTTGACAGCCCGATTTCCCTTTATTCAATGACTACTTTATACTCCACTCTATTTCAGCTACATGTACTCTGTTCGCGTGAGTAGCGCCACTAAACGTCACCAACGACGCTATAAATCGCAACATCGACGCTAAATGTCGCTGTCAACGCCAAACGTCTCATGTCCTGACGCTAAATGTTGAAACCAACGCTAAACGTCGAAATTGTTTTGACCCTTTATAATGATATCAACGCTAAAATTCGCAGCAATTTTTTTCTGATGCTAAATGTTGAAATCAACGCTAAATTTTGCAATAGTTTTGACGCTAAATGTTGAAATCAACCCTTAATATCACATTTGTCCTGGCGATAAATATCGCTGCGCTGACGCTAAACGTCGCACAACAATACTGACGCTAAATGTTACAACCTTGACGCTAAACGTCGCACTTGGTAGGAATATTCAGTATCGAACCTTATTAAACAAACAATTAGCTCATAGGACAAAAATGACATCAAAACAACCATTCTTAGAACCCTAGCAACCATCCATATATCCTTAGCAACCACCTTTTGGTAACCGGACGCTAAACACAGAATAAATTTGATATGGCCTTACAGTGTAATGAATTCATACAGAGAAAGTTAATACAATTAAGATTATATAGAACATTTAATGAACCATGAATGATACCAGTGCAACTTAACGCCAGTGTTCAATGAACCGTGTTACTAAGCATTGCTGATCCTTTCATTTCAATATAGAAAATTATCAATAATTGAAAAATATATAACTCTGATTCTTGTCATGTCTGCCAATCAACAACGCATCCTCACAATATCGTAATAACTATGGTGTCCTGTTTATGCCACCAGTTAACTACATACTTAACGAGTTAATAAGGGGTTACCTAGTTACATCTCTTGAAACTGGTATTTTTTTAATCGTCACTGGATAACAGCATTATTAACCAGTAAAAATATGTGGATAACAAGATACATAACTACTCACTTGTAAAATCAATTCAAATGTCCTATCATGTCATTAAACGATGTATGAGTACTACTATAACCTGTTTAGTGTCAGTATACTACTGTCTGTGTCATATTCAGCCATTTAATTGTTGTTGGTTTTTTTGTTGTTGTTTTTTCAATTTCTCTATATGTTAACCACTGTCCCCATAACACCACGATTACCGTCTTTATATGATCTTATATTAATTTAACATGTATTTACTTTATGTAAACTGTGAAAATAAAAGAATTGTTCTTTTCTGTTCTGTCAGTGACACATTCATTAACCCCGCTGATTTAAATACTCGATATGTGTTCGATAATCTCCGTACCCTGTACACGTAATTATTTTATCAATCGCGAGTACAGAAGTACTGAAGTGAGTATTTAAATCAGTGGGGTTGATGAATGCGCCACTGACTGTTGAATAAAATTTACAAAATACAACATAATCTAAAATCGTTAACATATTTTAACTTAATCTAGTTAAGTAAATACTTCATTGTGGAAGAGTACATGTGTAGGTAAGTGCTGGTTATAGACAAAGGTATAGGAAAGCTAGGTTAAATGCGCTAGCCGTCATAAAATGACCTAAATTGTGTTGACTAGGTGTTCAGTCTAGTATATAAAAACCTAACTACTTATCTAGCTGGTTTACTTGTAAGATCTAAAGGCAGAAATATGCCACCATACTAAAGCGGATCCTAACAGCATTAACAACGACAACGACAACAGCAACACATCAACAACAATCTTTTAATTGTGTAATGATTTTAATTCATTTCTGTGACACCACATGATGTACGACCAGACCATGTTTGATAGAATGCTTATAAATATTCATAAGAAATTTTATGAATATATTAATAAACATTTCTTGTATATTCTGATATTTTCTAAGAGCGTGTTTATATTATGTAGGCATGTTTCAAAACACTGATACCATGGGGCTATATTGTTAAGATTAAACAGTTTAAAAAGGGTAAAAACAAGCATTATCTATTTAACTACGATTCAAGTTTATTAAAAAAGGCTATGCTAGGTTTTTCAATAAAGTTTAATAGACAGCTGTCCATTCAGAAGTTTATTCATAAGTCCGTTCGTGAAGTGACAAAATTGACAAATGTCTATTCAAAGGTCTATACAGAATTCTATTCGCAAAAACAAAGCTATGCATTCAAAATGTTCCAGGCGCCTTTTCGTGGAGTGCGAAAAGACAGCTGTCTGTTCAAAGGTCTACTCAGAAGTCTATTCGCAATCACATAGCTATGCTTTCAGAAATAAACGTCAGGAGTCTATTCGTGAATTGACAAAATAGACACATGTCAATTCGAAAGTCTAAACGGTAGTCTGTTCGCGAAAACGTACCTTTAATCTAGAACTTAGCAAACAGTAGAAATTGTTGAGATTTTTGTGAAGTATAATTTAGTATATGTTCTGTTCTATTCTGTTCAATGATATAGAATGGCAACGTCTTGAATCTGTGGTACAATATTTACGATTTTCGTATATGAATATTTCTAGACGTAAGTTGAATAAGCAATTTGTCAGAGAGGCATGTTTTCCCCTAAACGTATTATTAACCTTGCTATAGATTCATTTCATACATTGATAGGTCGTTCAACCTTGTAAAGGAATCAGACAAGATAACGCTAAATAGACAGTTCTCAGATCGAAAAGATGCTTGATCCAATATTTCATGTTAAATACAAACAGTTGTAAAACTTACAGAATTGCAATGAAATATCTTAGAAACTGAGTTGCGAAAATTACACGTTGAGTAGATTCCTTCATTTCCTGCAACTCTGGAGAGCAATTTTGAGTTACGACTTTAAATGTAGGGGTGTAACAATACGGTAAAAACCATATTGCAATACATGTAAATTGTATGTTGCAAAACGCAAAACCTGTATTGCATAGTATTAAAATATGTATCGCTTTTTGCGTAGAAATGCAAGGCATGATTTTATGCTTGTGCAAGTCCAGATTGGATCGTCAACAATACACTACACACATGCGTGTATAGTTAGGGAATTATATTCCCATTTGACATAAAACAAGTGAGTATAGCTCGTTTAGGATAACTTGAGACAAAATACAACGATACCATTTTTATACACAGGTGGACCTACGTATAGTACACGTAATCATCGACTATTATCAGTGTGTTTTTGATGTATTAAATTTAGTACGAGAACACACGTTCCACGCATTAAGACATGTTTAATACTTTCATTACACAAAATCAACTGACCTCCCTATTTTATGTAATACTCGAGTCCCAAATTAATACGTAAACAAACTGAGTCTTGTGTCTCAAGTTATCCTAAACGAGCTATAATATCTATATACACTCATATCATCTGAGCCTCACATACTGAACAGTCAATTTTGTTTTCATAGGAATAACAACTTTGAAACTGCACCACCCTATCGCAGACTTAACGTGTTTCCTCCATAAACGGATGAGTCCAAAATCACAAGTACAATCAGATGCTATTTTTACATAATTTTAAGCTTCAAAATTTACAAAGACCAGTAAAAGATATCAACATCTCTCATTCCTCCTAATTGCATTCATTCTTACATCTAAAACAGTCTCCTTTTATTTAATTTTCAGACTTTCCTTGATATAGTACAGCAGCGTCTCTTCACGCCAGTTGTTGTTGTTTTTTATGTCACGTGATCCTCATTCGGATCGATTCTGATAAGATCGTAGGATCTAACAAATGTCAACTTCGAGGGTAATTACACGTTGATACAATGAAATGTGGACTTTCGTAATTTTTTGCTCGAGACATTTTCAACGCTTTGTGATGTTTACATTTTCATGTTTAAAATGTCGAGTTTTGCCCTGTTTCAGGGTAATAAATGTTCAGTTAAAATGTGTCATTCAAACAAGGAGCAAAGATCGCTCGTCTTATACAAAGATCAAATAAGCCTATGGCACATAATTCAATACAAAACTGCTGAGCAATAAATATGAGGATTTGTTTACGCTAGCGGCAAAAGTAGTTTTATATTTGTTTTGTATTCCGATTTACTTAAGGCGCTTTATTCTGAGTGTTGCAACGTACAGCGGCGCTAAAGTCGCAACGCAGCTCAATGTCGCTACACCGACGCTACAGTAAATGTCGTAATCAACGTTGGACATCGCAATCGTCGTAACGACAAATGTCGCAACGCTGACGGTCGCGCAAAAATTAAACGGACTACGGTACAAATTTGGTATGCACCGCGTGACATGAAACTTAGAAACAATACGGCGATCTATAATAGAAATAGCCAAGTTCTTAATAAAGTGCACTTCTGTCTAAGTCTGTTGCTTTTATAAAGTACTCTAGGGACTATTAAGGAAATAAGCTATAATGGCGTTATATGATTGAATCACTTACAGTCTGCAAGGCTGCAAGTCTGCGAGACAAAAACATCTAAAGTAGACAGCTTGTAATCAAAGTAGAATGCATTGTTTTGATTGGCATCAAGGATGATCGATTAAAAACATTTTAAACAATGTTTAAGATTGTCTTAATAACTCATAAACGCCCACGCGATGACTTGTACAGTTTTAGAAATGGATACAGACCCACGTTCAGTAAACGAGAGACAAGTTCACAGCCACAATCAATGTATGTAAGTGTTTTGATTGATTTCAATTATTTTGCAATATTTTTCAAAACTGAACTCTTGAAATCCAAGCGTCTGAGCGACATGACAATATAAGCGTCTCAAAGAAAAAGACATGATTAATTGACAAGCGTTTACAAGAAACAATATAATCAAGGTCAGTCGAACGCTTGAGATAATGAAAATCAATGATGCATAAAATAAAAGCAAGACCAAAGCGATGCCAATGAAACTTAATGTCTTTTTTCCGTTATGATAAACAAGTGCAAAGATATTCGGCATACAATTATCAGTAATTAAAGAATTGATTTCACCGGTGTCGGACGTGAGAACGGTTTATTCATGAGAATGACAATTGCCGCTAAGTGGCGGGAAAATAATGATTATTGATGGGAGAATTATTCCGTCTTCAGCAACCAGTCATAACATCGAGAAATGGTAACCTGACAATCCATAAACGCTAGAATATGGTTGAATTATGATATATATACGTAACAATAATAAGATAAGTTAGTGTTTTTGTCGTAAATGCTATAATATAATTATTTATATGTAATATTAGTATTATGGGTTACCATAGCAACGCATCATCGTTTTACATTGTAGTACAATTTTGTCATCTATGAATACATGTATCAATCATTGTTTTGCTACACTTTTCTTTTTATATTATATAAAATACATGTATTAGCTTTGATATATATGTATATTCGTGGTTCTTTGTATATAAAATAATAGTTTTGATATATTGCCATGGATTTGCCACACTTTTCTTTGTTTATCAAAATATATGCTATGATTGAGGTATTATCTATTTCTTTATGACAATGTAAACTTGTTAATTAATGGACGATGAGGTAATTGGACCAGTTAAAATTGTATACATAAGGTGAGTTATACAGTAAAACTTGGATATAACATACTCGCTGGGCCAAAGAAAAAAGGTATGTTATAACCAAGGTATGTTATATCCATATAGCATACTAAGTATGTTATATACAAAATATGAAAATTGTGCCAGGAAAAATGGTATGTTATAAACGAGTGTATGTTATAACCGAGTATGTTATAACCAAGTTCTACTGTATTGGTTTGATAAAAGATTTACCATTTAATGTTGATAATATATAGTAAAATATAATTTGCAACCAGGACCAAAAACTAATTATAGTTAAGTACCGCTATAAAGACATCCTGGTTATTGCAAATTCGTGAGTTATAAGACGATTTCTAAATTCCAAATTCTTTAAATGAAAAGAAAAAAACCTATGATAAGACCGTATCGCTAATGAGTGCCTCGATTTTATTGGTCTTTATAATGTTTGTTTTGATTTGTTTTTGTTGGGTTTAACGCCGCAGCAATATATGTCATATAACGGCGGTCAGTCAATCTACTCACTGCTCTTGGAAAGGCTTAATCTCTGGATTCAGCTGTTAACCAACTACTAAGCGCATACTTTCGTCAGTGACTGACAACTGCCCTACATAAATAAAAAATCATTGGTAGAAGGGAGAATGGCCGTAGAAATAATTTTATGACCAAGCTCCACGAAAGTATGCCCCGCCCCGGAAACGAACCCATGATCCCTCGATCAGTAGACTTGCGTGCGACCAACTAAGCTAGCCGGGCGACAGGGAAACTATTAAAAAAATTTAAGTGAAAAACTCAGATTTTAGTATTTCAATATCGTTTAAGTATATGAATGAATGGAAACTAAATTCCTCGAACGGTTAATATATTTATATACAAATGTATTCAAATAAATTTAAATGCGACTGATTCTATTGCGACTTTCCAGCCATTATAAACAGAGAATGTCTGCAGGAATATTTCAATAAGTTGAACCTGGACTTACATTTTATATAAAAACTCTGCATGAGTAATGTAAAAGCTTTCAATGAAATGTATATTGCAATAATCGGAACTTCCTATTTCAAAGTAACTGTGATATACAGGGTGTCTCATAAGACCATGCCAAATTAGAATTTTGTTAAGCGTCAACTCAAGTTTGACAAACCTAGGTACCTATTCACAAAAACATACAAACAAAAAACTAAAACACGTGTCCATTCTAGCTAGTATTCACACAAATAAGTACTTGGTAGTACATGAATGTTTATGACATTAATGTGAGATTTAAGATATTGCATAATAAAGTATATACAAAATACACATGCACATTTTCATTAATCAAATACACAGAAACAAGGAACTATCAGTATTTCCTGAGAAAAATCAGTTATCAAATCCCGGAACAACAAAACTATTTAAGAACATTTTACCAACATTTGTTGTTTTTTATGGATTGAGGACTCTAAAACCTACGCGCACGCGTAACACAATTCCGGTATGACATGGTCTAATGTATGTAACTACAGTAAAGTTCCGCTAAAATGACCTCATTGGTTATTGCAAAATCGAGTGGTTTTGACGACTTCTACGTCTCAAATGATCAACTTGAGAAGAAAAGGGTTCCTGTATGAAGACCCCTTCACTATGAAGAAAATCTAATTTGACAGTTCTATCAGTAGTAATCCACTGCATTTGAACAATTGCTTGTACACGGTGGCAATACCACGTGACTATGACGTCACAAATGCAACAGTGAATAATCCGCCTATACTCGGAGTTAAAAGAACTGTAAAAATTCTAAAAGTGAAATTACGAGTTGAACTTGTTCCATACAACGTGCTATACATAATAAAGTAACATTTGATAGATCGAGTATCCGCGACAAACTTGTTACAACTGACTGAAATATGATATTAAATTATCATTATATAGTTAAGTTTTACTATATAGACCATCTTAATTATTTCAAATTCATAGTTTTTGACGTTATTGAAGTCCAAAGATCGTAATTTGGGACGGAAAGTGCCCCTATATTAAGACCATTCCTTTATTTACACCATCGACTTTCATAATCCTTACAACATAATTGTCCGCATGCAACAAGTTTGTTACAGGTTTCAAAACTTTTGGTATGCTTATGCAATCCGTGCCAAAAATCTCATAACCACGCAATAACCGAAGCAGTCCTTATAATTGAGTGATTTGCTTACGCAATCCGAGTAAAAAATCTCATAATCATGCAATATCCGAAGTCTTTTTACAAATAATAGTTAAACTACTATTTTTCTATTTTAATTACAAATAATAGTGGAACATTTCCTATGGCATAGGACCAGATATTATGAGGCCAACTGTATAATTGATTAAAAGGAAATATTTCTATTTAAAACATACCTACATACATTACTGAATAGAGCCACATTTTAAATACAATCTCATGGTGCTAGAACAGTTTGATATCAGCCATATCATAATGTGACTTGTATTCATATATTGATTGTTATTGTTGAGTATTACGTCATTAAAACAAGTGCTTAAGTTGCAATAAGGTCTGTGAAGTTAGCGATCTATTGTCTATTCTCTATTCAAAAGTCTATTCGCTCAATGGACAGCTATGTATTGAGAAATCTATTCATGCAGAAATCTATTCGCATTTACTGTATACATTGATATAGGAAAGTTCAAATATCTGTACAAAAATCTGTACACAAAATGCCGAAAAGACATCTGTCTATTCGGAAATCTATTCAGAAGTCTATTCGAAAAAAATCACTAGTGCAATAAAACATATTTAAAAGTCTTTTCATAGAATACATAAATAGACAAATGTCCATTCAAAAGTCTATTCCGAAGTCTATTCGAAAAAAAACCAGTAATGCAATCAAACAGATTTAAAAGTCTTTTCGTGGAATACGCAAAGAGACAAATGTCTTTTCAAAAGTCTATTCAGAAGTTTATTCGCAAAAACATAGTAATGAAATCTTAATGATCAAGTTGTCTATTCCCAAAAATCCAGGGACAAATGTCCATTCAAATGTCTTTTCGGATATCTATTCGCAAAATCATATATGTGCCTTAAGACTGTGTCTGAAGTCTATTATTAAGTTGGGAATTGATAGATATCCATTCAAATGTCTATTCAAAAGACTATTTGCAATATCTGGTGAATGCATTCGGAATGAGTCAGAATTCTATTATAGATTTTCAAATAGACAGCTGTCCATTCAAAAGTCTATTCAGAAGTCTATTCGCAAAATCATATATATGCATAAAGAATTTGTCTGTAGTCTATTTTAAAGTTGCAAATAGACAGATGTCCATTTAAATGTCTATTCAGAAGTCTATTCGCAAAATCTGGTGAATGCGTCCAGAATGGGTCAGAAGTCTATTATAGAGTTCGAATAGAGAGCTGTCCATTCAAAAGTCTATTCAGAAATCTATTCGCAAAATTTGGTGAATGCGTTCAGAATAAGTCAGAACTAACAAACAGTAGCACATACACAGCTGTCCATTCAAATGTCTATTCAGAAGTCTATTCGCAACATCATATGCAAATACGCATTTAGAATGTGTCTGACGTCTATTTTAAAGTAGCGAATAGAAAGATGTCCATTCAAAGTCTATTCAAAAGTCTATTCGAAAAAATCGGTAAATGCGTTCAGAATGAGGCAGAAGTCTATTATAGAGTTTCGAATAGAGAGCTGTCCATTCAAAAGTCTATTCAGAAGTTTATTCGCAAAATCATATATATGCATTAAGAATGTGTCTGTAGGCTATTGTAAAGTTGCAAATAGACAGATGTCCATTCAAATGTCTATTCAGAAGTCTATTCGCAAAATCATGTATATGCCTGCAGAATGAGTCTGATATCGTTTATAGAGTTTCGAATAGAGAGCTGTCCATTCAAAAGTCTATTTAGAAGTCTATACGCAAAATTATTAAGAATGTGTCTGAAGTGTATTATAAAGTTGCGAATAGACAAATGTCCATTCAAATGTCTATTCAGAAGTCTATTCAGAAGTCTATTCGCAAAATCATGTATATGCATTCAGAATTAGGTCTGTGAAGTTAGCTATCTATTGTCTATTCTCTATTCAAAAGTCTATTCGCACAATAGACAGCTATGTATTGAGAAATCTATTCATTCAGAAATCTATTCGCATTTACTGTATACATAGGCATAGGTAAGTTCAAAAATCTGTACAAAAATCTGTTCACAAAATGCCGAAAAGACAGCTGTCTATTCGGAAATCTATTCAGAAGTCTATTCGAAAAAAGTCACTAGTGCAATCAAACACATTTAAAAGTCTTTTCATAGAATACATAAATAGACAAATGTCCATTCAAAAGTCTATTCCGAAGTCTTTTCGAAAAAAGCCAGTAATGCAATCAAACAGATTTAAAAGTCTTCTCGTGGAATACGCAAAGAGACAAAAGACCATTCAAAAGTCTATTCAGAAGTTTATTCGCAAAAACATAGTGATGCAATCTGAATTAGCAAGATGTCTATTCCCAAAATGCCAGGGACAAATGTCCATTCAAAAGTCTATTCGGATATCTATTCACAAAATCATATATGTGCTTTAAGACTGTGTCTGAAGTCTATTATTAAGTTTGGAATTGACAGATATCCATTCAAATGTCTATTCAAAAGTCTATTTGAAAATCTGGTGAATGCGATTGGAATGAGTCAGAAGTCTATTTTAGATTTACAAATAGAGAGCTGTCCATTCAAAAGTTTATTCAGAAGTCTATTCGCAAAATCATATATATGCATAAAGAATGTGTCTGTAGTCTATTTAAAAATTGCAAATAGACAGATGTCCATTTAAATGTCTATTCAGAAGTCTATTTAATTATAGAGTTCGAATAGAGAGCTGTCCATTCAAAAGTCTATTCAGAAGTCTATTCGCAAAATTTGTAAAATGCGTTCAGAATGAGTCAGAACTTACAAACAGTAGCGAATACACTGCTGTCCATTCAAATGTCTATTCAGAAGTCTATTCGCAACATCATATGCATATGCATTTAGAATGTGGCTGAATTCTGATATAAAGTAGCGAATAAAAAGATGTCCATTCAAAGTCTATTCAGAAGTCTATTCGAAAAAATCGGTAAATGCGTTCAGAATGTGTTAGAAGTCTATTATAGAGTTTCCAAAAGAGAGCTGTCCATTCAAAAGTCTTTTCAGAAGTTTATTCGCAAAATCAAATATATGCATTATGAATGTGTCTGTAGACTGTAATAAAGTTGCAAATAGACAGATGTCCATTCAAAAGTCTATTCAGAAGTCTTTTCGCAAAAATCATATATATGCATTATGAATGTGTCTGTAGACTGTTATAAAGTTGCAAATGGACAGATGTCCATTCAAAAGTCTATTCAGAAGTCTTTTCGCAAAAATCATATATATGCATTATGAATGTGTCAGTAGACTGTTATAAAGTTGCAAATAGACAAAGGCCCATTCAAAAGTCTATTCAGAAGTCTATTCACAAAATCTGGTAAATGCGTCCATAATGATCCAGAAGTCTATTATAGATTTTCGAATAGAGAGCTGTCCATTCAAAAGTCTATTCAGAAGTCTTTTCGCAAAAATCATATATATGCATTATGAATGTGTTTGTAGACTGTTATAAAGTTGCAAATAGACAGATGTCCATTCAAAAAACTATTCAAAAGTCTTTTCGCAAAAATCATATATATGCATTATGAATATGTCTGTAGACTGTTATAAATTTGCAAATATACAGAGGCCCATTCAAAAGTCTATTCAGAAGTTTATTCACAAAATCTGGTAAATGCGTCCATAATGATCCAGAAGTCTATTAAAGATTTTCGAATAGAGAGCTGTCCATTCAAATGTCTATTCCGAAGTCTTTTCGCAAACATCATATATATGCATTATGAATGTGTCTGTAGACTGTTATAAAGTTGCAAATAGACAGATGTCCATTCAAAAGTCTATTCAGAAGTCTTTTCGCAAAAATCATATATATGCATTATGAATGTGTCTGTAGACTGTTATAAGTTGCAAATAGACAGATATCCATTCAAAAGTCTATTCAGAAGTCTATTCGCAAAATCTGGTAAATGCGTCCATAATGATCCAGAAGTCTATTATAGATTTTCGAATAGAGAGCTGTCCATTCAAAAGTCTATTCAGAAGTCTTTTCGCAAAATCAAATATATGCATTATGAATGTGTCTGTAGACTGTTATAAAGTTACAAATAGACAGATGTCCATTCAAAAGTCCATTCAAAAGTCTATTCAGAAGTCTATTCGCAAAATTTGTAAAATGCGTTCAGAATGAGTCAGAACTTACAAACAGTAGCGAATACACTGCTGTCCATTCAAATGTCTATTCAGAAGTCTATTCGCAACATCATATGCATATGCATTTAGAATGTGGCTGAATTCTGATATAAAGTAGCGAAAAGAAAGATGTCAATTCAAAGTCTATTCAGAAGTCTATTCGAAAAAATCGGTAAATGCGTTCAGAATGTGTTAGAAGTCTATTATAGAGTTTCCAAAAGAGAGCTGTCCATTCAAAAGTCTTTTCAGAAGTTTTTTCGCAAAATCAAATATATACAATATGAATGTGTCTGTAGACTGTCATAAAGTTGCAAATAGACAGATGTCCATTCAAAAGTCTATTCAGAAGTCTTTTCGCAAAAATCATATATATGCATTATGAATGTGTCTGTAGACTGTAATAAAGTTGCAAATAGACAGATGTCCATTCAAAAGTCTATTCAGAAGTCTTTTCGCAAAAATCATATATATGCATTATGAATGTGTCTGTAGACTGTTATAAAGTTGCAAATGGACAGATGTCCATTCAAAAGTCTTTTCTGAAGTCTTTTCGCAAAAAATCACAATGCAATCAAACAGATTTAAAAGTGTTTTCGTGGAACACGCAAAGAGACAAATGTCCATTCAAGAGTCTTTTCAGAAGTTCATTCACAAAAACATAGTAATGCAATCTAAATGTGCAAGATGTCTATTCCTGGAATGCAAAGCGACAGATGTCCATTCAAAAGTCTGTTCGGATCTCTTTTCAAAAGTCTTTTTGCGAATATATAGCTATGCATTCAGATTGTTCCTGAGATTCATTCGCGGGGTTTGAATCGACAGCTGTTTATTCGGAGGTCTTTTCAGAAGTCTATTCGAAAAAAATCATAAAGCAATCAAACTGATTTAAAGTCTTTCTTTGAATACTTAAAGAGACAAATGTCCATTCGAAAGTCGATTCAGAAGTTTAATCACAATAACATGGTCATGCAATCTGAATGTGCAAGATGTCTATTCTCGGAATGCAAAGCGACAGATGTCCATTCATAAGTCTATTTGGATCATTATTTTTTAAAAGTCTTTTCGCGAAAATATAGCTATGCATTCAGATTGTCCCCGAGGTTCATTCGTGGGATGTGAATAGACAGCTGTATATTCGGAAGTCTTTTCAGAAGTCTTTTCGAAAAAAAGTATATTCAAAAGTTCATTCGCAAAATCGTTCATATGCATATAGAATGCGTCACAAGTCTATTATTGAGTTGCGAATAGACAGCTGTCCATTCAAATGTCTATTCAGAAGTCTTTTCGCAAAATCTTTTTTATGCATTTAGAATGTGTCACAAGTCTATTATAAAGTGGCGAATAGACAGCTGTCCATTCAAATGTCTATTCAGAAGTCTATTCGCAAAATCTTTTATATGCATTAAGGATGTGTCAGAAGTCCATTATAGAGTTGCGAATAGACAGCTGTCCATTCAAATGTCTATTCAGAAGTCTATTCGCAAAATCTTATTATGCATTTCGAATGTGTCACATGTTTATTTTAGAGTTGCGAATATACAGCTGTCCATTCATATGTCTATTCAGAGGTCTTTTTGCAAAATCAAGTAAATGCTTGTAGATTGTGTCAGAAGTATATGAAAGGATTGCGATTAGACAGCTACCCATTCATATGCCAATTCTGAAGTCTGTTCGCAAACAGTAGCTTTTATTCAGTATGTAGCAAAAGTCTTTTAATAAAGTTACTTTTTGTAAAGTGTTAAAATAACATTTTCAAATTATTTATCAGAAATTTTATATGCAAAATCATTCATATGCATTTTTAATGTGTCGGAATAATTTTCTGGGTTAGTGAATTGACATGCTCTTTGAAGCACTCAGGTCTAATTTTTTTTCTATTTAAAGCAATACTTCTATTTTTCTCCTGGTAGTTAGTCTTCTTTCGGTAGCTGATTTTGTTTTAAAATAAAGTCCAACGGACTTTCAGAGACAACTACTGGCATGAGATAAATTCTTCTAATTGATTTAGTCTACCTTTTTCCTTTCGGTTATGAATACATTTACATTATATATACTACAAGCACGAACCTGTGCGAAAACACCAAGATTGACGTCACGCTGTAGCACCGTCAAAAAAATTAACAAAATGGTGTAAAATTGTGTTTCTTATAAAACAAAAATAATCATTTAAACAGGCTTTATCACTTAAAACCCGGGTCGATAGCGCAGTTGGTAGCGCGCCGGGATTTGGATACTCGTGCCCGAGGGGGTGCGGGTTCGAATCCCACCCGGGGAGGTCATACCCTTCAATGAAAATTTGACAATAATGTCGATTTTCCTCCATTGATTAGATAATATGGAGAAGTTTCCGGCCTTGTGGATGGGTAGGTGAGTACTGGTTATAGACAATGGTCCAGGAGAGCTAGGTTAGGTGCGCTAGACGCCGTGAAATGACCTAAATTGTGTTGATACGGCGTTAACTCCAATAAATTTATAAATTTATCGCTTAAATGTAAATTGGTGACTTAGTAGTTTTGTTTTGGCGCTTATTTTTCTTGTGGATAATAACAATTTGTTTACGATTTAATATGAAATTCAAAGGTTTTTCTGCCTACAAGCTTCGAAATATTAGCATGTCTCAATCAATGGCGCGTCCTCGAATAGAACCAGCACTGGTTACCGAATTTGCAATTGCACTTGTGTAATCAACGGTTCCAGTAATCTTGTTTGAACCAGGCTTTACCGGCTCGACTTGGTTTACAGAATCTGCAAGAAATCGACGATATGAAAAGGCAAATTCGATCTTCATCTAAAATTGCGGAAACATTCGGGAGATTCATTTATGTTTACGAGAGTTAAAAAACTTACTTAGTTCAGGCAAAACCACGCAAACTTCAGTAGACATGGCAGGTCTATCACAATTTCATCTGACACATTCTGAATGCATAAATATAGTTTTGCGAATAGACTTCTGAAAAGACATTTCAATGGACAGCTGTCTATTCGCTACTCTATAATAAATGTCTGACGCATCCTAAATGCATTACAATAATTTGCAAATAAACTTCTGAATAGACTTTGAATGAACAGTTCTCTATTCGAAACTCTAAAATAGACTTCTGACACATTCTGAACGCATTTACCAGATTTTGTGGATAGACTTCTGAATAGACTTTTGAAAGAACATCTGTCTATTCGCTACTTTATAATAGACCTCAGACAAATTCTTAAAGCATATATTAATATGATGTTACGAATAGACTTCCGAAAAGTCTTTTGAATAGACAGCTCTCTATTCGAAAATCTATAATAAACTTCTGGATCATTATGGACGCATTTACCAGATTTTGTGAATAGACTTCTGAATAGACTTTTGAATGGACATCTGTCTATTTGTAACTTTATAACAGTCTACAGACACATTCATAATGCATATATTTGATTTTGCGAAAAGACTTCTGAATAGACTTTTGAATGGACAGCTGTCTATCCGAAAATCTATAATAGACTTCTGGATCATTATGGACGCATTTACCAGATTTTGTGAATAGACTTCTGAATAGACTTTTGAATGGACATCTGTCTATTTGCAACTTTATAACAGTCTACAGACACATTCAAAATGCATGTATATGATTTTTGCGAAAAGACTTCTGAATAGACTTTTGAATGGACATCTGTCTATTTGCAACTTTATAACAGTCTACAGACACATTCATAATGCAAAAAAATGATTTTTGCGAAAAGACTTCTGAAAAGACTTTTGAATGGACAGCTCTCTATTCGAAAATCTATAATAGACTTCTGGATCATTATGGACGCATTTACCAGATTTTGCGAATAGACTTCTGAATAGACTTTTGAATGGACATCTGTCTATTTGCAACTTTATAACAGTCTACAGACACATTCATAATCCATATTTATGATTTTCGCGAAAAGACTTCTGAATAGACTTTTGAATGGACATCTGTCTATTTGCAACTTTATAACAGTCTACAGACACATTCATAATGCATATATATGATTTTTGCGAAAAGACTTCTGAAAAGACTTTTGAATGGACATCTGTCCATTTGCAACTTTATAACAGTCTACAGACACATTCATAATGCATTTATATGATTTTTTGCGAAAAGACTTCTGAATAGACTTTTGAATGGACATCTGTCTATTTTCAACTTTATACCAGTCTACAGACACATTCATAATGCATATATATGATTTTTGCGAAAAGACTTCTGAATAGACTTTTGAATGGACAGCTCTCTATTCGAAAATCTATAAAAGACTCTTGGATCATTATGGACGATTTTACCAGATTTTGTGAATAGACTTTTGAATAGACTTTTGAATGGACATCTGTCTATTTGCAACTTTATAACAGTCTACAGACACATTCAAAATGCATATATATGATTTTTGCGAAAAGACTTCTGAATAGTTTTTTGAATGGACATATGTCTATTTGCAACTTTATAACAGTCTACAGACACATCTATAATGCATATATATGATTTTTGCGAAAAGACTTCTGAAAAGACTTTTGAATGGACAGCTCTCTATTCGAAAATCTATAATAGACTTCTGGATCATTATGGACGCATTTACCAGATTTTGCGAATAGACTTCTGAATAGACTTTTGAATGGACATCTGTCTATTTGCGACTTTATAACAGTCTACAGACACATTCATAATCCATATTTATGATTTTCGCGAAAAGACTTCTGAATAGACTTTTGAATGGACATCTGTCTATTTGCAACTTTATAACAGTCTACAGACACATTCATAATGCATATATATGATTTTTGCGAAAAGACTTCTGAAAAGATTTTTGAATGGACATCTGTCCATTTGCAACTTTATAACAGTCTACAGACACATTCATAATGCATTTATATGATTTTTTGCGAAAAGACTTCTGAATAGACTTTTGAATGGACATCTGTCTATTCGCTACTCTATAACAGTCTACAGACACATTCATAATGCATATATATGATTTTTGCGAAAAGACTTCTGAATAGACTTTTGAATGGACAGCTCTCTATTCGAAAATCTAAAATAGACTTCTGGATCATTATGGACTCATTTACCAGATTTTTTTGCGAATAGACTTCTGAATAGACATTTGAATGGACATCTGTCTATTTGCAACTTTATAACAGTCTGCAGACACATTCATATTGCATATGTATGATTTTTGCGAAAAGACTTCTGAATAGACTTTTGAATGGACAGCTCTCTATTCAAAAACCTATAATAGACTTCTGGCTCATTCTGAATACATTCACCAGATTTTGCGAATAGACTTCTGAATAAATCTTTCAATGGACATCTGTCTATTTACAATTTTAAAATAGATTACAGACACATTCTTTATGCCTATATATGATTTTTCGAATAGACTTTTGAAAAGACTTTTGAATGGATATCTGTTTGATTGCATTACAGGCTTTTTTCGAATATACTTCTGAATGGACTTCCGTCCTTGCTTATACATTATATTGCAAATAGACTTCTGAATAGACTTTTGAATCGACATATATCTATTCGCAACTTAATTAAAGACTTCAGACGCATTCTAATTGCATATATATGATTTAGCAAATTAACTTCTGAACAGACTTTTGAATGGATAGCTGTGTATTCGCTACTGCATAATAGACTTCTGACTCATTCTGAAAGCATTTACCAGATTTTGCGAATAGACTTCTGAATAGACATTTAAATGGACAGCTCTCTATTCGAAATTCTATAAAAGACTTCACCCTCATTTTGAATGCATATACATAAATTTGCGAATAGACTTCGGAATAGACATTTGAATGGACATTTGCATCTTTACGTATTCCACGAAAATACTTTTAAATCTGTTTGATTGCATTACTGGCTTTTTTCAAATAGACTTCGGAATAGACTTTTGAATGGACATTTGTCTATTTATGTTTTCTATGAAAAGACTTTTAAATATGTCTGATTGCACTAGTGACTTTTTTCGAATAGACTTCTGAATAGATTTCCGAATAGACAGCTGTCTTTTCGGCATTTTGTGAACAGATTTTTGTACAGATTTTTGAACTTACCTATGCCTATGTATACAGTAAATGCGAATAGATTTCTGAATGAATAGATTTCTCAATACATAGCTGTCTATTGTGCGAATAGACTTTTGAATAGAGAATAGACAATAGATAGCTAACTTCACAGACCTGTTGCAATATTGAATACGAACAGTTTATATGTATATTAGATATACGTTTTATATCAATCTCCGTAAACAGAGATCCTGTTCTACTCGCGTTGTCGTACTGGATCTCTACTTAGTCAATGCAAGGTCACGTCGAGATGAACTTTGTGTCGACCAATCAATGCGTAGCTTTCATCTAGACGAAAACACTATTAATCACATTTTGATTTCGTAATTTCTATTTTTAGACCAAGGTTTGTATGCAAATTTAACAGCGGTATTATTCACAGTCTGCGATTGGGTGGCTCATTTCAAATTGCGTGACGTAGACGATGTAAACAAGTTACGTATCATAACAATTTCGTCATGAATATTATGATGAGAAAAGGTCACTTGAACGTGACCTTCGTTTGGAAAAGGTCAGATCTAAATTAGCGAGTATGCGAGCGGTTAAATTTTAGATCGAGTTTTAATCAGATTGGTTATATATCATAAGCACATGTGTTGAAAAGAATAAATAAATAAATTCTAAATTAATGTATGATAATTATAACGTTAATAATATCAGAGACACGTGTTGTTTAGGTCATGTGTTTTATTACATTTTGATCAGTAAAACACCATGTCAGCACAAGTTTGGTCATTTTACGGCGGCCAACTCACCTAACCTTGCTTTCCTGACCACTTGTCTATAATCAGTATTTACCTCCCCTTTCACAAGACCGACTGCTTCTCCTTGGACCTTGTGAATGGAGGAAAATTGACAGTTACCATTGCATACTTTTCTATAGAATGTGCGGTCTATACTAAGGCCATGCCATACCGGAATTTTGTTAAGCGTCCGCGTGCGCTTAGGTTTTAGAGACAAAAAATGGTCAAATTTTCTTAAATAATTCCGATGTTCTGGGATTTTGAAAAGGGAATTTGTGTTCGGCAGCGACGTTATTCTTTGTAAGCTATTTATCATAACCGCGTCATCAATACAATATACGTGTATATTTTACGAGCAAAAAAACACTAGTCATTTTATATTAAACCATATATGTTTTAAGTTTGTGTTTAAACTAGTCATTTCATAAGTTATTCAGACCATTGTTTCATATTATATGATGCTTTCCATTAAAATATTTGTGTTTTCGTTTTCGGTTTGTGCGTTTTTATGAATAGGTACCCAGGTTTGTCAAACTTGAGTTGATGCTTAACAAAATTCCAATTTGGTATGGCCTAACTTTAAAAACACGATATAAAGTGAAATTAAGTTTTACTCATAGAATGGAATACTAGTATAAAACGTTCGTACAGAACCTGGTTGCTCTTTAAACAAAGTTTCACACAAGTATGCATATATATTAAGTTAGATTGCTACAAAACACATTACTAATTAAATAAACCTTCCTTTGGTGCCTAATTAAACCGAACGCACTTTCTAATATACTGTGTAAGTATTACATTCAGAAAATAGATTTCAAAGCAAATATATTTATTTCTTAAATAAACGGTTTTTTCTTAGAGTGTTTGTTTGACGCAAGAGGCAGGGCACACACAATATACTGGGATAGTTTGGGTCAATATCTTAATCTATACTAATTTTCTGTTCAATCGCCCAGAAATGCAAACAGTCAGTTTTAATTTACCATAATTGTAGGCACAAATTGAACTGATTGAAACCGAAGGGTGCCGAATACAGCGTTCTTCTCGGAATGTGACACGTCCTAAGGCTGGGTGTTATTTTCTGTGTTAAAAATAACCTACAACCAGTCTACAGAAGCGGATTAATACATTTTATTCACGAAGACGGCGGGATGTCAATCACGTTTCCACCTTTATTTAATAGTCCGATCATTTCTGTCTTTCTGGCGATTGCCAGAGATATTGACCGGCGGAAATATTTCACGAGAAAATGTTGGCCAAGAGTTCCTTAAGAAACCAAATATCTCTAAGTGACGCAAAGTGACCAAAAACTGCCTAGAATTATAGTTTACAGTCTGCCTACGTCTGACATAACTTGTCGGAAAAGTCTGGCCTAAGCTTCAAGAACTGGACATTTCTGACCGTAACCCATTGCAGGACAAACAATTTCTTTGCACTTTATACTTTGATGTCTATGGAAATTATTTATTAACTTAGTTATACAAACTTGTTTTGTTTTTTGTTGAGTTTAACGTCAAAACAATACATGGTATAGGTCATATCACGGCGGTCAGTCAACCGACTCATCGTTGCTGGAAAGGCTTTATCTCTGGATTCAGCTGTTCACAAGTAACTAGGCACACACTGCCTTTTGGTACTGACAACGGTCCTACATAATTAGGAATCAGTGATAGAAGTAAATATAGCCGTAGAAATTAATATCATGACCAAGCTCCACAGTTTTGTGCCTTTATTTAATGTCTCACAATCTACAGGTCAGTTTGTCTTAGAATATTACAATGTAAGAATGTATGAAATTCCCGCAGTGACAGGCGGTGACATGTATTTTTTGCCATCTGTATATATTATCCTTGCTTTACTTTATATATTTCATAGTGTATGTCTATATACGTTATTTGTAAAATATTAACAAGTATTTTTGCTTAGCAATGAACCTAGATAATGCCAGTAACATATTTTGAATCGGCGTGTAAAAATGAACACATCCATGAGAAAGAATCTTTAATGTATGTTATAACTTACACTCAAGTAGATCAAATGTTACAATAGGATATTTTCAACATTGATAATGATATTTTCTTAAAGAGTAATTGCATCTTACAGTAGCTTGATGATGACAACGATGAAATAGGATTAGATCGCATTTTAGACCAGACCGATGCATCATTATTATATTACACGAATCTTCAGAGTTCAACAGACGATTTATGATGCAGCAAACATAAAACAAGAAGATGACAACGATATTAATTGTAATTAAACAGAATTTCACCAGACCCGAATATTGTTTGAGTTATAAAGATGGAATGTATTATATTCATACCATAATCACGTCTGCTGACGCGTAGATGACAGCAATTTAATAGAGAACTTACACTAGACCTCCGTGTGCTCTGAGGCGTGAAGACGCTTATGGTATTAGATTGAAAATAATCACCTAAAACGCTTGAGGACGACAACGTCACGGGACAGATATTTTTTTTACCAGACCGAACAATCCATCAGTTTCAACTAGACGCTTGTTTAACCGGAAGTTGAGTGACAGCCATCTTGTATAAGATTGCAGACTGGAAATAAAATACGTGAAAAGTACAAAAGAACCAAACTTATCAATCAAACTGGTAGGGAAAATTAATGACGCTATCCTTTTCAATAATGGGGAAAGTAATTCTTGCATATTAAAGAAAGCGAAACACTAGGATATTTATTAGAATATGCAACTAATGTGTCAGTCAGTCAAGACGAAACGTGTGTTTTTTTCCTGGAAATGCGTGACCCAAGCTTTTCCCAATGACATTAATGGGTTCTAGGTGCCTTCTAATTTCGCTTGAACGTAGTAATAGGGCCCGATTTAATAGATGTAGATTTTAATAATTCATGCATTGAAAAGAAATCAGTCGGATTACGTATGCCAATTAAGGCTTCAGTTCTACAGGGCAGATTGGAATACATTAATATCGATATTTCATTATGTTTAAAACGAGCTGTCAGGTCTGACATAAGCTTAAGTTTGAAAAGAACGTTCTAGATAACTTAACATAAAACATGCTATACATGTCATACAGTGAAATACTACTATATGGACGAACGAAATCGATGGACTAGCGAAACAGTCTTGGAATACATGTACATCTTTCCATATGAAGTCATAGGTTCTGATGGAGATCCTTTTTGGCAGCCAACTTGGTAGGTGTTGGCTAATATTTGAATACCTACTATTTTTCCTCTCCAAAGGTAGGGCAGTATTGAAAATAAAAATTGTTTAGTTTATTTTAACAAAAATTAGTGTGACGGATAAACCACCACCCCCTTAGTCAATCATGATTGTATTGATAGACTTGTTACCATGTTAATCTTCCGTCGAAATTCACATTTATACGTTTTTATATGTATTACGTTGGTTATTATGCTTTTATGTTTGCATTTATGAATATGTACTTTGTACTATTCTGAATAAATTTACTGTTCTGTTCTGTTATGCTATGAATTACAAACATAATTAAAGTGGCACGAGTCTGTGATTACAATTCAAAACTAATATTTTGTCTTTGGGTTCAATTTATACTAAAAATAATCAACAATGTATTTGAATGGCAGAAACGAGATCGATGGGTCAATGCTGAAACTACTGTTAAAACATGAATCATTCTTTCATTATAACCAATAAAATGCTTTCAAAAGCAAATATAGAAACTACCCTCTAGGCTATTGCTGAAATATTATTAGATTTAAGTCCAACGTAGATGACAATGTAAACCAATTATTTTATAGAAAAACCATGTAAATAAAAATATTATAATATTTGTTCAGAGGATGACGATGGTATGCCATCCTAGGGTCGTCAAGTTTACTCGAGTTAATGTGTTTACAAAACAATATTTGTTTTAGTAAAATTTTTGTAAAATAATCTCGGGTCATGTAAACTAAGATCAGAATTGATTCGGTCTGGCCTTGGGTAAGATTCATCTATGAATACTGAGGGTATTGATTATAGTAACTTTGTAATTGCGGTAACAATACAAGTTCTATTGTCAGCTCAGAATATTTTGTTACTTTGTAAACAAAAAAGCGGAGTCGAACACAAATGGTTTAAGGCAAAGCATACGCCATTGCTTGTATAAACTAACGTTTTATTGATCCATGGCTCCATACGGAGACAAAGACCCTGTTGTAAACTAAACAAATAAGAGAAAATCTAATGTAAATATAAATATAGCGTAGAGTTATGTAACGTCAATTCAGAAGTAAAATAACAACACTGCTCACGTTCAGTCTTTTTTTTTTAATTGGGTTTTTAACGTCGTATTCAAGACATATTTAGGTTATACATACGACGGCCAGCTCTTCCTACTATAGGTTTCCGGGACACTTTTTCTATCACCAGTACTAACTTACCCTACTACGAGGCCGACAACTCATGTATAGGGTATGACCTACCGCGACCGGCCTCGAAACCGCGATTTCCGGATTCGAAGTCAGACATGCTAACCACTACGCCACGGCAGCGGCACACACGTTCAGTCTATTAGAAAAAAGTCCAGTTAGTTAAGAAACAGTTCCAGTGAATTGTTTCATTATTTTATTTCATTTATTTTATACACACTATTTTGTGAGTTCTTCAAAAAACAATGTAAAGACGATAATCTTTTATTACTCCACTTTTTCAAAATAGTTTGAGTTTTGTCGCACGTATGAAATGTCATCAAGATGACTTTGTAAAACGTAGTCTCAAGATTTACTATGTTACATAATTTAAAATGTTAAGAACTATAAGCGACAAAATGTACGTTTCATACACAAGGCATGTAGCAACACTGAATGTCACAACGCCGCTATACATCGCAATCGACGCTAAATATCGCAATGGCGATAAAAGTCGCAATCGACGCTAAATTTCGCAACGACGCTAAACGTCGCAACACGGACAGTGCTAAAGGGTCCCTTAAAATGATAGAATATGACACCGTGACGTTAAACGCAAAATTCTATTAAAATCTGCGATTTTCACTTTTCCAAGAGGAAAGTGTTTGGGTAACTTAAATAAAATAATTTTCGTACACAGCTTAAATGGATTATCTAACCTCAATCTTAATTTAACGTTTGGTAAGTACACAGTACAAAGATGATATGGTTGATCTATGAATCCAGTTTAAGCTTTGATTTCGAAAAAAATTGAAACAACTTACATTAATCAAAATATGATCCGTTTCCAGGTCTCCCAGTTTTAAAGCAAGCGACTTTCTTAATGGAATTACCATGTGAAATTTTAGAACGTGATTCAAAACAAAGCCTTACTGGCTATCCAGGAAAACGTACACCCCAAAAAAAACAATATATAGAGAAGATTCTTCAAAATCTTTCCAAAAAATCCCCCTTAAAACGGAAAAGAAAGCCCTTCTAAACTCGGCCGAACTTTATCAGTTACTATCAGTCACTAAGCTCAAATTTACTAAAATAATCAAACAAATATAGTTTTTTGAATAATTGTACAAATGACTTTGTATAAACCATAAACATACATAGTTCACTAACTATACGTACAGTTCGAGGGTTGCCCGAAACACTGTAGTAACTCGCTCTTTAACGCAATGCACTTACTACAGAATTGCGGGCAACCCTCGAGTTGTTTTTTCTGGAAGTTCCAGTCTTTTAAGCTTCTTTGATATCTAATAAAACGTAATAAGCTTAATGCATATTTTTTTCTTTACTTTGGTGTCTGGAAAATTGATTTCATTAAGTCAATTGTATCAAGTGACAATGCCTTAAAACATAAAAGTAATAACTGAACGGAAAATGAAATAGTATGACATCCATTAAATGACAATTTTCATCTTGTCTGCAGCAAGAAACATGAAAGGAATACTTTTCCTAATAAAATGACATTTTAATTGCACGAGCTAATTAAAACATGTAGTATAAATTTATGACCATCATATATGAGATATGATATGCTATTATAACATTGCAGCTATGTATATAGCTGTTGGGTGTCTTTGTTGTGTAACATGTATTCAGAAGCGTGTAATCCCCATGCCTAACTTGTCCGACGCGTAAATTTAGGCCATGTCATATTGGAATTTTGTTAAGCGTCAACTCAAGTTTGACAAATCTTGGTACCTATTCACAAAAACACACAAACCGAAAACGAAAGCACAAATCTTTTACGACAAAAAACAATGCATTATATAATTTAATGGAAAAACATCATTTTTTATAATATTAAACAATGATCTGAATTAAATATAAAATTACTTTTGTTTTTTCACGAAATATAAATATTGTCCATATTCTAGCTAGTATTCACACAAATAAGTTCTTGGTAGTACATGAATGTTTATGACAATAATGTGAGATAAAAGTAATTCTATAAAAAGGTATATACAACATACACATGTACATTTTCATTAATCAAATACACAGAAACAAGGAACTATCAGTATTTCCTGTGCAAAAAATCAGTTATCAGAATTATTTAAGAAAATTCCACTAACAATTTTGAGTAGTTTTTTTTGGATTGATGACTCTAAAACCTACGCGCACGCAGACGTTTAACCAAATCCCGGTATAGAATGGCCTTATGTCTGCAGACAATTATATTTTCAAGCCCTGTTGTCTGATGACAAGTAATATATTTTTAGTTGAAAGTATACTAGCATAGCAATACTAAATAATATAGATGTCTCAAAGTTTCGATCATGTTCAACTATGAGCTATTTTATTATCAACTTTTATTATTACTTATAATTATGTATTTTTATTTTTAACCTGTTTTATAATATGTTTGTTGAAAATAACTATATTGTTGATAAATGTGTGATAGTTTTAGTTATTTAAAATGCGTATAGTCTTTTATAACTTTTATAATTAATAGTGGCTATGTGCATGTTTTATATTGTATAATATATATGTTTTATATACATGTTGTATCTATGTTGTACATAGATGAGACTTAAATAAATAAATATGCATTTCGTAATTATCATAGTTTTCATTATTTCTTTTTGAGTATTAGACCTCTGGACAAGTGCGTTTTGATTGTGGCAAGTTGGTTTTCAGTTTCCATTTGTTCGTGGACAAGTGAGAAAAAACATAAAACTCTGCGCCCCTGCTGAATGAAACATTAGAATAGTTGAGAGGTAAGACTCAGACCCTAATATGGTACAAAATGTATAAGGCTATATCTGGCTATCTGTGACAGCACCGCGTTGGTTAGAATACCATTCAAAACCTATCCCAACGTTTCATTGAGCAAGAAACTTTATCCTACAAGCTCATCTTACTCAAAACCACTATACAATATAAACGATGTTCAAGTAGTTTGTGATTATTCAAAGCACAAACTATTTTAGAAAGTGTTAACTAGAACTCTTGTACAACTTCAGTTAAAATGAAACAACAACATCAACTAACTTCCTCAACAAACTTTTCCCGTTCTCACTTTACACTATCAAGTTTAGTAACACAGCTGTCTTTGCTCAGACAAAAAAAGTTTAAAGTAAATTCAATTTATCAACAATACTTTCTTGGAAAACATGCGGGTACAGTTTTACTTCTGTATTCATGAGACGATGGCGATGTTTATTTTCGTTTCGTAAGCGAGTTAGACACGCATTAATAAAAGAAGGGTGTTTGATCGTTTAATGTCTGTAGTATCATTCTTAAACAATAAAACTAGAACTTTATGTTAGCATTTACAGAATTAAATATTTTATACAACATAATCACTAAAAACCTACACACAGACTTGCTTCATAACGAAACAAATCGTCAAATTCTAACGAAAATATCAAGTCTGCACCAGGGCAGCCATTTTGGAATATTTTTGAGTCAAGTGATGTTGCTATGGTCACGTGATCTATATCATACGACCACGTAGACAAAGATAAACATTCTATTTTAATATTTTAAGCACCGTCGAACTAAAGACCAATGCATTAATGTGATATAAATAGCTGTGACGAAGTACTAACTGTCCTTCCTCTTTGCAGTTCTAAACCACAACTTAAATTAATAAAAACAATCTGGAATTAAGCGAGTAAAACTGATGTAGCCGCCATCTTTAGTTGAAAGATTGATCTGAACTGTAAAAGTCATCAAATATGCAGAGCGATCGGTTGTCTTTTAAATGTTTTCCTCAGATAAGAGATTGTTAATTAAGTTTTAAAAAATGACATCCCTTTAAACGATTAAAACGAGTTTAGACTGGTTTTCAGATTTTAATTACTTAGATTGAATGTAAACAGTTGTTAATACTTGAATACCAGTCAATAATTCAGTACTGTAGCCTGTTCAATTATCCTAAACGTTCCAAAACGTTCCGTAACGATACATTCGGAACTCCTCGGCCATTAGCTGCGAATAATCTCAGACATATTTAGACGTTTTTTGAAACTACCGATGTTAAGTTAAACAAATATACGATCGTTTAGGCAATGAGTGATGTTTCGTGTTTAGTCCATAAATTTTGAAACATCACTCATTGCCTTAACGATCGTATATTTGTTTATAAGATTAGATTATTCGCAGCGAATGGTCGAAAAGTTCCAAATGTATCGGTACGAAACGTTTTGGAACGTTTAGGGTAATTAAACAGGCTACTGTTTTTATTGTAAAATGTTTAAATTGTTCAAAGCTCAGTTAATTGTCTAGATCATTTTAACGTACTGCACCATCCAAAATTTTCATTCAACTTATAAAAAATGCTTTTTTTTTATTAATATAATTTCATTTCGAATGAACTTACGGATCAGCGAATTTATAGTATATTGTAAAATTAGAAATGAAAAGAAGTAGTTATTGATACAATTGTTATTACAAGTGTAATTTTCACGGTGGCGATACCTTATGACTATGACATCACAAATGCTACGGTTTCAAGAACAAAACAAAGACAATCAGCATCGACTCCACATTTTAAGGGCGCCCGGATTTGGATACTCGTGCCCGAGGGGGTGCGGGTTCGAATCCCACCCGGGGAGGTTATACCTTTCCATGAAAATTTGACAATAATGTAGATTTTCCTCCATTGATCAGGTCATATGGAGAAGTTTCCGGCCTTGTAGAAGGGTAGGTGAGTACTGGTTATAGACAATGGTCCAGGAAAGCTAGGTTAGGTGCGCTGGACGCCGTGAAATGACCTAAATTGTGTTGACATGGCGTTAACTCCAATAAATAAACAAGTTTTAAGGAGCTGTAAGTCTTTTAATACTTGTTAGATTGCAATGATAGCTACGCGAAGCTAAGCAGGAAAGTGTATGCTTGTATATGATTGGTTTTCAGTATTTATGCAAATTAGATATATGTATAAGAAAATTTGCATTAATTTTACTAGGTACCCATTCCCTAAACAAAATACACGATTTTTTAACACTGCAACTCAGTTCACTAACCTAAATATTCAAGCACAAGGTGAATGGATTATCAATGCATGTTAAATAATGGAAACCAATGAGTACTAGTAATAAACGTAATGTATAATTTACCAAATATGGAAATTATTAAATTGAAAACATTCTAAACTATAATTGAATGAATATTATTAGCACACTATAATGGTGCATTGACACGCAAATGACGCGTTCTGGAATATTAACAAAACCCAGTGTATTGAAATATTTCATAAATGTTTTGAAACGTATTGGATTTTTATATAAAAAAAACTTCAACTTAATTCATTTTTTTTTGTTTTTTACATTCAAATATAATTGATTTTTAAGGGAAAACATTCATATCCATCGTAAACCTTACCAAACAAACACGAATGTTTAACACCCACATTTCCCACAAGGGAATCGTTAACCAAAATTGACTGTGTGTTTTAACGTCTCTGTATATTCGCTATTTCAGAAGAATTGCAAAAAAAATCCAAAAATGTCGGCAAAAGTATTAAAACCAGTTTAAAACGAGGCTAATAAAAAAACTCTTCACTCGTATAATCACGTATTTTCTATGTCCTGAAACAAACAGTGACTTGCAGGCAATCTTTATGTTGTCTTAATTCCAAATTTCTCAGAATATTGTTACACAGAATTCTCAGCCTTTCTGAGACATTGTTCCAAGTTCGTATGTGAAATGCAAGGCAAAAAACCCTCAGCTAATTTCAGACTAAATTAGAACTACCCCAGAATTACAAATAAACGCCAAACATTTACTATGGGAAAACTTATACAATGTGTCTGTTTTAAAGTTCAAATTTTACATTTTCTACTGAAACTCTCGTATTTTTTCTCGGTATTTTACGAGCTCACTTCACAAAACGAAAACAGTATTCTGTAAAGCACTAATACGAGCATATGAACATATTAGTACTGCGTACGAGCGCAAATTATACTTTGATGAAAGCGTACGAGAGTACGAGCAAACATTGCATTCTATGATTACAGCGTACGAGAATACGGACTTACATTACAGCGTACGAGAGTACGAGCTTACATTTCATTTTATATTCACAGCATACAAGCTTACGAGCGTATAATACATGATTTAATAAAAGTGTACGAATTATGAGCGTATATAATTATGATGTGAGGTGATGACAGCATACGAGCATACATTCAATGTTTACAGCGTACGAGCGTCAATTTTATAATGAGGCTGCTAGAGCGTACGAGTGTACGAGCTTAGCTGACAATAAATGCTATAATTCCAGCGTCCTGTCAAAAGTTGAAATCTATTGTAAAAGCCAATATCAGAATTTCCAATTTCTAGATATAAAATATAATTTAAATCATTTATCAGTTTCCATAAAACTTGTAGAGGTGTCAACATGTATCAATATTTGATGATCAAACATTTAAAGTTATATAAAGTAATTTCAAGTTATTATACTATTCAGAAATACAATATCTCAAGTCTCCTTGGTGTGGTTAGAATATAGTTATACCATGACATGATGTCAAAAAGGTATCTTGAAGTACCATTTTAGGACCCCAAAACCGGACCCAAAACTGACTATTTATGCATGGTCGCCATTTGGCGTCTAACATTTAAATTTTGGTTGCTCAAAGCACAGACTGCCGGCATAAAACAGCTCCCACGAAAAACAAATTGCATACACACATATATATGTGTACATACACTTTTTTGTAGGGGGGGGGGTACCTGGGCTTAAAGGGGGGCATTTTAATGACCAATCTACAATAAGTTTTGACTTAAGTTTATCACTTTTTGTCTTAAATTTTAAACCAGTGAGCCATCAGTTGTACATTTACAAACATTCTCGTACCCCGAAGTTAGACTCTAGGAACGAGAATGATTTACAAACTGAATGGTGGCTTTGTTTGTTTCATTGAAATACATTTCAACTTAAATGGTGAAATAAATACACACTGGTTGCCGTCGATGCGGCAACAAACATATAAGTTCATATAACTCAAAGTAAATATATTTCTATTTCATACAACATGGTGAAAAGAACTTCTAGCTCTTGGAGAAATATGGTTGTCTATATAATACTGTACCTGTTAGCTCATGGCTAAACAGATGCTAGTGTCACAACTGATGATAGATCTATATACATGTAGATGTTGGCTCAATATGGTTTGGCCCATAATGTTAATCCCTGTAGAAGTTTACATATAACAACAAGGTTTCTGAGGTTGGTCATATTAATTAATCAAACAGTTTCAAATTATACATATAAACACACATAGGACGCTACAGAAGTTGTTGAAAAACAAAAAAAAAACTGGTGATTTCAGGAAAGAAGATTGCTACTCTTCAGAAATGGAGGAACAACGATGACGTCATCTATGACGTTTTTGGAGCCATTTACAGTATGACGTCATTACTATAGGAAACACACAGATTTCAAACTCGATTTAGTTCAATGTTGAGTAAAGTAAAACAATTTTCTATATGGACAGAACGTGAGTAAAGAGAGAGAAGAAAATGATATAAAAAAAAACAATAAAATCTAAGAAAAAATATGGTGTCCATAAAACGCCATTATTTTTCTAGCTTGGCAAAAAAAATAAGAAGGCAGAAAAAAATGTAAAAAGAAAAACGAGACAAACTGACCATAGCGGCAATGACAACAAAGAAAGTGTGACTCTAAACTTACAGAAACATTCTCAAACCGATCTAGGGGTCGCTGCCCTGAAATAGATTCAAGGGTTGGCATTAAAGTCCCGAATATCCAAAGGGGTTCCGGTAATTTTTCAAACATTTTGTGAGGAAAAGAAGAGTGTTAAGTTGAAATAGATTCAAGGATCATGAAGGTCCGAATTGCTTTTTATATATTTTTACATATCGAATATTTTGTAAGATATCGAAAAGGGTTTGCTTTTGTAAAAAATGAATGTTTTGTAGGATTTGAAATGGGTTTGTTTTTGTAAAAAATCGAATATTTTGTAAGAAATCGTAATAAGATTTTGTAGATCTACAGTATTCGAGGTATTGAAAGAAATCGTTAATATGGTTTGTTTAAAAGGGGATTGACAATAAAGCTCCGAAACTTTTGATAGGATATCGAATACAATGTATTTTGTAAAAATTCGATATGTTTTTTAGGGGTAAAAGTTCGAAAATATTGTAAGGAATCGAAAGGGCTTTAGCTGGAAATTGAATACTTTGTAAGCTTTCGAAAGTGATTTGATGAAATTTCTAATGAATGAAATCAGTTCTGAGAGAAAGGTATTACAAGTAGAATAAGGTTTATTTCAGTTGATGTCAAATCATGAGAATGATATTGAAAAAAAATAATGAAAAGGGGGTCTTGGGCTTGAATAAAATATGTTTGGTTTATGTAATAAAGTAATCATTTGTAAAAAGATTGAAATTCAAAAATGACAATAAGTTAAACCCTAACTTTTAATTGAAATGAATAATTTAGATTTTTTATTCGTACAGAACTAATGACTATTGGGAAAAACATTATTTTGTCTAGAATTTATGAATTTCAATTATTTTATAAACAAAGCCTTGATAAACTGTTTGTGTCCATCATTTTATAGATATCATAAATGAATATAAAATTTCTCAGACAGTTTAATCATTATTCCAGAATAGCATAAATAAATGATATCTCTGATGACAGAGTTTTTAGTACATTTATTACATTTCTTATTTTGCTTAGAATTGACTTCATGACAAGTAGATTTAAATAATAACACTAAAATCTATCTGGCGCCTGAATTCCATTTCAATGCGTTCTTACAGAAACAGAGAAATTTGATTGAACTAGCTTTTTTACATATAAGAAATAAGAACCCAATTTAATAATGTGCTTCGCTGATTTTAAACCAATTTCGAGTTTATCGTACAGAAATCTGTTAATTTTGATGTAACATAGATATGTTGGCCACATTTTCTATTACCCTATTTTCAAATTACCACGAACAAGGAGCGGTTTGCATTTTTATAATTATTTTACTGACAATTCGAGGCGTTACAAACTTCAAAAAATGTGAATTTATGAATATTAAAAAACAACATAAAACTGAATGAATTTCTTTCAATATATCATTACGTTAAAATGCGAGAAAAATATCAATGCCTACAGAAATAAATAAGAACTGGGATTTTTTGCAACTGTCTAATTTCCATTAAAGATAAATACATTTAAGAAATTATATAGTTTTATTTTCTATCGCGGAGATAAGGTTGTCACTTGTCTTCAAGAATGCATTTTTACATCCGGGGAGTTTTTGTGAAACGAAAATAATGAAATTGTTCCAGATTATATCATATTAATATCATATTTTCTCTTTTCGTAATATTCGTGCGTTCAATTCCTAGCAAAAAATAAACTTAATCAATATAGCATTTTCACGAAATTTACCGATTCGTATTCGGTAATTTACGTTTGTTTTCGTAAAAAGTCGTATTTAGGTAGCAAAATTGGCCATATTAAAAATGAATTAAAAAATTTTGCATGAAATTTTATTGTTTTAATATCCATAATCACTCCTAAAATGGGGAAAAACAAAAATGTGCATGAAATTATTAAAGTTTTTTTATCTACATTCGTATAAATTCGGCAATTTCCGGAACTTTTCGGAATCAAAGATAAGTTGTTATAAAAACACAATGTTCTGAGTTCATATACACTATCTCTCAATGACACGTCATAAATAATAATTTCAACCCACGAAGTTTCCCGATGTTTGCCGACTTCACACGAGCTCAAATTATTTCCAATAGTCATTTCTATGACACAGTGTCGTCGTAAAGCTAAAGGAGTAAAAAGCTTATAGTTTGTTTAATGTATAACATGGGTTATAATGATTTCAATGTTGAATAATTAATGAAGATATCAAATATATAAACTCTATGTTTATCAGGGGTAAACCAGTGAAGCATGAATTATACGTTTCCTTACAATGGCTGAGGAAAGTCTGCGAATGAGTGATTTTTAAGGTTTTTGCCCGCTCTATACATGTTAGTGTGCATTATATGCAAACCCTTTGGTAATGACCCTTCATTCCTTAAAGGCTGAAGTTTGGACCTCACTTGGGCCAAAGCTCTATACATTGTAAGATTGCATTTTCTGCAGACCCTTTGGTAATGTCCCCTTTATCCCTCAAAGACTGAAGTTTGGACCTTATTTGGGTCAAATTTTAAAACAATGTATAATGCTTATCAGGGTTGTTTTTTAGTTCTTAAAAAGTTAAATTTAATTTAAAATTTAAAACATGAACACACCATGTTTGGATGGTTATTTAGTTGCCAAAGTGTGGTCAACTTTAGCAATCAAAGGAAGCCATGCTGACTCCTGCAGGCTAATTCAGCTATACATATAAAGTTGGAGACTTCCGCCAGTAGATTGAATATTGCATCAAAATAAAAATTACATTTTATACTTCACAAACTACTTTCACACTGAATTAAGCAGAGAAAAGTTTGCGAGCGTTTGTCGTCTGTGACCTTTTCGTTGAACTTCCTAATTTTTAAGTAATATTAAGCGTCTGTCGACACGGATGATTTTTGTTCCTTATTTGTAAGAACTTTGAAGCGTCTATGAATGAGTTTAGTTCCTAATTTAAATATGAACATTAATTTGTCTGTTTAAAAGGATGATTTTCGTTCCTTATTCTTAAGAGTTATAAAGCGTCTGTCGACACGGATGATTTGGGTTCCTTTTTAAGAAAAATATAAGGCGTTTATTGGCATGGACGATTGTTGTTCGTTATTTATGACTTGCAGAGCGTTAGTAAGTAATTGCAAGTAAGATTGTTTAAAACTGATGAAAACACTTTTGTAAAAATGCAATCGTGAATGATATGGTATTTCCGTATTCTTCGTAAAAAGTATTTTAAAGCATAATAACTTAGATAATCCTATTATTATATGTACTTTGCTGGTTTCTGCCTATGTTTGGACATTTTACGGCAGCCATTTTTTATCAAACAGTAACTTCGTGTGAGTTCGACAAACATCGGTTATATTCGTTTTATTTTATAACACGGTAAGCTTATGGTGAGAAATAAGTATCTCATAATAATAATGACGATTTGTTGGCTATATTTATTGTCGGAAAGTAACGGAATATGCCGATTTGCTACGAACGAACTATGGATTGAAAATTTTACAAACTGCTAACTTACTCGAATGAGTTATCTCTTTCAAGTAAGTTACTTTAAGGTTCAGCTTTACAAATTGACCTGAGCCAAGGGCATACATATTTAATATCACTGTACGTCCTTTAAGTCCGTTGGCAACAGTGTAGTAACTGAAACATGTAATGTATTGATTTGTCTCAGGTCATTTTGTAGAGGCTAAATTTTCTAGTAGTTGTATATGTTCACTGTTAGGAAATCCGTGGTGTAAATTTTAAAACTATATAAAAAACGACGCAGCTTGCATAGGTGAATATGACCTTATGATGGAAAAAATGAACGCACACAAACTTGAGTTAGCAACGGTTTGTATTAATTATATACTAGGACGAAAAAGAAACGCCGGGTACATAAAATATGCAACACATGTCCGGCCGTGTTTCGCAAAACAAGAAGGGTCATCGTTAAAAGGGGGTATTTTTTCACATAATCAGCATCAGGAAATCGATTGAAACTTCAACAGCTGGTTCCATACAGATGACATTTCATACAAAAATAAATATAATAATCCAATAATACAATTTATCCCTTAAAACAATCATTATAGGTTACCCGGCGTTTCTTTTTCGTCCTAGTATATATTTGAATTTAAAGGCCAGTTAAACTATTTTCAAAGTAGAATAATATTCTTATTTTTTCATGTACGAATATAACAGGCAAACTATTTTAAGGAGCTACTTATTCGTCGCTTTTATTTGTCGCGGTTTTTATTGGCCGCAAAGCCAAATTTTGACAGAAGATGAAAAAAAATGTAAAGAAAACGGAATTATTTTACAGAAATTTAATTTAAAATTGGTATTGATTTTGAGAATATTCTGATGGGTAGACATATTTGGTTGGGTTTAAAAATGGAATATTTTACTGGGGCGACTAAATTTATACAGAAAACAACCAATGAGAAAAACAACTTTAAAAAAATTTCATAGCAAGGCGTGACGACAACGATGTGTTAGTCTACTTACTTGGAGTATTCGTGCATGTCTTCGAGCCTGACCCTGAGACGTTTTCTAAGCGTTTTCCAGTTCGGAGTAAATTTCATCCAACCCGGGTAGCCGCATGTAGTTGTGTAGGGATCAAGTTGTATGCAGATTACTTTTTTCTAAACAAACACTTTTTATGGCTTAAAACTTTTCACAAATTTATAAAATATTCAAAAGATTGAAGAAATAACTTCTGCGAATAATAATCCACGGTTTTGTAAATTGCACATTCGGTTGCTATGGAAACCAAAAAAATGAGAACTTATAACTGGGATATCATAAACAAGGCGAATAAAAAACGAGGATAATAATTATTCCGAACTTTGAAAATACTAATATCTTCAAAACTTCCAAGTTAGTAAAATCCCGCTTGAAATATTAATGCACTATGTGGTAATATTCCATGATGAACGAAAACTCGGAACTACTTTTTTATCTCTTTGTTATGAAGCGTGGGTGCTAATGTACTCGGATTATACTGACAAAACTTTTTGAACTAAGATACGTCAAATTTTTGTTTTCTTTTTTTTGGTCACCTTCTCAATAAAAAATCATTCACTTTTAGACGGTTATACAAAATCACTTTTTAATTAAATTTAATAAAAAATGCAAAATTTGACAGAGTGTGCCTTTTTAAATATTTTCGAAGAAAATTCAAAACAAAAATTATTTTCCAGTGCAAACACAGTTAAAATTTTTTTGTGATTTTTGGTTATATTTCCAAAACCAGAGCGCACAGATTTACAAAGAATACTTTAATACAAACTCCAAATCTAATTTAGAAAGAACTTCGAGAACAATTCAAACCACAAAAACATGATATTTTCCACTTAAAGAATTACGTCACAAATTTAAGTGTACTTTCGACATGCATTCAATACACAAAAAATAACTCGTAACAAAATCCCGTGTATTCCTATCACAAAAATGTAGACCCAGTAAAATCAGAAAACATTGCAGCGAACAAAACTTCCAATTAATGTTTTTTTGGTTGGCCCAAATATAGCTTTAAAACTCCAAGCAGCCGTTCAGTACGTTGGTATTAAAAGAGTAAAACTGTTTATCACTCACTCTCAGTAAGCAATGCTTCACAATAATCAATGCCTTCCAATCTAATAATCCAAGCTATTTCACATCAATCTAAAGCGCACATCTTACGCAATTTTATTACCACGAATTGTTAATAATTAAAACATTTTACTTTTTTCTATCTCTCAAATACGGTTGAAGCTCCCATACTCTCTCACACACTTATATATAGCGCGTGTTAATATTTAGCAATAATAAATTGTCGTCCCAATACTAAAAATTACTACAGCGTAGAAAACGTTTCCTCAATCCTTTAGAAAACTTTTCCAATTTGTCGATACTGTGAGGTGTTCGGTCCGTAAAACAAATAATCAAGCTGATTTCGTCCCTTTTTTAGAATAATTCACGTGAACTCGATATATTTTCCCCAAAACACGATCCGCGTATTAATTTCCATCAATAAGATATGTAAACTGACCACCGCTGGACATTAGTTACACTTAACTGACCACAGACAGTGGCGTCAGAAACTTTGTCTGCAAGTCAGTTGACAACTCAAAGACCGTGGAACAAGTCTGACCATAAATGGACAACACACTAAAAATATAATAGGTCCACCGACCTTTCATATAAATCCCTATATTAGTATCCTGTAAACAGTGCCTTACTCAATTGATGTGAAGAACACATTCACTCTTTAAGGAAAACTAAGCGCGACTTTTTCCTGGGACGCGCGGAGATTCTAAGAAAATATTGGAAACTATAATTAAATACACAAAAAATCAGCAGCTTTCAGCCGTCAGTGATTGTAAATAATGCCTGATAAGATCATACTGAGTGAAACGGCTATATGCCAATAATTCCTGCAAATATGAAGATGTAAACTAGCCTCTTAGAATGTTGATTGCCCAAGGGTTTAGCTCGTCTATCGTATTGTATAACGGTAATATTCTATAAGTTTCTTGTCCAAAGATTTCAACTTAAATATTAACTTTTCTAAAATTCTCAAAAAGTTACTTGTTCGAAGATTTCAACTAAATATTAACAGTTTTAAAATTCTCAAAAATGCTTGTCCAAAGATTTCAACTTAAAAAACTATTATAAAATTCTCAAAAATGCTTGTCCAAAGATTTCAACTTGAAAAACTATTCTAAAACTCTCAAAAAAGTCTTGCCCAAATATTTCAACTTTGACATAAACTATTCCAAAAATTTAAAAACGTACGTTGTCCACTTAAATTCAACTATTTACAAAACTCAAAAAATGATATATACATGTAGAAACATATTAGTCGGATATGTAGGGTTTTGATTTTAATTACATGATTCGTACTAGTTGACTTACATTTGTGAAGATGGTGATTGTTTGTATAAAACATATCCTGTTAGTAATGATACTAGAGCGGACCTGGTCGAGAGGTTAAGACACTGGACTGGTAATAATTGGATAGCCAGCTCCACGTAGGTTAAAATCCCATCAAAAACCTACCCCGTTGTCTCCTTGAGCTAGAAATTTGATCCTATTAGCTCAGCGTAAAGGACCAGGACGCGGACTCCAAAGTGATTAATCTAAGTTGTAAGAACATGTTCAACAATCGAGCTAAAATGAATTAGTATAAACTAAACTAATGATACTAGTAAACGGTATGTGGCTTTTATTTCACATTTTCACACCCTACGGATGATTTCACCTTACAATAGAAATAATTCATGTTTTTAACAAAAACAGACACTGGAAGGTAATACTAAAATATCGAAAAAATAACCAAACTCTGTGAGTGTATAGCTTTAAAGATCGCGAGCACAAAAGTAGAATGATTTCCTTAACTGTTCAATCATGTTATACTCCAGTGTGAGATGAAACCTCGTCTATTAAGTCATTCCATCATTAGACTAACTTCAAAATATCATATTTTTGTCATAGAGTTCATTAGACCTCTTCCACTATACCAGCAGGCCGCCTTGTCTCTGCTAAATTTCTCATAATTTTCAAACTGAGGTTTCCTCAGAGCTCTTCCATAATATATGACATAAAGTTCTGATCGAGTGAATACAGGGTCATATTTCATTTCCACAATTTTTATATAAATTTTCATTTTCGCATTTTTAACTAAAAGAGGTAAAAAATTTGTCCGGAGAGATTGTGTCAAGAACGTTTTGTTACGTCGTTAAAATACAAAAACGTAGGCTCAAATATTATAATGTTTTCTGTTTTGAACAGAGTATGATTAAATTATTACACAAACAAACACAAACAATATAAAAACAATGGAGCGAACGCTCGGCGGATCGATATCTCACGATAGTTTTCCTCGTCCTGGGAACTATTTTTTTTCTCGCGGAACTTTCTAAAGATTAACTCGTCAGTAATAAATAGATTTTTTAATTAAATGCAATGAACGTAATTTCTCGGGCAAAAAATCGATTATCGCTTAAATGCATTTGATTTAATATAGAATGGATATCTTTAATCGATAGTTAGATACGGTAAATTGTAATACCGATATTTAAAGACGTATTGAATGAATATGTTTACATATTTAAGTTAGTCATATCATGTCAGCCATTATTGGGATTAACGACGCCGTTTAAACACAAACCTTGGCCATTTTAATGTGCCCAGTTAAATAACCTGGCTTTCTTAAACTTTGTCTTTAATCAGTACCCACCTAACCTTTTTGAAGTCGGAAAACGCGACATTATTATCACGTTTTCCTGGTACGGTACATGTATATCCAGTCCGTTTGAGGCTACAACCAGTCATTCATTATCCTACTCACGAACGTTCCAAGAAGTGTTCTATAACCAAGGTCTCGATAACGAAAGACTCTATGACCAAGGTCTCGATAACAAAGACTCTATGACCAAGGTCTCGATAACAAAGACTCTATGACCAAGGTCTCGATAACTAAAGACACTGTGACCAAGGACTCTATGACTAAGGCTTCGACGACAAAGGGCTCTAAGGCCTAGGACTCAATGAAAAAGAGCTCTATGAGAAAGGACTCTATGAGAAAGGACTCTATGACAAAGGACTCCATGACTAAGGACTCTATGACCAAGGACTCCATGAAAAAGGACTCTATGACCAAGGACTCTATGACCAAGGACTCTATGACCAAGGACTCTATGACCAAAGATCTATGACAAAGGACTCTATAAAAAGGACTCTATGACAAAAGACTCTATGACAAAGGACTCCATAAAAAGGACTCTATGACCAAGGACTCTATGACAAGGACTCTATGACTAAGGACTATATGGCCAAGGACTATATGACAAAGGACTCTATGATAAATGACTCTATGACAAAGGGGGCTGCAAAACGGAATGTGCACAAAGAAAGTTTAAGGCGTGTGCTGTTTTATAACATGTTCTATTATTAAAATTATAAAACGAATTCCCATTCAAGTTCAATATAGCTTAATGTCATGTATAATGTGTATAATTTCACAAAAAATAAATGAAACGTTCATAGTATGACATTAAAACAAATGCATGCCAGAGAAAACCAGGGGTTTAATTAAGGGGTCATACTGAAATTCTTGCAATAGCAATCATATAGTAATATATTTTGCATTATTGAGTTTTTATTGATAAATGACATTTTTTCTCAGAATGAATTTTATAATAAAATTACAAATAACAGCATCTACTGACAAGAGACATAAATAATACTCGCTCAGTTAGAAAGGATTTTTATAACAGCTGGGTTTTGTTTGGTCAGGCGTTCAATTGTTCTCTGCGTTAATAAATCAATTCCTTAAGAGAATTGGTACAAATACATTATTGGTGATGAATTGTGCAAGGATCTGTGTAATAAATTATCGTGTTTTGATTTAAAACAGATTTCCAAATTGACACAAGAGAAAAGCTTTTTAAAATCCTTTCGATTTGCCCCAAGACGAGTTCTCGCGATAAAACACGTCACGTGGGACGAGAACATGGATTAAATGTTTGCATTTGAAAAAAATACGATTAAAAGTAAATCAACGAAGTTTTTCCTAAAAACTTTTGGACTAGATTCTTCTAAATAGGAGAGTAACGTGTGCAGCTACTTTTATTGGAAATCCATATTGCTTAAACAAGCTGAAATAAATCAACGCCGACATTTTTGTGAAACAGACGTCCCCGGGCTAGTTCGAACTTGTCCCAATCGCACCAACGACACAAATGAGGTAGGTTATAAATAAAACAAATAGAAAATTCGATATGGAATTTCCATCCAATGAAACGTACACTGTGATTAATAGACACAGTAAATTTGTTTAATTAGAAATCTAACCTACAATGGACATTTGATACTAGGAGTAAAGAATTTTGAGACTGAAATATAACACACGTGATGTATTGAGTACAACGTATTGTTTAAATATAGTAGACCTAACTATATAAACAATATATAGACAATGTTTATGGGGATAGCTCTATATAACTCTGGCCTATATATAGCATAGTTTGTTTGTTGAGAGGTTTCGAATTTATTTAGTAGTATAATCAATGTAATGCAATGTATTGTTTTTTACGCCGCAAGGCTTGTGAGTTCGATTTCCTGGAGGGACGTAGATGACTAGATACCTACGTGGAGGTAGGCGGTGAAATATTTATATAGGACCATTATCAAGCTAAAGTGTACAGTAACTATCATGTAGATTAATTTTGAGCCATTTAACAAGTCAAGATTTTACTGATTTTGTTGGGTCAACCTTCATATATACGTGAAATGAGTATGCTTAAAAGTTGAATGATTGCTTTAAAATGTTGTTTTAGATGACAATTTCACCAAGTTTTTCTTTTCAGTTAGTAGTTTGATGTTTAGCATTATTTTGGTATGATCGATTGCCCATCAAAAATAAAATGGGGCAAAACAGAACATTTTCTCAATGAATTCGTAAAATACTTCATCCTTAGGATGCCTTGATGAAAATTGAAGCTCACAAAAAGCTGTAAAAACTGACTGTATTACATCGTTCCTATGGCAATTGAAATTCATCATTTACTGTGATGAGCATTAACTGACAAATACTTTGTCAATATCTGTATAAAAACGTTGGCATTTAAGGTTAATTGTCTTTAAAATGAAACATATAACATACAGAATGACAACCTTGTTATTTAAAGAACAAATGTTATTGGTTATATAAACAAACGGAGATCATTTAACGTACATCTAGCAATGAGTTTACTTGCCTGAAAAGATAGCTTAAGAGAAAATTTGCACAAAAAGTATTTTAAGAAAATACTAACAAGATTGACAAAAAACTTCACAAAAATTGTCATAAACATCTTTTGAACTAGCTTGTTCAAAACACTCCACGACAATGATAGTGTCCTCAACAGTTTAAAATTATATTGACCTAAACACTACGACAATTATATATTATAAACACTTTAAATGATAATATTGTCCTAAACACGTCGAACAATACGTTTGGTAAACAGTTAACCAAATAAGATGTTCAAAACCCTTAACATAAAGCAAGTATGCTTAAAAGTTGAGTGATAGTTTCGCGCTACACTTTCTTTATGTTGTTTCTTTCCAGTAAATGGTTTGATGTTTAGCATTATTTTGGTATGATCGATCGATCATCAGTTAGAAAATGGGGCTAAAATGTAAAAAAATTCTCATCAAATTTGTAAATCACTTCATCCTTAGATTGTCTTAATAAAAATGTAGCTCACAAGAACTGAGAACTGCTTGTGTTTCATTGTTCCTATGGCAATTGAAATTCATCATTTACTGTGATGAGCATTAACTGCCAAACAATATCAATATTTGTATAAAAAACGTTGGAATTTAAGGTTAATTGTCTTTAAAATGGAACATATAACACATAAAATGAATACATGTTATCCAAAGAACAGAGGCTTGTGGTTATATAAACAAATGGAGAGGTCATTTAACTTACATCTAGTAATGTGTGTACTTGTCTTAAAGAAATAACTATTAAAAAAATGCTTCACAAAATGAAATTTCCCAAAAAGAAATTACAAGATAAGCTTGACAAAAACCTTTACAAATAAAATTGTCCAAAACATCTTAAAAACAAGCTCGTTCTAGATAAACACTTTAAAAATCAGATTTTCTTAACACTTCATGACAATTAGATGGACATAAACACTTCAAAACTAGATTGACCTAAACACATTGAAAATAATATTGCCATAAACACTTTAAATGAAAAGTTTTTCCTAATTACGTGAAACAATACGTTTTGCTCTAAATACTTCACTAAGTGAGATGTCTTAAACACTTAACATGAAGACAAAATGTTTAAAGTCGATTGATTATGTTTTCACACATTCTGTATGTTGTTTGGAAAAAAACCCATTTAACTTCGTTTTCTTTTTCAGTTAGTGGTTTGATGTTTAGCATTATTTTGGTATGATCGATCGCCCATCAGAAATAAAATGCAATGAAGCAAGAAATGTGAACATTTTCTCATTGAATTTGTAAAACACTTTAACCTTAGATTGCCTTGATGAAAATTAAAGCTCACAAAAATGCTGTAAAAACTGACTATATTACATCGTTCCTATGGCATCATTTACTACAATGTGCATTAACTGACAAATAATTTGTCAATATTTGTATAAAAACATTTCATTTAAGGTTAATTGTCTTTAAAATGGAACATATAACACACAGAATGAAAATCTTGTTTTTTAAAAAACAAATGTCATTGAATATATAAACAAATGGAGAGGTCATTCAACTTACATCTAGTAATGTGTGTACTTGTCTTATAGAGATAACTTAAAAGAAAATGCTTCACTAAATGAAATTTCCCAAAAAGAAATTACACGATAAGCTTGACAAAAACCTTCACATATAAAATTGTCCAAAACATCTTAAAACCAAACTCGTTCTTAACATCTTAAAATCAGGTTTTCTTAACTCTTCATGACAATTAGATGGACATAAACACTTCAAAAACTAGATTGACTTAAACACATTGAAAATAATATTGTCATAAACACTTTAAATGATAAGTTTGTTCTAATCATGTGGAACAGTATGTTTCTTTTAAATACTTCACTAAACTACTCTCTTAAACACTTAACATGAAGACAAAATGTTTAAAGTCGAGTGATCATGTTTTTACACTTTCTGTACGTTGTTTGAAAAAAAAAACCATTTAACTTCGTTTTCCTTTTCAGTTAGTGGTTTGATGTTTAGCATTATTTTGGTATGATCGATCGCCCATCAGAAATAAAATGCAATGAAGCAAGAAATGTGAACATTTTCTCATTGAATTTGTAAAACACTTCAACCTTAGATTGCCTTGATGAAAATTAAAGCTCACAAAAATGCTGTAAAAACTGACTATATTACATCGTTCCTATGGCATCATTTACTACAGTGAGCATTAACTGACAAGTAATTTTACAATATTTGTATAAAAACGTTTTCATTTCAGGTTAAATGTCTTTAAAATGGAACATATAACACACAGAATGAAAATCTTGTTATTTAAAGAACAAATGTTATTGAATATATAAACAAATGGAGAGGTCATTCAACTTACATCTAGTAATGTGTGTATTGTCTGAAAGAGATAACTTAAAATTTATTTATTCATTTATTGGAGTTAACGCCGTATCAACACAATTTAGGTCATTTCACGGCGTCCAGCGCACCTAACCTAGCTTTCCTGGACCATTGTCTATAACCAGTACTCACCTACCCTTCCACAAGGCCGGAAACTTCTCCATATTATCTAACCAATGGAGGAAAATCGACATTATTGTCAAATTTTCATGGAAGGGTATAACCTCCCCGGGTGGGATTCGAACCCGCACCCCCTCGGGCACGAGTATCCAAATCCCGGCGCGCTACCAACTGCGCTATCGACCCGGGTTGATAACTTAAAAGAAAGTGCTTCACAAAATGAAATTTCCTAAAAAGAAAATACAAGATAAGCTTGACAAAAACCTTCACAAATAAAATTGTCCAAAACATCTTAAAAACCAGCTCGTTCTAAACACTTTAAAAATCAAATTTTCTTTGCATTTCATGACAATAAGATGGACATAAACACAAAATCAAGATTGACCTAAACACATTGAAAATAATATTGTAATAAACACTTTAAACAAGTAAATCTGTGAGCTAATGCTCACTAGTGATACCCCCGCCAAAATCTAAAAATATGCGACAAACAGGAAGTAGATGAGCAAGGAGTATGAAATCGCTTTACACCACATGGGACTATGGGATGAAGCAATATGCAAAGTATTAGGCTGCTGCATGTTATAGTTGCTGAGAAAACTGCGACGGAAATTTTGTAACGGACGGACGGATGGACGGACGCACGCACGCACGCACGCACGGACAAGGGTAAACCAGTATACCCCCCTCTTCTTCGAAGCGGGGGTATAATTATAAGTTTTTCCTAATCACGTGAAACAATACGTTTGCTGTAAACACTTCACTAAATGAGATGCCTTAAACACTTAACATGAAGACAAAATGTTTAAATTCGAGTAATTTTGTTTTCACACTTTCTGTATGTTGTTTGGAAAGGAACATTTAACTTTGGTATGATCGATCGCCCACCAGAAATTAAATGCAATAGAGCAAGACATGTGAACATTTTCTCATTGAATTTGTAAAACACTTCAACCTTAGATTGCCTTGATGAAAATTAAAGCTCACAAAAATGCTGTAAAAACTGACTGTATTACATTGTTCTTATGGCATCATCTACTACAATGAGCATTAACTGACAAATACTTTGTCAATATTTGTATAAAAACGTTGGCATTTAAGGTTAATTGTCTTTAAAATGAAACATATAACACACAGAATGAAAACCTTGCTTTTTATAGAACAACGGTTATTGGTTATATAAATAAATGAAGGTCATTCAACTTACATTTAGTATTGTGTGAACTTGTTTGGCAGAGATAAATTGATTGAAAAAAAACTTCACGAAAATGTATAAAAACTTCACGACTAATAGATTGACCTAAACACTCAAAAGATTGATTGTCCCAAACACCCTAAATGATAAATTTGTCCGGAATACTCCGGATAATACATTTGTACAAAACACTTGACGTAGAGAAATTATATTTAAAATCTGAGTTATTGACTTTTTCACAACACATTCTGTATAAATGATGTTTTAAAAGACAAATGCAACTCCGTTTTTTCTTTGCAGTTAGGGTTTTGATGTTAAGCATTATTTTTGAATGATCGATCGCCCATCAGCAAGAAAATGGGGCAAAAATGTGAACATTTTCTCATCAGAAATGTAAAACACTTCATTCTTAGATTGCCTTGATGAAAAATGTAGCTTACAAAAATGTTCTAAAAACTGACTGTATTACATCGTTCCTATGGCATCATTTACTGTGATGAGCATTAACTGACAAATACTTCGTCAATATTTGCACAAAAACGTTGGCATTTAAGGTTAATTGTCTATATAATGGAACATATAACACACAAAATGAAAACCTTGCTATTTAAAGAACATAGGCTATTGGTTATATAAACAAATGGAGGTCATTCATCTAGTTATTTGTGAACTTGTCAGAAAAGGGATAACTTAAGGAAAAATAAAAACAAACGTCCACAAAACGAGACTGACAAGAAATTAAAATGAATATATTTTCCTTACACCTTCCAAAACTAGATTATCTAACATTGTTTCTAACAATTAAAAACAACAACGAATACTTCAAAAATAATACTGTCCAAACATTTTTTACTGGTTGAGATTATACTCAAACAGCCTCACCCATAACCAGAAACCTTAAAAACAAAGAAACAAACAAATCACATATGGTTTTTATATCGTTTATATAACAACATTGAATAAAATGTCCACCTGATGAAGTGAGTTGCAAATAATGTTTATAATTAAATAATTGTTATATATTTGTGTTGTTATTATAATGAAAACAACAATAAAACAACAACTATAAACACTAATCTGTTGTCTTTTATCGTTTTTGTATAATCTAGCTCATCTTTTCTTTGAGTGATAAACTCTCTATAAGAAAAATATTAAGACCATAGTGGCAGTGGAAGAGTACTGGTTGAAGAGCTGTGCCAAGGCAATTTCCGTTAACAGTTACCTCATATACCACTGTCGTATAGGATCTCATGTCATCGCTCAGGAGGCCATGTCAAAATGACCTCATGTGCGAGCGGATAATTTTAGATTGGGTTTTAATCGAATTGGATGCTAAGGGTAAGAGATTTTGGTCAAATGACTGTTTCTCTGACTGAGTTGCACCTCTGACAAAAAAATGTGGTAAGAATATTTCAAATGCTTAGTTCTATTTTTGTGCTACAAATGTAATCTTTGGCCGAGTTTAATCTAGCAATGGGTTAAGTGGTGTTAAAATTGGGAGGTTTTGGTTGCTAAGAAGTGGAAACTTATTGAATTGTTTTACTGTGTTTCAAGATGAATTACAGTTATGGGATATTTAATGTTTTGAAGTTGTTAATGAATTATTACTATACCGACACGCAAAAAACTATGCACTCGGTAAAAGACAAATTGCTCAAACAAAGTTAAATTCAATATAGGTATCATTCTCTAGAAAATCTATTTGCGAAATATCTATGTAAATTGCACTAAATTTTAAGTTGAAATCTTAACGATAATTAATTTAAAGAGAGAGGGACGAAAATTAAAATGTGCAGTCGCTCTTTGTTTTTTTTTCTTTTTTTTGTTAACTTGGGAAAATAGTTTAATAATCCCATCAACGTTTTACTATTGCTTGCCGTGATCCACAGACGTGATGAACATAACAGATAATTATTATTGATGCATAAACACATTATTAAACTCTTTTCTTAAGTCAATACAAAGAAAAACAAAGAACATCTGCAACTGTTACTTTTCGTCAGTATATTATGTTATTTGCATGCAAATAAAAAGAAATCATTACTCGTTTTATACATTATGACAATTTAATTGCGTTGCACTAAAATTTGGCTGCAATAGTAAACAAAACATGAAAAACAGCCAAAGAAGTTTCCATCGCCAAAAACAAAATCTACAAGACATTGATTACATGAAGTAAATGAAAAGTATTTTTCATCCGGAGAATCTACAATTATTTGTACTTGTAGCATTTCTTTCATATATAAAGTTCAGTGATGTTTCATTTAAAGGACGGGCAAAATCGATTGCCTCAATAGCCAAATGCATTCGGAACACTTCGCCCTTCCATGAATGAATCATCTCGGAAGGATTCGTGGGGGTCTTCCCAGGCGGCATGGGTTTTTATTACCTACGCAAGGCGAAGCCCAGGCGAAGCACGTAACGGTTATGAAAAATAGTTCTTATAGTTTACAGAAAGATCTTTGTCAAAACATATTTTCATGTTATATATTGCACCAAATATTGTTCAGTGACATCATTGAATTGTGTAATTTCAAATTTACGGAATAAAACGATCAACATCACTCATCGCCTAAACGATCGTGTATTTGTTTACTGCAACACCGGTAATTTCAAAATGGCGTCTAAATATGTAATGAGGTTATTCGTTGCGAATAGCCGAGGAGTTCTGAATGTAGCCAAATGGTCTTAATAAAGCGATCACTTACTTCTCAAATTATGCATCCTGGGACTTAGAAATTGCAAAAAATGGCACGAACTTGCAATCGGTTGAGCAGACTTAATAGCAGCAGTACAAATATATACAAACTGTACGATTGTAAATTAAAATGTTGTCAAAAAGCCTATGATTCTAAAACTTATCATCAAGATGTATGATCGACGTATATAATTAACTTAAAGGGAGATAACAAGTACAAAACAAATGGAAAGTAGAAAGTCAAATACAACAGGTCACACATGCAACTGTCTCGAATTATTCATCAGAAAACCTCCGGCCTTTCGAACCTTTTCTTTTTCTTTTTATATGTTTCTAACTAGTAATATACATTATCATGAGCTCAAAATATTTTGTTCAGATGCACTTATACGAATTTTTTACACAATGCTGTTGAAAATCATTTGACGTATTCTTAACGCTAAACCCTGTTTATATTCACAGAACAATGAACTAATCCACCAAAGGGGATGCTAAGGATAATACTAAGACATTATTTATAGTATTGATTTTGATATGTCTTTATGAGTGTCTTGTTGGTGTAATGGTAAAACGTTTTTCTATTACAAACATGATTGACAAAGGGGATGATGGTTTATCTGCCATACAAATAACCTATGCAACGTTTATTTTCAATACGTAATGTTATTTGGTACGAAATATAATTCTTTTTATTCCATGCACGCATATTTCATCTATTTTTATTGTATCAATGCAGTTATACTGATTGTTTGCGTTGCAGGTTAATTTTGATTTTGTTAATGAGCAACTGTGGCTACTGAAAAGGATAAAAAAGAAGCAATGATATTGTATAGTGCGTAAATATTTACCCCGACCTGACCTTTCACATTTGCAACTAATAATTATCTACACATATCCAGACGAAAGTCAGTACCACGCCTATTCTACACTTCGGCAGCGATCGTAAAATTATAGAAGTATGTTTGTGTGTTAAGTTTTAACTCATAATCCTCACGGTCACGGTGTAATCGAGCATTAAAACTACATTCGTATTCAATGTAATGAATATTCTTGCATAAAGGTCAGGTCGGGGTCAAACTTTACGCACAATACAAAAAATTAGTGTTACGCATTCCTATGTTTAAAACATTTATACATCATGAGGGACAATATGACAATTCCACGTATAAGACAATCGGTCAATTTATTTAGTTAGAACTATCATAGGGCATTTTAACACCATGCGACTCGACATAATTTGTCAAATACTGACATCTCACTTCCGGGTGATAGCTTGTAGAAGCTGAGTTAGACACAGACACAGGCAGTTTGCGTTTCGCAAATATACATGACATAGGAAACATAAATACAATTATCTTTCCTGTTTTGTATTCAAGACTCGAACGTGAACTAAATTGATGCACAATATACATGTTCTTTATATCATTTAAGATCATATTCACAGAAACGCTGTAAAATATAGAGTGTAACTAATCAGAATCAATTGGACGCTTTGATAAAATGATAGTGACGGCCTGCGTCTTGGGATCTCGTCTGGAACTCACAAAGTTAAACTATGCGTTTTTTCCTCGCGTCTCACACGGGATTTCATTCATGGATACGAGAGTATAATCATAAACTACAAAGTGCCAATCGAATTCTCGTCCTGATGAACGCTTTACAACATGGCCGCCGTAACTTCCGGGGAAATTTAATTATATCGTACAAGAAATAATTGATTCACTGTCGGCATGCCATCTGTATCACTAGACGCTTTAATGTGATGAATACTTGTTTAGAATTCGTTAATAGTATATATCCCATTTGAAAGCGTTTAAATTATGATACGCATTGCACGCATGCGCATTAAGACATTAACAAACTTCCGGTTTAACAATTGTTGGCGGTTTTAATCGTAAAATAGCATGATAACATCGTCTAACAACGTACAATCTCAGTATTGTAAAATAGTGTCATAACATACAAATGACGACTAAAGAAGTGAAAAAAGTTATTATGTTAGTTAATATGCCGATATAATGACATAGGTCTCAATGGTCCGATACCTTCAGGGATGAAACTTGGACGCTCGGAACCCGGTGAGCCCGGCGTAACACTGCTACCAAATGCAAATTAGGGTCAGTGACTGACAACTGCACTACTTGATACAGAGCTATGTGGAAAATGGTAAAAAACATGTAATGCATAGGCGGATCTAGCGGGGGGTCAGGGGGTCCGGACTCCCCCCCCCTAGAATTTCCAAAATGTACCTGTCCAATAGTGTATTTCTATAATTTCTTAACTGTAAGTCATTTTTAAGTAGCACGAAGAGAATTTCCTCGGTGCTTAAAATATATTTAATAGTTTGGACCCCCTAGAAAAAGTTCGGATCCCCTAGAAAAAAATCCTGGAGCCGCCCCTGTAATGGTAAGTACTTTATTGCACAACTTTACGAAGGTGTGTGATCCTTGCCCGGGAATGGAACCATTGGCATATTCTGCTATATACCCTTATAACCCTTCTAAGGTCATTGGGGAAATAAATTTTGAAATAACCTAATCATGCATACCACAAGTGACTTACTTTACTATAAATTAATGCTTATTTATGAATATTTATGTAATATAGTTTAAATCAGTAGATAAAAATGAACAATGCTAATTTTAGAATTTGCTCAGATCACTCTTCGATTCTTTAGCCAATGGTTATTTGTGAATGCCTTTACTCTAAAGCAGAATTGTGTCCAAGAACCTATGGTACATAGTTACAATACCCACTGTAAGTTTGGAGACATTAAAGGCAATTTTTTAATTCAATTTCATTGGTATAGTTTTTTCGGTAGAACCATTACTTTTAATATACTTTATATATATGTCATGATTAAATGAATGCATTTTTATTGCATCACGTTTATAATATTCAGCGTCTGAAATGTAAAAGTCTCCAAAACCAAATTCAATGTAATTCTTTTCTATAACATAGATATAAAGGTACTTTAGTAGTTTCAACCATATAGTACCATAACAAAAAATAGGCAAAACTAAAAACCCCTAAAAATAAGTGGTTATCATTTTTTTAAACCTACATAAATTGTAGGCTTACATAGTGAAAATGTCTCCAAACTTTTGTTGGGTACTGTATATAATCCAATAGCTTATGCAAGGACGTTGCGTTGCAAGACTGCACAAACATGTGTAAGAATAGATGTGAATAAAAACAGTAAATACAACCATTGAGCTTAAGAAACTTTGAATAGAACGGCAATGAGAGAATATAAGGATATATTTACCAAATGACAATGTACTAGAAAATATTTTATCAACCTTTACAATAATCTTTTACTGGACAAGAACGCTGGCAATAAATTCAGTATGGGATGAATTCCAGACGTCCGGTATGATCGTCCGTCCAGTTTTCAGTACCTCCCGTTATAGTAATAAAGTGAACCGACGTAATGTTCCCTTTATGGTCATTCAGAGAGAAATAAAAATAGCTTACACAGAGAGCGGTCAACTTGTCATGATAATCAACTTCAATGGCCTCAACATAAAGTCACGTTTCTGGCTTCATTTGTGAAATGGTCATCACGGCTTGATAATCAAACTAGACATCCAATGGACTAAGTGTACTGAACTAGGTACGCTGGACACTAGATACTATATACTGGACATTAGACTCCGGGCTTAAAACTCTTTACATGGGACGCTGGACTTCGTACACCGGATACGCTAGACAATAGAAGTAGCCGGCTAGCTCAGTTGGTAGCACACAAGTTAATGTTAGAGGTATCGTGGGATCAATTTCTGGGCGGGGCATACTTTCGTGAAGTAATGAGATGATTTATTAGGCCACTCTCCCTCTTACCACTGATACATAATCATGTAGGGCAGTTGTCAATCACTGACGGAAGTATGTGCACTAGAAATTAGTTAACAGCTAAATTCAGAGATTAAGCTTTTCCAGGCTCGGTGAATCGGTTGACTGACTACAGTAATATGACCTATACAATGTGTTTCTACGTCGTTAAATCCATCAATAAACAACGACAAAAAAAACCTAGTCTTTGTTTATTGGACATTCGACGGTGGCCTCCGGACACTGCTCGCCGTATACTGGACCATGTGTATTGGTTTCACGTACAGTGGACAAATACATTGGACTCCGTACACTAGACTTCGGTTCCTGAAGGCTGGACTCCGTGCACTGGACTCAGGTTCCTGGACACTGGACTCCGTGCACTGGACTTAGGTTCTTGGACATTGGACTCCGTGCACTGGACTTAGGTTCCTGAAGGCTGGACTCCGTGCACTGGACTTAGGTTCCTGGATACTGGACTCCGTGCACTGGACTTAGGTTCCTGGACACTGGACTCCGTGCAAAGGACTTAGGTTCCTGGACACTGGACTCCGTGCAAAGGACTTAGGTTCCTGGATACTGGACTCCGTGCACTGGACTTAGGTTCCTGGATACTGGACTCCGTGCACTGGACTTAGGTTCCTGGACACTGGACTCCGTGCAAAGGACTTAGGTTCCTGGATACTGGACTCCGTGCACTGGACTTAGGTTCCTGGACACTGGACTCCGTGCACTGGACTTAGGTTCCTGGATACTGGACTCCGTGCACTGGACTTAGGTTCCTGGATACTGGACTCCGTGCACTGGACTTAGGTTCCTGGACACTGGACTCCGTGCACTGGACTTAGGTTCCTGGATACTGGACTCCGTGCACTGGACTTAGGTTCCTGGACACTGGACTCCGTGCACTGGACTTAGGTTCCTGGATACTGGACTCCGTGCACTGGACTTAGGTTCCTGGATACTGGACTCCGTGCACTGGACTTAGGTTCTTGGACACTGGACTACATACACTGGACATAAGGCAATTTGCACGAGTCAGTGATCTAATCGATCATCAAATACAAGGTCTAGATTGCTCTTTATTCTGTTACTCATGATTTCTTACTCATAAGCGAAGATGACGATCTTGTTTTACATGTATCATGGTACATGTACCGAGCAGTGAATATCATTAATAATAATTCAATAAACTATGAAATAAAAGCTCGAAGGGCAATCTAATATAGAAATAATAATGTTATTTAGAAAATGTGCTGACGTGCACAAAAATGTATGTTTTAAAATGAAGACATATTGCTCTCTACGGATATAAATATAATTTGTTTCACAAAGTTTATTATCAGTTTTCAGTAAACCATGACAAATTAAACTCTATGGGATACTCAATTTCAATTGATTTGCTTCTTGCAAAAACTTTTGAAACCTTGTTACTTATTCCTGTGATTGCGACCATGCGCCATGCTTGTCTTTTTTGTTACGGAGTTAAACGAAGATCGGCGAGAAATACCCAATGAGATTTGAAATAAACCTTGTCATGAGTTACTGTGATTGTGTTCATGCAATTTGCTTGTATTTTTTATAACGGAGTTTAACGAAGATCGCCGATAAATACCGAATGATAATTGAAATAAACTTTGTTGTATAGTAATGTAAATGTGTCCATGCAATTTGCTTGTCTTTTTTGTTACGGAGTTTAACAAAGATCACCGACAAATGCCGAATGGAAAATTAAATTATAAGGGTTGTGGTTTTGATGCGATATTTTTTGTTACGAAGTTTAACGAAGATCGCCGACAAATGTCGAATGGAAAATTGAATTATAAGGGTTGTGGTTTTGATGGGATAGTTTAGTTGAGGGAAAGCAGATATAACTTGATTGCTAGTTTTTCTTTGATGCAGAGGGTTTATTCAATTTCCCGGAACCGATCAATATAAGAAGTAATATTGAAAGGGGATGGACTATAGCCGAGCAGATTAACTCAAAATATCGAGAAAAAATATTACACATTTTGAGACCAGGTTCACAGTTTGGCATGATTATGAAATACGATTTCCGGGAAAAAAAACATTAGCATAAATGAACCACGCCTACAATCAAAATAGCGACCATTTTACATGTATAGCATGGCCATTGTACCGTACAAATGTATAGAAAATTCAAGTTAATTTTTTTGATATTTTGAGTAGAATTTTGAGCTTTTGGGTCATACAATGTACAATTATGGTTTTTAACTAATTAAAACATTTAATATGCACGTTTGGAATTTATAAATATATCAACGTATTTACATCTAAAACTTATGATATTTTGAAGCCACTATAAAGATACCAAAAATATTAGTCATTTAGCGTTGAATGGGAACATAATATTGTAACACTACATGCATATGGTATCACATTTCTGTCCATTGACTGGGTGCAAAGAGACTATCCCATTATTGTCGTTAATTTAATAATTATAAAACATATTTAATTAAGTCACATTACAGGTAACAAACGTATAATTTCTTTGAAAGCTATAATACAACTCTGTCTATGATCTCACTCTTATTAGAGTCACTAGGCCTACACCGTAACATGATTACGTGTGAATCAGACACGCCATCATTGGACCAAACTGTATCATTCGCCATATCGTTGATATAGGAGTCTTGATTGTTACAGTACGTATTGACAATTTACAAACATGTCACAATTAACGTGTAAATCAGGCATGCTTTCATTGGAACAAACTGTAACTAGCTATAAATAATATTGCCAGGTCACCACACCGTAACATGATTAAGTGCAAATCAGGCATGCTCTTGTTGGTCCAAACTGTATCATTTGCCATTCTATAGGTGCAAGAGTCTGTACGGGTACAGTACGTATGATAATACACAAAACATGCCACAATGTACCGATATGTACAAAATGTAAAATTAGTTCATATAACAGCATGAAAAACAAAACATATATAAACATATATTTTATATTCTAGATCAATGATGACAAAACAAAAGGTTTTCCTTTCTACTGTTTCTCAGTAAATGGCTGGAAATTTCATCTAAACAAAGCCTTTTTATAGATCAAAAATACAAACTTGATTAGTAAGCCTAGAGCTCTCATAGAATATCAGAGTTGGACGCCAAATTTTCGGAATAATATGTAAATTGGACCATAAAACTAAGTTAAAACACTGTAATTCCAACCCTGTTAAGCCATATTGCTTAATGGTTTCCGATCGAAAAGATAGTGAAAGGAACTCGAGTAATTGCAACCAATGCATATCTCACGAATGGGCTAAATTAATGGTACACCGTTTACAAATACATACTTCTCCCCAGCGTATGCTGAAGAATATTGAATTCTCCCCGATTGCTATTGTCCTACATCGAGAACCAGGAGAAAAACAGCAAGTTGCAAACCAGTCAATAAAAATCAATTACTGAGATACTAGAAATTAAATGGATTACACTATACAACTCTACGTCCTTTGGAGTTTAGAAAATAACATACGGTAATGTAAATACGGAAAATTACCGTGTCCGATCTTTAGCCTTTACCGGCGGGTATAAAAATCCATGTGTACGTACCAGAGAATTATCGCTACTGTCCAATTCGGTTTAAGAGGGTAATCTAATTAGGCGAGGTGCGATCTTGTGATCTTGTTATTAGCGAAAGCGTGAAATGTAGGTAGTTATTGAGGCCTTTATTGACAGAGGGACCATAATTTGAAATGTACTGCCTCACGAGACGAGTTTCTTCTATACGAGAACTATGGTTAATTTACCGAATACAACTCGCTCTATTTTTCTGAAATGAATGTAGAACAGTGTAACTATCAAATGAATGTATTAAACGAAAACAAACCACACACTCCCCGATCTTGTATTGAACGTTCGACAAAAAGAAATGATTGTATTTTTTCATCACTTTTCAAGAAAATAAATCCACGAGGGAATTAAGACCGTTTTTGATTGTTTGTGTTAAACAATGATGGATGATGGGAGTTGTTTTCTTTTCTTTTTTTGTTCGAGGTGTCAATTATAAAATATCGTCGACTATTTCAATTTAGATATGACTTCAAACATCAATAAACTCCAACATTGTCTAATGTCTCTCACTCCATTGTTAATAAAAATGAGTCTAAATAAAGTTAATCACAACTAATGGTGGAATCAAATCGACATTGTCAGGGGATGTCAATAATGAAACATGGGACAGAAAAAGTTAAACAACTCACTTAAAGTACACAATAATCTTTAGACTTCTGCGAGTTGGTAAAAATATAAAACAGGTGTTTAAACGGCAAAGGTTGACATGTTAATTGAACAATTTATATTATATATTTGATAATACTGAAAATATTCAACAGTGAAACTTAAGACGTTTCGAGTTGATTATTTTAACTGTACAGTAAAGTATTAAGACCACTTTTGTTAAGTCAAAATCATGCGATTTTTGACGATTATTTAGACCCAAATGCTTAATTTGAGAATGAAAAGGTCTCTATAATACGACCGTTTCGCTATTAAGGCCATCAATTGTGCTGGTCTTAATAGCGAAACTATACTGTACAAATGCTTTTGACGTCCCAAATTATGAACAAGAAGTTAAACATGCTTATTAATTTGTATATGTTTTTAATATCTAGCACTTTTATAAGTAAAATTTAAGCGACATACAGCAATGACATCAAAATATACATAAATTCTCTGAACTAAATCAGTATTTTCTTATTTCAAGCATTCTCCATTTACAAAATATCCCAGCATAATTGTTTAAGAACTTCGTCTTCTTTGAGCGACTCTTCATAGAAAACATTACACCATTTGATAGATGACTAAATAAACCATCACTCAGACGACTAGATATTAAATTAACAACCTTCTTTCAAACTAGAACAATGAGAGAATGACATTGTTTATGTAACATGATATTATTACACCATAAAATAAACTACAACATCATTCTTTCCGCCTACATAATTATAAACTTAATAAACGGTATACTTGTGTATATCATATTATCTACCATATGACTACGGTGGAACAGTTCTACAACAACGAGTAATAGAACAGAACATACTAGATCTGAACGAACCAAACACGGCTGAACAGACCTTATAAACACTAAACAGACCTGAACTGACCAGAACTGAACTGAATAGAACTGACCAGAACTGAACTAAATATAACTGAGCTGAACTGAACAGAGCTGAACTAAACTGACCAAAATTGAACTGAACTAAACTGAACTGACCAGAACTGACCAGAACATTACTGAGCAGACCTAAACTGAACTGAACTAAACTGAACTGAACTGGCCAGAACTGAACAGAACTCAAACGGACTGAACAGAACTGAACTGAACTGAACTACACTGAATCTAACTGACCGGAATAAACTGAACTGAATTGAACAGACCACAACTGAGTATAATAAATCTCAACTGAACAGATCAGGGCTAAACATGATCGTATTATGGAAATTACCAGTTACCTTAAAAAAGAAACACCATGTGACCAGAATAGATATTAGGTATACAAAATATTACATTGAAAATGATTTGCACATTGGAGAAGATTTCAAATATATAGTCTATACCGTCCTAAATCGCCACATTTGTATAAATAACAATATTACTATTACATGTTACAACAACTATGTCAAAATTCACATTGTTTGCTTAACTGTCATTTGTTATCAACAATACACTCTCTCATTGATCTAATTATGTTTCAAAAACAAGCATAAACTTAATATGAACGATCACAAGTTTAAGTAATGGAAATTGATATCCCCATCTTGAATAATGACCTAGTAAATGTAATATTTCATGTAATTCCCATGACGTAGATACACTGTACATGTGAATAAGGATTACATAATGTAAAAGTATTGATACAAAAACAGATGGATATGAAATTGGTTAACAGTCCCAAGTTTCAAGTTGCGTTTGTTCTTTTTGGTATGGGTGGTTTGCAACTCGTGTCTTAGAAACTACAACCTCTGTAACGTATCATAAAAATGTCGCGGATAATTACATTCGGTTATGCGCAGTCAGATTAAGCGCAACGATATGTAGTTAGGTTAACACTTACGCGTTGAAAAGTAATCACATTGTTAACAATACTAGTACCGGACAGTTTTAAGCAGTTTTGCCCAGTTGGACCCATGTGTGGGCAGCGCTTTGATTTTAATGTTGAAACAGTTACCATCTTGGCACTTTTTCACGATCAAGAGTTATGCATACGCTAAAAAGTAACTGAGCATAAATGACGAATGACAATACATTTCAATTACGTTTTAGCGTGCTTCTGGATTCATAATAATTTTAGAACTGAAAAAAATGTATTAAAGTTTATTCTGGCAACACTGTTTCTAATCAAATGTTTACCTGGTCATAATATGATCAAACACGATGTTTAAATCAGATTTGCTACTTGTCGATTTATATCAAATTATTGTATATAAGTACAGTATAAAATTAAAAAACCAACTGTCATATCCTGCCCAAAGCAATGTTGAGAACAGAAAAGGGGGGGGGACATCGCCTACAGAAGCTAGGAATGAAACCTCTGTCAAGATGTGTGTTAAAAATATTTATAGAGAATGTTATTTAGAAAACTAACATAAATCAAGATATAGCCTTTGTATGACATGATGCATTGTAGCGCCGTTAAACGTCGAAGCGTAGCGGCATTAAACGGCGAAGAGATTGCAACGTTTAAAGCGCTGCTTGTTACGTTTAGCGTCAATTGCTACGTTTAGCGTCAATTGCTACGTTTAGCGTCATTTAGCGGCGCTGCATGCATCATTGTGAGGTGAAACAAACATGCACAAGGCAATAACAAAATAATAACATGGTTTAATGTAAAACGATAGTTGTGAATGGAAGCATTGTAGCAGAACAGAATATGTCTGTCATTTTGTTGTCATTGGCAACACGTTCTGCTTTTAGCCACACTATATCAAGTTTATAGTAGACAATTGATAAAATTTACATAAATTGGTTCCAATTTGGAGGATTTATTAATAAAACATGATTAAATATAGATACAAACGTGAGAACTATTTTTAAGGCCGGTATAAAAACAACATTTTTCAAGGACGCTGTTAAAACAACCATTTTCAAGGACAGTGAAGAACCACCTACTCTAAAAAATGGTTTAAAAACCAACTATGCTCAAAGACGGTTTTAAACCAACTATTCTCAACTATGAACGGTATAAAAAACAACTGTTTTTTAAGGACAGTAAAAAAACCAACTGTTTTCAAGGAGGGTATTAAACCAACTGTTTTCAAGGACGGTATAAAAAACAACTTTTTTCAATGACAGTATAAAACCAACTGTTTTCAAGGCCGGTATAAAAACCAACAATTTGAAAGAACGGTATAAAAACTTACATGCAAATCTTTAAACCTTACCCGAGAAGATGAAGGTCAAATTCTTCATCGCTGTCGTTGTTTCTATGACGATAATGCTTCATTACACCAACATTTGATTGGTGGGAACTAAATCACGTGACAAATCAATTATATCCAATCAAATTAATCCAATTATGTAACACTGATTCTGATTGGCTGTTAAATAATTGAAATAAAGTAGTTCCTGTCACATTAATTTGAAATTATGTGTCATTATTTTACCATTATTGATTGGAAAAAATAATCCCCATCCGAGGTTAGAAAAAAAATGATTAAGCACCGTATCACTTTTGTAATCTCGGGAACGCTGAGTTGATGATAAATTAACGAAATAACGATAGATACACTCTGTGTTTGAACTTACAAAGTTATTGAAAAACTTAAAATGACGTCACTAGTTTTTGTTTACAATTTTTCACATCCGCGGAAATAGTCCAACCCGAATTTCTCTAAAAAGTAATAAAAAATGTGGAAAAAAGTTCGCGAAAAAGCAAAAATACGTATTTGTTCAGCGTTTTTACACGTTTAAAGGAGTTATGAAGTATAGCATAAGCGATTAAAACATGGAAACACAATAAATAATGTTAGACATTATATCAGACAGTTCATGTCTAAAAATGACTTCGACGGTTCATGGAAGAGCCAAGTTATGTGTTTAAGAATATAAGAACCATCAATACAATTATAGCGACTATTACAGATAGAAATACAATAATTATTCATATACTATTTTAAAGGGAAAATGTGGTTATTAACAAACAGTTTTTGGCAAGTCTATTACACATGGGTATCGATGGTACCATCATAAACAATTTCTGTTTCATTTCTTATCAGTTGGGTTCATTTATGTAAATTTTGACATAAATGGTAAACTTTTCCCCTGTTTTTTTATGTTCTTTTCTCATTAAACCACAAAAAGACATGTGAGGTTTTAGTGTTAATTCAGAATTAAAACAACAAATGATTGATAATTGTTTCCAAGCCAAATGAAAGAAAAGGAGATCACTTGTCATAAGAATTCATAATAACATTACTAGACGGTCTGAACTTCTGAAGAGGAAGACATGCTGTTGACGTCATCTAACGTCAACAATAATCTCGTGGTAAACGTTATTTCACGATAAAGATAATCTCGTGTTATTGCTAAGATCTCGTGGTTAACGTTGTTTCACGATAAATATAATCTCGTGTTATTGCCAAAATCTCGTGGTATACGTTATTCATGGAAGTCATTATTCCATGTAGAACAAAACAGTTTCATCATTTGCATTTGTACATACATGTATTTAATGATTGCATGTTATTCGAAAATATAGAAGAGATCAATGAACACTCCAATGATTGGAATGTACATACATTGTATACTGTTTTAGCTGCAATCACATTATATACATGCGTTATGCGAAATAAGACTATCCGAATATATTTGCTATCCGAAATCAGATTGTCCAAATATAAGATCTATCCGAAATGAGTTATCCGAAATATGATCAACCATAGTATCTGATTCAATCTGATTAAAACCCGATCTAAAATTTTACACTCGCATACTCGCTAATTTAGATCTGGCCTTTTCCAAACGAAGGTCACGTTCAGGTGACCTTTTCTCATCGCAATATTCATGACGAAATTGTTATGATACGTAACTTGTTTACATTGCCTACGTCACCCAATTTGAATAATACTGCTGTTAAATAAGCATGCAAACCTTGTTCTAAAAATAGAAATTACGAAATCAAAATGTGTTTAATAGTGTTTTGTCTAGATGACAGCTACGCATTGATTGGTCGACACAAAGTTCATCTCGACATGACCTTCCACGGAGAAAGTAGGGAGCCTGTACGACAACGCTCTACAGGATATCTGTTTACGGAGAGTGTATCTGTATCATTCAATCGTACTTTCCCAAATTGGGATGAAAACACTAATTTAAAGTCATAAGGTGACCATTTTGAAGGGGGGGGGTAAGACATGTAAAACCACGAAATTGACCAGTAAAGGATTAAACGTATCCTACCACATTTAATAAGAAGTACCTAAGTTCTTAAGATACGTCATTGCTGTGCTATGTCCATATACATGTAGAAGAATATAATTTTTCATCGAATACCAGAGTTTTGGTACGTCAAACCATTAGAACAATGCGAACGTTTTACTTTTTCCATCAACAACATTAAAATTCTCTCCTTAACTTAACGGCATACACTATTTTTACTTAGAATGTTTATTGTTAAACATTCTACAAGACATTTTACCACCTATTTTCGTAGATGACCTTTACCAGATCGCCGCCAGCATCAACCAACAGTCCAGGATATATTTTCAACCATTATCAGTCAATTAACGTTAATTAACATTCGGTACCTAGCTCATTCTATGTGTAGGTGGGTGAACTGTTTTAGAAAATAACCAATAACTCAAAGAAACAAACTCAGTACTTGTCGATTTATCACAAAAATGCAAACAATGTTGAATTGCCTCGTAAAGCACTACACTTTTATCATTAAATTCAATGATGTCATTTTTGTGAAGGAGAGTGTCAGTAAGGTGTTACATATAGTCCGTATTTTCAGATAGTATGTTAACATTATGTAACCATGTTCCACTGACATTTAGCACAATGTCTACGCCTCATGGCTCTTAACATTAAAAACAGATAATTTTAAAACACTAACCCTAAAATTTGGTTTTAATCTCCCAGTGGCAATTACTTTGCAACGGTTAGTTTCAAGGCGAGAACCCACCAGGCTTTTGTGTTCGTTACTCGTTAGTGGCTTTTATAACAAAAATATAAATCTAAAATGCCTGTTTGGTAGGTATTGTTGACTGTGACATGCCTGCTTACAACTTATCATTAAAAATAAAGCTATTGCGTCATTTGTGAAACTGAGACGACTCTAGTGTCATAGTTCCAATGTTGTCTTGTGAATTAAATATGCTACGGTTATAATCATATACGTTAACACATGAAAATCTGTCTAGACAACGGCAAAACTAATTGAACATCACGCAATAATAAATAATATTTTTCTTGTATGCTTTCCTGTGAAACATGAAGGATTGAGGGATCAACTTACTGGACAAAATAGGAGAGTGAAAACTAAGTATATATGTGTTTTTCACTGCATTTAAATATCTATAAGACTTCATGTTTTATGGGTGTATGTTTTACCGATGACTGTCAAAGTTTGACAGAATTCGCTGTTTCACTGCAGTGAAATATTAAAGCAGCGTCATGTTTAAGCAGTACATAGTTCAACAATAACTGTCGAGTTTTGATAGAAGCATGCAAATAGCGATGACTGAAATCCATATAATTATGGTCAATAAACTTAGTTCGATGCCGTTCGGGCTAACTAACGCACCACGTTTTTTAAGTAAAAATAGACGCTGTTTATCAATACAGTATAGGTACACTGTATTAACATAAGAAAACTTTACGCATTATTTTTTACAGTTCTCGCTAGCACTTTCACAAAAATGCATTGCACAATTGACCAAATTGATATTACCCCATAGCCATGGCTACCCAAATTTGTAAAAGACTATCAAAGATTTTTAAATGAGGCCAAACTGGCGATCAAAAGTTAGGTTATAGGTGTTTATATGGATGCTTATCAGATGGTTTCAATATCAGATTAAATCACGTACTCTTTGTTTGATAAAAAAATTATGTTAACAAGATATGTTGACCATCACATTGATATGACCGTAAATCATTAGAATTGTTAAGTATTGCAACTTTTAACGGGTCAAATAAAACTTACAATCTAGTTGAAGTATTGGGATATAAGTACTTATTCTGTGCAACATAATTGTGAAATTTAGAAGCCTAGATGCCTAAGTATGTAGTATTTATTCATTAATTATTGTTGTTTAGTGTCAAACAAATCAACTTTAAGGTCCAGGTTGCGATCCCCCGTACAAAGTATTTGTCGATGCATAGTGAAACTACTGCCATGTCCAGAAAGAACCTATAGACTTCTCCCATTAATACAGATCAGTAAACAATCACATTTATTATAAAAACAATAACATTGTCTGCTCGCATAGTATGACAAATTATCAGTATAGTATTACAGCAAATGATCAGGCTAGAGTGCGCCTAGTGTAGAAATGTGCGTTACATGTTCTAGCGTATGGGCGAAAATAATTTCAGTAAACTTCGGGCATTTACGTGACCTAGATAATTACACGAAATTCACAACCGTAAAACATCGGGCATTTACTATAATCCGAAAATGCACGAAGTACATATTCATCATCGGATATAAACGTAACCACCGATAATAAACGAAGTTCATTAACCCTTAGAGATCAGATTGGCGGATAAGATTACCAACATATTACATATTTATTTTACTAATGGCATGTCACTTCTGCTACTATTAAAATGTATTGTGTTAAATTCTATGCATTGAAACATGTTTTATTTATAAAAAGACAAACTATGTATCAACCTTTTGTGTGAACGTTGATCTACGGAACCTAGATACTAGTAAATGCATTTTAACCTATATATGCTTAATCAAAGAACTATTATGTTTTTCAACCCACTCATTAGTCTACACTTCAATAATGTACATATACATGTATATGGCAAATAAAGTAGAGCAATACGATAAACTGATTGCACAGAACAAAAATGTATTTACAAATCAGAAATACTTTTGGTACACAAACAAATCAAATATGACATGTAGTTTAAACCACATTTTGTTTCTTTGTTGGGTTTAACGCCGTAGCAACACATTGTATAGGTCATAGATGGGAGTCAGTTCACCTACTCACTCCCCCTGGAAAGGCTAAATGTCTGGGTTTAGCTGTTAACCAACTACTTAGCGCATACTTTCGTCAGTGACTGACAGCTGCCCTACATAATTAAAAATCTTGGGTAGGAGTGAGAAAGGCCGTAGAAATAATTTCATGACCAAGCTCCACGAAAGTATGCCCCGCCCGGAAATCGAACTCACGACCCCTCGATCAGTAGACTTGTGTGCTACCAACTGAGCTAGACGGGCGGCTAAACCACACTTAAGTTTTAACTTTAATACAGACAGTATCCACCAACTTGACATTTAAAAACCCTTAAAACGACTCTTGTTGAACCTCATTTTTCACAACCCGTGTTTTTCACAACTTGTGAAAAACGCGTACGTATTTTTCACAACTTGTGTGAAAAACACGTTAGCAAGCAAATTTCATACGAGCATAGAAACGCATTTTTCACAACATCAAATCTGGCGAAAAAAATGTTTGAAAAATTTGAGTTTTTTGGTACTAACGCATTTTTCACACATGTAAATTTTTATCGCCAGCTGTAAGTAAGTAAGTGAGTTATTTATTTTCGTGACATGTGTTATGACAATATTACAAACATGAAAACAACATGAAGAGTAATTACAGATAAACACCCGACCCAATGGGTGTAAAATCCGCAGCCTTTAAAAAGACAAATTTTGTGAAAAATGAGGTTCAAAGTTTGTTACAACCTGTTTTGTAATAAAAACCCGAATTGTAAAAATTATTACAAAACAGGTTATAACAAACATACAAACGCGTTTTGTAATAAAAACCCGAAATGTAATGAAATGGCTAGTTGTATTAATTTTATTATAAAATATAGTACACTACATTTTATCGGTAAAGAAAGAAAATAATGTTTAACAAGCAAACATAAATGTTCAAATAGACAAATTACTTACATTTCGCAATGTTAATTTGAAGATTTCTACAGAAAAACAAGTTGTCATATTTTATTGCAAAAAGAGTTATTACAAAAGTGGTTGAACTTACCAACCGATTTATTATAAACTTTTGTTACAATTAGGGGTTTTATCACAAAACGGGTTTTAACAAAAGTTGAAAAAAAACACGAGCGTAATTTTACAGGTTGTGAAAAACACGTTTGTGAAAAATGAGGTTTAATGTTGAACCTCATTTTTCACAGAACGCGTTTTTCACAACCTGTGAAGAACACGTTTGTGAAAAACGAGGTTCAACATGGCAAACTTGTTCAATTCTGGAATCTATCGCCCGCCTCGAGGTTTTATCAGCACACTTTCACAGCAATTTTGTTACTATTCATACAACATATGAATTCCAGTATTGAGCGACGGTAAAAAATCTGACAATGAAATCTTACCTCTGAAATTGACCACTGTGTTACAATTCACAAAATATAACTCACATATTTGCATAAATAAAACTACAATGACCTTTACTTTTATATATCAATTACATAAGCTATAATCATATTCATTTAAGTTTAATATGCATGCATCTTCCCAACATGTAAACCTTTTTTTACCAACGGTATATCTTACCAAAACATAAAATACTGTATAGAATCTTCATGTTGCCATCTAATAAATAATAAATAAATATAAGTGTCAGGGCGGATAATGGGTTATGTGCTTCATGCGTCATGCCCCAAGAGTCGCTAGTTTGAATCCCTCTCCCTCCTCCACTTAAACGACTAAGGCTTGATAGAAAGTGCTATAAACATAACATATTACCATGGATATTCGCGCTGTTACATGTACAAGGGAGCGTAACGTAGGATGCTGGGAAATAAGTGTTCTTAGAAGCATTAGAATAATAACTCTGCATAGCAATGAAAATGTTGCTAAGTGTGCTTTAGCAGCTGCTATGGACCTCAAGGCGGTTGATTCGGATGTGAAACTTGTTAATACGGAAATTATAACAGTACCATGGGGCATGTGTGCTTACTATGTTCCTTAAGATGACTTCTCTATGTGCTAAAGTGGTTCCTTGAACGTAAAAATGGTTAAATAAGGCACAACTCTGGCTGGTTGAAGACCTTAGAGTGGTTGCGACATCGTGCGTCTACGTGCGACGTTAACCATCTAAATAAAGTATTTGAATAAAAACTGAAACATTAATTTTGTTTATCATAATATACTTTAAATATAATATGATATTGACCCATGTTATGAAAATTGCGTTAGGACTAAAAATAAAAAAATATGTCTAACGTAGTTTTCACATTGCTCATTTGTGAAAAACGCGTACGCAATTTTCACCACTTGTAAAAAATACTAACGTGTTTTTCACAAGTTGTGAAAATTGCGTACGCGTTTTTCACAAGTTTTGAAAAACACGGGTTGTGAAAAATGAGGTTCAACAACTCTTCTTACGTGAGGATAAAACTATGTCACAACACGTTCAAATACTCAGTAATATTTTCTATTTCATGAAAAACTGTTCACCATAAAGTTGACTTTAAAAACAATAACTAAAGGAAAATGCTTGAATGTAAAACACAAACTCATTAATAATTCAAATATTGTCAATGACAAAATATACCATAGCAACACTGATTGCATTGCTTTCGCTGTGTCTCTTTTTGTCCAATATCAACAGGCATCAGCCGCCTGGTTAGCTCATTCGTTAGCACCCAGGTTTACTGACCGGGGAATCGCGGGTTCGATTCCCGGGCGGGGCACACTTTCGTGGAGCTTGATCATGAAATTAATTCTACGGTCATTCTCCCTCCTATCAATAATTTTTAATTATGTAGGGCAGTTGTCAGTCACTGACGAAAGTATGCGCTTAGTAGTTTGTTAACAGCTAAATCCAGAGATTTAGCCTTTCCAGGAGCAGTGAGTAGGTTGACTGACCGCCGTTATATGACCTATACAATGTGTAGCTACGTCGTTAAAACTAACAAAAACAACCAAAAAAGCAGCTGATTTCAATACTCACTGCAGTACTTCAGTTCTCACAATCGGAAAAATATATCAAAACTTTTGTATGAAGATTATCGAACAAATATCTAAATACAGTTAAAAACAATTTAACAATGAAATGATAGTAGTCACGTGATCAACAAACCCATATGACGTCACTTATAAGTGTGTAGTAGTAATTTGTACTTACAAATAGATAGCACAATCAAATCAGAGGTGAATTAATAACGAATCATCATTGTTAAATTGCATTTTAGGTAATTTTATTGCATGTTTTTGTTTGCTGCAAATATGATACCACTTTTCTGCGACATTAGAAAACCACCCATTCTAAAGAAATGCAACATACATTGAAAGAAACAAATATTTAATCTGTAGAAGATGGTCAACAGAGTATAGATGTAGATAGTATTGATTGCCGAGGTAATTGACACCATAAAATATCGATCAATCTATATTATACCTTCTATTGTTGTTGCTGGAATGTTAACAACAGTTTAAAACACCATTATCTTAATGTTTCATTCACATAACAACGTTATACTAGATATTGGTAAATTTTGTTCAACTACCAGTGGCGCTAACATTTACCTCGCTGATTTCAATACTCGATTAATGATTTATAACAAACACACTGTAGTGAGTATTTAATTCAGCGGCGTTATTGTTTATCGCACTTTTTGTATACACTGTACCGTCGCAATATGTCGCAACGCCGCATTATGTCGCAATTGACGCAAAATGTCGCAATGTCGACGCATTATGTCGCAATCGACGCGATACGTCGAGAGGTAAGACAGTAAAATCAGAGCTTAAACGAAATTATATAAAAATGCATCCTGTAGTTTGCTTATTTCAGGATCTGTCTTAGTAAAGTTGCATTTATAAGTTGTTAAGATATGATGTGTAACAAAATTTATAATAGCGACATTTTGCGTTAGGGGTTGCGACATATTGCGTTAGTCCAAAAATTTGCGACATTTTGCGTCAGCGTTGCGACATTTTGCGCGAGACGATTGCGACATATTGCTTCGATTGCGACATAATGCGTCGACATTGCGACATTTTGCGTCAATTGCGACATAATGCGGCGTTGCGACATATTGCGGCGGTACATTCACGTTATCATATGAAAATTGAAAATAAAATGTTCTATGTAAATATCAATCTCCGTAAACAGATATCCTGTAGAGCGCTGTCGTACAGGCGAGTGAAAATATATTCTTAAATTTTATTCACCTGACAGTGGCGCATACATTTACCCCGCTGTTTTTAATACTCGATATTTGTTCGATAATTTTCGTACATGTACAATTTTATTGATCCTGAGCACAAAACCACTGCAGTGTGAATTTAGATATGCGGAATTAAAATTGACATTTTTTTTGGTGGGGGGGGGGCGTTAACGCCGTAACCTATTGTATAGGTCATATAAAGGCGGTCAGTCAACCTACTCACTGTTCCTGGAAAGACTAAGTCAACCAACTACTAAGCGCATACTTTCAGCTGCCCTACATAATTAAGAATCATTGGTAAGAAAGAAAATGACCGTAGGAATAATTTCATGACCAAGCTCCACGAAAGTATGCCCCGCCCAGGAATCGAACCCACGTCCCCTCGATCAGCAGATTTGCGTGCTACCAACTAAGCGACATGATTTTTAAAAAATAACCTGGCTGCAGACATTAATGTACTTTGTGTCTTCCGTTATATGAATACATACGATGCGCAAAAAGTCATGTTCTATTACATGGCCGGCAGCCTCTTGTTTTTACATTAAAAAATCACAGACAACAACAAGAAAAATCCTCAGAGTTTCGTAAAGACAAATAATACGTTTTCAGCAAATTACAGACTAAAGCTTCGATCTATTAGTTGGGTGTGATCCGAAATGTTAGGCTGAATATAGCTTGGTAAGGGAAATTGAATGATTCTTTAAGAAAAAAGTCTAGTAAAGTGCCACCACGATCCTGCAACCTGTGAGCATTATGTATTGTTAAACACCTTTAACATACGATTTCTAAATTTCCGATTGTTTGGCACATTTTTGTAATCATAGACGTTTTAACTTGGGTGACTATTTTGTAGTTTCCTAATATGGCACAGTTACAGAACGGTGCGGAACCAATACTGTTGTAAATTTGTTATAACCGTCTGGTGCTCTTCTCGAAGGTTCTATCAATGAAGCAACAAAAATCACGTGATAGTTTTAGGTCAATTAAGACGTAATATAGTATGCTTGAAGTAATGGGAAGGTTCCGTGTAGTCAAATAATTAACTTTACGACGTCTGAGATATACAGACTTTATCTCCGTATACTGCACATTCAACTTTGAAATAAGTTTTAATAGCTATACATGGACCAGGGATTCTATATAACAGGGATTTGTAACGAAGTGCTTTTTCGAATTTTCACGGTCGTCACTGTCTATAACTGGCTGAAGCAGGCTGTACTAACTATTCCAAAGTTTAAAAACTTGATTTATGTTTTTGTACATGTCTTCGATGCCACTTGTGAACGTTTCTGAAGTTTTTGACACAAAATTGTTGCAGTTATGACTGAAAATATGACTTTAGGTGATGTAAAATGGGGCTAAAAATGGCAGATTGGCGGGAAAATGCATTATTTTGTGAAACAGTCTGTGAGCGTAATTTACCTCAAAATCCTCTAGAAACACAATTTTCTTAACATTTATGTCAATACCATACTGGTACAAAATTTCATGTGAATATAGTTATATAAACTTGTTATACTTGTTTTCCGTATGGGCCGAAATAATAGCGACGACAGTGAATTTGATGAAAATCTATTACATTTACTTATCGTTACAAAACTCTGTTATATAGAATCCCTGAAATGGACACTTGTATTGTTTAGGTGAAATATATATTATACTTTCTTTGTGGAAACAGTCCTCTAATGTTAGGACACACTAGAGCTGTCGTCGATTCCAACGACATCGCTGTATCGTCGATATTCATCTTCCGATCAATAATCGATATGCATTTTGAAATATAGATAATATATAATATAGGTAAATATATAAAAGTCACTACTCTATGACAAATTTGTGCGACAAATCTTCTATCGTAAGCGGAAACAGGTGCGCTGTCATAATTTGAACTGATAGGTCTAAAACATAGACGGCACTGTCATTGAGAAAATAGTTCTAATCCACAGAAGGTTCATGACAAATGAGTTTATGACAACATAAATGGTCTGCATAGTTCTGCAGTAAGGGAATCGATAATAATTATATTCGTGTATCGTCGATATTTATTTCTCGACATATCGATATCGTCGATACGCTTCGAGCACAATCAATGACAGCTCTAGGACACACGCTTACTGTACGGATACGTCAAGAGTGGTTTACGACGTTACACTGGTAATCATTGGATTACCAGCTCTACATTAGTTTAACTCAAGCCCTAAACCAAGCACGTTGTTTCCTTGAGCTAGAAACTTTACCTTAGTATGTTATCTCCCTTTTAGTTGATTTATAGAAGGACCAAAGGGAGGTAACTAGAAAACTAAAACCATCGACACTCAATTTAGTTTGGACAGTACATGTCTACAGATATTAATCCGCCAAAACTCACACGGTACCTTAAAGTGAAACAGACATTTGTCTTTTCAATATTAGAATTAAATACTTAGACTGTTGCAGAGTAACCTCTTTTTGATGCAGTCATCTGAAGTGTGATGCTTATATAATCCTTTTTATCGCCAGACAGCTTGTGTAAAAAGACCAGCTGTTGAAAGTGTCTCATGTCGGTTTAAGTTATGATTAAAAGTCATGAAACTGTCTGGGGTTCACTGTTAATTGAAATAGTTGACTTCATTAAGGGGCAGACAAATATTGTACGACATGCAGTTAGAATATATAAACTGTGGTACATGCCTTGCATAAAGAATACTAAATAATATAGCTAAGGGACTAATTGACTAATGGGAAAACATTTTGGCGAGATCTACTGACTTAGCTGTACTAAGCTCTAAATATATATATGAACAATCGATGGCATATTATTGAGACCTGCTATATAAGGGGAGTTAACTGTGAGAATTCCTGCATTCAGAATTACCCTGAAAGCATTTCATTGTCATGACTTTATTATCTTAAAATCTTGAATAATTGTATATTTCTTATTTGCTTTGTCCTTTAATTAGGGACTTTTTTTAGTTATCTTTCCTTGATAAAATCTGAAGCAATCCAATTGGTAAGTAGGTCCTAACAGTTGAAATCCTCGGATTTTATTATTGAATTCCTATGTAAGGATAACAAAATATTTCATCTGATATCTTTCTTGTTAAATAAGATATTTACAGTAGTGGTGAAATTTAGATAGTTCTTTACCCTTAAAAATACTTAGCTTTAATTTCAAACAAATTAAAAGATTTACAAAAAAGTTATTTAAGATTAATTTTGACAAATTGACATTGAAAAGTAAGGGTAAAATCCAAGTAACCCAGCTAATTAGACCTACCTATCTGAAGAGTATACAAGGGGAAATAACTGACTAAGGTCCTTATATATAAACGATAGTAATGTTCTGTGTAACCGACCCTGAATAAGGATTGTATATAATAACAGACCCAAATAGATGTTGCGTAAAACCTTTACCATTTGGGACATTATGTCTTTTCACGAGCAATATAAATAAATCACGGATATTGTCGGAATAAGCCGACTCGATTTGACTCGGAAATGTAAACGCTAGAACATTCCAAAATATTAAATCAATCTCTGCCAAACATTAAAGGCAACTGAATTAGTCTCGCAATGGCATAAAATGAGCAAAAATCCAAATAAACACACCATTTCCGTGGTTTAGATTTCTTTCCGCGGATTAAAATCGTTGGATCTTTTTTGCAGAGTTTTTTGAAGATTTTTTTATCGAGCTTTCAATCTTATCTCATTAGATAAAAATCGATCCAAGAAACTTAATTACGTGTTTAGCGCCCTGGCCGAGAGTTTCCGTGAAACAATTGCAATGCCAACCACAAATAACCATTCAATTTAAAGCTATTCGCTCGGAGAATTGGTTAAATATCTTTTGCCGCTGTTTGCAATTGTGTTAAGAAAATAATCTCAATATACGAGTATTAAAGCAATCTGCAGAAAAAAATGTGAGAAATATGGAATAATTGTCACAAAAATCACATTAAAATCATCTAAACCGTTACTAACGTGGTAAAATCGTATTAAAATAATTACCATCTTTTACAAATGTAAAAATGTACTTATCTCATAAACTCGATCTGAAAATAGAAACTACTAAATCACAATCCTAAAATTAATAGTGCTTCGTCTAGCTAAAAGCTACGCATGGTTGGCATAAAGGTTATCTGAACATGACCTATTGTGCAAAGTTGAAAGATCCTATGACAGCTGTCTACATGATATCTGTCGGTGGTCTACAGGATATCTGTCAGCGGTCTACATGATATCAGTCAGCGGTCTACAGGATATCTGTCAGTGCTCTACAGGATATATGTCAGCAATATACAGGATATCTGTCAGCGGTCGACAGGATATCTGTCAGTGGTCTACAGGATATCTGTCAGCGGTCAACAGGATATCTGTCAGCGGTCAACAGGATATTTGTCAGTGGTCTACAGGATATCTGTCAGTGGTCAACAGGATATCTGTCAGCGGTCAACAGGATATCAGTCAGCGGTCTACATGATATCAGTCAGCGGTCAACATGATATCTGTCAGCGGTCTACAGGATATCTGTCAGCGGTCTACAGGATATCTGTCAGCGGTCTACAGGATATCTGTCAGCAACCTACAGGATATCTGTCAGCGGTCTACAGGATATCTGTCAGCAGTCTACAGGATATCTGTCAGCGGTCTACATGATATCTGTCAGCAGTCTACAGGATATCTGTCAGCGGTCTACATGATATCTGTCAGTGGTCTACATGATATCTGTCAGCGGTCTACATGATATCTGGCAGCGGTCTACCGGATATCTGTCAGCGGTCTACATGATATCTGTCAGCAGTCTACAGGATATCTGTCAGCGGTATACAGGATATCTGTCAGCGGTCTACCGGATATCTGCCAGCGGTCTACAGGATATCTGCCAGCAGTCTACAGGATATCTGTCAGCGGTCTACATGATATCTGTTTACGGAGAACTTGAAATCTGTGAAGAGGTAGCTTTATATAAAACATGTTCTTTCTGACAATAATTCTGATGGAATCTGTAATGTGATCCTTCAAACTTTGACATCAAACGAGAGTTAACAGAAAAAATCTATTTAATACTTGAGTCGAGTAATCTTTCTCTACAAATCTCAGGGAAAAATGTTGCACTTTGAAATATTCCTCGGATTTTTTGGTGTTTTTTGTTCACATTGTTTTTGACTTAGAGTTCCAAAAGGTCAGAGTGAATGCATAACAGTCCTACAGCCTATGTTTTTTTGTTGGGTTTAACGCCGCAGCAACACATTGTATAGGTCATATAATGGTGGTCAGTCCACCTACTCACTCTTCCTGGAAAGGCCTAATCTCTGGATTTAGCTGTTAATCAACAACTAAGCGCATTCTTTTCATCAGTGACTGACAACTGCGCTACATAATTAAGAATCATTGGTAGGAGGGAGAATGGCCGTAGAAATAATTTCCTGACCAAGCTCCACGAAAGTATGTCCCGTCCGGGAATCGAACCCACGACCACTCGATCAGTAGACTTGCGTGCTACCAAGTTAGCAAGCCATACAGCCTATGTGATAAGTACTTCAGTATACTACAACTCACAAGTTGATTGATATTGTCATTGGCGCATACATTAGTCTGTTTAAATACTTACTATAGTCCTTCTCTACTAATTATCAATAATAAATTTACACGTATATTTTTATGTATTCAATGGGATTTTCGAATAAATAACGAATATTTACACCAGAAGGGTTAATGTAAGCGGCACTGACAGTGATTTGTTTGCCCATGCAAAAATTGTCATTGCATTAGCTGGCAAATATGTTCAACAGATTGACTAAAAGGTACATATTTCGCAGGCGACATTGCTATGTAAAATGAAGGGATATACTCTGTACATGTAACAAAAATTTCTACCTAACACTCTGCATGATTGATCTTTCAGTGACTGACAACTTCCCTAGCGAAAGAATGACCATCAATATAGAAGGCTAGAGAACCCTGAATAAAATATACCATAGATATAAATTAAACAGACCAAGATTCTAACATAGAACGTACCACATATGTGTCAAGCAACAATCAGTCGAATGAAAACATAATTGGTAAAAAGCAACAGAGTATTTTTGATGCAACAAAACTATGACCTTTTAGTCGGTATTTAATTCGAAAGAAGAATCACACGTGATCAATGTATCAAACATTTGAAAAACGAAGTGACGCCACGTGTGGCAGGTCAGACTATTTGTCAAACACGCCATTTTTACACAAAATTATTTCCCCGTCCTAACCCATTCATTTAGTTGACGAGGAATTCGTTTTTTTTCTCTTTGCGTGGTTAGAACATGTTTGTTCCAGATCCTGTTTTTACTTCATTTCACTTCCCAAGGTTTTTTGTTGTCTTTTTTCTCATTAGCATAGAGAAAAAAAATGTTTTTTGCTTCATTTTTCCATTAAATGGGTCGCGACACAATAAAAAAAATGAAAAATTCAATTTTGTTTAAGTGGAGCACAATTATTTTAACCCAGCACTGTCATTCACAAAGTTGAGGAAAATTAATTTGATTGATGGAGTGTTGAAATATATATGAAGTTTTTTTTCATTTCAGTAAATAACTTTGTTGGTTCCAGACATCGGAATGATATTAAATAAATATATAGTCTTTAATGTACAGGATAGTGGTTGTATTAAACAACTGCACCAACCAATCAAATTTGGTTACGTCACTAGGGGGTGGGGTAAAGTCCGTATGTGCAAGTTTCGTAGAACTTTTCTATTCAGGAGTAGAATTAATTATATTTTTGATACGAGTAATTAGTATACAATCGATACGATACGATATTACATCATGAAATAAGAAACTAGATCGACACCATACGAATCAACACGATACGGAACGGCTATAAAAAACCAAAACGATATGACATGGTGCAATTTGTGATCAAAACATTTATTTTGTGAATATTGAAATTAAAATTCTACTTTCGGTTTCGGTCTACTTTCACTTTGAAAATTAATGCATGAAAAAAATTAGTAAAATAAATTTGAAAAAAAAATGTTTTTATGTTATGATTTATTTGAAATTATATAAAACACATTTGTTTTAGTTAAATGATTGCAATAACCTCCCTTTGGTTCTTTTATAATTCAACTAAAAGGGAGATAACATAACCTTATTTTTCGAACTGAATTTGCAGGTTCGGAACACTTCTGATTCATGTGCTTACCACTAGTTGCATTGTGGGACGGTATGACTAAAACACGCAATGGAGAATTTTGGGCGAAATGAATCAGACATTTGCAAAAATTGAGATTTAATTGTAGCCTCTGCGACAAACTTACTGCATCACTAAAGTGCACGTCTTTGCAATCAATAGACCGCGCCTATAATTATATTAAGGATACAATTTTTATAAAACTAAAATAAAAATAACATTATCGTCATACAAATAGTCAATACCAACAATGTATTGATCAGGAACATCAGACATTTTATCGACTGTTTGTATACACTCTATACACAACCATGTTTACATTGTACATGTATTATTTATTTTAGACACGTGTCTATTTCTATACCGACATTACTGAGTCACGTGTCAGATTCCTTTAAGTTGGAATAGTAAACAAAATCACGTTTGAAAGAGTTAATACAATGATGCATTGAAAAAGCTTTTCATTAGAAATGTTATTTTGTAAATACAGTAAAACGCATCTAGTAAGACCACTTATCGGACTGGTCAAAACTGGTCTTAATTACGGGGTGGTCTGATTTCTCAGTTTGGTCAAAATTTACGTATAGGGTATTTTTGAGTTCTGCTAATTTTGTATATGAGAGGAAAATTAATATATGTGAATCAAATAAAACATTTATTTCATATTTATAACATAACTTTATTTATTGCAATAAATTCAAATTTAAAATTCAAAAATTATCTCTCTCCTTAGATTGTCTAGCTTATTTCGTTTGGAAGTCAGGCTTTCAACCATGGGGACCACAAATAAAATGCTACATTCATTCTAAGTGAACACGGGTCGGTAACGTAGCAATCTCATAAAAACCCGATCTAAAATTTTCCACTGGCCTACTCGCTAATTGTGTACGTCAATGCTCTAAAGGCTATCTGTTTACGGAGATTGGTAACGTAGTTGGTAGTGCGCCTATATTTCGAACCTAGTGTCACAAAGGGGAAACGGGTTTAAATCCCACCCGGGGAGGTTATGCCCTTCCATGAAAAATTGACAATAATGTCAATTTTCCTCCATAAATTAGGTATGTGTAGAAGTTTCTGGCCTTGTGGAAGGGTAGGTGAGCACTGTTTATTGACAAGGGTCCAGGAGCGAGGTAAGGTTCACTGGACTCCGTAAAATAACCTAATATTTGTGTTGACACAGCATTAAACCCAGTATAAATACATTATAAATATATTTATTTGTGAGAGGCATTAGGCAATGTACATTGTATATAATTTAAGGTACTTATTCACAGATTTACCTTTAATGTCAACTTTTCTGAAACTATAGAAATTGTATGGAAACATTTTTTTGAAGCAGGAAATAAGTGTTTAGACAAAAACAATTTCAGTGCAAATAGACATTCAACTACAAATGATGGTGATTCAAGTAGTAAAAATCTACCCCGTATGTCACGGAATAGACAATTTTAGTGCATTTTTGTGACCTTTATTGTGTATATCTTGCAATCTATAGGTCAGTTTGTCTTAAATTTTAAGACCTACCCTTTGACACAATTACAGACACTGAATGATATTTTGAAAATATAGAAAAATCTTAACAAAATCTGTGAACTAGTACCTTTAAGAGTGAATCTAATTTCGGGGTGGTTGGCATGGCAGGATTTTACTCCATACGAAATACATATAATCGGCTAAGCCAAGATAAAGGGTACCTCTTCAGTCTCACATAGGCCAATTTTCAGACCCCACCAGAGTGCAGAATCTTTTAAAGTAATATACAGACATGTCTATTAGGCACTAATTTCCAAAAGATCTTGGATGGAACATGTAGAACAAAAAAGTTAAGAACGGTTGAATAGATGTACCCAAGGGGCCTACGGACTCTACATGGTAATTTATATCACCACACAAAAAAATAGAAAGATGTATATTTCTTATAAAAAATTTGTTATTTAGTTTTATAAACATGTACTTTAAATTTTTGAAGAGAATCCACGCCCACTCTCTCCTTGTCTGCAACATTTACCAAGGTCAAAAGTGCAAATACCCCAAAATACACAGGAAATGTTAAGTTTCAATTTACATATAGATGAGAAAAAAGAAACAAAACTGATTTTTTATATTTGAAAGTATTCGAAGATGTAGACAACACATTTAGAACATATTTGATATGAATAATATGGTTTTGCTGACCCTAAAAAGAAAATTAAATTATATAATTGGAAGCCAGGGCTACGGACTCTACACGGTAATTTATATCACCACTAGAAAATTTAGAAAGATGTATATTTCTTATAAATGATTTATAAATAAGTTTGATAATTATGTTTTTATCAATTTGGAAGTGAATCTACACTGACTCTCATTGTTTGCAACATGTTTGTTTGTTTTGGTTTTACGGCGCACCAACACAAAAAGGCCATATCGCGCCGAAAGCAATCAATGATACTATTAATTCTAACGAAAATAATGATGTAAAGCTCTATATCTTATTATTAACATTTATTTCTTTCAAAAAGTTAAGTATCGCATATGATGATACAGATTCAAAAAGTTCTTTAAGTGAGTTTACTTTAAAATGTTTGTCACGAATGTATTTAAGATCCGACAGTCAAGAAGAACGTGTTTTACATTGAAATGCTCGTCACATGGTATACATTTAGGTGCTTCCTCTCTTTTGAGAAGGTATGAATGTGTTAATCTGGTATGACCAATTCTACATCGCGTAATCACTATTTGATCTCGGCGATTAGAAAATATTGTTTACGAAGATGAACCAAGGGTTGGCTTTATTTCATGTAACTTATTAAATACAGCATGATTCCACATTGTTTGCCATTTTGACTTAATTAAAGAATTTATCGAACATTTGAAGTCGCTGCTTGGTAATTTGATATCTACTGGTTGAAGGTTTAAAGATTCTTTAGCTAAAATGTCTACTTTTTCATTTCCACGTATACCAATATGACTTGGTATCCAGCAGAGGTGTACTATTTTAGATTTCAGTATTTCATGTAATCTTAATTCCATATTTTTAATAAGTATATTGTCTGAACTACGATTTTTATGGCCGTTAATACAGATAGAGAATCTGAGAAAATAATAAAATTGTTAATAATACTATTTGATATGTATGATAAAGCAAGATCTAATGCTTTGACTTCGGCTGTAAATATGGATGCCTGATCAGGCAATCGCATTCTTGCAACGAAAGAATTTCCGTATGCAGCGCAACCAACTTTGTTACCATCTTTTGAGCCGTCGGTAAATAAATGTGTACAATCTTTATATTTTTCTAAGATGTTTTTGCAACATTTACCAGGATTAAAAGCGCAAATACCCAAAATACACAGGGAATGTAACGTTTCAATTAACATTTAAATGAGAAATAAGAAACAAAACTGTTTTTTTATATTTCAAAGTATTCGAAGATGTAGACAACACATTTAGAACATATTTGATATGAATAATATGGTTTTGCTGACCCTAAAGAGAAAATTATATATGTTTCTTGACCAAATAAAGAAAATCATAAAATGGATATCTGGGGCTACGGACTCTACATACTGACTTGATTGTATTTAGTAGATTGAAGAAAGTAGTATAATGTAAATTGACCTGTGCAATAATATTCGTTTGATACAGTATTAATTTTCTGACTTTTGAAAAAATGAGCAATAATATGAAGAAACAATTCCTTTACTTTACTTGATAAAACACGACAATGTATGTTTCTTAGTATTATATAAAATGTCAAAACAAAACAAAGTCCTGAATTTTCAACCTGTTTCTATGTATATTTCAACAACAAAAATCTATCAAATAAGTTATCTCTATACATATATAACTTTGGGAGTAAAAAATACAAAAGAATGAATTATGTGAAAATTAACATGGGGCTACGGACTCTACACCACACCAGTATCTGTTTCTATCACATATTTAAAGCTGTTTGTTTGGTTTTAAGTGTAATTATCCTTTAAAAAACAATAAACTTCAACTTGTAAACACTACAAATATATATTTAAGTATCTTCTGAAATGTCTAATGTATCAGTTTGACCATTAAAGAAATCTATCAGAAAATTTATAAATTACGTCAAATTTAACATTATTTTCAACAGAATGAAGATTGTCAAGACATACAGTATTAAGACGCATAGCTAGTCAGCACAAGTACGAAACTAAGAAAATTAGAAAAGTTTTATAATTTTCCTGTGTGAAAAAAGATACAAATATATCAGGGGCTACGGACTCTACAGGGCTACGGACAGCACTTATTTGTCTTTAGATTTTTTTTGTTCTTCTTCTGATTTAATTCCTTTCCTGCATTACCTACATGGCACAACCAAAAACAGAAAACGTAATAAAACAGCAGCTATGTTTCTTTATATTAAGTCAGCACACAGTTTAAAACAGGGGCTACGGACTCTACATAAAATTTACAATGTTCAGTAGTTATTTTCCGAAAAGAAAATGCATATGCTCTAAAAGCTTCATTTGGGTTAGATAAAAATGATTATAAACTGTAATAGTAAAAAGGTTATTCAAGTGAAATAAAGCATTAACATTGTTTTAAAGTCTATCAAAGATGGTAACGTAAAACTCTAACTTGCGTTACAAGGGTACATGTTTACTTATTCATGAATATTTTCTTAAATATTGATTATAAATAAATTTCGTAAAAAATACCGTATACCTGTATGTCAGTCAGAGATAGAAAACACATCAAAATAACTGTAACCAACAAACACTTTTCAAAACAACTGATGAAAAAAGAACAAAACATCAGTGAGACTCAAAAACAGTGTAAAAACAGGGTTTTTAGGGAATATAATCCTAAATAATTAAAAAAATGGTAATAGAACATATATAAAACTATGCATCATCAGAAAGCTCTCAAGATAACGTGTTGGAAAAAAATACTCTTCATTTAATTTAAAATGAACTTTTCAGAATATTTCAATGTAACATTGGCAAAATCAAAAGGTCCCATTTATCTTGGCTTAGCCGATATGTAAGTTTGAATGTTTGAATGATAAATTTTATCGATCTTGTATAACTTGAGATGTATCATTCCAGTTTATAGTCTATGATGACAGCTATATAGCTGTAAACTTAATTAATTATTCATCAGTCTACGCTAATTACTCGTTCAAATGATGCATGGATCTCACTACCAACAAACTGTACTATAGGTTTCTATAGTTTTCCTGGCTTTCTTTGTGTCAGGAAAACGTAATGAATAGGGTTTTCATTAGAAACATTGTCTAGATTTTCGAGGGGCTAAATCAACATTTTTACACTTACATACAAGAATGTAACACTCTAAAAGAAACAATAAATTTGTGTTTTTCGTGGTACAGTTTGCGTCCTTATTTTTATACATGGAACAATGAACATAGACTTGTATTGGCAGAAATTAAACTATAACTGCGTAGAACTGATTTGGACAAGTTTTTGACGAGTTCCCGCTTGTTGTATTTCCACGACAACTCATAAAGTTTGCTTTTTAGGTCATACAATATTTTGTACTTTGAAGGAAATGTACCCAGTTCTTAATATAGATTTTTTGATAATTCACGACCGTCATTGCCTTTCAAATGACGAATTTCAGCGCGTAAATCTACCAAAATTGAGGAAAACATTAGTGGAACTATCATCCATAATTAAAAAGAAACTATTAAAATACTTGTCTGTCATAAATAGTACTTTAAGAATTATTCTGATCTTGCTACAATACAGACTATGACTTCCCACAGTAACACTTTCTCCCTCCTCTCACCCTCTTAATTGTGATAATTGTGCAATTTTGGTAATAATTTGTGAACTGTGACCATTTTGAGTCGTTAGTGATATGACAGAATATCATCTTCAACTATTACTAGCAGAAATCAGCTGGACTTCAATATAAAAGTAGGTATGGGTGTTGATACATTACAAGTAAATCAAATTTCGGATAAAAACAAAATTTCGGATACAATGACAAAATAATCAAAATGACAATGTGAGGTCCACCGAGTAATATATAATTATATCTAATTAGTTATAAATAATCTAGTAGGTCACGTGATGTCAATTGTACAATATACACGAGATTTGCCGATAATATCGCGAGAATCAACGTTATTTTATAACTTATTAATTAATTATTTACGATAAATTCAATAATTGATTTATAATTACTAATTTCAGTGTAAACTGGACATTGGATCTACCTTTAGTCATAATTATGAATAATATAATTATAATTTAGTACTATGGTAGGTACCGTACCCGCCAAATGTTTAGAGGGAAATTTACTACAATTCTTAAATTTTGATGATTATTTTTTCTAAATCATTTTTTCTGATAATTATATTTAAGTATGGTTTGTGATCAAATGAAAACAAATTTCATGAATGCAACACATTTACATAAGAAATGTATTGCAATTCATGAATGTTAATGATTTTTTATGATGAATAATATAAATATTACTAATATTGTTAAGTATGGGTTGTGGAAAAAGAAAGAAAACACATTTCATGAATGCAACACATCTATACGATTCAGCACCCGACATCCTAAAGTTTCCTAAATTATATTTATTGTAATTATTTTCCATAACATAATGTTTATGCTATTTTTGTAGTTTTAGTTATAATTATAATGATCATAAAATCATGCAAACTACATATAGCATTTTAAAATAAACATTTACTAAATTTTAGAAAAAAAGATATTCAGTAGGCCTACAATTTGGAAATGTTTCCAAACCTTTGGTCTACGAGTGTCGGTTGGCTTCCATTGTATGGGTAAAAAAATCCTTTGGTCCTTTGCATATATGCTTTTTTTTCATTTGTGTTGGGTTTAACGCCTTACAATGTATATATCAACTACCAGCGCACCTAACAAAGCTTTCCTGGAACCTTGTTTAGAACCAGTACTCACCTACCTTTCCACAAGGCCGGAAACTTCTCCATATACGTTAATAATTGAGAAGAATTATTGTCAAACTTACATGGAAGGGTAAACCGCCCCCGGGGTGGGATCTAAACCCGTATCCCTTTCGGGACACTAGATTCGAAATCCAGGCGCGCTACCAACTGCGCTACCGACCCGGGATTTGCATATATGACTACTTGTAATGGGAAGTAAGTTGTGATCGGCCGCAGACTTGGCCAAATAATTTTTTCAAGCTCTGTTGGTGTGATTGCTGTTAGCAACAAATTTTCCTGGGATAGGACGGCTGTAGAAAATATTCTGTGACCAAAGGTTGTAGGTCCCGCTCAGGAAAGAAGCCCATGAACTAAGAATTCATATTTAGCTGCAGAATATGTACATTAATTGTATTAAAGGTACTAGTTCACAGATTTGGTCAACGTTTTCCATATTCTCAATAAATCATTCAGCGTCTGAAATTGAGTCAAACAATTAATTCTTAATATTTTAAGATAAACTGACCTATATGTTGCAAGAAATATACAATATAAGTCACAAAAATTAATTAAATGTGTCTATACCGTGAAATACGGGGTAGAATATTAATACATGAAACACCATCATACGTAGTTGTATGTCAATTTGCACTAAAATTGTCATTATCAGAACACTACTTTCCTGCTTCCAAAAATGTTTACATACAATTTGGATAGTTTTAAAAAGTTGATATTTAAGTTAAAATCTGTGAATGAGTAGCTTTAGCTAGGCGGCAAAATATGCAAAAATCAAAAGAATAATTAATTTAGAGCACAAAGCTGAATTTTAAAAGTGATAGCCACATACATAGACATACAGCCTCACCTTCGATTCATTCATTGTATGTAGATTTTAATGAACACTTCATATAGAAGATCAATAAATGATTCAATTAAATATTTATCATTAATTTCTACGAATGTTAACGTTATAAAATAGTATGTCAATAGGCAAACATACATTTCATTCTGACATTTTAATTTTTAATGAAATATTTAAATATATAATTAACATTATAATGATTGGAATGACATTTTATTTTATATATATAGTAATAGGATCACTTGTGACAGGTCAGCTGGTCTTGAAGGTCTAGACTCTCTATTTTGCATTCTTCTGTTTAATTTATATTGTGTTTAACGCCATGCCAACACAATATTTAGGTTATTTTACGGCGTTCAGCGCATCTAACATAGCTTTCCTGGACCCTTGTCTATAACCATACTCACCTACTCTTCTTAAGACCGGAAACTTCTCCATAAACCTTATTAATGGAAGAACATTTACATTATTGTCAAATTTCCACGGAAGGGTATAACCTTTCCGGGTGGGATTGGAACCAGTAGCCCCTTCGGGGCACTAGATTCGAAATTCAGGTGCTAACAACTGTGCTACCGGCGCCGGTTTTATTCTTCTTTTGTGTTTGAGTTGTAATTATTAAATACTCGACTAATATACTCAATGTACGTGCATTTGTATTTGTACAGATTATTACATTACACGCTATATTTTGATCACAATGGCTTCTTATGGCCCCTGTACCCCTTCACATCGATCCTTACCCTCCTTCCATTTATACATATTTTGGCTAATTGCTTTGCATCATAAACATGACAGAACTATTTGAATAACAATATTCACATTCTGTACCCCATCCATTATTTTGCTTGTACCTTATCCACTCACTTCTTGTATTATTAACCTAACCATAGAGCATAATTTCACCAACCTCCCTCCATCCCTCGATCATTACCCTGACCTCACCACAGAGCATAATTCCACCAACCTCCCCCTTCCCCCCTCAGTCCATAACCCACACAACTAAAAAAAGCATGTACTTTCTCCAGCTCTTTTTACATCAACTTTTCATGCATGTTAAACAATCTCACCAAAGCATCCTTCTTGTCTGCAGATCAATGTCCACATCAATGCTTTAATCTTTATTATAACAATCGTTTGTCAGTTTAAACAAAATACATTATATTTCTTTCATGAAAACCAATAAAGAGATTATGTACATCATCTCTTTTAACAATTCTTCTGTTAATCATATATTTTATTTCTATATAATCAATTGTTAAGGACAGGCAAAAACTATACTTTTTTGTTTTTTGTAATACCGATTATTTAAGGTAGATACGAAACTCATAAGAATAAGGAACTTGACCAAAGATATCTGACTGCAATTATATGTAAGAGTGTACTAAGGAAAAGAGTCGAAGGCAAAACAAATGTGAATATATGTTACACTCTGAACTTGATCGGGTAGTCCAATGAAAATGTTTTGAGGTCAGGCAAAATGCCGAGTAATAACGATTGGATATGTTAAGGAATGGCTGCATTTTATGGTGCTAAAGTTGAACGATTGAAAGCGTGAACATGGCTACATGTAAAACTGTAATCATGCGTCACCTTGAATATACAGGTAAAAAGACGATGCATTTCGTTTGGAACCGACAACGGGTTGATACGTTACTAAACTAAGTGTTAATCATACAAGAAATATAGTCGCTCTAAAGAAAATCAAACAAATACTATCGAAGTATCTATAAAAGGCATGTTGCATTCTTTCATTCGATTACACGGCATTCCATAATTGACAAACTTGCATTATTGCACTTGGTACAGTATCACAGATATCAATAGATGCTTAAAACACATTATAAACCAATCTATTATACGTTTGGCCTAGCTATGTTTTCTCGGAACATGTATATTATTTTATTGATTGTAACCATTGCATGTTGGTTGTCCATACCAGAGTATAAAAGCGTCCATAAAACATTACTTTAAATTTTTGTACCAATATTTGGCTTCCTGCCAGAAACATAATCCTAAAATTCGATAATTCGGATCATTACTATTGATTAATAAACATATTCTTTAAGAAATATACAAAAATAACTCGCCATCATTTTAAATTTGTAAATTCTCATTTTTGACAGCTAGTGTAAAAAGTATAAACGCATTTGAGTGAGATCATCTTTCCTCATTAATTAATGATGTCAACACTTTTGTGAACATGGCATGTGTCCAGGACTCAACATGTAAAATGATAAAATCTTTAAAAATACATTTGCGGTTATTTTTGTTTGAAGTATAAATAGTCATATTCGCATTCGGAACACCCTCGACCTTTCATAAATGAATAATCTCGGAAGGATTCGTGGGGGGGGGGTCTTCACTGGATTTTGGTGATTTTACTACCTACGCGAGGCGAAGCACGTAACGGTTACACAAAATAGTTCTTGTAGTATACACACAGATCTTTGTCTAAACATATTTATTTGTTTTATATTGAACCAAATATTGTTCATCGGTATCATTGAAATGTGTAATTTCAAATTTACAGACAAGAAACGGAACTTCAGTCATCGCTTAACCGATCATGTATTTGTTTACATAGTTTAAAAATGGCGCCTAAATATGTCCGAGGTTATTCGTGTAGCGAATGGCCGAGGAGTTCCGAATGGTCATATTCGCTGTTCAGTCATACTGCTAGGAGTGTATTCATGGGAATGTTTAATGATTGAGTATAACGAGTCATCCAGAATACACAGAGTAAATAGTCAGCAGCTACTGTACGTGCTACACACCTGTTTATCACGTAAAACCAATGGTACCATATATTTTTACATTCATTTCTCTATACCGTAAGAGAATTTCATTGGTCAAATTGGGTATGGTAGAGCAAATTGTATAAATTGAAATACAGATCAAAAGTGGGCATAGACAGCTGCGCCGAAAAACCCAATCACTCTGGTCATCAAAGAATGATCTAATAAAGAGGCTTATCATGCAACTTGGAGTAAGTTAAATCCACCCAAAGACTACGTCTTATATATTTTGTAATAAAAAACTTGTGTTTTAAGTATTGGGAACTAAATTCTACTTTCGGTTTTAATCAACTTTCACTTTGAAACGTCCACAGACAGTATTACTTTTGGTAATGTGGCTTTAAAGGTACTAGTTCACAGATTTGGTTTATTTTTTTATAATGTCAATATACCATTCAGTGTCTGTTATTGTGTCAACAATTTAATTCTTATTATTTTAAGACAAACTGACCTGTAGAGTGCAAGAAATATACAATAAAAGTCACAAAAATGCACTAAAATTGTGACGTACGGGGTAGATAATTACATCACGAAAATTCAACATTTGTAGTTGTATATCAATTGCACTAAAATTGTCATTATCAGAACACTACTTTCCTGCTTTCAAAAGTAATTTCATACAATTTTGATAGTTAAAGAAAAAGTTGACATTTAAGTTGAAATCTGTGAATGAGTACCCTTAATAATACAAAGTACTTCTAATAGCATTTCTTAATCAATGCTTGTGGTTCTTTAGGTTCACATAATATCAACAAGTGGGCAGATAAAATACATTAAGAACGCACCACAAAACATAAAATAATCAATCTATAATGAAACGTGATTTTATACTGTCCGTACTGAACCGAACTTTATCCACGCCTTCTTTCAGGACTATTTAATTATCAATGAAGTAATAAATAGTCTAAGATTTCAAGTTTCAATTTCTCCCCGATGTCATTAATACAATTTATTTTGGACGAATTAATCATTTAATTTCCTAGTCAATATATTTCATTTATTGACGAATTTCCTTAATGTTACAAATGAACTCTTTCTTTAGTTCCAGACTTTTCATAGAAAATCAAACACGTTGTCCCTCGTGTAATTACAGATAAATATTTGTCAGCACTCCCCTTGCATTCCTCAGTTCATATGTATTACTACGACTTGTTCTGAACAACTTCTTTGAATGGACTTTTCAGAATGACTTCAAGATGTTCTACCATATTGCTCACAAGATTGCTGATTCATTACTTCTGTACCATATGTCATTTAGTTTGAGAGTTCAACCCAATTGCTCATACAACGATCGACTCATTTTATTTCATTTAATAATTTTTATTTGCTTTAGTTTGCGAAATAAAAACACTTCATGCTAAATACTTAATTTCGTTGACAATGGATTCCTGTGTTTATATAGGAAACCATCCTAGGAATTTATTTTATGAAATTGTGTGAGCTTTCTGTTTTACAGCACAATGCTTGATGAATTATATAAATACAAAATTTAAAAGTGAGTTGACAACGGATTAAGTAATGAAGACAGCAAGCACGAAGGTTAATATAAAGTATTATATTTAGCAATGGAAATGACAGTTAAGGTAACTTAAGGAATACAACACCTGATCAAATTATATGTTTTATGACTGTTAATTTTCTCTAAATAGTTATACAAACTTGGCAAAAAAAAATGAACATACAATTACAGTTTGTATACATTTTTTGCAAAGTTAGGTATCTAAATTACGTCAACACGGACGTTTTATAGATGTATATTAATACTGCTCTATTTTCAAATAAAGGGAGGTAATTTCCTCTACGAATGACATTTATTATCAAAATTTGATAATTTTGCAATCGTATTCTTACAATTTGTAAGCTATGTAATGAATCTAATCCATACTAAGTGGTGAACATATTGTAATTAATAAGTGAAAAAAATCTATTTCGTAAGCATGTGACACACTTTTCAAAATCAATTTTCAATCATAAGTGACTTTAGTGATAGTATACCTTAAGTATACCAGTACCATATTGGAATATACCCAGAAAGTAAGTACTAAGTATATGTTTTATACAAGTGATATATATACATGTCAGTACAAACGTGTGATATTGCTTGGAACGATCTGTTTCCCGAAATGTCACTTGTCCTAGTCAATATACATTTCTATCAATACGCATCTCATTTTTAATTAAACAGTCATTTTGTCAACGCTTAATGCCAAAAGCAATAGGCGAAGTTCAGATACTTAAAGTACGCAATATAAGCATAATACAGTAGCCTGTTCAATTACTATAAACGTTCCAAATGTTCCGTAACAATACATTCGGAACTCCTCGGCCGTTCCGAATGTATCGTTACGGAACGTTTTGGAACGTTTAGGGTAATTGAACAGGCTACAGGTATACATTTGTAGTGTGCTCACTGTTTAGAGATCTTGGGGACCGTCTTGTCTTCATGCGTATATAATACTAAAAGTTTGGACACAAAGACATTCAATTGAATTAAAATTATTAAACAACAATGGTTGTGTTTGTGGAACCATTATTTTTTCAGCTTGTTTTTGTGAGTTTTGAAGTTACTGGAATATTTATACAGTGATATATTACATATTTATATATTTAATAATATTTTCATCGCAGTGAATAAAAAAGCTGAAAATGACGTCCAATGATGACGTCACATATGAGGTAAATACATGTAATATTACAAAATGGGGCAGAATATAAAAACACAATAGTGAAAGACATGAATTGAAAAGACAACAGCAGAAAAATCGCCAATGTTTGAGTATGAGTGTTTTTATTTCAACTCAAGAGTCCAGTAAAGAAATACATTCATCTTTGATTGCTGCACTTCAATTGAAACTGTAATGTCTTTTTTCTGAGCTCACTCGGAGAAATAAAATTGATTTTTATGCGTAACATGACAAATATGTTTTACATAGTTCATAAAGCATGAATGATAAAAAGCAGAAACTGTTAAACAGATTGGACTGTTTAAATCAGCAAAAATATCGTTAATTACAAACAAAACAATAGCAACATAATTTTCGACTTCACAACGCAACAATTAAAACAGAAACAGTTAAAGTACGTCGAACAGTTTTAAAACAACAAGGACAATTTTATAAAACAACGACAAAGATATTAACTATTTATTTGCTCGATTTTATTCCATGTTTTGTCTTTTGTTCACTGCTTACACCCAAAGGGGACAGCCGTAACTATGTTACAGAACTTGTGGGTTCAACCCTATTGATGTATTTACATGCGTAAATATTTCCAAAGAGCTGCAACAAGGACAACCCATATAAATAAAAAAATCATATAAATTGACCTTTAAATTTTTCAACAAAACTTGTGGGTTTAACCCTATTGACGTATGTGTATGCATGAAAATTTCCAAAGAGCTGCAACAAGGAAAAAACATAAATAAAAAACATTATCAAAATCTACATTTGAATTTTTCAATAACCCAACCGGTTTTAAAATTGTCAAGGGTGTATTACCAATATAAAATATGGACAATCAAACAATGTTAAACTAACAAAAACAACAACACAAACAATAACAAAAACAACGACAACAAAACAACACAAAACAACAACAACAATGTAGACTTACATAGTATTAACCAGGGGTTCGTCGCCATAGCGTCGGGACATTACTTCATAGATGACAATCTATCTTTATCCACTGTGCCATGTTGCTAACTTGACGAGTGAAGACGAATATCATTCCATTTAGAAATATACACATATTTACTTTTCAAAAAAAAAAATCAAAAATTAAATTTTTCACTAAAATTCAAAATTTTCACACAAAAAAAATACTTTCTCCGCCCACTAAAATAAATATTACGAATCTTTGATGAGTATAAAGTTCAGTTATTCACCTACTCCAACTCCCGCCAAAATTGCGTCGTACTTCGTACTTGCGTACTTTGCCAATCCAGTAATTGCCAAAAGCACTGAACAATTTAGATGTAACTTGTGAAATGTCCGAATGTGATGTCGTTTAGAAAGTCATTATAGACGCCTTTAGTCCATATTTCCATTGTCTTTGGTAAATTAATTAAGTAATTTGTATATAAACATCTAATTCAATTATCTTAGATCTTAACTAGTTCCTTACCCAAAACACCTGCTAGTGTGTTCCCTCAGCTGTAGAACATAATCCCCAGATGACCCAAGATGTCTCAATTACACATTACAAATTAATTATTCTAGTCCTACATAGAACTTTTTTTCTTCGTATCCAGATAGTAAAAAAGTTAACTTCCACGGAAACACTTTTTATAGAACAAAACAAAAACCACAATAGTGGTGTATTTCCTTTTTTTACAAACGTTTTGTGATATCAAGTTTGATTCATTCATTCATTCAAAAACCACATGTAGCTCATATGTCACATAGTTACGATGCATAACTAACTGCTCTACAACAAATGAAACCGATTGCCAGGAAAATACGCAAAAACCAGAAAACCAAACACCAGGAATATCAGGTGACTACAATTGTAATTAAAAACCTTTGTTAGCATATAAAATGGTCCCAAAGACGACCTGAAGCACTTCTATGCACTACGCTAGCCAATGAAATAAATAATAAACTAAGTAATTAAATTAAGTCACCGCTACGAGCAACATATATCAGTTTACAAAACAATCACTTAGGGTATACCACGAAGATACAGTCAAAGAAATAAGTCATGTTTTTTTTCCAGCAAGTTAAAACATGCCCATTCTAAGTGTGTAATACATTTATTTTATAACTCTAGTTTGTACGTAATTCGAGAGCGGTTTTATTACAAAATTTCTTCTTTGTTTTTTTCTACTCTTATGATTTTTGTATAACACATTAAAGTTAATACCAATCTAGGTTATGCCACACTGGAGTATACAGTCCTGTCTTAAATTTCACAAACCAATCGTCTTACCGCAACAATCCAATATTACAATTCCAAAAATAAGGAAGTTCTTAAAAACATTTTTGGCATCCATTCATAGATTGTAAGAAATAAAAATCAATTCCAAAACATTTAATAATGAATGAAAAAATCAAATCAATCTTCAAATTATTGTCAATGTATTATTTCGCACTGTTTACTAAATTACTAAAATCTTATTTTTCACTAAAATCCCTCCGCAAAGTAGTTCCTACGATCCGACCACGAGCCACATCTTTCTACGTAAGCAACGCTACGTGCGCCTTGATACATAAATTTAATTAACACATAAATTGAGAAACAAATCCGTTATAACTGCCACATTTTGTTACGCGATTTAAATACAAATGAATTGTCCGTTTTTCGCATCAAGCGTGAATCACAACGTAGAACTTCACATAGTATTCGAACAGCACTATCTATTCCAAAACGAGGCGCCAACATCCGGGCACTCATCCAAACATCATATAATCTATTTTTAGTAACAGCGGGTTAATTTAAAATGACCAGTCGTCACCGGGAGTGGACAATGCTGTCACGCTATAAACCACGAAACTTTATCAAATATTCATACGATATTTCTAAAGTGAAGTAATTAGGGGCAGATCACTCTGTTTCGACTAGTAAATCGTTAAGTTGTCACCTAAACGCGTCATAATGTCTTATACCTCTGTTAAACAAATACGTACCTATCTAAGATAGAAGGCACGAATCTAACAGATTTCACTTTGGTTATTTTGGTTTCAGTTTTTGCCAGACTTGGCCAGACGTCTGTTTAACGATTTTCTGCATAAGTTCATGCATAATTAAGGACTCTGTGTAGCGTGGTTCACTTTGACTCCTATAAACTTTATGTGTCAAATAATACACTCACTTCTAGACTACAGACTATATTGTAAACTTTACTTTCTTGATATTTTAAGGCAAACATGAAATTACCATTTGTTTGTCAGTCAATTACATGAACTTCACGTTGACCAATCGTCTGTGGAATTTAAATATTAAGAATTTTTCTCCTGCCATACAAACAAACTTTCACCAACAATCAAAATATGTGTACGAAGAACAAAAGTATCAATGTTGCTCAGCCGCCCATCTTCTTGCTACCCCCACTTTTTTCTCTCTTTTCCTCTCTGTCCTCTCTACATAGATTAAATACCAATTACAGAAGAACGTCATTCCAGCACGCATTCATGTACAAAAATTGAGAACAGCAAAGTCACGTTTTATTAACCAGTTATTAAACAAAATCATCTAGAGGCATGAAGGACTACACTATATGTCGAATGCAATATACGAATGCAACAATGTTCCACTACTGTCGGCTATCAAATCAACATCAGTCGTATTAAAGCATCATTCAGTTTGCAATTTACAAATTATGACAGTGAACTTTATAACTTATAATTCTTAAACATTAATTATAAACAGCTTCTCACAAAGACCGTTGGTGACTTTACACTTTAATTTTAAATTTTGATACCTAAAATATATGTCGCATTGTCGTCAAAGATAATAATAAAATGGCGGTCAAGGTGCGCAAAAAATCAGGAAAAACAGGACATGAAAAAGTGTCGTACTTTTGTAAAAGTTTAGTCGGATAAATACGTTTTCAAGATGCGCTTCCTCGGGAAAAACCACAACAAATAATTAAAATGAATGTGTTATTGCATGGCACCCGCGGGACAAAGATATGACAAAAGGACCATTTTGTCGTACGTTTGTGTTTTTATGTGGCAACCCGCGGGACGACAATGCGACATGACGTAAATCAGCCACTATACTAACGTATCCAACTGGATTGATAACATAAGGCTCTACACTATATATACTATACTATTACTAGAGTCATCTTCCATCTTATAAATCAAAGTATTGAAATACAGAAAGACTTTCGTGCACATTGAAACCTAACAAATCCATACTAATGATTAATCCTTCAACATTAGATTTAGGTACGAATCGAGCAGGGCAAAAACTGCAGACGAAGTGTTTATTCTTTCTTGTATTATTGGCAAATACTTCTGCTTAGTGTATTAACGAGATTTGACTCCGCCCATTCACACGCTTATCAATGTAAGTAAACACTTGTCACTGACACTGAAACAAAGACGCGTCAGTTAATTGACTGAACTACTTTTATCGCCTAGAAATTAACGGCGTAATAAATCAGAGACACATGTATCACTCAGCAGGTTAAACTGGTTGGGCATTTTCGTCGATGGTTTTCGTTTTGCGGTATAACTCAAGCCGTTCGGTGAAATCTCCGAAAGTCTAAAAAATTAAAATTTAAATAGTTGATTTTTTTTATTTGAGTAACAAAATAACCCGACTAACTCTAGGCTAGTTCCACCTTAAAAGGTCAACACATGTTGAATATACATTAAGTGCTAGTATGTCTATTTTTAGAAGAGATAGCATTACATTAAATATGATATAAAAACAAACATTTCCATATAAAATACCAGCATTGATTAGATTTAAACAAACCAAGATCAACAAATAAAATCTGCACTCTATCAATATTTGATGATATTAACTCGGATTTCTTTGATTTGGAATTGTTTAATCTCTTACAATGATAAAGAGACCATAAATTGTCAGAACGAATACAGTGAAATATTGAAGTCTCGAATTCGTCAAACTCCAACTATCCGGATATGTCGACCATTTTACCTGGTACTAGTACCAGCTTATTTTTGTTCTTTATAAATGTTAAAAATTCAGTAGAAAAAAAAACACGTACAGTTCTGTACATGTAAGCAACACAGCTCAACACAAATGACGATTTCGAACTCATGGACACAAAGTTTGCTCGAACTTAATATCAAGAACATTCGAATTCGAGTTTTCAAGATTATTACTGCATTTTGAAAACGCCACTTATGTGGTTCAATAAGTGACGCATTCTACAACTTTAAAACAAATACAACTACGTATACTAGTATTTATTCAAGCTATTAAACATAAGTGTGCGTTTTTGTCATCAGCTGGCGGTGACAACAATACACACTTTAAAGAAGTATGAGATATTTTATAAATATGACCAAAGCATGTACGAGTGGATCATAATTCTATGTGACAACATTATTATTAAAGAACCATATATTGAAACCAAAAACACAATTAAATGCTATACGCATACTTAGTGCTGTACAGTAAAACTTGGATATAACATACTCGCTCGGCCAAAGAAAAAAGGTATGTTATGACCAGGTATGTTATATCCATATATAGCATACTAAGTATGATTTATACAAATATGAAAATTGGGCCAGGAAAAATGGTATGTTGTAACCGAGTGTATGTTATAACCGAGTATGTTATAACCAAGTTTTACTGTATATGACTAATTTTATCTTGCAATATAAGCCAATGCTATGCTACGCATCACCTCGTAGAAGAAATATGGCATTCGGGCGAAATGATTGGTACTGTAATGCCACGCTTCATTCATGTATATTTCAACATGAATGCAATTTTATTATGCCAGTTATTTCTGTAAAATCAAACTCTTCACATAGGTAGGTCAGACAATGAGCGCTACTTTATTTCAACAATAAACGGAAGTAACCACAGCTACGAATTTGCAACTGAATGCTTGCAAGGGAAATAACCAGTCTATAACAATTTTCGCAGTAAATAAGAGTTACGCGGTGTAATGACGTAACAAGTATGAGGTCACGACTAAAAAATTCTCAAAAGTCTGCAAATAGCAACAACAAAATATTGTTTTAAATTTCAAAATCAACCGTATAGAAAACAACAAAAGGTACATTCAACATGTTTAGACGTTTCCCTTAGAGAATATGTTAACTATTATATATGTAGCTTATTTGTTGATGTATTTAATTTGCTTACCACGTCTAGAATTCCAGAGAGATGATGTTTATATGATAATATAACATGCTATAGACTAATGTTACAGACAATAAGAAAACTAGACCAGCCTTATCATATTATATCATCTTTCTGCTATAAAATATATAATATGGCATGAACAATGTACACAATAAAACCTGTATACGATAACCGCTAGTCGGGTTAGACTATATATTCAATGCCTGAGAATTTGCGTTCTGTATTTAGAAGGTGAAGATATCACCTCTATACTAAGACGCATAACGCTTCGGAGAATTCGGGGATTTGGTACGCAAAAGAATATAGTGCGGCGTATGAAGACAAAATCGTTGGATATTAGCGACTATAGTTTTATACTATAGTCGCAGGTTATACATATAGCCAAATTTATGGTCATTACGCCTTCTTTAATTTGTTTCACTTTGACCCTTTATTATGTTCACGATTTTATAAATTTCACGTTATGCTTTCCTGACCACAAGTTTCACGTGCCATCACTTTCGATACAGAAGCGCACAGGGAAGGTTGGTAAAATTTGGTTTTGATTTTAAAAGAAATTCATTGGAAACACCCACCCTCCCTTAACCCATTTTAAATTTAATGTTAATGTATTATGAATGGATATTTGTGCTTCTCTGTTATATACTTTCAGTTGTAACTATGTAAACCTTTAATTTTGACAATATGGAATGGTATTGATGACATGAATCCAAAGTTCAGCTTCTTAATTTCGACTGAAATGGTTATTGACTTTCATACGACACAACATGGTGCTCTGGATTTAGAACAGTCAGACAAAACTATAATAGATGCAGTAACATTTTACTGATGCAGTTATGATTTCAAGAATTATGTGAATTTCGACCACTGTTACCCAGGGTCTCTTTCTACATAACAAATACACTGATGAACAGTTTTATTTGTCGACTGTGTTTGTGTGATGTTTATTCGATTGGAGAATTTACTGAATGTGCATTTGTAAATGAATTTTATATAGGATAACTTATGTGTAATAATATCATGTTCGCAGTTGAAACAGTTCTGATGTACAATTTGATGCATCTGTGATCAGTTTAATTTATTTTTATATGAAGATGAATTTCTGTGAACATAATAATTATAAATATCAAATCCAGTTGCGCCCATATTTGCCAAACAAACAATTATCTTGCCAGTTGATATTCATGCTTAAATAAACTTATAATTTGATTATAATGTCTTGTATTTATTTCAATTTCTCATCTTTGACGACAACAGAGAGTATGTGTCTATTTCTACAATATATATTGTGCTCTCGGTTGTCGTCCTTTGGATATCTTGTATAATTTAATTTTTTGACAAAATCATTGTTAAAATGTAAAACAAATGATCACTTGTAGCTACAGGAATATAAATCCATAGATACGAAGTACGTTTAAACCTCTAAAGATACAGATGCATAGTTAAACCGTGTATTTTACTTTCGATTTCAAATGTCTGTGTAAAGAATGACAGATGTAAACACGTTAGGCTGGAGGTTTAACTACCGGTATAAAAGTGTTATTTAATGACGATAGTTGATTGGATAGTTAAATTTCATTGATTAGACACAAAATACATAGCCTACTCTATTTGTTCAGTATACTTGAAGGGGGAAATTATTAGAATGTAAACATTGCCACGTGTTTTCATGTAAATAAACAGTTTACCCATGATGCTCGGCGTCTCCGTACAAAGGTCAGTTAGACCGTTTGTGTACAGAATAGAGAATTTGTACTAAACGCCATGTTAGTTAAAGGTACTCATTCACAGATTTCATCGTAAATATCAACTGTTTCTAAAACTATCAAAATTATATGGACATATTTTTGAAAAAGAAAAATAGCGTTTTGATTATGATTGTTGTAGTGCAACTATACAAATGATGGCGTTTCGTGTAGTAAAAATCTAACCGTATGTCACGGCATAGACAATTTTAGTGCATTTTTTAGGCTTTTATTGTATATTTCTTGCAACGTATAGGTCAGTTTTTCTTGAAATATTTAAGATTATTTTTTGACACGATTACAGACACTGGATGGTATTTTAAAAATACAGAAAAAATAACCAAATCTGTGAACTAGTACCTTTAACATGCGTGTGTCACCAAGTTCAAGTTCAATACATAATAGTTTTTGCCAATACAATTTATATGCTTTTAATACGATTTCTATTTACTAAACAAACGTTTTACATTTTAACTCTATCATGGTCGTAGCCCGTTTTTTTAACTCGTACATGTAGGCCCAAAGAGGGCTCCACTCTGCGGTTGTTCCTTGATAAGGGGGTAATAAGCCGGAAACAAATAATAATTAAAAATGGCAAAGATGTACATTCCAAAGTAAAACTATTTTCAACGGCAGTAATCAAAACAATAATTCTAAAGTATAGCTTTTACATATATCTTACCTACAAAGGACAATTCAGATTAATATATGCAACAACTAGTATTTAAAGGCGGTCTCACACGGAGCACGGTTGGGGACACGGTTTCTGTACGATATGCTCGGTTTACTTCATCTATGTATATGCATTGCTTTAAAATATATTATTATCTTCACGATGAAGGATTCAATAAACATATATGCAATACTGAAGATATCCAAGTTACATGTAACGACTTGAATGTCTTGTGTTCAGGTATTGCTTTACTTGCAACTCTTAACAATAACGACACGTGCTTCTTTTGTGGGCATAAAAGAATCTGGCACAGATTAGTTACATGTTTATTATTTTGTTAGTGTGCTTCTGATATTTGATATACACATTTATTTCAGTGAACAAAGGTCGTCACTTAAGTTGGGTCTCTAACAGATGAGGCACGTAATTTAGATGAGCTTTGACACCAGTAATGAAAATGAATGTAATGTATTTTGTTGTATTCATTTAAAACTTACATAAATATTACGTACATGCAAACTTCAATTTATTCATGCACAAACAAACAACAGAAAACATAGACACGTAACGCTGACCAACATTGTCAGGTGACGAATTACAATGATATGGTACACTAAAAGTTAATTCATGTGACATTCAAAACTCGTTGACGCTTCTACAAAGATAATGCCTTAATCAAAACTCGTTGACGCTTCTACAAATATAAGGTCTAAATCAAAACTCATTGACGCTTCTAAATACGAAATACAATGATATGGTACACTACAAGTTAATTTATGTGACATTCAAAACTCGTTGACGCTTCTACGAAGACAATGCCTCAATCAAAACTCGTTGACGCTTCTACAAAGATCAGGTCTAAATCAAAACTCGTTGACGCTTCTACAAAGATAATGCCTCAATCAAAACTCATTGACGCTTCTACAAAGATAATGCCTCAATCAAAACTCGTTGACGCTTCTACAAAGATAATGCCTCAATCAAAACTCATTGACGCTTCTACAAAGATAATGCCTCAATCAAAACTCGTTGACGCTTTTACAAAGATTAGGCCGAAATGAAAACTCATTGACGCTTCTACAAAGATCAGGCCTTAATGAAAACTGCTTTACGCTTTTGTACAAAGATAAGGTCTCAAAAAGTTTAATTACGTGACTAACTACAAAAGGTAAAGTCTAAAACACTTACACATCTTCCATACCATTCCGGCCTTCATCCTTATGGGGCATTCCAGATTGAGGTCATTAATGTTGATGTAGGTGATGATAATGATGACGTCATAGAAATATGAACACGTGTCGATATTCCAATTTCTACAGCTAATTGTATTAATTAATACAAAAAATCACATAATTTGTGTTAATTGACTTATGACAATACAGAGTCATGTAATCATTCTTTGTTAATAGTCTTAATTCATCCATTTTTGTGAATCAGAGTTTTTGTTCTTTGGTAACTCATAGTTCTTTTGCGTGTCTTAAAAGTCTAGTCCAGTTGAATTCAGAATTTGTCGCGATTTGCGTCACTTAACTATAACAGTCCTATTGTGTTTGTGTTTCATGGCCGTCCAGTAGAATTTGATAATTGTCTTGCAGTTGCGTCACTACAAATACTTTTGTGCACAGTTTCTGATGTGAACCGGTAAATTACTACCCACACTGACTTTTTTTTAAATTGTCTAGGTTTCAAATGATGCTAATTGATACTTGTAATCTTACAGTTAAAATACGATTTACTTTTTATTTCATTTTAAGTTTTTTAATCTACTTATAAATGTAGGTATTTCTTTTAACGACAGATATTTTCTGATAGATTGTGGTTTAGTCTTTGCAGGCAGAGCGAACTTTTGTAAACTTTGAGACAACGATCTAATATCAAATCACCACTTTTCTAATTATTTGAGCTGACATGAAATTTATATCAGCAGGCAATGGAACACCGGAAATGTTCAATGTGGTAAGTCAGAAGTCTTCTGTTTCGCTAAAAATCCACTTTTAAGACTTTAGGTTTCAATATCCACATATTAAGAGTTAACAACGATGTTCTTTAAAAAGCTATTAATCCAATTAAAAATAATGAATCCAATTAACCATCACAATTACTCCTAAAACAGTTAAATAATGTCAAATCGAAACTTCAAAGTCCAGATGAGTGAACACGGTTTAAAGAAGGCACACATTGGAGGCAAACACGCGGGGACACACTCTTCAGAGGAAAGGCAAAAATAGCACCAAAGAAACATTGAAGTTTCAATAAAACGCCAGATGGGTATACAATGAAAGTTGATGACCAAGTGGCTACATTGATGAATATCAAGGCATTGAACAGTAATATAACATTAGTGAAGGGGATATTTGAGTAATAGGTCTACGTTAGTACATCTATCATTCAATAAAAAAGTGATAATTGAAAGTAGAATGGTGTTTTAAGATGTATATGTATAAGTAAAATGTGGAGACAGTAGGCTTGATGTCTCAATGAATGAAAGGATAATCAATAGAAATTGGTACTTGGATTATATGGTCCCATTCGGAATTACCTCGGCGATCTTCTACGCAGATAAACTATATCTTCGTGGATGATCACCGAGGTTGTTCCGAATGGTATGGTCCAGGAAGAAAACTAATGTATGGTGGTGGTGTACCTCGCATAGCAACATTTCTGTTCAGTCATATCATTGCGGTCAGTTATTTTATTCATTTTGTTGGGTTTAACGCGGTAGCAACACATTGTATAGGTCATATAACGGCGTCCAGCGCACCTAACATAGCTTTCCTAGACCCTTCTTTAAAACCAATATTCGCCTACCCTTTCACAAGGTCAGAAACTTCTCCATATACCTTATTATGGGAGAAAATTGACATTATTGTCAAATTTTCATGGAAGGGTATACATGTAACCTCCCCGGGTGTGATTCGAGCCCATACTCCCTTCGGGACATTAGTTTCGAAAATCCAGGCAAGCTACCAAATGAGCTACAGACCAGGGTTTGCGGCGGTCAGTAGTCCTGTCCAAATCACTTGGATATGGTTGAGATATGTTTACCAGTCAAATCGTATTGTCAAGAAAAATCTCATTTGACTAAATGCTTACCCTTCTATAGCATAATAAAATTATTTCACGTTTTCAACATATTGAAACATTCAATTTTTAGATTCTGATAAAACAATCATTATGACACAAAACTACAAAAACCGGTTCAGGAAAAGGAAAACCGGTTAAAAACGCCAGAACTCGTATTGTATATACTAACAAATACATCGATGATTTTTACCAAAGACAAGCTGACTATCCAATAAGTACAAATCAAACATTGTTACTACTAAATCAAAACATCCATGCAAAATATAAGACCGATACTCATTGTATAGTAATTATTATGAAAAGTAATCTAGTGAAAACCCAAATAATTTCAGTCAAAATTCACATTGTAAGAGCAGTAGTCTAGTAGTAGAACGCGTGCTTAAGGAACGGGAGGTTCCGAGCTCGATCTCCACTAGGGGCACTTTTTATTTACTTGAGCAAAAAATTACCCTTACAGATATTCCACTCCACTCAAGTGTAGATGGGTAGTGTGAGGGATCGCTTGTCTGGGATTTCAATAATCAAGGGCTATTGCACAAGATACGTAAGTGTGCTGAACAAGTATATGAAGGAGACTTTATATTGCACTTTAATTATTAACATTGAATGAAAATTCAGGAAGCGGACCCGATTGTAAATAATGAATTAAATTAAAATGACTTCTTCTCTGAGCTAAAACAAGAATTATCTACGTAAATGGACAAATTTTAAAGCTATCAGTATTGTCGCTCGTCTGCTACATTGACGTTACCATTTGTTTCGATTCAAACTTCTCCAAAGCTAAGAATTGTTTAAGTTTTCATTCGCAGACAGAGATAAGTCGCCAACCCTTTCCATACATAGATGTATAGATTTATATATAGATATATATATATATAATTATATAGATGTATAGATGCGAATATATATCAGCTTAGGGATGGTTCTAAAAAAGTAAACTGGAGACTGAATGTCTTCGCATGTCTTCGCATGTCAACGTTGTGATGTAGTATTGTGTAAATAACAAGTAAGGCCATGCCATACCGTAATTTTGCTAAACGTCCGTATGCACGTAGGTTTTGGAGTCCTCAATAAAAACCCCCATTGTTGGTGAAAGTTTCTTAGAAATAATTTCGATGTTCCAGGATTCGAAACAACAATTTAATTCAGGAAAAAATGTGTTCGGCAACTACATTTTTCATCGCAAGCAATTTATCATAACCGTTTGCCAATAAAACAAAATATTTGTTGCGTGAAAAAAACACCAGTCATTTTATATTTAATTCAGATCATTGTTTAATATTATAAAAAATGATGTTTTTTCCATTAAAATATATAATGCATTGTTTTTTGTCGTAAAATATTTGTGTTTTCGTTTTCGTTTTGTGTGTTTTTGTGAATAGGTACATAGGTTTGTCAAACTTGAGTTGATGCTTAACAAAATTTCAATTTGGCATGTCCTAACTCTATGTCTGTACTAGAATCACGTGATGTAGGATGTAGCAGTCACGTGATGTAGGATGTAGAAGTCATGTGACATAGTATGTAGAAATCTCGTGATGTAATTTAAAGCAGTCATGTGATACAGTATGTGATGTGACATAGTATATAGAAGTCATGTGATATGGTCAGTGCGGTTCTTAACGCAACATTTAAACATTTGTTAGACCTATTGAGTAGGTCAGTCATTCGATTAAGGGTCCCTTGACAGCCCTAAATCTTTTAATCTAGCAATTCTCTTTATGGCAACATAATATGCATCACTATACTAATGCAAAGTGACGTAATTTTACAAACTGTTTCAACATCTACCTAATGCAACTGCAGCTTAGTGGACATTAACTATAAGAGATAGCAATCACAAACCGATAGATTCTAGTCCATATAGTTTTCATTGCGCATGCGCGTGTCTAGTCTAAATTTCAAACCACGATGACTTTCAAGTCCATAATTGGCCATGCAATCTTCTGACCATCTATCATAATTCTAACAAAAGACTAGTCCTGATTTATTATGAATAAAAATGTTACAAGATTTCAATTTCTATATGTTATAGGATTACTGTTGTGTTACTGGTAACATAGCTGACGTCCCATGACACCACTAGGTCCATCCATCATACAGTTTTTATATTATGACACGGACGTTTTATTATTAATAATATACAGTAAAATTCCACTTTTAGAACCTTCAAAAGCGATGGCCTCCATAGCGGTACCAATCTTCGTAAACATATCATACAGACTGTTGTCGTATAGGAACTCTTATGGTCGCTTCGAGGGTCACGTCAAGATGACCTTTGTATCGACCAATCAATGCGTACATTTCATCTAGACGAAACACTTTTAATAGCATATTGATTCCGTAATTTCAACTTTTAGGCCGAGGTTTGCGAGATAATTTGACAGTAGTGTTATTCACAGGCTGTGATTGGACGGCTCTTTTCAAATTGCGTGACGTAGACAATGTAAACAAGTTACTACAATGTAAACACAATGATTGCCTCATGAATACGTGTACATGTATTCAAATGAGAAAATTAAGGTCAACTGAACGTGACCCTCATAACAAAATATTCAGATATTAATTATCGACTAAGCAAACCTAAAATTTTAGATTGGGTTTTCATCAGATTTTAGCGGTACGGTCTTCGTATTTAGACATTTTGTTTATCAAATTAAGCATATACGACTTGTATGCCTTAAAATCGTCTAATGTCACACGATTTGCAACAAACCACGATGGTCTTTATATCGGAACTTTACTGTACGTTGATAAGAACTAGGTCAGTGTGTTGAGTATGAATATAGTATTACAATGTATAAAAATTGCAAAATTTGTAAGAATCCTCTGGAGGTTTTCTGAGTTCTATATTTTTCTTTATGGCAGCAACTCGAGATGTCTAGAGAAGTGGGCCAGTGGTAAGCTACTACACACTTAGGGAATCAAGTGTTTCCAGGTTTCAAACTCAACCAGAGGGTATGTAGCACTACAAAATTTCTTGAGCAAGAAAAAAATACTTTGGGTTTATTTACTCCAACCAGCTGTAAATGGGTACATACGATGATGGAATAAAGCCGCTCCGCTATTATGTTATTCAATGTCAAACATCTTTACCACTTGACCAAAATACTAGTATTTATGTGTATCTAATCAGGACAACAATTCTTTTATTAATTACACAATGGGGCATCATTTTTTTAAATAAAAATAATAAGATAAATACAGAAGCCCGTAGGAACAGGGAAGAGTGGGGCTAAGGAGCTAGTTTACACATTATTTGAAACTACATTTTGTATTGTAATTTAGGTTTAACTATATTTACAAAAATAGTGACAACTTTCACATCGGACGAATCTACCCTCCAAATTATATCAAGAGTTATTATTAGGGTAGTATTTAACGCTAGCCCCTACCCACTTCGTATCTGTTAATGGTTCCTTCATTCCTTCTAATACATGTAATAAAAACCATTCTGCATTAGACGTTTATATACTACTTACATGATATAAATAAAATATTAATGCAAAAAAGAGATAAAACGATCAAAAAATGAGTAAATGAGTTATGAATATAATAGCCGCATACATGAAATTATTATCTGCGAGTTGAAAGCACTGAAAAAACTAAAACACGCTACTTTTAAAACGTATATAGAAAATATACATAAAATGAGTTACATCGAGAACCGTATTGATCTCCAGTCTTTTTCATCGATGATACATGACGAAGGTTTTTGTTACTTTTATCAATTGAGCATGGAAAAGTGGTGTCCCACAGGGATATGGAATATATTCTTAGTTCCATGATAGATGAAGGGCAACACTAGTTTTGAAAGATGGTTAATGAGAAAGTGAACTGATGCCAACTCTATCTATCATTATAACGTAGAATGTTATCTGTAGTTTTATAGTGTTTTCATAGTCCTGTGAGTATTAAAGTGCAACCCACGATCATTGCTTCTCTCATGGAATTTCATGTTCATGTATATTTAAAAAAAAATCTACTATTGAAGCACGCAAGTCTACTAATCGAGGGGCCGTGAGTTCGATTCCCGGGCAGGGCATACTTTCGTGGAGCTTGATCATGAAATTATTTCTACAGCCATTCTCCCTCCTACAAAAGATTCTTAATTATGTTGGGCAGTTGTCAGTCACTGACGAAAGTATGTGTTTAGTAGTTGGTTAACAGTTAAATCCAGAGATTTAGCCTTTCCAGTAGGTTGACTGACCTCCATTATATAACCTATACAATGTGTTGCTACGGAGTTAAACCCAACAAACAAACAAATATTCTTCTACCCAGAGGTTATCATGATTCTTGATCTAACAAGAAACGATAATGAGTTTTAAATTGCAGTCAAAGTTTTGCTATTTTATAGAATTACTGTATAATGTCCAGCTTATAATACCATTTATTTGCTCCAAATTACATAATCAAGTCTTGAAACGAATTTTAAGGATATTTAGGATATACAGTGCCATCCATAATTAAGTTTACACTTTAGTAAATGTATGATTTGTATCTAATTTTTACCAATACTTGATAGATTAAAAACATATATTCAGATACATGTATAACAATTACAGTAGTATAAAGTATCATTACTCTTCTTTCAAATGTTATGAGCTATTATAACCAATACCAATGCATTAATACATCTAAAATAAGATTTAATTGTGTAAATGATAAACCAGCATTTTTAAAAGTGTAAAGGTAATTTTGGATGGCACTGTATATTCAACGTTGACAAACTTATTAATGTAAAGGAGAAGCGGACGTGACAGCGAGGTTACGACGATGGACTGGTAATCATTGTATAGCCAGCTCCGCGTTGGTTCAAATCCCATCCAAAACCTATACCCCGTTGTTTTCTTGAGCAAGAAAACGTTATCCTACTAGCTCAGTACTTAGGAAACCAGGAAGCTGACCCGAAAGTGATTAATCAAAGTTGTAAGAACTTGTTCCACAACTGAGCTAAACTGAATTGGAATAAACAAACAATGGAGTGAGCTCTTATAAAAAAATCCCCATTTTTTAAGAAATAAGCAATTTGAAAAACATTAAGTTGTTGTCTTGTCAAAACCTTGTAACTTCCATTCAAAAAAGGTAAAGTTACGAGGTTTTAACTAGACAACAACGATAAGCTTGGAAAGTTAAATACATGTAGTTTGACATGTTTTCTGTGTCTCTAATGCATGTTATATTTTGATAACTTCATAGATATAAGAAAGCTTTCCTGTCTGTTGTAGATGAACGTGCAATTATATGGTGCCTTTAAGATTCTGTGAGATAATTTAAAGGGAACACATGAAAATCTAGTTCTAACTGAACCAGTACATGTACTCGGTAACTATAATATTTTCCCTGAGTAACAAAATTTGAACGTTAAAGGCATAGCTTATGACCAAGCGTTACTAGTTAGTTTTTGTCCTGCAATCCTATAAATTATTTAATAAGAACATTTGTCAAACCCACACACTCCTACCCACATGACTAAGATATGTGGGATTTCAAGGTTTGTTTCACTTGTCCACGGATAATTGAACTTAAAAATCAACTTGCTCAGAATCAAAAGGCACTTGCTCAGAATCAAAATGCACTTGCTCAGATGAAAATGCACTTGCTCAGATGAAAATGCACTTGCTCAGAATCAAACTTCGCTTGCCCAGAATCAAAATACACTTGCCCAGAATCAAACTTCGCTTGCCCAGAATCAAAATACACTTGCCCAGAATCTAAATACACTTGCCCAGAATCAAACTTCGCTTACCCAGAAAAGAAACACACTCGCTCATAACTTCAGAAAGAACTCATAAAGAAATATATATGACTTAAAGTACATAATATTAGTATTGATAAATGATTGATATTGAAATAGCTCACTGTTTAATGCGGTATCCGGACATTTGCCACCGGACATTTGCTCCCCAGAGGTCATTTGCCCCCTCAGTTTTTGAAGGGCGGACATTTGCCCCTCCTGTGTTTTGACAGGGCGAACATTTGCCCCCCCCCCCTTAGTATTTTGGAAGGCGGACATTTGTCCCCCCCCTTTTTAAATTATTTAGAACATGTTTGCTAATGGAAGCTATGCGATATCTACAACATTAAATATTACTACGTTAGTAATTTTTACAGCTAAAAACTATAACTTGTTCACGGTCGATTGGGATGGAAATATTTTTTTGTCCGTAGACATAAATGTACGGGTCGGGCATAGGAATTCCACACCCCTGCTAAATGGCTATTCCTTATTTATAAAAATAAAGAATAAAGACACGTACTACTAACCATAAGGTTCCATTATTAGATCGATGGTCTTAAGAGTGAAGTAGTCTAAAAAAGAGATACTTTCTTCTAAAAGAGCATTTGTAAAAACGTATCAAAATCGCATTATTTTACAATAACCGACATTGGGCCCGTATTGTCAAGCGTCTTACGACCGATGTTAGTCGTAAATCCCTCTAAAATGTATATATAAATTATCGTAAGATTTTGGTAATATGCTACCCAGTGCCCCTTTTTACAAAAAATCTTACGACAAAAATCATCGTAAGTCAAAAGCAAGAAACATTAGTATTGCGGTCATTTTTTGGCCAATCATTTCCGAATATTGAATTATGTAAATTGTCTTATATATTTTGAATATCACATTGTAGTTATGTCTTTTATTCTTCTGACTTTGAACTTCAAAATTTATTAAATTGACTTACGATCATTTTTTCTCGTAAGATTTTTTGTGAAAAGGTGCACTGGTCGTCACAGCGGAACTGTATTGACTACTGCACCATGTACATGTAAGCAACCAGTTCCAATAATAGCAACAATGTATTGATCATAGTAATCGGTTAATGTATCGTCTGCTTACTGTATATCATGTCTATAAACAACTGAGATATTCAATAATTATAATAGTTTACTAGGCATTACTGACAGAGCATAATCTTAAAAAAAACTTAGTGCAAAAGGTCATATTTTTGTCAACCGAGAAATATTTTTAAGGTCTGTGTTTGAATCAAAACCATAATATTCCGAGTCGTAAGTTGGCAGTGGGCACTCTACCGAGTCGCCATAACTGCCAGCACTAAGATGATGGAGCCAATTCAAACGGACGTATCAACTTTCTGTTATGGTTGCATCAATTTTAAATAAGGATCAATTAATCAACGAGATATGTTTAATAAATTAGGAATGGCCATAAAATATTATATACATTGTAATTGATTTCCTCCATTTAAGAAGAGCATAACATATTACGTAGAGTAGAATCGTTAGTACACAGTCTTACTGACATTTGTACAGAGACGCTAAGCATCATGGGTAAAATGTTTCTTTACCCGGAAACACGTGGCAATGTTTACATTCTAGTAATTTCCCCGTTCAACTGTACTGAACATATTGTATATGTTTTTTTTGTGACTACACCCTATAACATTGAAATCCAATTAAGTATGCACGTTAAAACATTTAGAAGTTGACCTTTAACCTCTATAGTAACGTGCTTACATCTGTCAATCCATGTGGTAAAAATTAACGCAGACATCTGAAAACGAAAGTAGAATACACGGTGTGGCTGTCTAGACAATACCTATGGAAGTTTAAACTTATTCTATATCTATGGTTTGATGTTCCTGTAGTTAAAGCAACCACTTATTCAACAATTTAATAATGATTGTATAAAAAAACGAACATTTACAACGATTTTGTATTCATACGCTGCACTATATTCTATGCGTATCAAAACACTGATTTGTACAACAAAGGTTAATATCATTACGCAAAAGCTAAAATTTCATGATTGAAATTAGTCCGACAAATAGGACTAAAATACATTAAAAATATTCAGTACATGAGGCAAATGCTAAAATCACACTTGCCAAATCGTCTATTATATGACGAACAACATTTCATATGAAAGACTAAATATTTCAAAATGATGGCAAAGATCGTAATTGAAAATAAGACAACATGTTTTTATACGATGTTCATTACACCAAATTGTCATTAAACTTGAACTTGAAAAAAAACTTTACACTAAATTGTCATTGAACTTGAACTTGTAAAAACAACTTTACACCAAATTGTCATTAAATTTGAACTTGAAAAAACCCAACTTTACACTAAATTGTCATTGTGTTTCAACAATATGCTCTGATAATTTGTGAATTATCGACAACGCCAAAATAGACAGTGAATTCATTGTATAATATAGTCATACATAAAGGTCAATCTCATGACCATAAAGTCGGGCTTCACTAACATGACAAGTCCATGCATAAAGCTTAACCCCAGGTCCATATTGTCGGAATAAACTATACAAATATACTTTAAAACTTGAACTATGATTATGTACAGTTATAAGGGTGCTTGTGTGTTATACAAAAGTGCCACATCAACAAGAATACACTGCATACATGGTGAAGTATATACGTGTGTCAACCACAGGTAAAAGTATCAAAATACTCCATAACACAACGTCATAACAACCAAAGTCTTAGAGGTATTGTTTATATAGCTCAGGAGCCCGTATTATCACGCGACTTAGGACCTATTTTTGTCGTAAATCCTTATAATATTATATTGTACTGTAAAATTATCGTAAAACCTTTGATAGTATGCTACAATGGCCTCTAAACTTATACTTTTTAGCATTTGCTATAGACAGGGGTTCCAAGTCGATAAGGTATTGATGATATTGCCTAGAATCAAGCTACTCTATATAATACTATATATCAATACAGTCAATACCGTCACCTGTGATATGTAGTGTACATTCATTGTAATTAACTACTCTCTATAGCGGTAGTATCCATGCAGCGACACCATAGGCTCTTAATTTGCATTTATTATTGTTTTCTTGCACTTAAATGAGTTTAATTCATCAAATTAATAACCTTAAGTTACCATAAAAGCCATATTGTCTGCAAAGGAAGTAACTGGTACCATGAACTTGTATTTACAAAGAGCATCAAACACGGAACCAGCCGTACTTCCGGTATGGATAAAAACGGCGGCTAATGTACCACGTGGTTATAAGAGTACATTTGCACCCGACAAGAACACCAATTTCAATCTGTATTCGAACCTAAACCCTTTCCAGTCGTACATGTACTCATACGTACATTCTACAACGTCGCTATCTATAAATAATAGCTAGCTTGAAGACAACAACACCAGTTCCGTACCCATCTAGCAATAAATTTGGTGGTAGTCTCAACCCATAGCACAATACAAGTGCTGTATTACATCTCTGCTACTCAAGAAAACAATTTAATAGTAAAACTAAGTGCCTATGAGCTAAAACTGGTTATATTTGTAGTTGGTTATAGCAACATGCTCTCATGAATACTCACATGCCCTCGGTAAAACACTTTTCTTATCACAGTTCTTGTTAAGCACATCACTATACTGGTTTACATTCCTTTTTTATGTTGTTTTAAATTCCACAAGAACAAACAACAGAAACATAAAAAAACACCAGCACTTATTTCATTAAAAACAACAACCGCACTTAAAATATCACCAGAAACACTAGCATTATCACCGACACAAACACTTTTATCCTGAATTTATAAGCAACACTATCACCATACAGATAATTTGATATGTATAATATTGTATGATATCACACAATCAATATACTAATTAAAACAACACAAAAACAACAACAAAATGTTGACCCTAGAAACAACAAAATTAAAAGCAATACTATATTCACGCGATGTCTCTCACTCACTCGGTCACAAAACGTTTTGTTTTTTAATGCCTTTTCTATGATATCGCCTTAAGCTTATAACTATAATGCTATTTGGCTAAATGTTTGGTTACAAGTTACTTGGGGGCATCAAAGTACCATCAATAAGTTTTCCTGCCAAAATACATAAAAGGCTTTCCCATATTATGTGCGAAACACATTATAGTGTGTCATTCTTTCTAGTGTCGGTACTACATCGTTCTATATTAGTTGTGTGTTTCTCCCATCGTAGGAAACATTAACTATTTTGTTATTGATGCCAGTAAAGCCAATGTCTTTGGCTGGAACTTCCCTGTTTAACAATCCCAAGCGTCTTCTTCATTGACTTGAAACTTTCGTCTTCTTACCAATTTTCACGCAATTTTGTACTTACACACATTTTTAATATATACAATGTAATGTACAACGTATAAAAGTGCCGATAATTTTGTATATTGTTAATAATTCATTACATATACGTGCAATGCTATGAGGCTGCAACGTGCACTCGCAGACATGCTGTTTAACTAACCATATATCAAGCTTTCTGTCCAATTTGCGTATGGAAATCCTATAAGACTCTGCAAGGCTTTTGTACCCTCGGTTTTGTTTCGAGCTACGGTTAGGTTATACAACTACAAGTACTATATCGCATAGGCTTATATATCTTCACCATAAATTACAAAATGGTTATGCTCAGCGTATGTGATCGTTTCTTAATTAGATTATGAATAAATTGTAAACAATTTGTCACAACAATTATAATTTATAGACAAAATATAAACAGGGACACTCCTATCCAAGTACTGTTAAAAGATCGTGAAGCAGTTGCTAATGAAAATGACATTTATCGTAAAAGAAACAAAATGAAAATGTATATAACTTCAGTAATGCTCAGCGATAGAAACACATTTACAAGTTTCATTTTCTTGGGGTAATTATCATTTCAAAAATCAAGCGCTATGCAATATGCATCTTCATTTGGCATTGAAATAGTGTTCAATACTTTGTTAAACAGGAAATTCTACCTAAAGGGCTTATATCCAATGATAGTTCCTACACACAGCGCTAAGAAATCCGAGAAAGCAGCTACACATAGCGCAAATATAAGGTGACAGTTTCTACCCACTACTCAAAGAATTTGTAGTAGTCCCAACCCATAGTGTAAAAAGAACTGTGATTATTCTCCTACATAACGTTTAGGATTAAGATAGTTCCCAATACGCCAAGAATAATTATATGAAAACTCCTTACCAACACCGCTATGACATATATAATATCCCTAACCCACAGCGGTAGGAAGCATATGATAACTCCTTGCCCACAGCGCTAACACACCTTTAATATCCCTAACCCACAGCGGTAGAAAGCGTATGATAACTCCCTACAAACAGCGCCAGCCCTTATATAATATTCCTAACCCACAGCGGTAGAAAGCGTATGATTACCCCTTGCCCACACCGCTAACACATATATAATATCCCTAACACGTAGCGGTAGGAAACATATGATAACTCCTTACCCACAGCGCTAACACGTATATAATATCCCTAACCCACAAGGGTAGGAAGCATATACTCCTTACCCACAGCGCTAACACATATATAATATCCCTAACCCACAGGGGTAGAAAGCGTATGATAACTTCTTACCCACAGCGCTAACACTTATATAATATCCCTAACCCACAGGGGTAGAAAGTATATAACTCCTTACCCACAGCGCTAACACTTTGTAATATCCCTAACCCACAGCGGTAGAAAGCATATATTAACTCATGACCCACAGCGCTAACACATATGTAATATCCCTAACCCACAAGGGTAGAAAGTATATACGCCTTACCCACAGCGCTAACACATATATAATATCCCTAACCCATAAGGGTAGAAAGTATATACTCCTTACCCACTGCGCTAACACATATAATATCCCTAACCCACAAGGGTAGAAAGTATATACTCCTTACCCACAGCGCTAACACATAAATGATATTCCTAACCCACAGCGGTAGAAAGCGTATGATAACTCCCTACAAACAGCGCCAGCACACCTATAATATCCCTAACCTACAGCGGTAGGAAGCATATGATAACTCCTTACCCACAGCGCTAACACATATATAATATCCCTAACCCAAAGCGGTAGGAAACATATGATAACACTCCTTACCCACACCGCTAACACATTTATATGATTTTCAAAAACCCACAGTGGTAAGACCTCAGCGATAGGTACAAACCCACAGCAGCGCAAAGCGTTTTTTTTAAATAAAAATATTGACTACAAAGTATTCTAAGACAAAGAAATCTTTGTAGACTATAAGTAAAGTGGTAGGTTATAGCCAGAAATATGTCAGACATGTAATCTGTTATCGATTGCCCTCAACTGCCCGCATCTTTCATTAATTCTATTATCTTCTGTTAATATAAAGTCTTCTATGATAATTGCTGGTTTATTTGGACGAGATAATAAATTACAGCATAATAGATTGTACCAGCTTTATTTTTCTTTGTCTTTGTTTTCTTAAGAAAGAAAATCACTAGTTTGTCCTGTGCTGTTGTTTCATTTTTTACATTTGGTTTCCCAGTGTTTCGTAGTTGTTAATTGTTCTTCGGGTCGTATTTAGGCAATTTAGTATTTATTGCTGCGTTCAGTCAACCTAACTCACTGTCGCTGGCTTACCTATATAGGCGGTAAGTTGACCTACTTATTATCCCCTGACTGACCTAGGCTGTGGTCAGTTGACCAACTTACTGTCATTAAACTGACCTAGATCGGTGATCAGTTGACCTAGTTATTGTCACCGGACTGACCTAGTTTGAGGTAATTGACCTACTTATCTTAAGTTGACAACTCTGGACCTTGGCTTTTAACCTAGTACTAAGAACACGCATTTGACAGTGACTACATTAAATAGTGAAATAATAATGGACATAGAAAGTCAAAATGTTACGTTGGGTATTCAGTAGGCTACGCACAAGACTTCAAATCCAGCGTCTCACCGGGACTGGTTATATCCATCCATGAATATTCGACAATACTGTAATTTGTCCTCAAATAATAAGATACATGCACATGTGTATGGAAAAGTAGTCGGGTCATGTGGAAGGGTAAGTAAGTACTGCTTATGGTCAATATGTCAAGAAAGCAAGGTTAGGTGAGTTGACGACGTAAAAAATTGGCATGGTGTTAAACCTAATCAACAAATAATATTTTCATTAAAAAGTTAAAGTTAAAGCAAGGTTTTTAAAGTCTACTCCTGGGTATCACTTTTTAGTCGACTCTTGACATTATCTTCCCCGATCATTGAGTCACACACACACTGTTTAACATACAGCGCAGGTTGCAGCCACAGCATACAGAGCATGGCCCTAACAGATACCAATTTGCACACAGGTGGAGTAAAGCAATTGCGAAAAATCTTGCTCAAGGAAATTAGCAGTGTCCCTAAAGGGATTCGAACATTTAATGTACTTTCGAAACCTAAATTATTCAACTTTTCTGTAGTTTACTGCGTAAAATGAAAATTTAATGTATTAAAACTGCAATATATACTACAGACAAGAAAAATATAAAACATCAAAGCTGTCTTGATATTGTTTGGAAATAATAATAAGTCAAGAAATATCTTGTGAAACATACAGATCATATATGACATCAGAAACATTAAAATCTAATTATTATACACATAATTGAATATAAATACCTTTATTATTTATAGACAGTATGTCATGTGATACTGGTTGCTTTCATACAAGTTAATTTTGTATTTTAGGTTGGCTTTTACGCCGTAGCATGACATTGTTTTGGTCAAATCACAGTGGCCAGTTAACTTACTCACTGTTTTTGGAAAGTAGGAACTAATTACCAGGCGCATACGTCCGCCAGTGACTGATAACTGTCCTACATGATTTTGGATCAGTGGTAGGAGGAAAAATGGCTATAGAAATAATTTCATGATCAAGATCCACGAAAATATGCCCAGCCCGAGGCGACTCATAGGTCAGTAGACTTGTGTGCGACCAACTATGCTAGCCGGACGTCTTGAAGAGGTACTAAAGCTTAGCATGGCGTTGTTTTGTTTTTGATCAAATTTTATTTGGTTAGTTCTTTGGGTGTTAATTTTGTGGGTTTTGTTTTGATAATGTTTTATTTTGATTAGTTTTTTTGCTGAGTTTTCGTGTTGTTTTGATAAGGTTTTATTTTGGTTAGTTCTTTGGGTGTTTTTTGATAAGGTTTCGTTTTGGTTAGTTTTTTTGGGTGGTTTTTTGTGTTGTTTCGATAAGGATTTATTTATGTTAGTACTTTGCGGAGTTTTGTTTTGTGTTGTTTTGATAATGTTTAATTTTGATTATTTGTTTTGGTAATTTGTTTTTGTGTTGTTTTAATAATGTATTTTGGTTAGTTCTTTTGGTGTTTTGTGTTGTTTTAATAAGTTTTATTTTTATTAGTTCTTTGCAGAGTTTTCTATATGTTGTTTTAAGTTTTAATTTGGTTGGGTTTTGGGTAATTTGTTTTTGAGTTGTTTTGATTATGTTTGGTTATTTTGGTTAGTTATTTGGGTGTTTTTGTGATGTTTTGATAAGGTTTTATTTTGGTTAGCTTATTGGGTGTTTTTGTGAGGGTTTTTTTATAATGTTTTATTTTGATTATTTCTTACATCCGTTTTGTTTTGTGTTGTTTTGATAAGGTTTTATTTTAGTTAGCTTTTTGTGATGTTTTGTTTTGTGTTGTTTTGATAATGTTTTTTTTGCTTAGTTCTTTGTGGTGTTTTGTTTTGTGTAAATGTTGTGCATGGTACGCTGTGCTGAGTTGTGTTGTTTCATTTCTTGTGAGATAGTGTGTTGTGTTGTTTTATGTGATGTTGCCTTGTGTTTTGTTATGTTATATTGTGTTATTTTTGTGATTTGTTGAGTTTGTTTTGTTTTGTTAAATTATGCTGTGGTGTGTAGTGTTCTGCTGGTTGTATTGTTTTGCTTTGTGTTAATTGGGTTGTGTTGCATAACGTTGTGTTGTGCTGTTTGGTATAACGCAGTGTTGTGTTACGGTGTGTTGTATTGTGTTGTGTTGGGTCATGTCATGTCATGTTAACACTTAGGGTATTTTGGTGTAGAACCATGTAGTACTATACTTTGTTCATTATAGATTATTGCATGTTTCATGTCTTTTTTCTACCACACTAATGGCAACTATATAATTATAAAGCGACAGCTGCATTGTAGAAAACATGAAATAATAAGAGAAACTTTCAAAATGTTGTTTTCATTTAATTAACGTTTTGATAAATTAAACTCAATTACTTCAAATGTTGTAATACATGTACATAACTGAACATGTTTTATAATATTTTTATACGCTAAATTGTCTCAAAAGGGATAGATAGTGTGATTCCATCTTAAAATGGCGTTGTTATCATAATTAGTATCATTTCTTTGTTATAGAGCAAAGAGTTTACGTCACAGACTTACACTTGAATAAAAATTATTAGAGCAAGATAAGAATGGGTTTTAACTCTGTTGTTACCATTAGAAAGATAGATTCGTCGTTCCAAATTGTGGAAACATTTAAATTTAAACAAAGCAATTTCTTATGCTGTTATTTTTCCATTCCTTAACATTTGTCTTGGTCGAAATGGAAGGAAATATCAGATGTTTTAATTATTAAATATTTTCAAAAATTTTGATTCAGTTTAGTAAGGTAAATACAGGCAAATGTTCTGACGAAAGCAGAGGTTCACACATGTTTTAACAAGCTTGCCCATATGGACACCAAGCTATATTTTTAATTTGCCCAAACAACATCTTATATAGCAGTAACAGGTCACCCGAATACAAATATTGGGTTTCAGGAGCAATAGGACCACCTTTAGTGTCGGGCCCTGGAATAAAACGAATTCCTCTGTAATGATATATACCGGCCATTTGTTTGGGAGCCAGTATTGGGTATTAGACTCTAAAAAGTAACGGTAAAACCGTTACATACATGTATAATAAGTAACATTGCTAATTTAAACAGATCGCACAAACCTTTGCTCATTTGTCTTTTTCTTGTTTATTTATCTTTTTTTCTAAGACGAAACAAAATGGAAATGTAATGCCAGGCAACTATTATATTACTGCTACTTTCGTCTTGAAGATTATTGTAAACAATATTAAGTATATTTTTTGTTTGACGATTGATTCTAAACAAATTCCGACTGGTCTAGAGTAGTTTTTGTAAATATACGGTCAAAGGGAAACAATCCAATCTGGTACAAATCTATATAGTCATGGCAAAATTATCTTTCTTGGTTTTTTCATATATCAAAAAAGAGATTCAAAAGCCAAAAATTGTTACCTCTTGTAATTAATAACGAGTTTTTTTAAGGACCATAAATAAAACATAACAATAATACTTAAGATCTAAATCAGTAGACCTACAACACACAAATACTTATAGCCGTCTATAATGCTTTAAGAGAAATAATTAAAGCCACTATATGAAGATATATTTATTAACAGTGTCCTTAATGCTGTTTTATTACCACGAAGTTCTCAAATTATCAACATATAACATATATTAGAATCACTATGAACAGTTCAAGCCATTCTGCTTCCCAACTTTAAGTTTGACCAAGAGTCATTTCTTTAAAAATCAAAGCGCCGATATCGCTGTCAGACATGGGGTTTTGGTAGAGTATATGGCTGTATACCACTAATGGAAGCGATACAATAGACCTTTACCTTACATAAACCAGATAAGATATACACGTGCTTCTTATCGTCTGCTTGTTAACGCGTTATGCGGACTATATTAATTGCAGTGGTAATTATCCCTTTATTTGCGCGCGCACAACCGAATGTAATCGTCCGCGACAAATTTTGATGAGGATTTGCCACAGTCCACTGTTCTTTTCTAAAAAGTTTTAGAGCTTAATTATGTAATTAGGTGACTTATGTTCGAAACCATCCGAGCAATTTCCTCGTAGATAAACATCCTGACCAAGTTTGATGACAATCGAGGAAAATAATAGCCCACTAGATTGTTCACAAACAAATGTGGACAGACGACGGACGCCGGACATTCAACGATCTCAAAACTCACCCTAAGCTAGCTCAGGCGAGCTAAAACAACGAAATATTAACATTCAAAAACGCGTTATGATAATAGCGAGCTTCATCAATGATTATAGAAGGCCTTATCAATTTGAGACATTGAAAAAAATAAAGCAGTATGATGTATAAATTTGACAGTCGGAGACACAAATAGAAAATAGACAATTGTACCAAACTATGAAAGTAAAGTAAGAATGAATCTCGTGACGTCAGTACTTCACTTACATAATAATCTATTTATGTTTTCTCATCAAAATTTTGAAATATATCATTTTCAATAAATATCAAAATTGGAATAATGAGATACATAGAACAGATCCCTATGGGAAGATAAAATATATTTATCTAAAATAAACCCAATTTCTGTTTGTTTTGCAGGCCTATCTACATACATGGTAACCCGGGTCGATAGCGCAGTTGGTAGCGCGCCGGGATTTGGATACACGTGCCCCAGGGGGTGCGGGTTCGAATCCCACCCGGGGAGGTTATACATGTACCCTTCCATGAAAATTTGACAATAATGTCGATTTTCCTCCATTGGTTAGATAATATGGAGAAGTTTCCGGCCTTGTGAAAGGGTAGGTGAGTACTGGTTATAGACAATGGTCCAGGAAAGCTAGGTTAGGTGCGCTTGACGCCGTCAAATGACCTAAAATTGTGTTGATACGGCGTTAACTCCAATAAATAAAAACTACATACATGGACAGGAGAAAATATACAATTATTTTAAAGAGCTACAGGTACAGTCTAACAGAGAATACACTCGGTAGCATACAAGTCTACTGATCGAGTGGTCGATAGTTCGACTACCAGGCTGAACATACTATTCTAGAGCTAAGACGTAAGATAACTTCTACAGTTATTCTCCCTCCTACCACTGATTCATAATCATGTAGGACAGTTGTCAGTCACTGACGGATATATGTGCTTAGTAACCGGTTAACAGCTACATCCTGGTATTCTGCCTACCAATGATTCTTGATTATGAAGGACAGATGTCAGTCACTGACGAAAATATGGGCTTAGTAGTTGGTTAACAACTAAATCCAGAGATTAAGCGTTTCCAGGAACAGTGAGTAGGTTGACTGACCGCCGTTATATAACCTATACAATGTGTTGCTACGGTGTTAGACTCAATAAACCAACAGATATTTTGAATTCTTAAACATATGTTGTACCACAGGGGCTCATTAAATTATAAATAACGACTACATTTTCCCGTGGTTAATGTCTGTAACCATTTTAACATTAATTGGCTTTGTCATTATCAGACCAACACGTATTTCAGTATGTTTTAAAGTATATTTTATTTTATCCAGTATTGTTTAATATTTATTAAGAGTTAATAGGCAAAACCATCCATGTTTTCCATAGAGATACAACATCATAATCAATTGACGGCAATTGACAGGGATATGTGAATACAAACGTTTTTGCTTATTGGATTCTATAAATAAATGAAATATTTCAAAATTTTGACGAGACAACATAAGTAATTATTATTATGTAAATCAAGTACAAACGTCACGTGATTCAGTTTCACTTACTTCATAATTTGGAACATTGAACAAAAATGCTATTCAGTATTCAGAGTAGAACATGGTATTATGACTGTCCAGTGGTATCAATATCATGATCGGTTGAAATACCGTATCCTTTCGTTAGTTCCGATACCGGTTCGTCCATAACCATATATGTATATATAGTATTTTTGATTAGGGACCGTGCCGTCCGCCTGAGTCCCAATCTGATTAAAACCCGATCTAAAATTTTACCGCTCGCATACTCGCTAATTTAGATATGGCATTTTCCAAACGAAGGTCACGTTCAGGTGACCTTTTCTCATCATGATATTCATGACGAAATTGTTATGATACGTAACTTGTTTACATCGACTACGTCACGCATTTTGAAATGAGCCACCCAATCGCAGACTGTGAATAATTGGTCTAAAATTAGAAATTACGAAATCAAAATGTGGTTTATAGTGTTTTCGTCTAGATGTGAGCTAAACATTCATTGGTCGACACAAAGTTCATCTCGACGTGACCTTGCATTGACTAACTAGAGATCCAGTACGACAACGCTCTACAGGATCTCTGTTTACGGAGATTGCCTGAGTCCAAAACTGTGTATCTAAACCTAATGATGTTTTATACTTTATTATTTAAGAACGATTGGTGTCAATAGATTGGGTACTTTATAAGGCTACTGGGAAATTTGTCAGGAATAGAGTTTTCAAAATAGAAAAGTGCAAAATTAATCAATTTACTTTGTGGTCGCGAAAACTAGTAACAAAGGGACGTTACTCTTTAGTGTTTGCTTATAAAAGAATAAAATTGATGTTTTATGATAGGGATTTTCTATTAAGGTGGGTCGGTACCTTACTCGGAGAAAACATTACTCTCTAATTTACTAGGTAACTTTCTGACAAACACGTCAAATAAAAGTAATAAATTTCCTTATATGGAACAATTTCTACAAGCAAATCAAAACATACATTTATCATAAAACAGCTTGGGTGACAATCATAGTACCATTTAGAACACCCTAATTTTTCCATTCATTGAACAAATAATCGTGGAAGGGTTTGTGGGGCCCACCAAGAATATTGGTTTCTGCAACATAAGCATGATACGCGAAACATGGAACAGTCATGCAAAAAAAGGTCTTTTCGTAAACACACAAGGCTTTGTAAACACATAGATTGTTATTTATCTTACCTCGTACAGAATACTCGTTTGTCATTGGCCGAGAGCGGTCACGTGCTGACCATGTATTATCCCATATTAGGTCAGTAGATTCTAATATCCAGTCAGTAACAAAATTTATAAATGATAGCGCTGACGAAACCTTATTTTTCTACTCCAAAATTAATTCGAACTAACTACATCGATAAGGGGAGTTCACTGTGTCAATATTGTGTGTCCTTTTCGTCAATAACATTCGCGTTTCGGTTCCTTTCGGTCAATAAACAAGATGGCAGCCAAGCGACGATTCGGTGATACTCTCTTGTCCGTGTTCTTTGATGCTAAAATTCAGATGGGGGTACTCGGTAAGATAAATTCGTTACACAGTCAGTTACTGACCGGATACGGCGTGATACCGGGTCAGTGAATAAATATTGGGCTCGAGCTACGCTCTCATCCAATATTAATTTACTGACCCGGTATCACACCGTATCCGGTCAGTAACTGACTGTGTAACTAATAATATTGACTAAATATTTGTTCAGTGATATCATCAAATTGTGTCATTCAAAATTCAAGACGTTATGGATTTGTTATATCGACACTGGTTTGATCATCGTGTATGGGCACGTGACACAAAGATACATTGTAGTTCCAAAATGATGTCTAAATAATTATGTCCGAGGTTATTTATAGTAAATGACCGATAAGTTCCGAATGTTAAAGTACACCAATAGTTTCAAATCGGATATAAATATTTGCATAATCTAATTGACACTGTATGTGTTCTCGGACAATGCTCTTAGATTTGTATTATTTTTTGTAACAAAAATATGTCAGCGACACGTGTTTATTGTATTAGAAAAACGTGCTTAGAAAAACAACAACTAAATTCCTTCAACAACAGTACTTGCAAACTTCAGCCACGTACAGTGAGATAGCCAGAAAACTGACGTGTGAATAGCCTTTATTAATTGACCAATAGTTGATATCGGTTTTCTCCTGTTACACATTATATATAGTATAAGAATAGACTAATATATATATAATTCATACATTTTCAGCAACTATGCCATTCCTAATTATAACACTTTTATCATAAACGGTCAATTTTTGTTTTTGTCTTTAAAAGTAGCCCACAAACTGAAGTGTTAGAACTATTTGAATATATTACTCCGCGCATAATTGGTCAAATTATTCGGCACGTCATTTTTAGCCAGTCAGAAGTAAAACAAAACTGGACGACGTCTATCTTTGGTTACATGAAGTTAGACTATTTTTGCGCTGACCTATCTAAACGTACTAGCGCTTTTTATACAATGTAGTTCGTTTTCAAGTCATGTGCGTTTCTGTACGATAGAAAAGTGGTACTCCCTGTAAAAAGCATATTTTTTATTGTCGCATTTCCAATCGAGTGATGATTCAAATTAGTATCCTTATTAAACCCACTATATGAAGATATATTCATCAAAAGTAGACTTGAAAACTGTTTTACATACATGAAGTTATCATAATATAAAATACATTAGAGACACAATAATCTGTTCAAATCATTCTGATTTCGAAATTTGAGTTTGACTAAGTGTCCATTTCTTAAAAATGGGGTACTTTTATAAGAGCACATTATATTCGTTTATATGCTAATGTTGAATATATTTGATCCAAGATAATTGTAGAGCTAAAGTATATAATATAGAGCAGTTTTTTTTCCTGTACATAACAAGACTTTATCTTAAACGTACTGTGATTAAAACTACTTTTTTCAAATATTGACAACCTAATTCTACTTTCGGTTTCGATCTACTTTCACTTTAGAATACAATAAATAACATGAACATGTTTAAACAATAGTTGCACTTAATTAAAAAATCTTGTTCATTACAGATGTTTGAAATAGATAAATGTCTATTTTCTTTACGGTCCAGAAACTTAGTTACTTTTGATAATGGGGCTTTAATGTTGTACTTTACTCCGCTTTTTATACTAGTATCACTTTCAGCCATTTAGCAGGAGTTAGTCGTCATTTTCACTGCCCATGGATTGGCTTTATTCTCTAGACCTTTGTTTTTAGTCAGTACTGAGCATATACCTACGTCGTTGACTGACAATTGCCCAAGCTTAGACCTTAATAAATACTCCTATCGACCGAAGGTTAGAAGGACGACCTACCTAGAGCTGCATAATAACAAAAATATGACATTTGGCATTTAGACACACCATGCAGTACATCAGTTTTTTAATGTTTAAAATAAACAAAAATCACTTCAAAATTTAGCCGATATTCATAAAAGCTATTTATAAATTTCACATTATCTGGCAACCAATACAGTTACTGTGTACAAATTTATAATTATTTTTATAGAAGACGTTTACTCTGGAATCAATGGTAACAATTGTGAGAAAAAACAACTGTGTTTGCTTAGTTTGCTAGCACAGTCCAAAGGTCTATTCGCAAACCAATGTTACGTATGCTGTTTGTCTGACCTTTTAAATTTTAATAACATGCATAACATCTATATTAGGCAATTCTATTTGCGCGTAACATATGCTGTTGGCTATTTAAAATACGGCAAATTCCACAAATTTATCGACTAACAGATATAATAAATACAATATTAAAGATTACAAGACATGTACATTTGTATATCAAAATTGCTTTTATTTTACTGGAAAAACTAGTGTTTTTTTTATTAATATTTCTATATATTGTTGGTTTTATTTACGCTCACAGTATAAGTGCATTTTTCAACTTCCAAAAATGGAAAATATATTTCCACTTTTATTTTGAATTATTATTCAAATATAAATTATTGTAAATTTGTCAACGACATCAAAAATTATTAGGGGTGTAACAATTCGTTTGAAACCTTAATTCCTTTTTTGCATAGACATGCAAACTTGAAGCAGAAATTATTGCGCATGCATTGTCTTAATTGGATCCACATTACACACATATATGTATTTTTAAATAATATCCTATGCAAATGTTTAAATGATTTGTGTAAAATGCACTATATGTTAGAAAATGCATATTTGAAACGAACTTTCGTGAAGAATTATTTTTTTCATTTGACTAATTGTTTAATTATTGTAGCATACTAAGATTATTTTAAGTTTTCAACATACTTTAACATTTATTCCAACATTTAAAATTTCAGATACTGATAAAAAACAACCAATATGGTACATAACTACAAAACCGGTTCAGGTAAAAACGAACCCTTTCGAAAACCGTCAGAATTCGTATTGCAATATTAACTGAAAAATCGGTTAAGAAAAACACTCCTTTGCAATTATGTACGCTCTTGAAATACAGGTACAACGCCTTATGCTCAAAACGTACATTCGAACTTTAATTGCTGGGAACAATCCCCAACTTACTCACGAGTAAAAGCTGTACAGGAATAGCATTTAATTTAGTCTATAAAAATAACTATAGCCCCTTATACTATACAAATACTGTAAGACCCTAAATATATCAACTTTTGTAGAAGAACATGTATGATGCCAAATATATGATACATATGTAAAAACATCGTTTATAAATGTAGTTATAATTTCATTTAAACAAGTCCTCTATGCATATACAATGTATAATTTAAGTTTACACCCAAAATTTTGTTGTAAAATAACACTTGTTCGTATATGAATTAGTAAACTTTTGATATGAACATACATACATTTTTTCTAAATTGAGAAAAATGTTCACTCTTTAAATTATCATATTAGTTGTAAGTCACTAACATATACAAGTTTTTCCCATCCATAAATTTTCCCATGTAAAATCACTAGGAATAATGAAAATATACATTTGTATTATTTATTTATATGTATGTATAAACAATACACATATTTATATCAATATATAATTAATTAATTATACAATTTAACTTGTGAATGCTAAATGCAAAATCTAAATATCTTTGAAACAAATCATTTATTATAGTTCGTTTTTCATCAACAGTCAAAACATGAATAATTTCACGGTGATTGCATGCATTGCTTTTGTACTGGCGTCCTAATTGTTATCAAATATATCTTGACTAAAACATATCATACGGTGTAAGCAGCTATACTCGATCATAATACACTCGTTCGGAAACTCATGTATGTATCACGACGATAATTTTAACAAACGCATTCACCTTGAATTTATTCATGTTTTGACAGTTGAGAAAAAACGAACTACAAATGTATACATAATACAATAAAGCATGTAAACATAAACAAAACAACCGCACACATATCACAAATAAAAAATAATATACAAAAACATGGTTTATACATGGCATATTATACCAAATGAAATTCAGAGTACATGAACATCATTATTATACCATTTTAAACAAAACATTGAAGTCATAAATACTATACAATAAACACTAACTAATTTAAACTGAATACCAATGAAAGTTCGATTAATTAAAAAGTCAATTAAATACATGTCAATTAAAATAAAACAAGGTCACTTACCACATGCTTCCAAAGTGGTCAGCCCCTCCGGCATGGTGACCTGATGTCGAATGCCCCGTGTGACCCCCACGGTTAGTATGATGGTGTCCCCTAAAGTGGTCCCTCATGGTCCATTCCAGAATTTCCAGAAACAAGCTTGGTAGTTCTATTTTGACGATTAATCGGGCGCGCCCTTATTTAAAAAAATATATATTTACAAGTTCTCGTAAATTTCTAGCCAACTTAGCGTAAAGCGTGTAAGATAAAAATTGCGGAACTGCCCGAATACAAGTCTATGGATATTGATCAATAGAGTTCCGTGCTAGATTCATAGATTTATCGGAGCAATTATTATGTTATTATAACTGCCTGGATTTCTTATTCATTGTCAGTTTAATTGTATAAACACTACATTAGATGTTTGTTATTCCATCAGAATCCCTATCCACTTTGTTATGAAAATATTAACCATTCGGACCACGTCCTGTTCGTACCCAAATTGATTTTTGAGTCCGCACTATGAGTTAACCGTTTTATTTGTCTGGGAGTTTGATAATATTGTTATAATGTCATAACATTAGTAAGAGTCAATGTTTTTGTTGAGATTTCATTTAAATTGACATGTGATTAATGTATTGTTTTTTTGCCTTCATATTAAAAGCGCCATTTTGGTTGAGTTTAAAAAACCCGGACATACCCGGAAGCAATGAGCACGTGTTGTTGTACAATTAACTGCTCTTGAACAGTCAAAGAGATTTATTTTAAATAAATTGTATAAAAATGTCAATAAATCACAAAATTGCAATGAGTTTTAAATTAAACTATTGCTGCAATGTTTTATACAAACTATAACACATTTTTAGGTTATATAATCACTTTTCGCTGCAATAAGATGTACTTTGTTCTAAATAGTACCCCTTTGGGTTCATTTCTGTTATTATTTTCAAAAGCTTCAATAAAAAATACACCGTATCCCGGTCTAGCCTATCTTTAACACTTCTATTTAATTGAATTCACACTTATTACAAAAATCTATTTCCAGTTTTGACGAGTTTTTAATTCCCTTATGAGCGGCGCCATTGTTAAAAGAATTTTAGTGAATTTTCTTATTTTACTATTTTCAGGAATTCATGAACAACGCGAGTATGTCAAGGTTACGCTTCAAGATGGCGGATTTTTTGTTTCATTTTTGCCCAGAAAGAAAAGCGGTTAGAAATAAACTACGAACGGAATCGGAAATGAAAATTATGTTTTGAAGAAAATTGTAACTTGTTTACTCACGTAGTTTTAAGACTTGTAAGTTTAACTTTAGCACAGGAAAGCGCTATAAGGCAAGTTTAGTAGCAATACCATTCATCAACTGATTATTATATATATTATGTTAGACTTTGTCGTTTTAATAATTACTTGTTTAGGGTTTGAAAGTGCACGTTTCTATTAATGATTTAATCCGATGCTATCACATACAATAAATATTTTGAAATGAAAACTGCGCTTTTTTATTTGTTCGTACTTAATAATGCGTAGTTAATATAATTTAAAAATCTGGATCTAACATTGTGGAAAACATGAGAAAACAAATTAAATGTATAATTTGAAATCACGAAAATGTCCGCTTAATTGGATTTAACTGGTGAACATATCTATCTGTGTTTTCTACAAAAAACCCTTTTATATAGAAAGATGCTCCGGACATAGTAAAGAAAAACAAAATCAGGACTTCATGTTAGCAGCTTTAAGGTTCATACAATACTGTTCTATGTCACAAACACGGGTATACACGACGGCTTTAAGAACGGTCTTAAATAAAAGACTAAAACAATACACGCATATTTATATATACATGTACATGTAGTTTTTTTCTGAAAAATATATATACATTTTTATATAGTATAAGCAGTACGGGATCGAACCGGCCACATTTATGTATAAATTATTCATATCTCAAATTAAAGTTAATCAAAGGTAACAATTTCAGTAACTATGAACTTGTAGAATGTAGAATAATAATTTATTCTAATTTACTTTTAATTTATTCTTTTAAATAATACCCAATACAACAAATGTCCGCTGCATGCAGTTGATCATTTAGCTTCGAGACTACGGTCAAATTTACTATGTGTAACAAGTATGAATTTATAAAGCGTTTTTCATTTATATGACGTCGTTAAAGCACAAATACTAATCAGTTTTCCAAAGATTTAGGTTAAGACAGTAGCAGTGAAAATTATTGTGAACTAATAAACCCTAATTGTAATTTCATTTTATAGAAAAGGTAAGTTAATCACTAGAAAGATCATTTAAAGCAATGAATAATGCGACACAGTTGCCATTTTTAATGCGCGCAGTTTTTTTCACAGCAAAGACGCATCGGATATCTCCATATTATACTGTTTCCACTTTAAGCTTAAATGACAATCCGTATATCCACGGCCCCTTATTTTATAAAGGGTCCTTGGTATATCCAATAAGAAAGTAATTAGAACAGATAATAACACTGAAATATCCACACATATATTGCACATATATCTGAAAAAGTAACACGAATAGCGCAACAAATTTCCACGGTATTTTAAAAAGGAAATCACACCCTACATCATACAAGCACATGTATAAACGTCCACAGTACCTTTGCTACGTCTGAAAAGAACTATGTTTTCATTCAATGATTTTTAACCTTCAAGTTTCTAACTGGACATAAAAAAAAGTTGACAGCCTTTACAGTAAATCATGACTGACGTTTTCGTCTAAAACATTTCTTATGTCTTTAACTGATACTTTCCGGGAAATAATGACTCTTTGCGTGAATTGTTTTTCACAGGACATAAAAGTTGACAAGACAAGATGATTTTAAAACTATTTGTGTCTCCTAAGAGACTTTGAACGACTACTACAAGCACTTTTGATTGGTATAAAAATAAAAACAATCAGTGTTTTCAAGACGTCTGGTCAATAAAACGCTGCTCTGAGACGCTTGGACGCTTGATGGAATCGATGTAAGTAGAAGCTTAACTCTAGAATCGAACCTAATTATTTATCGTAACTCCTGGAATTAAAATAGTTACCATCATTACAGAACTAAGTAAGATTATTTTTAATAGTTTGAAACCTTAGAACTACTTCAAAGTTATTCTTAGGCGGGGACTATATCTTTCTTGTGAACGCGTATGAATACGCTATATATTGTCAGTAAAATGTTGCTACAGGTACAGCAATGTTTTTTGTCATATTTTGTATCTGTTGTTAACAAAAGTCACCGGGAATAGCAAAATATTAAAATGTACATCAGAAACACTCCACAATAGAGGAAAACACCCAAAAATAAACGTAAGCGAAGAAAAGAATTGAGTAGAGCAAAGACCCTGTATTGAGACCACATTTCTAAACATTATTAACCCACAAATGCTCCCTTTGACAAGAAAAAGTATCCGGAACGACCTCGGCGATCATCTACGAAGATATACTGCGTAGAAGATCGCCTTGGTAGTACCGAATGAAGAAAAATGTTCCGGTATTAAGAACGACGCTTTAATTGGTTGTAATCTTGGAACTTTTCTGTAATTACGGAATGATTGAAACTTACGTAAAATGAACAGATCATTGAGAAATTAAAGAAACAATAAAAAACTAAAAGAACACTTACATAACAAACGTGATCAAACAAAATCAAACGGAAACAAGCAAAATTAAATGAAACTGAAACAAACGAAAATAAACGGAAACATACGAAATTACACGAAAATTAACGGAAATAAACGAAATTAAACGAACATTAACGGAAACAACCGGAAACGATAAATATAGGAAAAAACTTGACATTCATGAATTAATTCCTACAATGATATGTTATATACACGTTACGTTTTTCTCAACATATACTGATTTCTCTCCTAGAAAACAAGTAATAAAATGATCATAAAATACATTGACCACAAATCTATTAGCAGACGAGATAAATTTAGAAAACACTTCCTGATTCATGCAATAATGTCACGTGATATACTCTACGTCACCGATTGGTTAAATCGGTGACACAATTACTATAGTCACAAAAATAAAAGAATATTCTAATTGATTAACGTGAATGGTTAGACATCCGAGTGTTTCCGCATCTCAAACGTACAAAGTATAGATCGTTAAGGTCCGTATAAGGACCGTTTACCAGGGCGAAAACGCGAACGCGTCCAACACGAACACGAATGCGAACGCGACTTTTGAGCATTTTTGCCGTTCAAAAAGAGTAGTGTACGAACAGTCCGCCGTACCGTAAACTGTTCTATTTGTGGGAATGATGCGAGAAAAGTAATTGCCGATTGTTTGCTAGCAAAAAGGTCTCGCGAACATCTGAAAAAAATCACTCTGGAGGCAATCTACGCGAACGTTCGCGCGAACAAGTAACTAAACTATTCCAGGATGAAAAACAGCGTTCGGGTTCGCGTTCGCGTTCGTGCTCTGTATAAACGCACCTTTAACAGTGAATATACTCTTATTATTCGTAACAAAATACATGATATTATTTATTTTCTGTTTATAAACAAACATGGTTAAAGTTATCGTTCGTGGACTTTACAAATGTAGCACACGGCCTAATGAAGCTGTTTTATAAAACAAATTACAAACAACGTTCTCTGCTCTACAACCAAATCATATTATAAACCCCAATCTTCTAATTAATGACAAATAACAAATTCAATTAGTTTCGATTGCAGCAACATTGTGAAATAAATAAATGTATGTGCATTGTATACACATTAAAACTGCAATATATGTATAGAGAACTAGGACGAACCGGTCTTCTGTACAAAAAGGAGCCTAAAACCCTATCAGGAACCACAACAGTAAACAAGAGAGCCATGGGGCCATGATGGTCCTTTATCGCTCACTTGCGTACCATTGATATATACATGAATCAGAGTAAAATTAAAATAGACTTCCAAATAAGGATATTTGGATCCAAACATCAGTCAGTAGAGTGTTAACAAGATTTTCTATTTTTACCTCCTGTGACCTAGTTTTTCATCCAAGACAGCCCATGGTCGAACTCATTATGTAATTGTCTAGACAAGCAAGCTGACCAAGTTTGATGATAACTCAAGTATAATGTTACTACTAGAGTGTTCACAAACAAATGTGGACGGACGACGGCGTCAGGTGAGCAGCCTAATAGCAAAAAGGGGGTGTTTTAGTGTTAAACATTTTGTTATATAAAGGGCACCACAAACGAATAACAAAATTGACTTAAGAGGTCCCCAATTAGATAATTGCAATACAACACAATCTGTTTGTACTGGTATAATACAACATGTTTTATTTTATGTTTCCAATGGATGTTTTGGTGATTGTACCACGTCAAAGCGGATGAAAGCTAGAGTTGCGGTATTTGGTACTGGTGCCAGCATCTCTATCCGCTTTAAAAACTACAGCAACTGGTAACTTTCTTCGCGCTTAACGTCGCACTTTACATCAAAGGTTAGAATAGAATCGAACCTGAACAACGCAAACTTATTACATAAAACAAATGCTGATTGATTTGAATGTACGGGTGTTTGTCAAAGCAACCAATAATAGACTCATAGCAACCATAGCAACCATCCACATATCGCAAACAATCGTCCTAAGGCCTAAGGCCCACAACAGCCACCATTCTCGCGCCCTAAGCAATCCCCTTGAGATCCATAGCAACCACTCTCGCGTCCCTAGCAACCAATTTAAGATTAATAACAAACAACAAACACTGCCTACCCACCTAACAGCATAGAGCAACATTACGACGTTAAGGGGTGCTACACTTAGTATACTAACTAGGGGACAGTCCTTTAGAGTTTCTAATGGCAGGTCACTAAAATAACTGTTTTATTCTGATGTGTTTTTTTCTATGAAAATGAACGGAATATTTATCAAAATATCTATAATTTTAAGTTGAGACAGTTACATAATTCAAAGAAAACAAAGTATTTAGTAAATTTTGTAATATCAATAAACGCAGTAGAAATGATTGAATCGATTTATTCCCCTCGATACCAATATTTTAAAATTGGTTGCCATGGAAACGTCATAAGTAAAAGAAACGTTAAAGATAAGTTGACGTCTTTGATGTGAAATTATGTTTTATAGAAGACTACATTTGTATTTTTATATGAAAACTGACGAAAGGAACAATACATATAGGTATATATGTATGTTTAGTTCGTACAATATGACAAAAAGTGTTTGTGTAAACATTAAAAATGAGCCAATCCATTCCAGAGGTAGGCTGTATTAAAACAAAAGTTGCATTGTTCATTTTAACAATATTAGTGTGGTGGATAAACCACCACCCCTTGGTCAATCATGCTTGTAATGGTAGAACGCATACATGTAATCATAACTCCAACAAGACACTCATAAAACATATTAAATAATATACATTGTATATTATTGTCATCCTGAGCATCCCCTGTCGTGGATTAGTTCATTGTATTGTTTCTATAAACAGTGTTTTTGTACGAACTATATTGGAATTCCATCAATATAATATAAAAATCGGGATCATAGAGTGCATAAAATGGCGCAAAACTATTATAAGAAAACATGTTTTAAGTTTCTGAAAAGAACAGGCACGTTAGATCTCAATTTTGCAAATTATTACTGAATGAAATGCAAAGATTGGGTTGAAAAAGTGCAAATTTGCATTTTTGCCGTTTTTGCTCCGCCCAGCGTTGCCATGGTAACTGGGATCGGGGCTCAACTTGCTTTTTCTGAAGAACAGTCACCAAGGGAATAACTTGACCAAGTTGCATATCTGTGAGTTGATTAGTAATGAAATGAGAGCACCTTGAAATAGCACCATCGCGTTTTATAGCCTATTAAAGCTATGTTAGTATGAAATAAATACCGAATACAAAACTAAACTCACATAAACAGGTAAGTCCAATGTAATTTTATAACCACACACGCTGCATCAATCTAAACACAAATGTCATTAATATAAAAAAGTTCTTAAGTTGTATAAAGCTTAATATATATATTGATATATTATTGAAAAAGTAGTTATGATAATATGACTCACTTCGAAAAGGTTTAACGCTAAAATTGAAACAAAAACGATTCAATACACAATGTGTACCGCGACACTACTACAAACACGAGTTAATCGTGCAAACTATTTCATGTTATTTTAAAGACTACACACAGCTTGTACAAGTAAACTGTATTATTGTCCGATTTTTTCTCAACTGTCAAAGCTTGAATAATTTCAAGGTGACTGAATGCATTGTTTTTGTACTGGCGGCCTAATTTCTATTAAAAATATCTTGACTAAAACTTATCATACGGCATAAAATGATTTACTCAATCATAATACACACTTTCGGAAACTCATGAGTGTATTACGACAATAATTTTAACAAACGCATTCACCGTGAAATTATTCATGATTTGACATTTGAGAAAAAACGAACAATAATCGACTGATATATCAACAACCAAATTCAGTTGATTAGCTTAGTTTGCCACTTCACATATACATGTAGAATAATGTTGTATTTTATAACATTCACCATTTCTCCGTCAAATAATTTCAGTCTCCACTTTCCTTGATTTATTTGCTTTTATTGCATATTTTTATCTTATCGCAATAAATTTATTGCAATACACAGTACCAGGGAATTGCAAATTCTAAATTGTCTAGATGTCACTGCTAGACACTTTTGTCAAAACTTCAATGTATGTTAAATACACAAAAGTTTATACTTATTGTTATATACGATGAAATACATGTTATAACAAATTATATACAATGTAGAACATGTTATAACGAATTATATACAATGTAGTACATGTTTTAACAAATTATATACGATGTCGAACATGTTATAACAATTTTATTAAATACAAAATGTAGCTATGTGTTAATTGCCAGGTAAAGTGCCAAATTTACTGCACATTACAACAAAACATGTTTAATAAAACTGAAAACAGGGTTAAAATATGTAAATGAGCCAATGGCCCTGATCTAAAAACAACTTTCTGCGCTCTGATTGGTTGATAAACAGAGACTGTATAAAAAAGTGGTCTGTCAGTTGTTATTAAATAAATATATCATTAAATAAGTATTTCGATTTTGGCTCCGTGAATTTTCTCGGTACACTCATATTGGCTCTTGGCCTTCGGTCACTGGCCAATGCGATTGCCCTAGGAAAAATAACAGGGTCTACATCAAATCACTTATTTATTAAAACTCATAAAATATACGATGTAGTACTACGTTATAACATGTTATATACGATAATAACCTATCTTTTAAACTAAAACGTACAGCAGCACTACGAGACAACCAAAACAACACGACGGAAAAAGCACATCTTCAATATCAAATCACAATGGTAATGGTAATTGATATTTTTTAATCTTTTTTGCATCACCTTAAATGTATAATGTTGTTTGATATCTATTTTTAGTAATTCATACATGTTGTTTATGGTTGTATGCATGTTTTATCATGTATGCCATATTGTAACTTTGTATATCAAAATAAATCTACAGTACCCACCGAAAGTATGGAGACAAAAGAAATTTACTACAATTCTTGAATTTTGATGATTATTTTTGTGGAACCGTTGTTTTTTATATATTTAGGTATGGTCGGTGATAAAATGAAAACAAATTTTATTAACGCAACACATCTATAAGATTCAGCATCTGCAATCCTTAAGCCTCCAAAAACATGTTTATTGTATTTATTCTCCATAACATAGCTTTTATGCTATTTTTGCGGTCTCAGTTAAAGTATAATGATAACCAAAACATAAAGCAAAACTACTGATCATTTCAAAATAAACAATAATTACAGTTTAGATAAAAGCTATTCAATAGGTCTACATAGTGAAAATGTCTTCAAACTTTTGGTGGGTACTGTATGTATAGCAACAAAACCACAATGACAACAAACAGAACACCACTACGAAACAACAGCACAAGTCAACACGTGTTTATATTGTATATTGTTGTACTTACCTACATCCAGGCCAGGTCATAGTACTACGTTTACTTGCTCTTGGTCTAAGTGCTGGACCTTGTCTTGGTTCTCTAAGACGGAACAGCGGCGGGGGCGGCAGATCCCTTTCTGGTTTAATAGATAGATGTAACTGTCTTGGTTCTATTGTGTGCTCAAGTACGGCGATGGCATCGTCCCCTTCTTCGGCAATGTCTTTCTCTTTAGATATCTGTCTTTTCATTGTCCCTGATGGATTCTTAAATTTAATACTTGACATGTCGGTCAAGGTCATTGGTTCTTGAGGACTGACTTCCGGTTGCTCTTCCGACATTGTCAAAGAATGTAAACATTGGTCGTCAACACCATGTGTTTTTCGTACAAAATGATTAACCAGTTTGAATGTTTTGGTTGCCACTATCAGTTGAAATTATCACAAAATCTTCTTAATCCCTTTTTATATAAATTTCTATATTAACACTTTCAAACTAAATATATGTAACATTCAATTTACATATATGCAAATTAATCACTTTTTTATTTCACATATAAATTACAATTAATTTTATCCAATAAAACACAATCTACAAGAACAAAATCACGTTCACATCAATCCAATAAGAAAAACCATTTATTTAACACCATGTGTTGCATTCATTAGCGTAACACGTCGAAATTTCTACAATTCTTATTCCTCTATCTTTATTATTTCCTTTTCTAATCACACCCGAGACCTCCACTAATCAAATTCACATAATCCTTTTAAGATTCTATTTTATATCAAAGCGATATAAAGCATACTTATTGCACCAAAAACAAACAAAAACACACATTTTTCATTTATTCTATAAAACGACGTTGGTCAATATTTTTCTTAGCTCTAAGGAAATTATCAGCCAATTTCTTCCGGTAGTCAGGTGTTAACCAATCACCACAAATATCAATATCATTTCTTCCCCAACTTACACCTCGAACAATCCATCTTCCATTGACTTTCTGGATGCAATAGTCTTAATCAATTGTTTGTAGATATTTTGATTTTGTCAGATCTATTGGCCTAAGACTGTTCTTATTGTACAGACATGCAGTTTTTGACCGAGTTTTAATAGATATTTTCTCTTAATCATTTCCTCATATTTACATAGTGTTTGTTCTATGCAATTGAACAAGTTTATATTTGATCTGATGCTAATGTTTATTTTGTTCAAGTGATTCGCCTTCTTTAACATATATTCATCAAACGCTGTTGTCCGACTTGCCCTATTTGGACTGTGATTTGGTGCTAAGCCTTGCCCCTTTTCGTATCAGTCAGCGTTCTTTTAACAACTATACTCTTTTATACAAGTTTATTATATTTTGTATTCATAACATTGTTCCACTGACCAATAAAACGATAGCTACATTTATTTATCTCAGTATATGAATATTATTTGTTAGAATAAAAACTCAGTTTTGTCAAAGATCGATGAATGTTTATCTTTTTTGTTGTTTCATCATAGTTAAAAAAGATAGAGACAAAAGCCAATTTATGAAAGAGTACATCCAACAACTAACGAACCAAAGGCAAATTCTTCATTATCTACTTAGCAATGTCTTTTAAACTATTGGAAAACTTCCTGAATATTCTTTTTGCATTCAACTTAGTATGGACACTTGTATACAATAACAACTTCTTTATTTACTATAAGATTTGTTTTGTTGTACTCAAAACAGTTACAAACATCGCGCTTGTGGTTGAAAAATAATATGAATAGTCCTGTTTATGCTATGTACCAATTTATGAAATAATTTAGAAATACTTTGTGAAGCACAATCAATTCTTTTTGATGCTGTTGTTTCGACAAACTTCAATCACAACAAACGATGCTCCTAGGCTTCTCAAGACGGTCCAAGCAATATTTAGTATAATTTCCCTAACTTTGCAGTTTTGTCAGTTAAACAACAATGAGCATCCTTCCAGCTTGCAGGAATAGTATTTTTTAAAACATCAAGTGTTTTGCTTCTATTAGTTTGAAGCTTGTCCATGAACATGAATAATTACTGTTCCTTTACACAACTTATTCTAGACGGTACTTGTATTTTTATAACAGAATTCGACGTCAAATGTTCCCAATCACGTGACTCCTTCATAACCAATAAAGTATGTCCTTGTGAAGCTCTTCACTGAATGAAGTAATGTCTGAATAAGTTTTATCCTAATATTGAAGTGTAACACAATAATTGTTAAATCAAAATTGGTTTGTTGCAAAATACAATAAAAACATCAAAAAATGTCTGTAGACTTTACGTTGTGCGTTTAAGGCATGCCTGATGTCTGTATGCTAATTGCGTGTTCAAATGTTTCTGTATTCTGACTTATTGCAGCGTTTTATCAAATTTTTAAGAATAGTTTTTTTTTGCAAATTATGTGTTTATATTGGTATATTTTTGTGTGTTTGTTTCTTGATTTAGCGCGTTTTAAAGATCTTAATAAGAAAAATATTTGCAAATAATTTATTTGTTTGTCTTTGCAAATGTTTTGTTTCGGTGTCTGACTATTGCGTTTTGCTTAGTTTTTGTAAACCTTTTCATCAAATGAATTTTTGTTAGCCTATATGTTTGCCTTTTTCTATTTTCACATGTTATTATGTCTTTCTATAGTTTGATGTTGTTTTTGTAAACATTTTTCTCATGTAAATTGTTAGCTTTTTCTTATCACTATTGTCTGTTCTGACTTACTGATGTACGATGCTTAATTACGGTCTTTATATATTTTATATATTGGATTTAACGCCGTATCAACACAGTCATTTTAGGTCATTTCACGGCGTCCAGTGCAACTAGCCTAGCTTTCCTGGACCATTGTCTATAACCAGTACTCACCTACTCTTCCAAAAGGCCGGAAACTTCTCCATATTATCTAATCAATGGGAAAAATTGACATTATTGTCTAATTTTCATGGAAAAGTATAACCTCTCCGGGTAGGATTCGAACCCGTACCCCCCTCGGGACACGAAATTCCGAATCCGGGCGCGCTACCAATTGCGCTATCGACCCGGGTTTTAATTACGGTCTGCTGTGCCTTTTGTTTTTATTAGTAAGAATATGTATTTACTTCCAACGCTATACAAAGTTGAAGACCGAGATTCAATCTTAGAATTGTCTATGTAGTCTTTAATTTGAAATAACCATATTAAGAAATTTACAATGCCCATCAAAAGTTCTTGGAAAAAATTAAGTTTGCGAAGAACATGTGTTTTTACTCTTTTAGTGTCATCCTTTATCCATACTAAGTCTTGTTGTTTGACGTGATTTTCCAGTTATTAATACATGTTGTTTCTAATTGTAACTTGTATGTATTTTAATGATGTATGTCATAGTGTCACATACGGAACAAATCAATCTTTTTACGTATACTGCAATTAAAATTGAAAGTATGAGATCGTAGGCCTCAGAAAACAGCTCAAAACATAATACCCTCCACCTCGAGCCAACAGTTTGACTGCTCCAAAATCACATATTGAATAATTGTAAACTATAAGGTCTACAGCCATTTCTTTTTTAACGTCCTATTCAACACATATTTAGGTCATATACAAATGTATACGACGGCCAGCTCTTCCTACTATAGGTCTCCTGGACACTTTTCTATCACCAGTACTAATTTACCCTACCACGAAGCCGACAACTTGTGTATAGGGTATGACTTACCACAACCGACATGTCTTCGATAGCGTACTACGTTTTAACACTACATGTATTTCTATATTACTTACATGTAGTTTAGTAATATATCACTTTATTCCTGACATCATATTACCGTACCAATATATCTCCACTACGACCATCACGAGAAATCAATAGACAGCCCTATTAAGAAATTAACAACTCCCCTTAGTTCTAACAGAACATCTGCGTTCTCTTCTACGCTATTAACCATTTTGTTTTACTATTACCATTTCATCTATACATGGCACCTACAATGTTGATTGTTGATGAGGTGAACAACATTAACACGTGTTGTTCTGCTTGTTGAACTGTTGATGATTCTGTTGTTGTTGTTTTTTGTGTGATATGGTGACTTCGAGCGGTGACTCTAATTGGCTAAAGATAATTGTCTTCTTTATACTGGCGTTTTTATTTGATGATATTTAAACGGTCACACAATTAAATATGAGATGAAAAACGGTAACACGTTTTTGTGCTTATTGGGTGTAGTTGGTTTTGTTGCTGTTGTTTTTTGTGTGATGTGTTGAACTTTGATTGGTGACTCGAATTCGCTTAAGATAATTGTTCTTATTATAATGTTTTTTATTTGTTGATATTTAAATGGCTACACCATTAAATGCGAGGTAAAAAACAGTACCATGTCTTTGCGCTTATTTTGCTGTTGTTGGTCTTTAGATGTTGTTGTTTCTGGTGATAAGGAGGCTTCGAGTGGTGACTACAAATGGATATTTGGATATTATATACTGGACTATAGTCTTTGTCATGCAAGAGGCGGACTATTTTTATTGTGTTTTTGTCAGATTTAATGCCCTACCAACACGCTGTACTGGTCGTAATACAGCGGTCAGTCACTCTACATACCATTCCTTAAAAGGCTACGTCTCCTGATTCATCTGTTACAATGTAACCAGTAACTGAGGTGTGTTCAACAGTGCGAGCGCTTCCAGAGCGCGCGCCGGCTTCGCGAATTGTTAGGCTGTTGAACGACTGCATGCGCTCGCTGTAAAACCCAGATGGCGTCAAACAGCACATTATTGAAAATAGAGAATGGAGAAACAATTATTTCTGCTGATACAAGAGATCTTTCACATTTTTTTTATCATATATGAATTATTATGATACAATTTACTGTACCAAAACAAATTATATTATATGCATAGCGTGGATATGTAATGTGGAACAAGTAACACAAGTTTGCGTCCAACTTTTCAGGGATTCTTCTTTGAAATAAAAACTTGATTTTTTTAGCCGCCATCTTTGATATCTAAGCGAAACACCTTTCGAGCTGAATCACGACCGCTCGCGAGCACCCGCGTTCAGAACGAGAGAGCTCGATATCGCACCGAGCGCTCGCATTGTTAAACGCACCTCTAGGCACATACTTCCACCATTGACAAACAACGCCCTACCTAATTTAGAATCAGTGATTGGAGCATAGATCATTTCAATGTACCTATAATTGTGACTTCAAATCTATACAAGAGTTAAATTGTTTCTGGCAAATTAGTTAACTCGGTACTATCATATCAGTTTAAGTAAATCTATCCTTCCAGCTAGCCTTCCTTTTACCCTTTTAAGTGTTCTGAAAAAAGCAGATAACCTCAAAGAGAAAAAATGACCGAAAACAGCAATAAATAAATTTGCTTTTACAATTTGTCTTTTTTTCTCTCAACTTTTTGTCCTAGTCTCATCTAACATTCACAATTACAGTGTTAGGATAATTTGAGGTTTTACAGACCATGAGAGTAATTAATCTTGATAAACAACAACAACACGTGTTCTGCTACAAGTACAGTTCAACTCCTTCCTTTTAAACAACATCCGAAAACGCCCACTTCACAATTACAGTCACTGCTAACCAGAAAAAATACGTTTTGCTCATTGACGCTATTTCCATTTAAACATGGCCATTTTCGGATTGTCTTTTCTGTTGGGCTTAAAATTGTAGCAGCTCATCATCTAGGATCTTTTTTAACGTCCTATTCAACACATATTTAGGTCATATATACGACGGCCAGCTCTTCCTACTATATGTTTCTTGGACACTTTTCTATCACCTGTACTAGCTTACCCTACCACGAGGCTGACAACTCATGTCTAGGGTATGACCTACCGCGACTGGGCTCGAACCCGCAATCTCCTGATTCGAAGTCAGACATGCTAACCACTACGCCACGGCCGCGGTTCTCATATAAGTTCAATAAGGCGGTAAGTCTACTTACTCGCCCTTCCTAGAAATACTAAATATCTAGATTTAGCTTTTAACCACTGACTGAGCGCAAACATCTTACATCTGTGACGTAAAACTGCACGATTTTTAAACATCCTGTATAAACCAGCAAATCCAGACGTACATGTAGCCGGACCCAAGCCCGGTTGAGAAGTGGAGAGGGCAACCAACACCGCAGAAAATGTTGTAGTAAGAATCACAGCCCAGTTGTAAAAGTACAATGTACTTCTAAACAGATTGTTATCCAGAACACTTATTGTCGGTTATCCCACGACACATTACTCCGCTATGCTGCGTTATGTACCATGGGCCATTTGGTTATTCCTGAATAATTTATGAGGCCGTTTCATTGGTTCCGCAAGAAACCCACTGAGGAAACATAGCCAATGAAATTACGTTTAATATCTAAGGTTTGGTTTACCATTCGCAATGGCGGCCTCCATGAGTGATTTTTCTTATGCGGGTGAAGAAAATCCCAGGATGACGTCATTGTTATTGAAGATAATTTAATTGTATCATACGACAAGTATTAGCATTTCCAAAAATGCTTGAAATCAACGCTCAGCCGTGTTTGATTTCGTCTCCATAGATGTATATATTTTGTGGTTAATATTCATTTGCTAACGGGGCGGATGTTATGAATATAAAATACATATTGATTTCAATGAACAATTCTATTTGCTATTCATTAGTTATCTTTGTAAATTTTACTTATTTCCGATCAAAAATACTTGCGTGAAAATGTTTATGTCCACTAAAATATTTAGTGGCGTGTAGCCTTCCTAAACATACAATAAGTATGGGGAGTATGTGGTAAATCGTTCCGCCGTCCGCTAAAATATTTAGTAGTGTGCAGCCTTCCTAAACATCCGCTAATGCCCGCTATTGACTATGCGCTAGCTTGATTATAGTCAACAACTAGACGAGTCCATTATCACACCCCTTTTTTAAGGTTTTGACGGCCATTTTCTTATCATGTGACCTCAAATGCATAGTTTTGATTGGCTTAAGACAACCGGTGTCGACTACAAAATGCTCAAATCTTGATAATTGTTTATATCAACGCACAGGTGCGTTGATAATTACATTGAAAGAAGATTGGTCTCCACTGCCTCATGCATATATTCATGAAAGCGGAATTTCGCCAGTAAAATTGTCCATGGTACGTAGGGAGTGTAACGGAAGAACGTGCGTGGTGGCCGACGATGAGAATGCATCCTTGTGGAGGGGGTGTCGCCGTACATGAATAAGATGCTGTTGTTAATTGTTGCTGCCCTATATATTCACTTTAATTTTAGTATTCTTTCATGTAAATCGAAATGGCCATGCTCTGCTGTGGTAGATACAACATATCTATTTTTAGAAACCACGTGACCTTAGAAAAGGGAATAATGTTGGAGGTAGTCTGTTTTATGATTTTAATCATGTTGCTTTAGAGCATTTTTGGCGATAAAAGTATTTAAGGAGTTTCGAGAAGTATTATTATCAAATATTTTGGAGTTTATAAAAACAAAATAAATGACCTTTGCTAAGTAGATAGTGAGATGCTTTAAGCATTTGGTATGTTTTGACGCTCATGTTTTGTCATTGCTTTTTAGATTGTTTTTGATGATTACTGTTTTTGTTTGTAAGTTTGTTTATATACTGCGGAATACACATTGCATGCCATGCGTTTCATGAAAATCTTTTATCCACGCTGTACATGTACGTGTATTCATTTGTATTTCACACGCATCATGCATTTTGATGAGAGCTATTTAAATATCTGTTCTGTTCTGCTCTGTTAAGTTCTAGTCTGGTAAATTCTGTTAAATTTCGTATACTCGATATGTATTGTATATTGCTTGGTTATGGTATCGTTCGTTTTTATTAACAGACAAAACTTGAATAATTTCATGATGAGCTCATGTGTTAAAATGTTCACTGTCTAACAAACGTGATATTGCGGTAGATTGTAGCATGTTTCAAGATTGGGTGTAAAAGACAACTATAGCCGTGTGGTTTCATGCTTGCTTTACTGAGTTAGCGTTCCTTCGTATCTGTGCTTTAAAAGAAAGAACTTAGTTGAACTAACGTTGTTAATCATTTAAGTTATAGAAGTTGCGGTGACGTTGACGATCTGATTTGATTGCTAAAGGAATAAATGTTAAATCTATTTTATTTGGAATCGCGTTCATTGATCATACTTATACTATTGATAAAGATGATGAAGATCGTGGTGATAAAAGTAATAATGTTCATGGTATTGTTATAGATGATAATAATGAATATGATGATAGTGACGATAATGATGACAATGGTGGTGATGTTAATTATTTTGTAATTGATAACGATATTGATTATGATGATGATGATAATTGTGATGATGATGATAATAATGATGTTGTGTTGATGTTGATGAATAAGGTGGAGAATATGATAATGATGTTGATAATGGTAAATATAATTAAGTTAGTTATGATAATGTTTACACTTATTATGATGATGAACAAGATAGTGATGCTGATGATTGTGTTGTTGCCAACGATGATGATGATAATGATTTTGATAATAGTTCAAATTGGTATGGTAACTAAATGATGAAATGAAAATGATGATTGTGTTGCTGATGAAGATCATTGTGATAATTATGATGATTATGATGATGGTGAAGATGATGATAATGATGATGATGGTGGTGATAATGATGATGATGATAGTGATGATAGTGATGATTGCATTGATGATTATGTAAAGTGTAAGTTGGCACGTAGCGTTATGCGTGAAAAGATTGTATTTTAATGGAATTTGTGTGTTTTTATTTATTTTGCAACAAACCTTCTAATTTATCCAATCACAGAGTTTTCAATCACTGAACACATTCCATTTTAACATAAAAACAACTATAACACAGCCTACACTTTAATTGTCTTCACCAACTGTAGCCAAACAATGTCCCAGAAACAGTTAAACTATATCCCTATAGACCAATAAGTCTATCACAGCACGAAAATTAATAACAACAGACATCAAAAAAACAAAATCGTCCAGAAACGGTTTCCAGAAATTAAAGTGTCCTGCTAAATGTCAGAAGAGAAGAAAAGAGTCTTTTTAAAACTGTTGAAGCAACGCTTTTTGATAAAAAATCACCATGAACCACTGATCGAAAAAACACTTCATTGCTATAGTCAATAGAATCAGTAAAAAATTGGCAGCAATCATATTTTCACGTCTATCGACTGTTAACCTGAGCATCCTTCAGATTTATTGGTAAAGAAAATATTCTTCTGTATTCTATATTTGTCTGGGAAACCGATTTTTTATATTGAGGTGCAACAATCCTTGATCATAACAAACAGTTCGTCTCTCCAACTACTTTTACTTCATAATTTCTTAATCTATTCCTCTGTTAAAAATGTACTGCAGGGTTGCAACAATTCACTGATAAGTCGATTCGACTTTTTTTCTTCCGGTTCGATCTTTTTTATTTTATTCATTTTGGAGTATAGTTTATTCCAAATGCATATTAATACATTCATATGAGCTGAAAACTTTCTTATATTGATAAAAATAAATTGTTATTTAAATGTTCAACACTTATTTTAGAACAAGATCAATAAAGCAAATAGTTTTCATACTGATTGCATTTATCACTGATTATCATTGTAACTAAAAGTACTCGATAAAAATCCATGGTCCGAATGGAGATTCAAACCCACGACCTCTCGAGTCGTAAGCGGACACTCTACCACGTCGCCATAAAAGTTAGCATGAAGACAAGGCAGTTCAAGTGTCGTATTATACCTCTGCTACATTTGTTCAAGAGACAGGGTAGCGGCTGGAACAAGGGTGCATAGAAAATAACATAAGATAACTATATAGAGTGTAACTATCATAGATTATACAGTTAATATGAAGGTCTGTGAAGTTAGCTATCTATTGTCTATTCTCTATTCAAAAGTCTATTCGCTCAATAGACAGCTATGTATTGAGAAGTCTATTCATGCAGAAATCTATTCGCATTTACTGTATACATAGATATAGGTAAGTTCAAAAATCTGTACAAAAATCTGTACGCAAAATGCCGAAAAGACAGCTGTCTATTCGGAAATCTATTCAGAAGTCTATTCGAAAAAAATCACTAGTGCAATCAAACACATTTAAAAGTCTTTTCATAGAATACATAAATAGACAAATGTCCATTCAAAAGTCTATTCCGAAGTCTTTTCGAAAAAAGCCAGTAATGCAATCAAACAGATTTAAAAGTCTTTTCGTGGAATACGCAAAGAGACAAAAGTCCATTCAAAAGTCTATTCAGAAGTTTATTCGCCAAAACATAGTGATGCAATCTGAATGAGCAAGATGTCTATTCCCAAAATGCCAGGGACAAATGTCCATTCAAAAGTCTATTCGGATATCTATTCACAAAATCATATATGTGCTTTAAGACTGTGTCTGAAGTCTATTATTAAGTTTGGAATTGACAAATATCCATTCAAATGTCTATTCAAAAGTCTATTTGAAAATCTGGTGAATGCGATTGGAATGAGTCAGAAGTCTATTTTAGATTTACAAATAGAGAGCTGTCCATTCAAAAGTTTATTCAGAAGTCTATTCGCAAAATCATATATATGCTTAAAGAATGTGTCTGTAGTCTATTTAAAAATTGCAAATAGACAGATGTCCATTTAAATGTCTATTCAGAAGTCTATTCTATTATAGAGTTCGAATAGAGAGCTGTCCATTCAAAAGTCTATTCAGAAGTCTATTCACAAAATTTGTAAAATGCGGTCAGAATGAGTCAGAACTTACAAACAGTAGCGAATACACTGCTGTCCATTCAAATGTCTATTCAGAAGTCTATTCGCAACATCATATGCATATGCATTTAGAATGTGGCTGAATTCTGATATAAAGTAGCGAATAGAAAGATGTCCATTCAAAGTCTATTCAGAAGTCTATTCGAAAAAATCGGTAAATGCGTTCAGAATGTGTTAGAAGTCTATTATAGAGTTTCCAAAAGAGAGCTGTCCATTCAAAAGTCTTTTCAGAAGTTTATTCGCAAAATCAAATATATGTATTATGAATGTGTCTGTAGACTGTAATAAAGTTGCAAATAGACAGATGTCCATTCAAAAGTCTATTCAGAAGTCTTTTCGCAAAAATCATATATATGCATTATGAATGTGTCTGTAGACTGTTATAAAGTTGCAAATGGACAGATGTCCATTCAAAAGTCTTTTCAGAAGTTTATTCGCAAAATCAAATATATGCATTATGAATGTGTCTGTAGACTGTAATAAAGTTGCAAATAGACAGATGTCCATTCAAAAGTCTATTCAGAAGTCTTTTCGCAAAAATCATATATATGCATTATGAATGTGTCTGTAGACTGTTATAAAGTTGCAAATGGACAGATGTCCATTCAAAAGTCTATTCAGAAGTCTTTTCGCAAAAATCATATATATGCATTATGAATGTGTCTGTAGACTGTTATAAAGTTGCAAATAGACAGATGTCCATTCAAAAGTCTTTTCAGAAGTCTTTTCGCAAAAATCATATATATGCATTATGAATGTGTCTGTAGACTGTTATAAAGTTGCAAATAGACAGATGTCCATTCAAAAGTCGATTCAGAAGTCTATTCGCAAATTCTGGTGAATGCGTCCATAATGATCCAGAAGTCTATTATAGATTTTCGTATAGAGAGCTGTCCATTCAAAAGTCTATTCAGAAGTCTTTTCGCAAAATCAAATATATGCATTATGAATGTGTCTTTAGACTGTTATAAAGTTGCAAATAGACAGATGTTCATTCAAAAGACTATTCAGAAGTCTTTTCGCAAAATCTGGTAAATGCGTTTAGAATGAGTCAGAAGTCTATCATACAGTAGCGAAGACACAGCTGTCAATTCAAAAGTCTTTTCAGAAGTCTATTCGCAAAAAATCATAATGCAATCAAACAGATTTAAAAGTCTTTTCGTGGAATACGCAAAGAGACAAATGTCCATTCAAAAGTCTTTTCAGAAGTTCATTCACAAAAACATAGTAATGCAATCTAAATGTGCAAGATGTCTATTCCTGGAATGCAAAGCGACAGATGTCCATTCAAATGTCTATTCAGATCTCTTTTCAAAAGTCTTTTTGCGAATATATAGCTATGCATTCAGATTGTTCCTGAGATTCATTCGCGGGGTTTGAATCGACAGCTGTTTATTCGGAGGTCTTTTCAGAAGTCTATTCGAAAAAAATCATAAAGCAATCAAACTGATTTAAAGTCTTTCTTTGAATACTTAAAGAGACAAATGTCCATTCGAAAGTCGATTCAGAAGTTTATTCACAATAACATGGTCATGCAATCTGAATGTGCAAGATGTCTATTCTCGGAATGCAAAGCGACAGATGTCCATTCATAAGTCTATTTGGATCATTTTTTTTTTTAAAAATTTTCGCGAAAATATAGCTATGCATTCAGATTGTTCCCGAGGTTCATTCGTGGGATGTGAATAGACAGCTGTATATTCGGAAGTCTTTTCAGAAGTCTTTTCGAAAAAAAGTATATTCAAAAGTTCATTCGCAAAATCATTCATATGCATATAGAATGCGTCACAAGTCTGTTATTGAGTTGCCAATAGACAGCTGTGCATCCAGATGTCCATTCAGAAGTCTATTCGCAAAATCCTTCATTTGCATAAAGAAAGTGTCATAAGTCCATTATTGAGTTGCAAATAGACAGCTGTCCATTCAAATGTCTATTTAGAAGTCTTTTCACAAAATCATGTATATGCATTTAGAATATGTCGCAAGTTTATTATAGAGTTGCGAATAGACAGCTGTCCATTCAAATGTCTATTCAGAAGTCTTTTCGCAAAATCTTTTTTATGCATTTAGAATGTGTCACAAGTCTATTATAAAGTGGCGAATAGACAGCTGTCCATTCAAATGTCTATTCAGAAGTCTATTCGCAAAATCTTTTATATGCATTAAGGATGTGTCAGAAGTCCATTATAGAGTTGCGAATAGACAGCTGTCCATTCAAATGTCTATTCAGAAGTCTATTCGCAAAATCTTATTATGCATTTTGAATGTGTCACATGTTTATTTTAGAGTTGCGAATAGACAGCTGTTCATTCATATGTCTATTCAGAGGTCTTTTTGCAAAATCAAGTAAATGCTTGTAGATTGTGTCAGAAGTATATGAAAGGATTGCGATTAGACAGCTACCCATTCATATGCCAATTCTGAAGTCTGTTCGCAAACAGTAGCTTTTATTCAGTATGTAGCAAAAGTCTTTTAATAAAGTTACTTTTTGTAAAGTGTTAAAATAACATTTTCAAATTATTTATCAGAAATTTTATATGCAAAATCATTCATATGCATTTTTAATGTGTCGGAATAATTTTCTGGGTTAGTGAATTGACATGCTCTTTGAAGCACTCAGGTCTAATTTTTTTTCTATTTAAAGCAATACTTCTATTTTTCTCCTGGTAGTAAGTCTTCTTTCGGTAGCTGATTTTGTTTTAAAATAAAGTCCAACGGACTTTCAGAGACAACTACTGGCATGAGATAAATTCTTCTAATTGATTTAGTCTACCTTTTTCCTTTCGGTTATGAATACATTTACATTATATATACTACAAGCACGAACCTGTGCGAAAACACCAAGATTGACGTCACGCTGTAGCACCGTCAAAAAAATTAACAAAATGGTGTAAAATTGTGTTTCTTATAAAACAAAAATAATCATTTAAACAGGCTTTATCACTTAAAACCCGGGTCGATAGCGCAGTTGGTAGAGCGCCGGGATTTGGATACTCGTGCCCGAGGGGGTGCGGGTTCGAATCCCACCCCGGGAGGTCATACCCTTCAATGAAAATTTGACAATAATGTCGATTTTCCTCCATTGATTAGATAATATGGAGAAGTTTCCGGCCTTGTGGAAGGGTAGGTGAGTACTGGTTAAAGACAATGGTCCAGGAAAGATAGGTTAGGTGCGCTAGACGCCGTGAAATGACCTAAATTGTGTTGATACGGCGTTAACTCCAATAAATTTATAAATTTATCACTTAAATGTAAATTGGTGACTTAGTAGTTTTGTTCACAGGGATTCATAACGATAACCATTTATACCTATTATATATAATAGGTATAAATGGTTATCGTTATGAATCCCTGTGGTTTTGTTTTGGCGCTTATTTTTCTTGTGGATAATAACAATTTGTTTACGATTTAATATGAAATTCAAAGGTTTTTCTGCCTACAAACTTCGAAATATTAGCATGTCTCAATCAATGGCGCGTCCTCGAATAGAACCAGCACTGGTTACCGAATTTGCAATTGCACTTGTGTAATCTACGGTTCCAGTAATCTTGTTTGAACCAGGCTTTACCGGCTCGACTTGGTTTACAGAATCTGCAAGAAATCGACGATATGAAAAGGCAAATTCGATCTTCATCTAAAATTGCGGAAACATTCGGGAGATTCATTTATGTTTACGAGAGTTAAAAAACTTACTTAGTTCACGCAAAACCACGCCAACTTCAGTAGACATGGCAGGTCTATCACAATTTCATCTGACACATTCTGAATGCATAAACATTGTTTTGCGAATAGACTTCTGAAAAGACATTTCAATGGACAGCTGTCTATTCGCTACTCTATAATAAATGTCTGACGCATCCTAAATGCATTAAAATAATTTGCAAATAAACTTCTGAATAGACTTTGAATGAACAGTTCTCTATTCGAAACTCTAAAATAGACTTCTGGCACATTCTGAACGCATTTACCAGATTTTGTGGATAGACTTCCGAATAGACTTTTTAAAGAATATTTGTCTATTCGCTACTTTATAATAGACCTCAGACAAATTCTTAAAGCATATATTAATATGATGTTACGAATAGACTTCCGAAAAGTCTTTTGAATAGACAGCTCTCTATTCGAAAATCTATAATAAACGTCTGGATCATTATGGACGCATTTACCAGATTTTGTGAATAGACTTCTGAATAGACTTTTGAATGGACATCTGTCTATTTGTAACTTTATAACAGTCTACAGACACATTCATAATGCATATATTTGATTTTGCGAAAAGACTTCTAAATAGACTTTTGAATGGACAGCTCTCTATTCGAAAATCTATAATAGACTTCTGGATCATTATGGACGCATTTACCTGATTTTGCGAATAGACTTCTGAATAGACTTTTGAATGGACATATGTCCATTTGCAACTTATAACAGTCTACAGACACATTCATAATGCATATATATGATTTTTGCGAAAAGACTTCTGAATAGACTTTTGAATGGACATCTGTCTATTTGCAACTTTATAACAGTCTACAGACACATTCATAATGCATATATATGATTTTTGCGAAAAGACTTCTGAATAGACTTTTGAATGGACAGCTCTCTATTCGAAAATATATAATAGACTTCTGGATCATTATGGACGCATTTACCAGATTTTGTGAATAGACTTCTGAATAGACTTTTGAATGGACATCTGTCTATTTGCAACTTTATAACAGTCTGCAGACACATTCATAATGCATATATATGATTTTTGCGAAAAGACTTCTGAATAGACTTTTGAATGGACATCTGTCTATTTGCAACTTTATAACAGTCTACAGACACATTCATAATGCATATATTTGATTTTTGCGAAAAGACTTCTGAAAAGACTTTTGAATGGACAGCTCTCTATTCGAAAATCTATAATAGACTTCTGGATCATTATGGACGCATTTACCAGATTTTGTGAATAGACTTCTGAATAGACTTTTGAATGGACATCTGTCTGTTTGCAACTTTATAACAGTCTACAGACACATTCATAATGCACATATATGATTTTTGCGAAAAGACTTCTGAATAGACTTTTGAATGGACATCTGTCTATTTGCAACTTTATAACAGTCTACAGACACATTCATAATGCATAAAAATGATTTTTGCGAAAAGACTTCTGAATAGACTTTTGAATGGACAGCTCTCTATTCGAAAATCTATAATAGACTTCTGGATCATTATGGACGCATTTACCAGATTTTGCGAATAGACTTCTGAATAGACTTTTGAAAGGACATCTGTCTATTTGCAACTTTATAACAGTCTACAGACACATTCATAATGCATATTTATGATTTTCGCGAAAAGACTTCTGAATAGACTTTTGAATGGACATCTGTCTATTTGCAACTTTATAACAGTCTACAGACACATTCATAATGCATATATATGATTTTTGCGAAAAGACTTCTGAAAAGATTTTTGAATGGACAGCTCTCTATTCGGAAATCTATAATAGACTTCTGGATCATTATTGACGCATTTACAAGATTTTGTGAATAGTCTTCTGAATAGACTTTTGAATGGACATCTGTCTATTTGCAACTTTATAACAGTCTACAGACACATTCATAATGCATATATATGATTTTTGCGAAAAGACTTCTGAATAGACTTTTTGAATGGACATCTGTCTATTTGCAACTTTATAACAGTCTACAGACACATTCATAATGCATATATATGATTTTTGCGAAAAGTCTTCTGAAAAGACTTTTGAATGGACAGCTCTCTATTCGAAAATCTATAATAGACTTCTGGATCATTATGGACGCATTTACCATATTTTGTGAATAGACTTCTGAATAGACTTTTGAATGGACATCTGTCTATTTGCAACTTTATAACAGTCTACAGACACATTCATAATGCATAAATATGATTTTTGCGAAAAGACTTCTGAATAGACTTTTGAATGGACAGCTCTCTATTCGAAAATCTATAATAGACTTCTGGATCATTATGGACGCATTTACCAGATTTGTTTGCGAATAGACTTCTGAATAGACATTTGAATGGACATCTGTCTATTTGCAACTTTATAACAGTCTGCAGACACATTCATATTGCATATATATGATTTTTGCGAAAAGACTTCTGAATAGACTTTTGAATGGACAGCTCTCTATTCAAAAACCTATAATAGACTTCTGGCTCATTCTGAATACATTCACCAGATTTTGCAAATAGACTTCTGAATAAATCTTTCAATGGACATCTGTCTATTTACATCTTTTAAATAGATTACAGACACATTCTTTATGCCTATATATGATTTTTGGAATAGACTTTTGAAAAGACATTTGAATGGATATCTGTTTGATTGCATTACAGGCTTTTTTCGAATATACTTCTGAATGGACTTCCGTCCTTGCTTATACATGATATTGCAAATAGACTTCTGAATAGACTTTTGAATCGACATATATCTATTCGCAACTTAATTAAAGACTTCAGACGCATTCTAATTGCATATATATGATTTAGCAAATTAACTTCTGAACAGACTTTTGAATGGATAGCTGTGTATTCGCTACTGCATAATAGACTTCTGACTCATTCTGAAAGCATTTACCAGATTTTGCGAATAGACTTCTGAATAGACATTTAAATGGACAGCTCTCTATTCGAAATTCTATAAAAGACTTCACCCTCATTTTGAATGCATATACATAAATTTGCGAATAGACTTCTGAATAGACATTTGAATGGACATTTGCATCTTTACGTATTCCACGAAAATACTTTTAAATCTGTTTGATTGCATTACTGGCTTTTTTCAAATAGACTTCGGAATAGACTTTTGAATGGACATTTGTCTATTTATGTTTTCTATGAAAAGACTTTTAAATATGTCTGATTGCACTAGTGACTTTTTTCGAATAGACTTCTGAATAGATTTCCGAATAGACAGCTGTCTTTTCGGCATTTTGTGAACAGATTTTTGTACAGATTTTTGAACTTACCTATGCCTATGTATACAGTAAATGCGAATAGATTTCTGAATGAATAGATTTCTCAATACATAGCTGTCTATTGTGCGAATAGACTTTTGAATAGAGAATAGACAATAGATAGCTAACTTCACAGACCTCTATAATAATCACAAACACCATTTAGCGCCACTCAACGTCGCAACGCCGCTAAATATCTTTGTTGACAATGAGCGTCGCAACGCAAACGCTAAATTACGAGTACACATTCTACGCTAATAAACGTCGCAATTGCCCTGGCGTGACGCTAAATGACACAACCAATGCTAAACGTCGCAATTGCCCAGACGGTAAGTGTCGCAACGCTGACGCAAAACATCGCGCAAAATGAACGGACGCATTACGTAGCAACCCAGACGCAAAACGTCGCGCAAAATGAACGGACGCATTATGTGGCAACCCAGACGCAAAACTTCGCACTTCGGAGGAAGGATTAGTACCAAACCGAAACAACACAAGCATTCCATTGGACAAAATTACTTCAAAGTAACCACCCGATAGACCTCACTGCATCTATCGACATACTTCTAGCATTAAATATTATATAGGTTTAAAGCAGCCATTTCATATTAAGCACTATACACGGAATTACTGTTGTATTAGAACGACGCGATAAAGCGCAATGCCGAAGCGTTGCGCTCTTTGGTGAATCGGTTTTGATTTGTTCCCTGCATGTGGAACTTCTCAGTTTTTACCTCACTACTCACTGTTTTTAGATAATCATAGGGACCGCTATAAAGGTTAGACTTTTTGTGATAATACAACTTGACTGTTGACATGAAGTTTTAGGGCACAGTTTGTGAATTTTTAATGAACTGTTATATTTTGAGTGTATTGGAAATATTTCATTTATTTGGTTTAGCATTAATTTTATACATTTTGTTCAAAAAGAATTTCTCCAAGAAATTGTCAATCAATGTTTCTATTACATGTAAGTGTGCCTCAATGAACTGGAGACATGCTACATACATGTATGCCATTGTAGATGCGTACAAAATATTAAGCCATGTCATGCCGGAATTTTGTTAAGCGTCCGCGTGAGCGTTTAAGAGTCCTCAATCCAAAAAAATGTTGGTAAAGTTTTCTCAGGACATACTGATAGTTCCATGTTTCTGTGTATTTGATAAATAAAAATATTCATGTGTATGTTGTACATGTGTACATGCATTTTATAGAATTACTCACATTAATGTCATAAACATTGATGTACTACCAAATACTTATTTGTGTGAATACTAGCTGGGGTGGACATGTGTTTTAGTTTTCGGTTTGTGTGTTTTTGTGAATAGGTACCTAGGTTTGTCAAACTTGAGTTGACGCTTAACAAAATTCCAATTTGGCATGGCCTTATGCAAACTTCCTGCAGCGTTTATTTCCCTTGATTGAATTAAAATAGCAACGCTGCGAGGAGTTTAACAAATATGAGGCCAATTTTCTAATATAAGCATATCGCTAGCTAGCGCTTTGTGCTCTGGTACCCTTCTTGCACCAAAAGTTTTACGTATGTAATATCAAATGGAGGGTACCAGGGAACGAAGCGCTAGCTAGCGATTTGCTTAGGAAATTGGCCAATGATGTTACGCATTACGTATATGAGATGTTCACGCCTCAATAATGGAACGAATTCATTCATTGCTCTACCGTATATATCTGTCAGATATTTATCACAAAGAACGTAATATAACAATAGACGTACATGTTAATCACTTGTCTTTACTAGTGAGAAACACATTCAATCAACTAAATATAGACCAATATGAAGCAGCAATAAATCCGTATTAGAAATACAGTGCTCTCCGAAAGTCATAAGACGAAATCCTGCTTTTAGGATTTAACGGAATAGAATAGAATATTTTATTCAACTTATGTCTTTTTGACATCTTGTCGTGTACAATTACTATATCATGTTATGTATATCAAGTAATTACATAAAATGAGTTAGTTTATAGGATGATTATAGCAAAATGTGTTAATACATGATCAAAGTTACATACATATGATATAATAGTTATGAGAAATTTGAATCAAATGTTTTGGAGGAGTGACATCATTGGTATAAACAAGTAAGTCAACAAAAGAACAAAAATCACACACATATAAGTAGAGCCTAGTACGCAAACGCAACAATAAATTTGAATTAAGTAATAGTGCCTATCAAACTATTTCTTCTTAGAAGTGCAAATTAAAAAAAACAAATACAGGGATTTGAGAGTATAACTTTGTCATCTTGGTTCAACAAAATAATGAGTTTATACATGATTAGCTTTTTAAAATATGCCTCGATTTATTTTCTTCGTATATCAGCAAATTTGGAACATATTAACACAAAGTGGTACTCATCTTCGACTTCCGAAGAACCACATAAAAAGCACTTCTGTTCATTTCTTGGAATTCGGTTTTGCCCATATCTACCAGTCTGTACTCTTAAATGTTGAGCAGATATAACTACTCTCTGTTGCATCGTTCGAAAGGTTCAACGGTTCACTTTCTACACTCTGCTAAAAGAATATGTGCAAACCGATATTTACTATTTTTAGACAGTGACACAAACACGTTTTAATCGCATGACTGTCACGTGTTTTAAAAAAGTGATCGACTACTAGAATGCAAAAAATTCTCACGCGTATAATTTCAAAATGTCGATACACAAAGATGTTAGACAGTTTTGCATTAGTAAAATAATGAAAAATACCCCAAAATTGGGAAAATGCAAGTAAACATTGATTTTTTACACGTGAATCTCTTAACTTTTGACTGTAAACAAAAACATATTCAACTTAAATACAAAGTGAAGCCAAGCTATTTATGACGTCATATGCGGCTTCATTCGACACTAGTATGATCAAATTACCCGTCTATTGATACTTATTTTAGTCAGGTGATCGTTTCAACCAATGAAAATGCGTATTACGTTTTTTGGTGAAATTGGAATTTGGTTAACTTTCATTTGTTCGTTCAAAGTTTAATATCGTAAATCGACACTCGATAAGACGGCGTGTGAATGTAGTACATGAATATTCACTGAGCTGCGAAGGGAGCGTACCTTTTTACCGATGAAAATAGAGAATATTGAATTTGTGAGCAAGTTTCAAAGTCATCGGTTATTAGCATTTTAACATAAGATTTAAAATAAGTCATTTGAATCAACTTTAATCATAGTAAAATTACTCAATGTAAGTGTGATAGATTTTTCTCAAAAGTTTCAAACAAACAACTTTTGGTGGGCACTATACATTGAGAAAAAACACATGTTGTTTGGCATTGATGATTACGTGAATTGTCTTAACAAGTACAATGTTAAAGGTACTCATTTGCAAATTTCAAGTTTAATATCAACTTTTTCCTAAATTTATCAAAATTATATGAAAACATTTTTGAATGCATTGAAACAAGGCTCTGATGATGACGTTTTTAGTCCAAATGGAATTACAACTACAAATGATGGTGTTTCTTGTAGTAAAAATCTACCCCGTATGTAACGTTATAGACAATTTTATTGCGGTTCTTTTACTTTTATAGTATATAGCTTGCAACCTACAGGTCAGTTTGTCTTAAAATATTAAGAATTATTTTTTTGACACAATTACAGACATTGAATGGTATTTTAAAAATACAAATGTATAGAAAAAATTAACCAAAATCTGTGAACTACATATAGTACCTTCAAGTGAGTGTACACTTCATACAGAATATGTGTTAGTTTTTTCAGTCTCAATTTCATTTAAGCTTGACATTTATCAAACCATTGTTCCTATGATGCTTCGGTACTATATAATAAAAATTATGTAATCGTCGGCAACCACAGTACTTTCTTCCGTTACACTCCATACGTACCGTCGGCAATTTGACTGACGAAATCCCGTTTTCATAAATATGCATGAGACAGGGGAGACCAGTCTTCTTCCAATGAAATCGCATGTAACAATTAAATACTCTTAAATTGAGGAGTTCCGAATGTATCGTTGCGGAACGTTTTGGAACGTTTAGGGTAATTGCACACGCTGCTGATCATGCATCGGGGTCATATTCCGATGACCGTTGCACCGATGACCTATACCTTATTGATTGAGAAAAATCGACATCACTGCCAAAATGTCATGGAATGGTATCATTCAAGGTAACCTCGACCTTTCATGAATGAATAATCTCGGAGGGATTCATGGGGGTCTATCCTGGCAGCTTGGGTTTTTACTACCTATGCGAGGCGAAGCACGTAACGGTTATGCAAAATAGGTATTTTAGTATGCACACAGGTCTTAGTCAAAACATATTTCTATGTTATATATTGAATCAAATATTGTTCAGAGATATCATTGAACTGTGTTATTCCAAATTAACGGACTAAAAACGAAACATCGCTAAACGATCGTGTTTTTGTTTACTTCAACACCTGAAGTTTCAAAATGGGGTCTAAATATGTTGAGGTTTTCATAACGAATGGCCGAGTAGTTCCGAATGGGAAGGGTATAACCACCACGTATGGATCTCGAAGTTTCGAACCCTTGCCACCTTCAGGAAACAAGATTCGGAAAAAAACACTGGACGTGCCACCCAATTTCCCTACAGACCAAGTTGTGGGACAATTAATAAAGGTACTTAAATAGTATGTAATCAATAGCAACAAATACATATTTATGTTTTAAAGAAATAAGAGATCGATAAATAAATACAATAAATATGTAATGAAATAAGGCGTGATCCATCTGTCAATGGTTAGCAGTTTTAATCAATCAAACATACAGATCTCCTATATAACTCTACTCTAATCAACATTATAATATATTACGTTTTGACCAGCTGTATTTATGTCCTTTTCTACGTTTGCCGTTGACTGTCAGTCAACGTGTTAATTTATGAATGGGAGATTTAATTAACGAGAATATTCGCTGGCCTTTATTCGTTTTTATGACTTTTTTTGCGCCAGATATTTCGGTCTCTTGAAGTAATCGTATTTGACAATGTCATGGTAGCAGTTGATATTACAATAGTAATAGTATTGTATAAATAAAGTCCTGAGTTTTTACTATCATTTGATTGGCTATTAATTAAATCACATGACCTACAAAATACATTTAGATTTTAATGGTTCAGATGATGTAAATGCATTTTACAGGAGACAGTTAAATCGGCTTAAAGCTTGGCATAATCATATTTACTTTCAACGCATTGAAAACAACACAATGTAAAACCTGCATGTATTCTTAACGAAACCTTTTAAGTACCTCGATTTCCATAGATCGATAATGGAAATGTGAATAGAACCATGCTGTCGTCTGTTTGCGTGACTTTCATGGTTCATTGAAAAGCGGAAATGGGCACGTACATCTCGTGCAAAAATCCACGTGACCAGTTTCGTTGAAAATTATTAGTGTGTTGATATGCACAATGAAAAATCAAGAAACGGCTCGAATATCGCTACAAGAACGAGGAATTGCCATAGGTATTTTGCAAGGAGGCGCGTCATCTGCAGAGAAAGGATTTCTAATTGATTTTTTTCTGTTAAATCATGACAATTAGAAATATTTCCGCTTTTTGCACGACAAAACGGTATCGATAAAGAAGCATGAAAACCATGCAAGCAGACAACAGTAGGGTCTTATACACATTACTTAGAAGTTTCGGTAAGTATATTTACAGGGTGCAAACAATGTGAAAATATATATGTGACTTACCATTTCCCGCTAAAGTTTTCTGCAGAAATAGACCTAGTGGCACCACGAAACAATGTCTTTGGTAACAGTAAACTGAAGTCTTGTAATTCCATGGCAACGGTTAGATTTATTAGGCCTACTTGAATTCTTATTTATACATGTATATACATGTACATCATTTTATAAGAAATATGTTATTTCTAAAATCACAAGATAAAAAAATGTTCCGAAACTTCTTAAATTTAAACATATCCCAAAAGTATTATATCTTCGTCGTTGCTATGGCAACTGAACAACACGTTAAAAGTGGAACAAGTTGAAATTAAATCAACTTTAAAATGACACACAGGTGGATCCGAACTTTTAAATGTATTTGTTGATTGTCCTGGCATGATCGCCACTAGTCACAAACAGCGAAGTACAATTTGCATCACTCAAAATTAAGTTCCTCAACACAATTCAAAATGTAAACAATTTTTTACATAAAAATGGTCAAACTCCACTAAAAATCATGTTGAATAATATGCTTGCTAACAAAATGATAGTCCTTGAGTTTAAACTATTCTTATGAAGTAATTAGTCCGCAATAAGTTCCGTTGTTTACTAATTAGAGTGGCTAGCAGTTCGTTTTTTCTTGATGATTAAAATAAAGTCTGCGATGAACCCTAGGCGTCACTGGGGTCAAACTGTCTTAGACTTTTCCTAATTAAAAACAATCGTCTTTACTTAGCTTCATTAAAGGTATAGATTCACGTTTTGGCTTCAACACTAGAATTGTTCCAGTCTTTGAATTTAGCAAATGGGTCGTGGACCGAGACCACCGAAATCACCATTGGCACAGTGACTTATAGAATATAAATAGTCCGTCTGTCAGCTTAGTGTAATCATTTCCGCACGGGCGTCCCATGCACTGTAACTTATTGAAAAACATGTCAATTTCATGTGTCAATTTCTGCACGGGACACCCGTGTGTTGTAATTGATTGGAAAGCTTGTCAATTTCATGTGTCAATTTCTGCACGGGATGCCCGTGCGTTGTAACTGATTGGAAAGCTTGTCAATTTCATGCGTCAATTTCTGCACGGGCATCTCATGCACTAAAATTGATTGGAAAGCTTGTCAATTTCATGTGTCAATTTCTGCACGGTACGCCCGTGCGCTATGTCATAGTAACTGATTAGAATGCTTACTAAATTTTGGATGTCAGTTTCTGCACGGGACATCCGTGCACTGTAATGTATAGAAAAGAGCATGAGTAGCATGTTGATATGAGATTTACCAACGAATGAAACTTTTTTAAGGAATTGGATTGGCTAAAAGGGTACCACCTTAATTTAAACAAAATGTTATAATGCTAAATCCTTAAAATTGACTGCACATTTCTGACAATTTAATGTTTTGGTTCAGTAAACTTTCAGTTGGTTCTGTAACAAATTTTAATTTGCTAGACTGAATGTCCAGAAAGTTTTTCGTGATTGTTGTCCATATTTTCAATTAGGAAACATTAAACACTTACCTATATTTTATGTTCGAATAAAACAAAGATATGAGTTTTGATGTATTGTACGTTTTTTCTCAACTGCCAAAGCTTAAATAATTTCACGGTGACCGAATGCATTGCTTTTGTACTGGCAGTCTAATTGTTATTAAAAATATCATGACTAAAACATATCATACGGCATAAGCAGTTTTACTCGATCATTACACACACTTTCGGAAACTCATAGTTGTATCATGACGATACTTTTATCAAACGCATTCATCGTGAAATTATTCATGTTTTGACAGTTGAGAAAAAACGAACTATACCTATGGTGCTTAGCGTCTCCATGCAAAGGTCAGTAAGACCGTTCGTGTAAAAACGGTATAGTGAGTGAAATTACAAATGCTTATACGCTTTCACAAAATGACTTTATGCAGCGATTTCAAGAATGACGAAAATCAAAAACCCAAGTCGGCTTCATACCTTTAAATTGTATGTGAAGTTTGCAAATCAATATAGTTTTTTTGTTCTATTCAACGTCATTATTTTACACCTTTATGCATTGTAATCTCTACTTAGAACAGAATAACCTTAATGAATATTTGATGAATTAATAATGAAACATCGCTCACAACTCAATTGCAGATAGTAACATTCACTATTATCTGCCGTGATTTTATTGTAAGAATGCTGGTCTGAGAATGTCGGTTTATTCTAAAAAGAATAGGGCGGTGACTTGAGTCATAGGTCATTGTTTATAAAAATGTAAGTGCGGTTTAAAGTTAAAGTGCGGTTTAAAGTCTGCTTCGGAACCATATACATGTTCAGCCGACTTTACAATATTGTACAATAACTCCTGGTCAATGAAATCACCCTCAGGCAGGTGATCCCTCACAGTACCCATTTACACCTGGGTGGAGTGGAACAATTGTAGGTAAATTTCTTGCTCAAGGAAATTAGCAGTGCCCTTAGTGGGGATCAATCTCGGAACCTCTCGATCCCTAAGCGCGCGTCCTACCACCGAACCACTGCTTCTACCAATGAGGTGAAAATGGGAAAGGGGCTTTGTCAAAAATGTATTATTTTAATAAATTCCAAACTTTTGGCGAACACTGTATACTACCATTCCTGTATGTATGTGACTGTATATTGGCTATTTTTATTCAACTGTCAATGACGCAAACATTAACCCCACTGATTTAAATACTCACTGCAGTACTTTTGTACTGGCTATCGATCAAATTTAACATCACAATATTTAAACCAGTGGGGTAAATGTACACGCGAATGACAGTTAAACGAAAGCTTCCAATACAAAATACCATAAGTTTTGAGATAAAAGAAATGTAAAAATTTTAACATTTCCAAGATTTGTTTTCGTACACCAATTATGTTTCATATAATATTGAGTTAGATTAGTGATATACTAAACAAGAAATATGTTTAAAAAAGATATTCAGTGCTCTGCTGGGTTCATTTTCAACGGTTTGTTGTATAAATGTCGGTCATGCACGGCGTACATGTATGAACTTTAGAACAAATGTAGTATGTCCGAAATTGCAATCCAGCCACAACTGACAATGTATGTCCGAATATATTGCCACTTCGCTGATTTGATAATTTGGACAATCTGTCCGATTCTATATTTAAAAACATCTTTAATAACAATGCCATGGATTTTCAATTAAAAATCACTTCTTTCCAGAATGACCAAACGATTTATGTTACTTTTCTGGCGAACATAAAACAATTTGATAGAAATGCTCAATGACGGCCTACATATGACAAAATGAAAACCCATACCAAGCGTGCGCTGATTCGGCGTACCACGACGAATGTTTAATCAATTAGCAAAGTGAGTCACTCATTATACACAGAGTAATTAGTCAGCAGCTACTATACGTGCTACGCACCTGTTAATCACAAATAGCCAATGGTGTCATTTGTTTCATCCATTTCTTAATGTCGTAAAGGATTTTCACTGGACAAACAGCTGTGGTAGAGCAAATTGTATTGGTTAAAATATAGGTCAAAAGTTGGCTAACTGTCTAACAGTTGCGCCGAAAAAAAACTGAAAGTTATTAGTATATGATTTCTTACGTTCTTAATACTGACTAGTTATATAACCATGTGTCTGTTGCATTTACAGTTTTAAAAAATTAATTTAAAATCAAGAAATATGAAGTTGAACTTTTGACTGTATATCTCTTTAAAAATGTCTGCTGCTTGATCAGTTGAAGGTGTATCATTAGTTGAAATTGAAAAACAAACTATGCAATAGGTAGGATAACTAAATAAACTTAAAAACATCTCTAAATTTCTAATAATTTAGGTATATTTTGTAAGAGATACATCGAGTTCTTAATACTGTTTTAAATACTAAAGATGGTTCTACACTTTTGGCACAGTCATTTGTCTGCATATCCTTTTTTAACTGATATCTGGGAAAAACGTACGTATAAGATAAAGGGAGGTAACAAGTATATCAACAATACTTGCATTATTTTAATTAGATTTACTTCCCTTTTTTGACGTTAGTTAAACAGATATGTCATGTAAGTCGGCACTGCGAAGTTGTTGTTTTTTCGCAATGGAATAAACAGCTCAGTGCTGCATTTTATGTTCTTAAAACATGGCTGATTTTATCGAAAATAATATTTAGAGGTGAAACATCGATTTTCTAGTTTAATTTGATTCAACATACATGTATTTTATTGACGTAATAAAAAAACATACCATATTTTACAAGTCAGTGGAGCTTTTCACAAAAGATCTTACGATAAATATCATCGTAAGTCAAAAGCAAGAAACAATAAAAATACCGTCATTTTTGGCTCATAATACCAAATATTATTGAATTACGTAGAACATTGTATACATTTTGAATATTATATTATGTATGTAGTTTTGCTTATTCTCCTTTTTACTTTGAACTGCATATTTTGAAATTGACTTACGATAATTTTTCTCGTTAGAATTTTTTGGGAAAAGTAGAATCTACCACAGAATGTACATGATGTACATATGTTAAGATTCTCGAACTAAGAATCTTGACTAACTGGGTTTATTAATTACAATGTAAATACACATAATTTTACATTTTCCCTGCTCTGGTCATAACGATGCGAAGTCATTTCTACAATAGAATACATGTACTTTTTATTATAATTATAAATAAAAATTATATATATAATTTGAAATTTATGTGGTACAATCCCAACGTTACAATTTTACCCTTTAATATGAGTTTGTGGCAAGGCAGAGCAAAATCTTGTTGTTTATAAAAATGTTTTAAAACCAATCAAACAATTAGAAAGTGATATAAACGAGTTTGCACTTTTATTTCACAATAACAACAATTGTTAAAATTAATCAGTGCAGACTTATCGTTCCTGGGCGAGATTATTCGTGACTTGGTAAACAAAACGTGATCTACAGTGTACTCTTAGAAGTGTCGTCGTTTCCATAGCAACGGATATAAATATTTTGAAAATCTTTTGTGTAATTGACGTCCTGATTAAATGGTTTTAATTATAATAGTGCTGTATGGATTAAAAGGTCAAATACTCGTACATAGTTATTCGGACCTACTTGACCAGCGATTATTGACTTCAGTCATTCGATCGTATAAGTGCGAACTGATTGGAGCGGAAAATTGGTATCTGTGATATTTAGTATTTCAATTTATATTAAAACAAAATGGACCCTCAGGCTGCTCCTGTGAGTATCTTTATATATTTTATATTCATAAAATTTGTAATTCTGTGTAATTCATTTTACATTAATAATGTAAAATTCAGCTATAAAATCACTTTGGTAATTTCATAATATAATATTACGATTTTGACGATTTTTAAAAAAACGCGGGGTCCGTGTTATCAAAGGTCTTACGATTTATTTTGTCGTAAATTGTTCTATGTTGTATCGTTAAGATATCGCAAGTTTTTTAATAACATGCTGCCTCGGGCCTGTATTATGATAAGCCTTACGACAAACTTTCATCGTAAAAAGCACTAAGCTGTATTGCTGAAATATTCGTAAGATTCGGTTGATAGTACGATGTCCAGGGCAGCATATGATCAAATTCTTACGATAAAATTACATTACAATATAGAAAGATTTACGACTAAGATCGGTCGTAAGATTTTCCTGATAATACAGACCCAGATTCTTTATTTGAACAATGTCTATATATAAAAAATTATTAAAATTGTTCCGCTAATACGGACATCGACTATGGTGGTCATAATAGAGATACTTTATTGTTTGAATATTTTGTTGTCATTTTACTTCATAGTCTTACGTTCATTTTTAAACTCAATCAGCAAATAAAAAATGAACGTAAGACTATTAGGTAAAATGACAAAAAATAGTCAAACAATAAAGTTTCTCTGTGATAAAATAACAGTGCAACAATGTAAATTAATTTTACATGTGATATTAAAGGTACTAGTTCACAGATAGGTTTATTTTTTCTATAATTTCAAAATTTACCATTCAGTGTCTGTAATTGTTTTAAATTAAAGATTAATTATTATTATTTTAAGACAAACTGACCTATAGATTGCGAGAAATATACAATAAAAGTCACAAAAATATACTAAAATTGTCTATACCGTAACATACGTGTTAGATATTTACTACATGAAACACCATCATATGTAGTTGTATGTCAATTTGCACTAAAATTTTCATTATCAGAACACTACTTTCCTGCTTTCAAAAATATTTCCATGCAATTTTGATAGTTTTGGGAAAAGTTGATATTGAATTTGAAATCTGTGAATGAGTACCTTTAACAGATGGATTTCTTTACTTGTTTGTACTAAAAACAAAACAACATTATTGTAAACATTTTCTCCTATGCATATCATTGATTAATTCGAACATTTTGTGCTTATAAAACAATTATGTGCAGAGATCTTGACCTATCCAGTGGACATAACTTGGGCGATGACTCCTTTGGTGTGACTGGAAAATAATGTTGAAATACGGCACCACACTGCATGTACTATTATTATTTATATCATATTAAAGTAAAGTCAATTAAATAGCAATGGCATTTTATAGTCTAAGTGTCATGCTTATGCAAGTTCATCGACTTTACAGCTATTACTCCTGGCCATCAGGCTACTGGTATCTATGTATAAATCTTCCTGGGTAGTTTATCACTCCGCTTAGCCCAGCTTAAGGAAACTAGCAGTGCTTTCAGTCGGGTACGAACCCAAGACTTCTCGACTCCTAAGCGCGATTCCTACCACTGCGCATTATAGGCGGAACTAACGGGGTGGGGCTCAGGGGGGTCCGGACCCCCCCCTAGAATTTCCAAAATGTACCTGCCCATTTGTGTATTTCTTGACAGTAAGTCATTTTTAAGTAGCAAAAGGCATTTTTTGTCGGAGCTTAACATAGAATTAATGGTTTTGTAGTTTTTATCATTAATATGTTGTGTTATTCTGCAAAATGTGAATAATGTGGTTGTGTCGAAAGTTTGACCCCCCCTAGAAAAAGTTCGAACCGCCCCTAGAAAAAAAACCTGGATCCGCCCCTGCACAATATGTATACATTACAAGTCGTATTCTAGGTCATGCGTGTTTTTGTACTTTAAACAATGGGTTTGTCCATTAAATAGGTAGAAAACTGATGCATGAACATCATTTAACTGATTCAAACACACCACCTTGATATTTAACATTTGTTTTAAATAGTTTATATACACATTGTAAATTTTGTATAATGATATGTTCATAAAATAAGTGTAAACTAACTCGTAACTAAACTATAAAATTGTAAAAAATAATTCACACCTAAATATTGGTGTGTAATAAAACTGGCTATGTTTATATATGCAATGTTTACGTGGACGACCAGTAGGGCGTTCAGTTACCACGAACGTTACAAAACGTTCCGTGACGATACATTCGGAACTCCTCGGCCATTCGTTGCGAATAATCTCGGACATATTTAGACGCTATATTGAAACTACCGGTGTTGAAGTAAACAAATACATGATCGTTTAGGCATTGAGTGATGTTTCGTTTTTAGTCCGTAAATTTTGAAACATCACTCATTGCCTTCACGATCGCATGTTTGTGTATTAGATTAGATTATTCGCAGCGAATGGTCGGGGAGTTCCGAATGTATCGTTATGTAACGTTCTGTAACGTATAGTGTAATTGAACACGCTACTGTACATTGTTTATATTTCCAGGCTGGTGGAGAATGGAAGAACCATCTTTGTGGATGTTTCAATAATTTCCAAATATGTGTGACAACTTTCTTGTTGCCTTTTGTAACATTTGGACAAACTGCTGAAAATGTTGGTGAAGGACATTGTATAGTCTGTTGTAAGTTTTCGATTTTATTATTGACTGCGCATGCGTGGATATTTAAAACTTCCGGTCTTAGCCAAACTCATTGTTGTAGCAAAAAAGCGAACGATTTATAAACAGTTTTAATGAACTAAAACATGTCAGGTCATTGTACCTAACATATCCAGGAATGAAACTTAAACATTTTTATTTCAAACATTGTTTAAATCACATATTTTATTGCAAAGCGCAAAATTAACATTGGTTGTTTTGAAGAGCTTTGTCCCATGGTACTCTACCTACACCAAAATCAATCAGTATGTGCATGTGATTTTTTCGTTTGTTTTTTTTTTGTTGGGTTTAACGCCGTAGCAACACATTATTAAAAATGTTATATCACGGCGGTCAGTCAACCTACTCACTCCTCCTGGAAAGGCTAAATCTCTGGATTTAGCTGTTAACCAACTACTAAGCGCATACTTTCGTCAGTGACTGACATCTGCCCTATATAATTTAAAATCATTGGTAGGAGGGAAAATGGCCGTAGTAATAATTTCATGACCAAGCTCCACGAAAGTATGCCCCGCTCGGGAATCGAACCCACGACCCCCCGATCAGTAGACCTGCGTTCTACCAACTGAGCTAGCCGGGTGGCTGCATGAGATATCAAAAAGGCACATAGGAGCGAAGCGCTAGCTTGCGATATGCATGGAGGACTGGTCAAATATGCTTCTCTGGACAGCAGTGACCATTGAATTATTTAGAACATTAAACAGTAGGGAATACTTCCCGTTCGGGAAACAAGGGGATTCCCCTTCAGTGCTTCCCGATCGGGCAGCAAATGTCAAAATCCTTCCCGATCGGGAAGTATTTTGGCCTTTTTTGACGTACTTTACAAAAAATGGCCGCTGCATAAAAGTATTTGACCTACAAAAATATGAAAAGCACCATCTGATACAGGAGAGATGTATCTAAAATCCTACCGAGTCGTTTTCTTTTAAAATGCCTACAATTAAAATAATCTGAATTTGAAATTCAGAAAAAAAATATGACTGCAAAGAAAAAAGTTGTTTCCCGTTCTGGAAACATTGCTTCCCGATCAGGAAGCAAGTTATACTATATGTAATTTAGTTTGTATGTAATGCAAATTAAACTTAAGCAATAGACATCTTTTTTTGTTAATGGAAATATTGCATTGATTCCAATGCATATGTTAGAAACACTTTTCACAGGTACCATTCATAGTAATTTAGCTAAAGGGAAAGTATAGAAATTTAGTCACATTGTTCTATTTTATATGTATAATCATAACACCCCAAAAGATATTCAAATAAGTTAAATTATTTATAGGTTTGACTTGTGTATAAATGTAAAGTATTGTTGGTTGGGTTTAACACTGTAGCAACACATTGTTATTGTCATGTTTCATAATACAACCTACAGCTGTAAGTCAACATACTCACTGTTTTTGGAAAGGCTAAATCTCTGAAATAAACGGTTCACTAGTAACTAAGCGCATACTTGGTCAGTTACTGACAGCTGCTCTACATGATTTAAAATCAGTGGTGAGAGGAAGAATAGTCTTAGAAATTATTTCATGACCAAGCTCCGTGACCCCCAACTAATCTAGACCAGCGGCATACTTAACAATTAATACAAACTGATTATAAAACTCATCAATAAACACTAACATAAAATTGCAAATGTGGTTCAATTCATTTTTTACAATTCTTAATTATTGTAAATTGTAAAACCTGATTATTAGGGAGTAAGCAATGACACCTGAGGGCCATAAGTATATCTTTTGCTATAAAAATTAAGTTTGAGCAGTATTGTTAAACTATTTCTACAAGTTAACTAAGTGAAGAAATAGTTGTCATATTTCAATCCTGCTTTCTATGTTAAAATGGGCATAGGCCAAGTGACTTACATAAAAACAGCATATCCAAGGATATGTTTTAAATCTTAAAGGAAAATTATGTGAATGCTTAAAGCACAGTCACATCATCATTTCTATCATTATTTCACAAGAAATAGAGTACATGAGGTGTCTCCAATAACCTTTTTACGGTATGTAATCCCATTTAAAGCATTTATTTGTTCTCAGTTAATAATTGCTCGTTGATATTTTTACATATTCTTTAAAATAAAAACATCATGCAAAACACATGCTTTTTCAAATGTTTACTATGTATTTTCAAAACTCGCAAACAATATTGAACCCAATATACATTATGTTATTTTCTGTTTAAACATTAATGAGAATCTTGATAGTTGGTAAAATTATATTTCAATTCATGCTACATATTTATCATGCATTGTATTTGAGTTTGGTCAAACTTAGAAAATAGAAATGTTGTTATATGCTGCTTAAGAAATTATTAATTCGTCAATAACCATATCATACTAAATACATGTAGTAAAAAAATATTTTCTTCATTCAACATATTGCAGAACTTTTATTATTCAATCTTATGAACCCATTTATTAATATTATACAAAACATATACCTGACAGAAAAAGGCTCATATATATTACAAAGTAATTAATTCTATGTCATTTTATTTTCAAATATAGGGGAGAGTGTTTTATTTTAAGATAATTATACAATGTACAACTATGAACATCTATTTTGTTTGATTTTTGTTTTGGCAAGATTAGCTCTTCTGGTTGTAATCATGTACATATGTAGTGTAATGAATAAAACCCATAGTAAGTCCAAACATCTACACTTGACTTAAGTACTAACATTTGACAACCAAGAATACCAGACTTTCCATCCCTGGCTCATTTTAATTATCTAATAGAATTATGGTAAAGTTACAGATTTGTGAAACTAATCAAATATTGTGGTACTTGAATGTGACAGTTCATATAACTAAATATATTCACAACTATGAACATGAATAAAAGTTTAATTGTACAATTAATTTTGTTTTGATCAGAATATTCTGGTAGAAAATCAGAATGTTTATTTCGAGTGTATGTGTTCGATCATTAGTTACTATACTAACTGGGTTATACAGCCTTAAATTCTTTACAAATAAGTAGGGATCTCTTTTGCTGAAATTAGTTTTGCAATACATACAAACTATATTAAAAAAGTATAAGTTGCTTCCTAATCGGGAAGCAATGTTTCCAGAACGGGAAACAACTTTTTTCTTTGCAGTCATATTTTCTTCCTGAATTTCAAATTCGGTTTATTTTAATTGTAGGCATTTTAAAAGAAAACGACTCGGTAGGATTTTAGATACATCTCTCCTGTATAAGATAGTACTTTTTATATTTTTGTAGGTTAAATACTTTTATGCAGCGGCCATTTTTGGTAAGGTATGTCAAAAAAGGCCAAAATCCTTCCCGATCGGGAAGTATTTTGACATTTGCTGCCCGATTGGGAAGCACTGAAGGGGAATCCCCTTGTTTCCCGAACGGGAAGTATTCCCTACTGTTAAATAAACTGACCATGATTTGTAATTGTAAATTGACATCGCAATTATTGACCATCCAAATATTTACATAACATCATTGACCGCCACTTAGTGTATTATATAAATATTTAAAAATGTTTATACTAAAGTCATAAGAATGGTTTGAATATTCAATTACATCAATGCAAAGCTCTATCGGTTTTAATTCATATTAATTGATTTCCCCCTCTAAGCGGTATTAGCTAAATAGATGCACAACAATATTAAATGTTCTTTTTCAGTGGTAACTCTCTTATATAGTGCGTACAAGTTGACCCCGACCTGACCTTTATGCAAGAATATTCATTACATTGAATATAGTTCTATTACATTAACCTGTCACAACTTGAATAATTACACGGTCACTGAATGTGTTATTATTTAACATCTTTTTAACCATTGAGCCACCAATCCATATTAATTATTGATAATCTAACTATATATGCGACGATTTTGAATATCGGGGAAATAACAAGTTCGAAAGGGGTTAAAAATAATAGATTCAGTGACCGTGTAAGTATTTAAGTTGTGGCAGGTTAATGTAATAGAACTATACGAATGTAGTATTATAGTAAATAAATATTAACCTGACGTTAACCTTTATGCAGAATAAAATTAAATCGAGATGACGCAGTATAAATCAACAATCGGCCTCCAAACGAGAAATAACGGACTGACTCGATAATCTCCGTTATTTCTGATACAGTTGAACGAGTCGCGAGTTAAAAATTGAAGTGAGTAAAGAGCAATACATCGTACCGTTTAAAGTATACATATATCCGACTATTTTCTCGTGCATTGTGTTTTATTTAAAATATGAGCTGGCGACACGACTCATCTGATTGCAGCGAAGATGATAATTGATATTTATTGTATTTCTGTATTTTGTCGTGCAATTGATGTAATTAATCAAATGTGATTAGATTTAATTACAAAATAATAAAACTTAAATTATAGATGAATAAAAATACAAAAATAAAAGAGTGTAAGAAATAACACATTTTTTGGACAATTTTAACAATATTTTGTTTGTACAACTATTAAAAAATGAAAAAAAATTGTGCATGATTGGGCTCGAACCAACACCTACTTAACTACAGTAGTTCACAGTCCATCTCGATATCATCGGCGCTATAGAGTCATTCTTTATAACTTACAAACAATTACATACTTATATGAAGTACATGATCGGTTAACACGTGCTTCTTCGTATGAATGATACGCGGAATCTACCGAAGGTATAAATAGACAGACAATTAAGCGTGAAATTATTACAATGAGGGTACCAACGTCAGGTTAATATGTATTTACTGTTAATCTCGATAACAATCGGATTATATCGTCGAGTTGCGAATGTAATTATAACACAGGGATTAATTTTAAAGTACATTTAAAGCGTACAACGAGTGTCTATTGCACATAGGCCGGACTAGAGGATTGTACGATGAGGCTAGCTACCAATTCAAAGGTTGTTGGTTTCAGCCCCACAATCACTATCCCCACACCCATTTATTATTAATTGTTATCAAAGATGTAAGAACACGAGTTTCCCGTTTGAATGCATTTGAATCGTAAGTTGTTATACATGCGGGCTGTGTATACTCTATACATGTTAAATTATATTTTAAATACGTAACGAGTCGAAGTGTGGAGTAGGCGTGGTATTGATTTTCACCGGGATATGTGTAGGTGATAATTAGATGCAAATGTGAAAGGTGAGGTCAGGGTCAAATTGTACGCACTATAACTCTCTTATATACATGATAAAATGTCTATTGAAAAAGTAAAAGAAAGTGCTCTTATTATTTTTAATTGGTTGTTACGTCGTAGTCAACACATATTTAGGTAATTATACTACGACCAGCTCTTCCTACTATAGGTTTCCTGGACACTTTTCTATCACCAGTACTAACTTACCCTACCATGAGGCCGACAACTCATGTATAGGATATGACCTACAGCGACCAAGCTCGAACCCGCGATCTCCGGATTCGAAGTCAGACATGCTAACCACTACGCCACGGCCGCGGCTAAGTATTCTTAAGTGACGCTTAAAAGATCACCTTCCGTTGGTCATTAAAATTCATGCAATATGTGATTACTTATTATTATGAGTCCAAATTTTTTTAAAAATCCATACATTGAGACTATTACTACGGATAGCATAGATATAAATAATCGTGAGACAGAAGCTTAATAAATCGTACTTATGGTGAGCGGAAATTGAGCGTGGCCGAGTGGAAACGAAGTTGGATTGGTAATCATTGGATAGCCAGTTCCGCGTTGGTATAAGTCCCATCCGAAAACTACACCATTGTTTCCTTGAGCAAGAAACTTTATTCTAGAAGTTTAGAACTGGGAGACCAGGACGCGGACTCTAAAATGGTAAATCTACGTTGTAAGAACTTGTTTTACAATCGAGCTGTGAAAATAGTATAATCTAAACTACTATTGGTGTCTCATTGCATTCGAATTGACCTCGGGCATTTTTGTTCGATTTTTTTACCGATTAAAAAGCCAGTAAAAACTGGTCAGAGTTGGCAGTAGTAAAAGTGCAACTGTAATGCCCAATTTCTTTACATTACCCAAGTGTTATATCGTGAATTAACACGAGATATAACACCCGGTGCGTTTCTTTATCTTCGAAATAGTTAAATCCTCAATTATAATCCCGTTAGAAAATGATCTGAGTTTATTTGGTAAAGTGCGTTTCTTTAAAAATTCTCAGATTAACTCTGGATTATTTGTCTATTGTTAAAATAATCCTACTATAGGGGTGGTTTAATTCGAGTGTAGATTCGAAACTAAACTGAAATACTGATTAATTTAATGAATGCTGCTGCTGTGGATCATAGAAAGATATGTTATCAACTGTTGAATTAGGGATAGTATTACTAAATGATCTTTGAAGCTTTAAAATTGAGTTTGTTAGATGCGTATTTCATGTTGTGGAAGGGGAACGCTTTATATGCTAGCGTTCTCTGGTAAAAGAATAAAATTTCAGGCTCCGAGCCGCGTAAATGTACAGCCATTCCAAATGTTATCTAGTCGGTAATTTGTAAAATAGACACACCCATATCAAAACTAACTCTGCATATTGACTACAAAATATATTTTTCCAATCGAATTGATACAAAGTATTTTGTATAATTTCAAGTTAAAATGTAATTGTGTATACTCGTATTAATTTTTTAGCTCGATTGTGAAACAAGTTCTTGCAACTTAGATTTATCACTTTCGAGTCCGCTTCCTGATCCCCCAGTACTGAGCTAGTAGAATAAAGTATCTTGCTCAAGGAAACAACGGGGTAGGTTTTGGATGGGATTCGAACCAACGCAGAGCTGGCTATCCAATGATTACCAGTCCAATGTCGTAACCGCTCGGCCACGCCCGCTCCGACTGTAATTGTGTCTGAAAGTCTGTTAATGTTGTTTCTTGCATTAAAACTGATCGAAACCGAAAGCAGAATTTAATCGTCAATGCTAAAAATTAAAATTCGACCATAAGAAATTTAAGTTTGTTGTAGATACTACCTACATATGGTTTAATATAATTCTAAAATAGTTTAGAAAATGAATTCTTGAATTTTATCAAAAGAACGGGTATATATGTCTTTTTGAAAAGAAACTATTAGAAACCAAGAAAAACACTTATTATAGTGCGAAGTAATTAAGATCGTATCTGTATACCCAAGATTTCCTCATTTGCAATATATCCATAGGTTCACAAGGAGCACCTGCTACCTTTAAAAATGTGCGTCGATTTTTCAGTAAACGTTTCCACGAGAGCCTTGAAATATTATAAGAAAATTGATTTATAAAGTGAGAATCGAATATATTTCATTTAGATAGAATATTATTTTAAGTTAAATGTATATACATGATAGATAGTTTATTTGTGTTTATATTAATAATATTTATAAATGTCTGAGGGTAAAACTATATGATAAAAGATGGCAAAACATGCATATCAGAAGAATACATACTGAATTAAAACAATTTACTGTATTATGACAAAATAAATTATAATCTTAATTATTAAATTGATTTTCCATCAACATATCAGTACATTCTTGTGATGTCATCAACGTTCGTATTGCCAACATAGTCACATGGTCACCTAATGGGAGTATTTTCAATTAATTCACGTGAACTTTGGTGAGTAAATCCGTACTCGTGTCAATTATTTTCTACACTCGAATTAATCTCGGATTTGCTAATTTTTTAAAAGAAACGCAATAGAAATAACCCCGAATTCAAAACAATCTAAGATTATATAGCGGGTTAGCAAACCCCGAATTTGTCAGGAGTTAATCCTCCAGTAAAGAAATTGGGCATAAGGATTGTATTAATCTTTGTATTTTTATATGTTATTACAATCTTATTGACCGACATGACTGGGTCACCAATCTTTCGATTGATTTCAAAATGCTATGACCCATAAACGTTTAAGGATTAAGCAAATTTAAAGTACAGCATATTTCAAAATAACCGTACAGCCGTTTCGTATACTATGCTGTACTTATAAATGTATGAACTAAAAACGAACCAATTTTCGCAACAACTGCCTGCTCTCTTTAGCGCTGCAACGATTCACCGGAAAGTCAATTCGATGTCATTCGATTTTTTTTCTTTCAATTCGATTTTTTCGATTTAGTTGTTAATGTAATTTACTAAATATATATATTTATACATTTATTTGAACTTAAAACTAAATAATATTGATAAAATTAAAGTGTTACTGAAATTTGATAACACGAAACCCGAAAATCTACTAAATTAATATTTGCTTTTTTCAAATACGAAATGGTTTGGGGACGAATGTAAAGTCGAGAAAATGTATTATTGATGTAATATCGAATTAAGACGTATAAACAACATGGAACATAAATTGTATCGAAATATGCAGTTCTTGATATACTACTGTACATATAACTACACTGTGAAGGCAAAAATATTCTATTTTGAATTAACTAACATTTAAACCATTCGGAACACATCGATCTTTCATGAATGAATATGGTTATTCGTAGCCAATGGCCGAGGAGTTCCAAATGACATTAAAAAATTGACTTACAAGTGCTGAGCTTAAAAACTACCGGTTGGTCAGAGCAGGTAAAATTCAATCACACCGACCCAATGAGCGATACGGATTGGGGCATATACTATAAAACATATATTATATTTGAAATAGAGTTTCCAAGACATTTTACTTAAAATCGTAACGAAACCTTAGAGAAATGTAACTAAGTGAAACCCAGTGTCAATGTCAACGTACTTTGTTTTTATGTACGCCTTTGCTTTTATCGTTATGACTTATGTAGATACGTTTAAGAGTAAGTATCGGATAAAAAATCTTGGGTTGCGAGTCGAAATGGAATCGAGTTTCGATGTATCGAATCAAATCGTTGCAGCCCTAACTCTCTTGCGTTTAATGTCGTGTTAATACAAATAAAGACCATTTGCGATGTCTTGCTCAGCTTGAATAGAATAAAAACTCTAGGCTCAAGTAGTGCCAACATCAAATATACTTATAAGCGGATATCTGTGCCCACTGAATTAAATATTCAAACAACCTACTTGTATCATTTTCTAAAATCCCTTGAAAAGGTAAATTTAAGGTTTATGGTATCTTGTTTTTTGTAAGTATTTTAGCTCTACTATATGAGTATAGGGGGCTTATTTATACAGATTATCAAGGAAAAGAAAACAGTACTTAATTTTCATATACGTCTAGTTTGTCCTTCTAAAAGCCTCGCCCTTTTTCTCATGTTTGAGACTGACTAAGACCTTTTATCGGTTATCTTAGGCAGTTTTAGTTAGATATAGCGTGTAATTTTGAGTTTGATGAAAAAGCACGAATGTATCAATCAATTGAGTGTGACAGATTAAATAAAGATATTCAATCACTATAACTGATGAAAATATTTGGGGGCTTAGCCCCCACCCCTAGCCCCCCTCCCTGTTCCTACGGGCCTGTAGTAGTGCTCAAGGTGAGCTATTGTGCTCGGTGTTTGTCCGTCGGTCGTTATTACTTTCTGTAAATATTTTGTTAAAAACCAAACATAAAGCTTTCGGCTATCAAATTTGGCATAACGCAAAGGACCACAAGGTCTTCTTCTACGAGAGTACACATATGCCCCCAGGGACAAAATTCACCCATCCCAGAGGCATAAATTAACTAAAAGTTATGTAACGAAGTGTTTAAAATCCCTTTCTAATATACTGAAATGCCTTTAAATTTTTGATAATTAATCACGGTTTTACATGCAGCTAATATCTGAAAATAATTGTGTCAGAGGACTTCAGAATCTAGTTCTCATGTGAGAGATACAGCGTCCTCTAAGCATTGCTATGACCGGCACGTTTCCGTCACGTAATATTACCGCCATTGTTTAAAGTAGAAAACGTCTCTGTCTTAAAAATAAATGTTTTATCAAGAACTTTATTATATTCATTTCAATTCCTGAGATAAAGAAAAAAGTGCCACACATTTTTAAGTAAAATTTGATTTTGTCATAAAAGAATGAACTGTTGTCAGATTTATTCTGAATGCAATAACTTATGCAGTGATCTCCCCTAGTTTATTTAAGATATCCCTGTGACTAAACCTCGATAAGATGTACACGTGCATCGACGAGCTCGCTTAGAGGCTTTGACTCAATCACATTATTAATACGGATGTCTATCGTTTCAGCTGCCGCATTTTTCGTACCTGGTCTGAATTGTTATGAATGGTTGAAAATTCGTGGAAAGATTCGAGAAATGAAAGGAATAGAGGGATCAACAGGAATGGATTGTGTTACCATCATGTTTTTACCATTCTGTGCATTAGTTCAAGAGGCTCAGGAAGTTGACCCATTGTCCGCACCGAGCGCTATGAGCATGGGCAGAAATTGACCGGATATGACGTCATTCCAAAAATGTCAGCCATTTTTTATCTCGGCGTTTGCATTTCTTATTGTATTCCTATCATTTTTACATGTCAATTTGATTCGAACTAGTGATAAATTTTGATTGTTGAAAATTGTTTAATATTTACAATATAAAAAGGTGTATTGATCTGAGCCAATGCGGAACTGAATTATCTCCGAAGGATTCGTGGGGTGCATTACACACATTTGGGTTTTGTTACATACATAAGGCAAAGAAAAGGCGGTTCTTGTCGTAGACGCATAAGGCTTTTTTTAAAAAAATGTATGCTATTTTATATTCATTGAAATTTTGACATTTTGTGTAATAATTTTAAATATCTATACATAAATAATGCATATAATTTCAATGAGACCAACGGCCCATCATCTTATTAAAATACATAATTGTGTAAGTAAAACTGTTAAATTAACAAACTCCTCTCAGCGGTAACGTCACGCATAGCTATTATGATTTCTGATTAATTCAACAGTTTCAAGGGAAGTAACCGTTTCAGGATGTTTGCTGAAATATCAGCCACCAAATAAATGTTAATTCCCCTGCATCATGACTGTTGACATACATTGCTCAGTCGAAATGTCGTCTGTAAATCATCTATGTTTTAAACGTTTGAATATTCTTTATATTGTTATGGTGTAATTATAAGTTTGTGAATATATATTTATAATGTCGTTCTTACATAAATAAATATTGTATTTATTTTTTGATACTGTCAAGTTTTAAACTAAACATATTACAATACACTACGGTACATTGCTTTGAATTGTATTTCTGCGCCGATACATGTATGAGGCAACTTTTATTTTGTTTGTTTTTGTTGGGTTTAACGCCGTAGCAACACATTGTATAGGTCATATAACGGCGATCAGTCAACCTACTCACTTCTCCTGGACAGGGATTCTATATAAATAATCCCTGTCCTGGAAGATAAATCTCTGGTTTTAGCTAATAACCAACTACTAAGCGCATACCTTCGTCAGTGACTGGCAACTGCCATAATAATTAAAAATCATTGGTAGGAGGAAGAATGGCCATAGAAATAATTCCATGCCCCGCCCGGGAATCGAACCACTCGATCAGTAGTCTTGTGTGTTACCAACTGAGCTAGCCGTGCGGTTACCAACTTTTGACCTATATTGTTAACCAATAGTTGCATATCCAATGAAATATTCTTCCAGTTGGAAGACAGTGATAAAACCTATGGTACCATTGGTTATTTGTGATAAACAGATGCGTAGCACGGAAAATATAGTTCAACAACGAGCATTGATGCGTGTCTGTACCTTTAGATTGCAAAACTGAACTAAGTACATTGCTTTAAAGAGAGAGTTACTACAGTATTGCGGACAACCAATCTATGGCACAGTGATTAAGTGAATTGTTACGATACTAGAGACTTCAAATCTTACCATAATATTTTCGTTTTATTATCAGTTGATAAAAAAAAAACCATAAGATCTGAAACAAGGTAGTATTTAAAGTAACTATAAATATCCCACTTTAAATATATCATACCAAATTTAAAAGAACAGACACGCTTTAATACTCTTCGTCAAACTATACTCCAACATCCAGATATTAGAGGGTTAGATGTACATTATTTGATATACGATGCAGTGAATACAATGGAGCGGCGTCGCTGATGTGGTTTAAATTTTCATTTATATTCCGTACTTGTATAAACAGGTTTTCTAACTGAATATGTATTCAAAAGCGCTATTATAAAATATGATATCTTTAAATCTAAACATATTACATACCTTCCACGTATTTATTTTCGGTGATCATTCATGCATGCGGGGTGAATATTAACTTCCTACTTCGCAGTATTGAAAAGTACATGAACTAAAGGAGGCATATTTTCTTTTGCTGACAACCGAAAAAGGTATGTGTCTTTTTCTCATTTCTATATTCAGTAATAATGCTCACGTTTTATGCACTAATTATATGTAAACAAGGTGTCAACGTAATCATATAATCACCATTGTTGTCAGATGGTAGCACTCTTTGTTCAGCCATTCTCAAGAAATTCTTACCATTTTAAAGGAAATGTGTTCTAGATTATATACCACTATATACACAACGTAAAACTAACTTATAGATATACTAACTTGGAAATGTTAACTATGATTTTTGTTTAAATTTGTATCTACTCACGAAATCTTTTTTTTTAACAAATCGGCAATGATGTCGAGTTTCTTTAATTTCCTTTAAGCATGTACAAACACATGCATATAGTGAAGCAATAGGACCAAGGTGGATTGGTAGATACTGGTAACGACAAAAGACCAGGAAAACTGAAAGATTGGTCGATCACCTTAATTATAATTAAAACTTGTTATTAGGTAGAGCTTAAACTTTAATTTAATGGATAATGTAAAATAGTCCATACAAAACAACCTTTAACCAAGGCAAAATTGCAACAGAAAATATTTCAAACTGTGCGAAAGATCATCAATACAATAAGTACACAAAAATTTGCACTTAAAATAACGAGGAGGAAATGATGAAAAATGAATTGAAAATTATGCATTTTCTACTAATATTGAAAGGCGCTGCAAGCATCCGTACTTCTGCTCCGCAGTAAATACAGCTGTGGGGTAAAAACAAGTAATGATTGCCGCTAGTATGTTAATGTTGAGTTGACCTTTCGTTGTGAATCTTTGCATCTACATTAAATTATTTTATATGGCTGTAAATTATTAAACATACCTTTTTTTGTGGCGACCTTGAAAGAAACATATTTTTTACGACGGAAGCGCGTTATGACCAAAATGATCCATGTTTATAGTATATTTTCGTTGATTTCGTGTCATGATATTTTTGTTGTAGCGCTGAGAACGATAATTCAATCCTAACTTTATTCATGTTATCTCTTAAAATTTATTTTTGAAAAACGAAATGATAACCAAGTTTACCTTAGTTCATTTGATTTTTTATTTGTTTTAGGCAGCATGAAAATAGCATCACGTTGGGTATTTAAGCTAAGTGGATGCAAAACTTTTATTAGATCATTTGGCGTTTTAAAATCAGTAATCTTAAATTTTAAGACCAGTCAGAACTAACACGGAGTTTAAAGAAGTCGTTCAGATATATATAGACATCAAAAGGGAAGCAGACGTTATTAAAAGTATAACGTGATGCATCATAATGCTCCATTATTCATCATGAATGAGCTACCAATAACAACCTCCATTTGCACAAGTGTGTTACTAAAGAAGTCAGTGCAACATCATGCGTTTAATTTAATAGCTTGTCTCAAACATCATGTCACGTACGAAGAGTATACATACATACCCAAATATGGCAGGGCCTTAAATCCACGTGACGGGGATGACTGTCTGTTAACGAAATCTCCAGTCTTTAAAGACAAAATTACAGACTGCCCCTGGTATGCTCAATATAATTCGGTGTAACTGTCGACCAAACTGCATATCAAGTCGCTGCTCTTGTAAAAAGCACATATTTGAGTGTTCTATCAGTTGTACAGTGTCAAGATCTAGTTTAGCCATCGATAGTGAAGATGGCGAAAGTAACAGTGATCAAAAACATACATGTACATGTACACGTGCATATATAGAAGCTATAGGATCCATGTGGATTGGTAGATACTGGTAACGACAAAATACCAGAAAAATTGAAAGATGGGTCGATCACCTTAATTATCCTTAAAGCTTGTTATTATGAAGTAGAGCTTAAACTGTAATTTTAATGGATAATGTAAAAGTAAAAGTACAAACTAACGATTTTATGTCATTTTTGTCAAGCAGTTTTATACAATACCTTTATTAGATTTATATATACAAAATCTTAATTTCAATAATTTTTATTTCAAACCATTTTGACTCAATAAAATAAAGTTTGTTTCAAGATTCGATGCAATAAAATCATTTAAAAAAACTGCGATAATATTTCAGAGTCAGCTCATCCTTTAATTTATATTATAGACATAATCTCCAGAATGGCTACAAGTAAACCTGACAAATCAGAAATTAATGCTGATAAATCACCTGACCAATCAAACATAGTAACATCCGCATTTACTGCTGCTGACAGAAAACAAGCTGAACCAAGTTTCACATTATCAGTTTACAATAGTTCTGCCGAGGCTACAGTCCGTCGATCAGACAGTACTACCCCTGAACAAGATACACCGCTAGATTCATCCATAATACCACAAACAACTAGTTTAGCTTCATTAAATATACAACATGGTTCTGATTCTGATGATACTCCATTCCAAGATGAATTTAGTCTCCAAAAAGAAATAAATGTAAAGTTTACAGCTGATGGCAAAGATTGTTTTATAGTAGCAATGACTTTACTATCTGAAAATGAACTTGCTCTATGTGATTTTTCCAACACATCAGTAAAGGTGTTAAATATTGATAATGATGTTATATGTAGTAATATCACATTTAGTACTGTACCAACAGATATAACATCATTGCCGGGGGAAAAAGTGGCTGTCATTTTTTGTCGTGAACAGGCTATGAGAATTATATCAAAGTTTGATGGTTCGTTGAAAGAAGTCAAATTGATAAGATTGGTTGGTAAACCTTTATCTGTAGAATGCTTAAAAGATGAAATGTTTGTTTCGTTCATATATCCCTTGAAGTTTATCATTTTTAGTTTGTCAGGGGGTATAAGAAGAACTATAATTCCAGATTCTAAATGTTTAGAATATATACAGCTCCCTAGATATATTGCTGTCCATTTCACAGACACTACAAGTATTATCTATATATCTGATTATAGAAGTAACACAATTGTATCTATAGATCTAAATGGTACAATGTTAGCAATGTATGAAGATGAAGGTCTGGTTAAACCACGCGATATAACTATTACACCATTTGGTTCTATATATGTATGTAACAGTAATAAACATATCATATATAAAATGTCTAAAGATCTTACTGAAGGTGAAGTAATACTTGATAGACGAGATGGGTTAATATATCCTTGTGCAATGTGTTTCTGTCCTGGTAGAAAGTCTCTTTATATCAGTAGTAGAGAAAGATCAAATTCAAACTACATAAAACAATATAAATACAACTAACACTCTCTATATTAGTAGTAGAGAAACCTCTCGTTTAAACTTCATAAAACAATTTAAGTACAACTAACTACACAAAGCATAGTCACAACCAGGTGTGCATATGGTAAACACACCTTATAAATCATTATTGTATATAGAACATTTCATATAGTATTCAAAATAGCATACTTATGTTTATTTGAATCTTAATTGTTTAATTAAGACTATGTTGATCCCCAGGAAATAATATCGACTCTCTTGGTTAAAAGTGCATCGTTTTGAACATCTTTCCTTCAAAACTTAATCAATTTTCTTTAACGGCAATACATTGCATAAACTTATTTATAATATCATAGTCGGTGAACGATAAGAACTGAAAAAATAAAAAATAACTAAGTAATTGAATATATTAAAATTAAATGATAACAAAATGTTTACAAAAAGGACATATTGGCTTATGACCTCAACATTTAACAACCCTACTCAATATTTGAACAAAACAATCATTTGAGGTATTATCCTTTTTAACCAAATATAAACTCTTTTAAAACAAAAATAGTCATGAGACAGGCAGGTCTTGTGTTAACCACGTAGTTAGTTATTTAAAAAAACTTAATTGTTATCTTATTCCAAATTACAAAAAGTTTGTTTTTGTTCAAAATAAAATATTGTAAATGAAGAATACTGATTTTTGACACTTTTTGTACAAAAGAGGTGACTGTTAAATTTTCTTTTACCACCTGACAATACTATGAATTATTTTTATACCGTTTTAAACTTTATATTTCTTTATTTCATATTGTTAAATGTCATTCAACTGTCAGTTTGCGAATATATTAAACTTACTGATTTGAGTACATGTATTCCCTATACCTTTTCTGTACTCATGATTGATGAAATTATACTGAAATAAATGTATGCGCCACTGCAATTTAATGAAATGTCTGGTGTTGAAACTTTTAACATATAATATTCTTTGTTTGCTTTTTATGACTTCAGAAGTTACTATCTTGGTTTATTCCAGTCAATGTAATTATAACTTTATGGTCCACCTGACTCGTATGGAGGACTTGTATCTTGTTTGTACATTAGTTATCTCCATTTTAAAAAGGCTATTACCTTTTAGATTTTAGATTTAAGGGTAGATTTTGTATATTAACCCAGTATTGTCAGACAATACAGTTATAATTGTTAGGGATTCTATATGGATCTTATCTTTTACTGACCGATCGATAGATGTATGTTTTGATAGCATTTGGTGCTGCTAGCCTGAAAATACATTCTAACTTTGTAATATCTTAAATTACACTAACTAATATGTTAGATAACATGGCTTATAAATAGTTGTAATAATTCAAGTATTTTACGTTAAAAACATTTTGCACGGAATCTTCAGACATGGTACACTTATTTTACTTAGTTTAATGAGCAGATGTATTTAGTATTAGTTTTATATTTTAATGTGACTTATTGTATTGAGTTAGTATTGTATTAATCGGAAGCAGAATAATTGTATGCAAGTTATATTTTAGCTGTCTGATAAATAAAACAATTTAAACAGACTAACTGGATTTTACTTCGTTTTTATTCATAGAACTTATATTTGCTTGTTTTTCTATAAAAAGCCAAGTGTTGTACAGCACTTACTCTATACATTGTGGCTAGCTTAATAAACAAAATACTCGCTTAGGTCATCGTGTCAAACACGAAGCCAATATAACAGGTATAAAGTCCGAAATTAAAATCAAATCTCTAAAGAATCTGTTGTTACAGTCGAGATAAATAGAGTTTGGTCAAACTTTTGGTGGGTACTGTATGTTTATAGCATTTGGCGTTGCAAGACTGGAAATACATTATAACTTTGTAATATCTTAAGTTATACTAAATAGTATGTGAGATAACATAGCTAATTAACAATTGAAATAACACAAGTCTTTTAATTTAAAACATTTTGCACGAAATATTTAGACTAAAGCACTAATTTACCTAGATTAATGAGCAGATTTGTTTAGTATAAGATTTATATTTGATAAGGGTTTATGTATTGAGCTAGTATTGTATTAATCTAAAGCAGAATAATTGTATTCAAGTTATATTTTAGCTGTCTGATAAATAAAACTTTTTAAACAGATTAAGTGTTATTTATTTCGTTTTTATTCATAGAACTTATATTTGCTGTTGTTTTTTTTAACAAAAAACACATCACTAAATTTATATATTAGGGCTAGCTTAATAAATACGATACTAAAATAAGTCCGAATAAAAATCGAATCTCTAAAGAATATGTTTTGTTAGTCGAGATAAAAAGAGTTTGGTCAAGAATCACGATATGGTCTACCTCTTCAGAGAGACACGTTGTTCTCTCTTTGTGGCAGGGAAGGCAATTTATGCAATTACTACTCAGATTAATGATTCCATCAGAGTTAAGACCCCAGTAATGACTGGAACAAATCTAGCATTATTTTTCTTTTGTATTAACTTCTGAACTTGAAGACATTTTTACACCGTTTAATGTGTTGTTTCGTAAAAAGTAAGCGTCTGCTCAACGGAGGTTATTCAAACTGAATGGTTAAAAACCTTATATTTTTAATGAGTCCTTGTTGGACTCAATTTATGTCGTAGATTGTACTCACTTCCAACAATCTTACTGCTGGGTAAACTCTTCATCGACGCGGTTGAGAATCTTGCCTACCACCTAGAAGAACCGGGTTAGATTGTTAGTAAGGGTTTATAATTACTATCTTTCGAATTTATCACTGATTTAGATAGTTGAACCATTTAAAGAGCATGCAGCAATACAATTACACAATAAAAATGTACTGAACATAAGAATTTAATACATTTATATCAAAGCAGAATGATCTTTAAAGAAAATCATAACAAAATACTAATACTATATTGAATCAGATAAGTAATATTCTTTGTTTAAATATAGTTATTATGTATGCAAGTAAAACTGGGTATTATATCAAATATACCGTAAAAGTCTCCGGATGCAACAATGAGTACGTGGCAAAAAAATAAATGATAGTGACTTAACATGGAGCTATTTTTTTACTTGACTAAATTTCAAATGAGTTTCGCCCGTGTCTACGATATACTGTTATGAGAAAATGGCCTGACAATAACTCTCGTATGGCCCACAATATTAGCAGTCGATTAATCTACCTTTTGGGTGCTACAAGAGTTACGTTTTAATACAACAAAACTATGACACCACGAATGCTACGGCTTTAAGAAGAAATATTAAAATTCGGCATCAACCCTGAGTTGTTTTTAAAAACCTGTAAGTATTTATAAAGTTAACAAGGATTCATGCAAAGTGAAATTTAATACTCACCACTCTCTGCACGAACATTTCGTGTCAAAATGTGTAATCCCCAGCCTGAGTGCCGATTGAATGCATCGGACCGTATCAAATTATTTTTGTTTTCCACAAATCTGTAGAAAATGACTCAAAAATCACCTCTGCAAAATTTAAAAAGGATCCATTGGCCCATTATGAAATAATTAAGATTTGAAAAGTGATCGGTTAGAACTTTTGTTCAGTGTATGTTTTTAAACGCATGAATATTCTATATCTTGTTTTGGTGTAATTATAAGTTTGTGAATATATATTAATTATGTCTTTCTTACATGTATAAATAGTGTATGCATTTTTTAATTATGTCAAGTTTATGATAAAAATATTACAAAACACTACTGTACATTGCTATGAACTGTATTTCGGCGAAGCTACAGGTATGAGCCAACTCCTGTTTTGTTTATTTTTTGGGGTAGCAACACATTGTATAGGTCATATAACGGCGGTCAGTCAACCTACTCACTCCTCCTGGAAGACTAAATCTCTGGTTTAAGCTGTTAACCAACTACTAAGTGCATACTTTTGTCAGTGACTGACAACTGTCACACATAATTAAAAATCATTGTTAGGAGGGAGAATGGTCATAGAAAAAATTTCATGACCAAGCTCTACGAAAATATGCCCCGTCCGGGAATCGAACTCTTCGATCAGTAGACTTGCGTGCTACCAACTGAACTAGCCGGACGGAAACTAACTTTTGACTTACATTGTTAACCAATACCGTTTTCTTTACCATACTTGCAAATCCAATGGAATTATCCGCCAGTTAAGACACATGGATACAACCTATGGTACCATTGGTTATTTGTGATAAACAGATGCGTAGCACAGACAGTATAGTTCAACAACGAGCATTGATGCGTGTCTGTATCTTTAGATTTGGTATGATCAATTTGGAAGGGATATTTATTGTTATGCTATATATATCAAGGGTTTCCAACAAGTCAGTAGTAAGTGCATTGCGTTAAAGAGACAGTTACTACAGTACTGCGGACAACCCTCGACATGTATCGTTGGTTATAATGCGCTACATATAAAGTCAATCTATGGCACAGTGGTTAAGTCCATTGTTACGATACAAGAGTATGTAGGTTCATATCTTGCCATATTATTTTATATTTTTTATCTGTTGATACAAAAAAACCCATAAAGATCTCACACAAGGATGAATTTATAGTAACTATAAATATCCCCTATAAATATATCATACCAAATTAAAAAGAACAGACACGTGTAAATGATCTTCGTCGAATTATACTCCAATATCAAGATATTAGAGGATTACATGTACATTGTTTGATATACGATTCAGTGAATATGGAGTGGCGTCCCTGCTGTGGTTCAACTTTACATGTATAAACCATATTCGTATAAACATTTTTTCTTACTGAATAAGATTTCAAAAGCACTATTATAAAATGAAATGTCTTTTTATCTAAATATTTTACATAACTTCCGTGTATTTCGTTTCGGTCATGTGATCGTTCATGCATGTTGGGTGAATATTAACTTCCTACTGCGCAGTATTGAAAAGTACACGAACTGAAGGAGGCTTATTTTCTTTTGCTAACTACCGAAAGGTAAGTGTCTTTTTCTCATTTCTATATTCAGTTATGATGCTCATATTTTATGTACTAATTTTATGTAAACAATGTGTCAACTTAATAATATAATCACCATTTTTGTAAGATGGTAGCACTCTTTGATCAGCCATTCTCCAGAAATTCTTACCATTTTGAAGGAAATGTGTTCTAGATTTTATACCACTATATACACAATGTAAAACTAAACTTATTGGTATACTAACTTGGAAATGTTTACTAAGATTTTTGTTGGTAAATTGATAACGACTATAGATATCATTCAAACAAATCGGCAATAATGTCGAGTTTTCTTAATACATGAACATGCACACGTGCATATATAGAAGCTATAGGACTCATGTGGATTGGTAGATACTGGTAACGACAAAAGACCAGGAAAACTGAAAGATGGGTCGATCACCTTAATTAAACCCTTAAAACTTGTTATTATGAAGTAGAGCTTAAACTGTCATTTAAAGTAGAACATCCACAATACACATAACAAGGAATAAGCTTTTTGTATCTACTCACGATAAAATTTTAACAAATCTGCAATAACGTCGAGTTTTCTTAATAAACGACAAAATACCAGGAAAACTGAAAAATGGGTCGATCACCTTAATTATCCTTAAAAGTTGTTATAATGAAGTAGAGCATAAACTGTAATTTTAATGGAAAATGTAAAAGTAAAAGTACAAACTAACGATTTTATGTCATATTTTGTCAAGCAGTTTTATACAATACCTTTATTAGATTTATATATACAAGATCTTAATTTCAATAATTTTTATTTCAAACAATTTTGACTCAATAAAATAAAGTTTGTTTCAAGATTCAATGCAATAAAATCATTTTAAAAAAACTGCGATAATATTTCAGAGTCAGCTCATCCTTTAATTTATATTATAGACATAGTCTTCCAAAATGGCTACAAGTAAACCTGACAAATCAGAAACTAATGCTGATGTATCACCGGACCAATCAAACATAGTAACATCCAAATTTAATGCTGCTGACAGGAAACAAGCTGAACCAAGTTCTACATTATCAGTTTACAATAGTTCTGCCGAGGCTTCAGTCCGTCTATCAGATAGTACTGGCTCTGAACAACATAGACCGCTAGATCCATCTACGATACCACCAAACACTAGTTTAGCTTCATTAAATATACAACATGGTTCTGATTCTGATGATACTCCCTTCCAAGATGTATTTTGTTTCGAAAAAGACGTACACGTGAAGTGTACAAGTGATGACAAAGATTGTTATATAGTAGCATTGACTTTAGTATCTGAAAATGAACTTGCCCTATGTGATTATGACAACAAATCAGTAAAGCTGTTAAATATTGACAATGATGTTATATGTAGTAATATCACATTTGATACTTCACCGTTAGATATAACATCATTGCCGGGAGAAAAAGTGGCTGTAATTTTTGGTGATGAACAGTCTATGAGAATTCTAACAAAGTGTGATGGTTCGTTGAAAGAAGTCAAATTGATAAGATTGACTGGAAAACCTATAGGTGTCGAAGGCTTAAAAGATGAAATATTTGTTTTGTTCAAAGAGCCCTTCAAATTTAACATTTTGAGTTTGTCAGGTGGTATAAAAAGAACTATAACTCCAGATTCAAAATGTTTAGAATGTATAAAATGTCCTACATTTATCGCTGTCAATATCACAGACACTACACGTATTATTTATATATCTGATTGGAGAAGTAACACAATTGTATCTATAGATCTAAATGGTACAATGTTAGCAATGTATAAAGATAAAGGTCTGGTTAAACCATATAATATTACTATTACACCATTTGGTTCTATATATGTGTGTAACTGTGATGAACATATCATATATAAAATGTCTGAAGATCTAACTGAAGGTGAAGTAATACTTGATAAACAAGATGGGTTAATCTTACCATGTGCAATGTGTTTCTGTCCTGGTAGAAAGTCTCTCTATATCAGTAGTAGATACACATCTCGTTTAAACTTCATAAAACAATTTAAGTACAACTAACTACACAAAACATAATCACAACCAGGTGTGCATATGGTAAACACACCTTATAAATCATAATTGTATATAGAACATTTCATTTAATATTCAAGATAACATACTTAAGTACATTTAAATGTTAATTGTTTAATTAAAACTATATTGATCCCCAGGAAATAATATCAACCCTATTGGTTAAAAGTGCATCGGTTTGAACATCTTTCCTTCAAAGATTAATCCATTGTATATAGCGTCTATACATTGCATAAACTTATTTATTATAGATCATAGTCAGTGAACGAACGATAAGTACTGAAAAAAGGAAAAAATAACTGAGGAATGGAAGATATAAAATAATGATTACAAACTGTTTGCAAAACTGACATATTGGCTTATGGCCTCAACATTTCTCACCAATACTCAATAGTTTAACAAAACAATCATTTGAGGTATTATCTTTTTTAACCAAATATAAACTATTTTACAACAAAAAAGCCTTGAGGCAAACAGATCTTCTGTTAACCACGTAATTTAAAAAAATGTGATTTTATTTCAAATTACAAAAAAGTTTAGGTTTTTGTTCAAATGAAAATAATGTACAAATTTATAAAAGTATGAAAAATAATGATTTTTAACATTTTGAACAAAAGGGGTGATTGTTTAATTTTTCTTTTTCCACCTGAAAATACTATAATTATTTATGTACATTTTTAAACATTTTTTATTCCTTTATTTCATTTTGTTAAATGTCATTTAACTGTTAGTTGGCGGATACTTTAACCTCGCAGATTTGAGTATCTGTATATATACCTTATTTGTACTCATGATCGATAAATTATACTGCAATTAATGTATGCGCCGCTGCAATTGAATGAAATGTCTGGTGTTGTAACTTTTATCATATAATATGCTTTGTTTGTTTATTTTGTATTCAAGTTGTCATCATGATTTATCCTAGTCAATGTAATCATAACTTTATGGTCGACCTGGCTCGTATGAAGGACTTGTATCTTGTTTATACACTAGTTATCTCCATTTTAAAAAGGCTATTACCTTTTAGAAAGTATTTTACGTTAAAAACATTATGCACGGAATCTTCAGACACGATACACTTATTTTACTTAGTATAATGAGCAGATGTGTTTAGTATTAGTTTTATATTTTTATGTGACTTATTGTATTGAGTTAGTATTGTATTAATCGGAAGCAGAATAATTGTATGCAAGTTATATTTTAGCTGTCTGATAAAAAAACAATTTAATCAGACTTACTGGATTTTACTTCGTTTTTATTCATAAAAATTATATTTGCTTGTTTTTCTATAAAAAGCCAAGAGTTGTACAGCACTTACTCTATACATTGTGGCTAGCTTAATAAACAAAATACTCGCTTAGGTCATCGTGTCAAACACGAAGCCAATATAACAGGTATAAAGTCCGAATTTAAAATCAAATCTCTAAAGAATCTGTTGTTACAGTCGAGATAAATAGAGTGTGGTCATGAATCTAATCACGATATGGTTTACCTCTACAGAGAGACACGTTGTTCACTCTTTGAGACGGGGAGTAATTTATGCAATTACTACTCAAGAATAATGATTCCACCAGAGTTAAGACCCAAGTAATGACTGGACCTAATCTTGCATTATTTGGAAGGTCATTACATAAATATCACATCATACAGTAAATGAGTAAATTTTCACCGAGTCTTTAACTGAGATTGATTTACTTGTCAATCCGTTTTATCACTCTCTGTAGCGTGTGATATTTTTTTATCATACCTAACAACACAAACACGAAATCGTTGATAATTTAGAAAGCACAAACCTGAAGACATTTTACACTGTTAAGTTTGTTGTTTAGAAAGAAACAAGCGTCTGCTCAAGGGAAGTAACTCAAATTGAATGGCTAAAAACTCGGGTCTCGGTATTATCAAACTACAACGTAGTAGACTCCCATCTCTTTGTGCGGGCCTATAGGTTATGTCAATCGGTCTAATGGGTGATGTATAGAGGGTACCATTACGGATTGTCATCCGGTGACGTCACTTTAGGCTATATAGTATACAAATTACGTGAGGTATAATTTAAGACTTTATACAATTTTAGTGATTTATTGTTCTCAATATAGTATACAGCACTCAATATATCTCCCTTTTGGGTGCTACAAAATTCAACGTAACTATGACAGCACGAAAGCTACGGTTTCAAGAAGAAATAGCAAAATTCAGCATCGACCCAGAGTTGAAAAAAATGTAAGTATTTTAATGCTTTTTAGATTTATACGATACCTACTTGAGACTAAGCCGACAAGAGTATACATGAACTACATGTTGCGCGATACCTCTTCAAAGCCAGTTTTATAATATTTTGTAAATACCCTGAACACTAACAAACGATTTTCTTATTCAAAGTATGACAACGACTTGCCACTGTATAACGATGAAATGCAATAGTTTGCCAGCAGTTTTTTTTTGTACAAACTAGGAAGTTCCGCAATATGAGCCATCACAATACACGGTCATAATAAAGGAACCTTTCTCTTCTTCTATTAAACATTTGAGACTTAAAACAATTAAAAACCATATATATAATTGTGCAACACTTTCAGGCTCATGGCGAAAAATGTCCCATTTAAAATTATTGCGCATGCAGTCTCCGTAAACATATAATTAACGAAACTTTGAAGTAACCCGATGATAACAGATAACAGATTTTATTCAGACTTGTACAAAATAACTTCCTTTGTCAAATTTTGACATAACAATACAAAAGTGAAATACGCTCTCGCTCACTCACGCACTTACACGCACACATTCTTCAACTCGCATATATTCATACCACACACGTAAGCCCCCACGCAATCACACACTTGTGTTAATTTCAATTATTAGAATGATCCAATACATATAAATTAAAGTATGAATGGTAGATGAGAAACGATAAACATTTTGTATTATACGAGGATGTTAAAGAAAATGACATAATACCTATTTGTAAAAGAATTACAATACTGTTGACAAAAACATATATGTATACCATATTACAATACAGCTGACAAAATACCATACATATGTGCACATATACCATTGCATGACCGCTGACAATACCACATATATGCATCAAATATCACAATACATATGGAAAAATATCACTTATGTATCAAATATTAATGTATATGTATCGAATATTACAATTCATGTGGCAAAATACCACAAAGATATAAAATATAACATAACTGCTGGCAAATACCATATATGTATTAAATATTACATAACAGCTGGCATATTCCATATATGTTTAAAATATTACATGACGACTGGCAAATACCATATATGAATTAGATAAAAAATGACAGCTGGCAAATACCATTAATGTATTAAATATCACTTAACAGCTGGCAAATACCATATTTGTATTAAAAATGACATAACATCTGGCAAAACAATATTTGTATTAAATATAATATAACATCTGGCAAATACCATTTTTGAATTACATATTACAATTCAGCTTGCAAAATACCATATATACATGTATATTAAATACAACATAACTGCTGGCAAATACCATATATGTATTAAATATTACATAACGGCTGACAAATACCATATATGCATTTAATATTACATTACATCTGGCAAATACCATATATGTATTAAATATAACATTACAGCAGGCAAAATACCATACATGTATCAAATTTTACAATGTAACTTTCAGAATACCGTATATGTATATAATATTACAAAACAGCAGGCAAAATGCAACATATGCTTCAAGTTATACTATACAGCTGACAAATACAACAAATGCATCAAATGTCACAATACAGCTGAATTAAGAAACTACTCACAGCGGTTACGTCACGCACTGCTATTTTTATTTCTCATTAATTTAACAGTTTCATGGTAAGTAACATTGCAGGATGTTTTCAATATTAGTCACCAAAACAAAATCCCCCTGCATCATGGCTGATGACATACAATTCTAAGTCAAATTGTCGTATGTTACAGCTAGAGTGTATACCCTCTATGTTTTGATACAATAAAATTTAATACGCGCGTATATTCTGCATATTGTTATGGTGTAATTATCAGTTTATGAATATATATTTATTCTGTCGTTCTTATATGCATAAATATGGCATTTATTTTTTATTATTGTCACGTTTTAAATAAAACATATTATGACACATTACTGTGCATTGTTATTAATTGTTTTTTGTGTAGCCATCTTTTTACTTATATTGTAAACCAATACAATTTTCTTTACCATACTTGCATATCCCAAGACACTCGCTTCCAGTTTAAAAACATGGATAAAATCTATGGTACCATTAGTTATTTGTGATAAACAAATGCGTAGCACGGACAATATATTTCAACAACGAGCATTGATGCGTGTCTCTGCACCTTTAGATTTGGTATGATCCATTTAGAGAGGATATTTATTGTTACTTTAAAATATTCTGCTAAAGCTATATACATCGAGGGTTGCCTGCAAAACTGTAATAAGAGCATTGCGTTAAAGAGAGAGTTACGACAGTATTGTGGACAACCCTCGACATGTATTGTTGGTTATAATACGATACATATAAAGTCAATCTATGGCACAGTGATTAAGACCATTGTTACGATACAAGAGTTTGTAGGTTCATATCTTGCCATATTATTTCTTATTATTTATCAGTTGATACAAAAAAAAACCATAAATATCTCACACAAGGATGAATTTATAGTAACTGTAAATATCCCCTATAAATACATCATACCAAATTTAAAAGAACAGACACGTGTAAAAGTTCTTCGTCGAATTATACTCCAATAAATGCAAATTTGAAATTGAAAGACTATTGTCTAAAGACATGCAAACTGTGAGTAATTGGCTGGTTGATAATAAATTGTCATTACACCTTGGTAAAACAGAAACTATTTTATTTGGCTCTAAACCAAGGTTAAAGAAATGTTCTGAACTTGATATTTTTTGCAATGGTATAAAACTTAAAACAACCAACTCAGTTAAATATCTTGGAGTGTTGTTGGACCAGTCTTTAAACTTTGACATGATGGTAGCTTCAATTATTAAAAAAGTCAATGCTAGGCTTAAATTTTTACACAGAAAAAGTAAATTTTTATCACTTTATGCTAAAAAGCTCTTGGTTATGTCTCTATTGCAATGCCATTTGGATTATGCTTGCTCTGTCTGGTATTTCAGTATTTCACAGCATCTTAAAAACAGACTCCAAATTACTCAAAATAAAATTATTAGATTTGTTCTTAACTTAGATTGCAGACAGCACATATCTCAAGATAATTTTGTTGAGCTAAATTGGTTACCTGTAGAAAAAAGAGTAAATCAGACTGTTTTAAACAGCGTTTTTAAAATATTTATTGATATATCTCCTTCTTATTTACATGAACATTTTATTCAGGCCAGTTCAGTTCATAATCATAACACTAGATTTAGTTCTGAATCTTGTTTTGAAATTCCATCTGTGAAAGGTTTTGGAAAGTAGTCATTTGTATATAATTGCTGTTACCTGTGGAACCAGTTACCAACTGAAATTAAACATACCACCAATTAGTAAACTTTCAAAAAAACTAGTAAAAAAACATTATTTTACCAAGTTGTAATAAATTCTGTGATATTTTATGCCTTTTGTTTGCCTGTGATAATCTTAATTTTGATCTCTTATAGTCCCTTTTAACTTATTTTAGTATTTCAAATGTTTTATGATAATTGGATGTAAATTTAGTGTGTGCCTTGCTAGGACATGTATTCATTTATTTAAGGACCACAATGGAAACAAGGAAATTCATATTTCCTTTTTTGTGCTATCCTTGATAGATGGAAATATGTCCTAGTACAATGAATGTACAATGATACAGTATTATTTATATTATTTGTTTTTACTGTTTTAATCATTCTTGTGCTATGTATGTTATTTTCATTTATTGAATAAACTCTATCTATCTATCTATCTGTCTATCTATCTGTCTGTCTGTCTATCTGTCTGTCTGTCTATCTGTCTGTCTATTTGTCTGTCTATTTGTCTGTCTATCTGTCTGTCTATCTGTCTGTCTATCTGTCTGTCTATCTGTCTGTCTATCTGTCTGTCTATCTGTCTGTCTATCTGTCTGTCTATCTGTCTGTCTATCTGTCTGTCTATCTGTCTGTCTATCTGTCTGTCTGTCTGTCTGTCTGTCTATCTGTCTATCTGTCTATCTGTCTATCTGTCTGCCTGTCTGCCTGTCTGCCTGTCTGTATGTCTGTCTGTCTGTCTGTCTGTCTGTCTGTCTGTCTGTCTGCCTGTCTGTCTATCTGTCTATCTGTCTGCATGTCTGCATGTCTATCTGTCTATCTGTCTATCTGTCTATCTGTCTATCTGTCTATCTGTCTATCTGTCTATCTGTCTATCTGTCTATCTGTCTATCTGTCTATCTGTCTATCTGTCTATCTGTCTATCTGTCTATCTGTCTATCTGTCTATCTATCTATCTATCTATCTATCTATCTATCTATCTATCTATCTATCTATCTATCTATCTATCTAAGATATTAGAGGATAACATGTACATTATTTTGATACAATCCTACAAAGTTTCTCCAAAAACCAAAAATTTCCCAAAATTTGTCTTTTTTTATAACGGCACAGAGATAATTAAGTGTTAAACGCTGACCACGCCAGGAGATCATATATCATGATATAAAATGACCCTAATCTAAACATTGAATTGGTAATGGTACAATTGATAACAGATGTTGTGAACATTGGTCTTAGACTATTCTTGAAATTTCACGATAAATCTGAGAGTTAAACGTCTATTCTTATTTCCTCATCTAAATATGAAACTGCACTATATAGAGTAATTGTGTTAGTATATTGTTTTGATTTTATTATTGGAATAATAAATAATGCAATTTAAATGTAAGATATTATTAAAGTTAATAAATTTGTTAATTTGAAATTGATAAAAGAAAAGAGTTGACTAAGTACAAAGATTATATAATGTTAACTAACGTTTTTTTTTCTAATAAAATCACTTGGATTAATTAAGCTACTAAAGTATTATTGATATAAAAATCAACATTAAATTTAGAAGGAAATTTTCTTTTTTTAAATCATAGATACGTATGTTTCTGGGGCTATATCGAATTTAACTTCCATAGCAAAAATTATGTCGAAAAGACATATCTTCTTTCATTCTTCCTCAGTGAATTCATTTCTGTATGTTGCATTTAATGTCGTGTTAAAACTCATTTTTGTTAAGCTGAAATTACCATTACGAGTAAGAGATCATCATTTAATGTGAACTTAATACACTGATATATATTTGTCTTATCATTTTCATTTTTTAAAGGATTTTTTTCCAAAAAATCCGTTCTTTGTCAGCGCTCTCCAAAATTTGAAAGAATGAACAACACCTTCAAGTCAATAGAAATCAAATAGTCAATGTGACCAAGAAAAAAAGCAGCAGAAAAATATTTATACTATCAAACGTAGATGAGTTGAAAAAACTGATTTAAACAAATACTTAAAATTTTGACATTTTATGGGTTTTTTTCACATTAATCAAACATTATTCCAATCTCCGTAAACAGAGATCCTGTAGAGCGTTGTCGTACAGGATCTCTACTTAGTCAATGCAAGGTCGCGTCGGGATGAACTTTGTGTCAACCAATGAATGCGTAGCTTTCATCTAGACGAAAACACTATAAATCATATTTTGATTTCGTAATTTCTATTTTTAGACCAAGGTTTGCATGCTAATTTAATAGCGGTATTATTAACAGTCTGCGATTGGGTGGCTCATTTCAAAATGCGTGACGTAGACGATGTAAACAAGTTACGTATCATAACAATTTTGTCATGAATATTATGATGAGAAAAGGTCACCTAGCGAGAGTTTACCACAGCTCATACATGTATCTTATATTAGAAAGTCCATACTGTCTATGCCTTTTTTAACTTATGGTTAATTAATGTATTAGATACAGCAAAAAAATTTCTTCGCTATTTGTTCGATTCTCCAAGTTCAAAATATGGAAAAAATTTCCCTCGCTTACTTCGAATTTTTTTGACAAACTTTATAGAACTTGTGAACAATTTGTTGAGACTATAACGCCATATCAAATCACTGTCAATACCATATGTTATATCACGGCGATCAGTCACTGTTCCTGAAAAGGCTAAATCTCTAGATTCCTACTAGGTGCAATTAAGTGACTGACTACTGTCCTATATGAGTTAGAAACAGTGGTAGGAAGGAGAATATCCGTAGAATTTATTTCATGACTAAGCTCCACGAAAGAAAGCCCCGCCCTGGAATTTAACCCTCGATCAGTAGAATAATGTGCATGTAAAATGAAATATGAAACACAGTTGACTATGATTAATAAAGAGAACAAGTTGGATATCGAAATAGTAACTTTCAATACTTATAATCGTTCAAAACTTCCTTCCAACAGTATTTTCAGTACTTTGATAAATCTTAATTTTAACATTAGTCTACAGCTCTCACTTGAAGTAGGATATTAACCCTTAACCGCTCAATCCCGCATTTTGACATGTCTAGGCCCCCTCCAAAATGGACGCCACAGCCTCGAAAATGGAACTTTTTAACTAGATTTAGTGAACTTCACTAAAGGATAGTTGTCCCCTAAAAACGAGTCATTTTTGCGCGCCTCCCCCATCAAAAGATGTCTCAGGGGGGTTCCAAAGAAAAATATTACTGTTTGAAATGCAAATGTTGAATGGAAAAAGAGCGAAAATTGCATTTTATGCTGTATTTGCTTCGTCCCAGCGTTGTCATGGTAACTTGGATCAGGGCTCAACTTGGTGTTTCTGAAAGACATTCACCCAGGAAATTACTTGGCCAAGTAACATATCTGTATGATTATTAGTAATGAAATTAAAGCATTTTGAAATAGCTTTAGCACGTAATGGTGGAAAAATGGCTACTTTTAACACATGTCGCAACCAGTAAAGGGTTAAACAAATGAAAAAACAATAATTTGGTATAAATATACTTGATAAGTAATGATTAAATAGTCTGTATCAATATGATAATTCATACCATCTTAACGAGCTGTATGTTCAATTTATATATTTAAATGAATTTTTAAAAATCTTTAACAATATATCTTATTGTTGATAATTCACTGACCTTAACAAGAAGCTGTTTTTATGCGCCTTAACAATTAAAAATCACTTATTTTACTAAAAATTGTATATGTGGTCACTTCATTGTTCTGTTGAAAATGGTCGATGAATGTTTGGTAAAAACAATAATCATTACTCTTTGAATATATAAAAGATTGTGAAAGCAGATAAATGCACAGTGTTTATTTAGCCTGAGTTTACCGCAGCATGTGGCATGTGCTGACTGTTTTATTGCTTTATAATGATGGTCAGTGTTATTATACTGATTAGACGCCTGATAAGCCAACTGCTCCATTGGAGCCATTTTTGGAGTAACTTTGTAGGACTGGATATACGATTCAGTGAATATGGAGTGACGTCCCCGCTGAGGTTTAACTTTACATGTACAGTGTTACCTCTGCAGAGCGACTTTCGGCGGAGTTTGAAAAAATTGCCGCTCTGCAGAGGTGTCGCTCTGCAGAGGTAGACTTTTTCTACCGATCACGAAAACGGCCGTTTTCGGTCCGGAAAACTGGCCTTTATCCGTTCCGTAATGTAAATACAGTTTTTAGCGAGCGCTGATCGACAAAAGTAAAAAAAGTTTTTATAAGATTACGAAGTTTTTTAAATAAATAACGGTTGACAATTCCTAGCATGAAGGTTAGTTTTATGCTAAAAAAAGCAATACACAAGAGAAATCGATTCTGTTACTGTCAAATGTTTTTATACTTGTCTAATGGCGAATACTATTTAGCAGGAATTATCGTCGTCTTTTCGGGAGTAAATATCTGATATTATCTTAAACCTCAAATAATCTTAAAACAGAATTCATTTCATCGAAGCTTTTAATAAAAAGAACAATAACAAATAAGTTTCATTTATTATCGTCAACTAGCTAGACGTATGTGCATCTGATACTTGATGACGTCAGCCTACCAAACAAAGCCCTCCTCATCTAAGGTCCGTTCGTTGGTGTCATGGAAACCATATGTCACTTGTATATTAACCCCTGTTAGACAAATGATTTAGCAACATGACACTTGAGGGTAGTGTTATACGATTAGGGGTTTCGCTTATTGTTTAAATCATCCGGTTATAGATAATTATCGATTATTGATGTAAACATTGCTAGACTTAGTGTCGCTGTATAGAGGTAAAGATTAACTTTGGGAATTTATTTGAACGGCCGTTTACCGCTCTGCAGAGGTGTCGTTCATTAGAGGTAATTCATAGAGTAAAATCAACGGGGGGAATTCTAATATGCCGCTCGTCGGAAGTTGCCGCTCGTTAGAGGTGCCGTTAGCAGAGGTTATACTGTATATACCATATTCGTTTAAACAGTTTTTCTTACTAAATAAGTGTTCAAAAGCAGTATAATAAAATGAAATATCTTTTTATCTAAATATTTTAAATAACTTCCGTATTTAGTTTCGGTTATGTGGTCGTTCATGCATGCTGGGTGAACTTCCTACTGCGCAGTTTTGAAAAGTACATGAACTAAAGTAGGCTTATTTTATTTTGCTAACAACCGAAAAAGGTATGTGTCTTTTTCTCATTTCTATATTCAGTAATGATGCTCACGTTTAATGTACTAATTATCTGTAAACAATGTATTTACCTAATCCTATAATCACCATTGTTGTCAGATTGAAGCACTCTTTGATCAGCCATTCTCCAGAAATCCTTACCATTTTGAAGGAAATGTGTTCTAGATTATATACCACTATATACACAACGTAAAACTAAACTTATTGGTATACTAACTTGGAAATGTTTACTAAGATTTTTTGTTGGTAAATTGGTAACGACTATAGTTACCATTCAAACAAATCGGCAATAATGTCGAGTTTTCTTAATACATGTACATGCACACGTGCATATATCAGGGTGGAGAATCAAAACCAGTTCGTATCATTGAAAACGTAAACAAACGGACGCCATTTTGGAAAAATTCAGGTATTTTTTCTAATCTACTCTTTTACTCGTCCACCAATGAAAAAACGAAAATTATTATAACACACTACTCATTTTTCCGCTTCTAGTGATGTATATACCATACAGGTCCAATAAGAATTTCAACAAGTTATCCCGGACATTGGAATCGAAGTGAGCAAGAATTGGGTCGTATTAAACGGATGCGAACTGGTACAAAATCATACTTTTGCCTAGTTTATCACAAAAAGGCATTTATCCTCGTTAAATTTGCTATGTATAACCCACGGAACATATGTGTAGTCCTGTAGTAAAGTATCAACTCTTTTAGAAATAGTTTTGACATAAAAAATAGAATTTTTGGAGAATGATGCGAACCGGTTCAGGTTCATACAATGATACGAACCGGTTCAGATTTATGATATTTTACTTTTTTACTCCATATGCAGAACGTTCTTTGCCGATGTCTGTTCCACGGCATTAATATTTTAAACTTGCACAATTTCGTTCGTTTAAATTGTCGAATAATTTTGTACCATAATTATTTTTGGACCAAAATGAAAAATACTCATGTTTTCCCTTTCTCGACCGACGACCAAAAACCCCACCCACTCAAAAGTTTATATTGAAATTTGGATTTTTTTCAATCCAATCTGGATGTAGGACTTTTAACAACGACTTTCCAACCCGATCCGGCTGCCCGACTTATAGGGCCGATTTGATTTGCCAGGGCGGCTTACGAACCGGCGTTAACCGATTGCCAATCGGCTCGCCCCGGTGTGAAATATGAATCAAGTGTTCCGGCTAACTAAAATGCCGTCAATAGCTACAGCTGAGGTTACAAATGATTAGTGAAGAAATGATGAGTTATGACAAAGATGACGATAAATTACTGTTGCAGACGGTCGCCTTTCAAGCATGAGTATAAATAAATCATTTTAGTCGTCAACATTTTAAGTTCGTGTCTGGCGAGTAAAACGTGTACTTGTAATATTACTCTTACACAGATGACGCATAAGAGAGTTAAACACAACATCAATTAATCTTTTGTCTATAAAAACAACACTATGTCTGGCTAACGAAAACAACTTTTCAGTACGAAAACAACTTAAAAAATTAATATTTTCACACTGAATCCAAACATAAACTGTTTTGTTGATATTCATTATGGGTAGATACTGTAAAGCAATTATATAATTAAGATATGTTTAAGTACGATGCTTATTTAATCGATTGTATATATTTATATAAACATGAATAAACCGTTCATGTTTCGAATACAATGTACATTTATCAAAAGTCTTAATTACAATCGTTCCATTACAAAAACACTACTACATCTTGATATTTTAGAAAATCAGTTCAATTAACTGTGTGATTTCATGATGAAACTAAATATTCTTAAAAATCAAGAATGACAGGAAGAACTTATCATTCATTATAGCATGCTAATATTTATTACTAACTAAAACGTGAATGATAAAATTTCTACATTCTATGTACATGTATATGTTAAAGATATATATTTCCATCAACACATGTATTACACAAATGGTATATATGATGTAAATGTATTCTTATTATCATTTGTATATGGAATGTTGATTATATACATAACAGACACAATTTTAAATACGAGTGTAACTCATAATGTAACTCATTAGTACGAAAATATTGAAAATAGTAGGTATGAATACTGATTGCTTTCACTATATATAGCATAAATTAAAAAATACATATGATATGGATACATATTATACAACTGTCCATGGCGCATACTTTAATACTCTGATTTAATTAATTGTGATTAAGAACTATTGTAATTAGATAAATTGGGTTAATGTATGCGCCACGGATAATTACATATACACAATATACACATATACACAATTTTAAATACGAGTGTAACTCATAATGTAACTCATTAGTACGAAAATATTGAAAATAGTAGGTATGAATACTGATTGCTTTCACTATATATAGCATAAATTAAAAAATACATATGATATGGATACATATTATACAACTGTCCATGGCGCATACTTTAATACTCTGATTTAATTAATTGTGATTAAGAACTATTGTAATTAGATAAATTGGGTTAATGTATGCGCCACGGATAATTACATATACATTTAATACAATAATACTTATTTAATTAGTTTTCATGACTTCATTGTCATAAGTGCATAATGCCTGGCACATACAAAAATGCGGAACAATAATAAAGTTTTTTACACATTTTAAAAAATGTGAAAAATAGTCCGTTTACAAACAATAGCTTCAGATATAATTAATGCCGATTAAACATTGCACATAAATATTGCATTTACCACGAACACATACGGCATAAAAAATTTCCTCCAGTTTTCTCAACGCACTGCTCGTGAAACCATTTTGTTTAGCAAGATTTATTTTCACACTGTTTTAAATTGTCAACTATATCCGGTAATCTTTATGAACAATACAACTTTAAAATCTTCTTTTTTTGTGCACTCTTTGGCATTTTGGGCATTTTTGGAATTTTGGGGAAAGGTACTAAGTCATTATCAACAAGACATTGCAATAAATGGTCACATCTCTTATGTAGTTACGTCTAAAATGACACACCTTTACAAACAAACTTGTGATCTTAATCTCACGCGAGATAAAGTTTTTATACGGAAGTTTTTGTTCTGGTTAAAACAACCATATCTACAGGATTGAGAACAATGGCGTCACTAACGCAAACTTTTTATCACGCACATCGAATTAACAAGTCATAGTTGCTGACAAACCGTTTTCTTTATGAATCTGAAATATTCAAATGAAGTGGGCCTTTTTTCAAAATCTTAAAATACACTCATCATCAGCACGTATATAATGAGGTTGCTAGCGAATGTACATACATGTATATTAACTACACTTTATGTTAAGAGTTTTTCTCTCACATAAGTAATGTCAGTTTCATGATCTTTACAAATAAATGTCCGCCACAACAGACTTTCAGAAATACTTCTTCGGAAGCTGAATAAAGCATTCTATCATTGTATTCGTTGGATTGACTGATGGTTGTTTTCGTATTAAAAGTTGTTTTCGTCAGACTGACTGATTGTTGCTTTTGTATAAAAGTTGTTTTCGTAAAAAAGGTGTTCTCGTGAGACTGACTGATTGTTGTTTTCGTAGGAAAAGTTGTTTTCGTGAGATTGAGTGATTGTTGCTTTCGTATAAAAGTTGTTTTCGTAGAAAAAGTTGTTTTCGAGAGATTGACTGATTGTTGTTTTCGTATAAAAGTTGTTTTGTGTGACTCATCGGATTGTTGTTTACGTATGAAATGGTGTTTTCGAATAAATTGTTGTTTTCTTGAGATTGACTGATTGTTGCTTTCAATTAAAAGTTGTTTTCGTAGAAATCGTTATTTTCGTGAGATTGACTGATTGTTGTTTTCGTATAAAAAGTTGTTTTGAGAGACTGACTCATCGGATTGTTGTTTTCGCATGAAATGGTGTTTTCGTAGAAATTGTTGTTTTCTTGAGACTGACTGATTGTTGTTTTTGTAGAAAAAATGTTTTCGTAGAAAAGTTGCTTAGAAAAGCTGTTTTCGTAGAAAAAGTTGTTTTGTGAGACTGACTGATTTTTGTTTTCGTAAAAAAGTTGTTTTGTTACGATGGATGAAATCATCATTTTTCTATCATTTTAAATTTACTTACCAATTAAATGTCTTAAGAAATGACGTAACATTAAAAAGAACATAATTGAAAACACAGATGATTTTAATTTCACATTTTGTTTCGTACGTAAGCTAAACAGTTAGCTAGTTGTTTATCGTGATGGAAGACAGTAATATCAGTGCTTGCATTACAATTTACAGCGTTCAAGCTGTGATTCATTTTGCCGCGCGTCCTAGTGTTAGAGACGCAACCTATTAACCGCGGACAAGCGTCAATTGATAAATGATTACGTGTTGGCAGTAAATTCATACATAGAAGGTTAGGTGATAATTATGACTGTTTTGTTAAAATTTATTGTGATTTTGACAATTTTTTATATTTATGAATATCCATAAAATATCGTAATATTTACGGGTATATAATTTTATTTTTTATCCGAGTAAGAACAAAGCTCTAAAAATAACGTCGTTTAAATAAATTTAAAGTGAGTCGGCTCCGTGTCCCTTTGAACTTATTGTTAATGCATATCAACTTCTTTGATGATTACTGACGACCTAAATTATATAATGCAAACCGATGTCTTTGTTATTGATTTGAGAGCTTTGTGGTCGGTTGTTAGAGAATGAATTCATAATTTTTGTTAATTGATAGTATGATAATGGGCCGTTGTATCATAACTTTTTAGCCTGTTTTACGACAGAGGGTAAAATTATGCCATCCAAAAACGCTCGATTTCGCGGTGAAAAAAACGACCGTAAGCTATTTCTTTTTGATTTTTTGAAGAAATCGGCCGAGAGTTTTGGTCTTTCGCCGAAAAATCGGCCGATCCTCTCGATTTCGCCGAATAAATCGGCTGATTTTTCAGATTTTGTTCAGATTTTTAATGCGTGTTATACCTGTAAAATTGAAGTAAACATCAGCGTTCTGCAGTATGACATGAAAGGTTACTATTGAATATTACGAATTTTACAGTATATTATTAATGTTTGTGGCTATTATTTATATGGAAATTTAAACCTTCACCATTTTATGAGGATTTCATATGTATATAATTGATAGAGGTGTAACGGTTAACCGATATACCAGTTAATATATTGCAATAGGGCTTCTGACGGTTATTAACCGGTTCGTTTTTCTCTGAACCGGTTTTTCTAGTTATGTTCTGTATGGATTGCTTTTGTCAGAGTCTGACATTTAAATGTTTGAATAAATGTTAAAATGTGTTCGGAAACTATAAATATTTTTCGTTAAATGAGAAAATAATTATCTTTGAAAGTCCATTCAAAAAACCTTTTTTCTAACTCATTCAAACATTTGCATAATACGTGTATAGATCATTTGAAAATACACATATCTATGTACAATGTTGATCAAATTAAGACGATGCACGTGCATTAATTTACGCTATGCATGTATGCGCAAAGAACAATATGTATTGCAATATATTTCAATACCGGTTTCGTGTATATCAATGTGGACCCCTAGTAATTGATCAAACCATTTACTTGACGATAACAAGTAAATGGCATCGTGAAATTTAACTTATGTCCACAAAAATGTTGTACCCGTGGCCGATCGTAATATTTTGTATTGAGGTGTGTATAAAACAAATCCAAATTAATCCAACTTGAGTTAAATAATGTATACAAAAATAAATATTGTAATCATTTAAAAATAAAAAAGCTAAAATTGATAAATACGTCACAATAACAGATAATGACTCAGTCTGCAATTTATCATGAAATTATGTTTTAAAATCACAAATGATTCACAAAACTTATTTACTAGTGAAAATAGATGTGATAATATTTATATAAAAAACACCAAGTCATTGAGACTACACAATACTAGTGAATAACAAATGACTGTTTCAAAATTATGTATCATTTGAAGGACATTCTTTAGTGACCAAAATCTCCAGATTCGTCGTTTTTGGATGGGACTTATTGTTTCAAAATATGTCCCATGAACTAATGTTTTCCAGCTTTAAAATAAATTACTGCTCAAGTAATAATGTGCTGCTGATCAGTGTTTTTCACGTCCGTTATTTTGAGTTTTACCAATTGCAGACAGACAGTCTTAAGTAAAAGTATCCCACTGATAAACCAGATTATTGTGTTTGTGTAAGTGTAACCGCTGTCTCCACCAGTCCTCAAACGTCGAAATGGATATGTTTTCAAATAAAACCGACCTACTACTATCATGAAGTTTTAAAAGTCATGTTCGGGAAAGGGGAAACATAAATATTTTTATTGTGAAATTAAAATTTCGTCAGGTTTTCATGCACTGTTCGATTCGTATTTGAATCTATTGTTTAAGGGGTCATCTTTATCATGGATTTATTAGGGTTCAATATGTACGAAACTCTTTCTGTATTTCAATACTTTGATTAGCGTATTGTGAACGCCATTTTGTCTCAATTTAACAGCTTTTGCAAACGATTTGACAAATTTGGGATTTTTAGCAGAAAATGACTTCATACTTTAGAACCGAATACCATCTGTATTTTTTATGATAAAAATGTCAACGTTCCATTCGCATTTACTTTTCCTGCATCAGACAATGCATCTGTCCACAGTCATGTCACCATGAAAGTAACCGGTGAGTTATATGGTAATATGACGTCATTTTCAGTTAAAAAAAACAACAGAAAAAAATCAGATCGTTGCAAAGAAATTGAAATCGAGACGAAAACGAAACAAAAATGTGAAAGTTTTGAATAATATTGCTGTGAAACTGACATCGGCAAAAACGTATGCAAATAAAAAAAATTTGCAAAATACCATAAATATGAAACGGTTCGTATCATTGTATAAACCTGAACCGGTTCGCATCATTCTCCAAAAATTCTACTTTTATGTGAAAACTATTTCTAAAAGAGTTGATACTTTACTACAAGACTACACATATGTTCCGTGGGTTATACATAGCAAATTTAACGAGAATAAATGCATTTTTGTGATAAAGTATGAATTTGAACCAGTTCGCATCCGTCTAATACGACCCAATTCTTGCTCACTTCGATTCCAATGTCCGGGATAACTTGTTGAAATTCTTATTGGATCTGTATGGTAAATACATCACTAGAAGCGGAAAAATGAGTAGCGTGTTATGGTAATTTTCGTTTTTTCATTGGTGGACGAATAAAAGAGTAAATTGGAAAAATTACCTGAATTTTTCCAAAATGGCGTCCGTTTGTTTACGTTTTCAATGATACAAACTGGTTTTGATTCTCCACCCTGATATATAGAAGCTATAGGACTCACGTGGATAGGTAGATTCTGGTAACGACAAAATACCAGGAAAACTGAAAGATGGGTCGATCACCTTAATTGTCCTTAAAACTTGTTATTATGAAGTATTGAGTTATGTATTGAGTTAGTATTGTATTAATCGGAAGCAGAATAATTGTATGCAAGTTATATTTTAGCTGTCTGATAAATAAAACTATTTAAACAGACTAACTGGATTTAACTTCGTTTTTATTCATAAAAATTGTATTTGCTTGTTTTTCTATAAATAGCCAAGTGTTGTACAGCACTTACTCTATCCATTGTGGCAAGCTTAACAAACAAAATACTCGCTTAGGTCATCGTGTCAAACACGAAGCCAATATAACAGGTATAAAGTCCGAAATTAAAATCAAATCTCTAAAGAATCTGTTGTTACAGTCGAGATAAATAGAGTTTGGTCAAACTTTTGGTGGGTACTGTATGTTTATAGCATTTGGCGTTGCAAGACTGGAAATACATTCTAACTTTGTAATATCTTAAGTTATACTAAATAGTATGTGAGATAACATAGCTAATTAACAATTGAAATAACACAAGTCTTTTAATTTAAAACATTTTGCACGAAATATTTAGACTAAAGCACTAATTTACCTAGATTAATGAGCAGATTTGTTTAGTATAAGATTTATATTTGATAAGGGTTTATGTATTGAGTTAGTATTGTATTAATCGGAAGCAGAATTATTGTATTCAAGTTATATTTTAGCTGTCTGATAAATAAAACTTTTTAAACAGACTAAGTGTTATTTATTTCGTTTTTATTCATAGAACTTATATTTGCTGGGTTTTTTAACAAAAAAAACAAGTGTTGCACAGCACTAAATTTATTTATTAGGGCTAGCTTAATAAATACAATACTAAAATAAGTCCGAATAAAAATCGAATCTCTAAAGAATATGTTTTGTCAGTCGAGATGAAAAGGGTTTGGTCAAGAATCACGATATGGTTTACCTCTACAGAGAGGCATTTTGTTCACTTTTTGTGACGGGGAAGGTAATTAATGCACGTACTACTCAAGAATTATGATTCCATTAGAGTTAAGACCCCAGTAATGACTGGACCTAATCTTGCATTATAAGGAAGGCCATTTTATAAATATCACATACTACAGAGGATGATAGAAGAGAATGTTCACCGATGTTTTAGCCGAGGTTGACTTTTGTCAATCCGTTCTTTCACTCACTGTAAGATGTGATATTAATATTATTATATTATACCAAACAACACAAACTTGTAATCGTTGATAAGTTAGTAAGCACAAACCGTTTAGCTACGACTTTTGTTTTTGCCCCTGAATTTGAAGACATTTTTACACCATTAAATTTGTTGTTTCGTAAAAAGCAAGCGTCTGCTCAAGGGAGGTAACTCAATTTGAATACCTAAAATCTTATGTCCCGGTATTAGCAAACTCCAGCAGACTCCCGACGCTTTAAGCGTGCCTATAAGCTAAAGGGGGTGTTAATCGGTCTGATGGTTGATGTACAGAGAATAACATTACGGATTGTAATCAAGTGACGTCACTTTAGGCTATATAGTAAACAAATCACATGGGGTATAATAAAGGAGTAATTTAGAGAGCATTGTTGGACTCAATATAGATCATAGATTATACTCACTTCCAACAACCTAACTGTTGGGTAAACTCTTTAGCGACGCGGTTGAAAATTTCGCCTACCACCTAGGACAACCGGGTTGGATTCCTAGCAGAGGTTTATGACTTATATACTTCGGATTACCTCTGATAACTAAACCTTTTAAAGAGCACAAAGTTCACATTTACACATTTGAAATGTACTGAATATCAAAGGGTTTGAGCCCTGTCGCGGTAGATCATACCCTATACATGAGTTGTCGGCCTCATGGTAGGGTTCGTTAGTACTGGTGATAGAAAAGTGTCCAAAAGAGCTCTCCGTTCTATATAATTATGACCTAAATATATGATGAATACGATGTCAAAATATCAAAATTAATACAATTATATCACAGCAGAAAAATTATATAAGAAGATCATTACAAATTACTAATACTACATTGAATCAGATAGATAAGTAGTATTCTTTGTATACATATAATTATTATGTGTCGCAAATATTGCGTTTTTTGTTAAACAATCCGTCCCTATGACGGATCTTTGGAACCGTTAATCTGACGGTTCTCTTTATTGCCGTTCCTTGAACGGTTCTTATGTTATATATATATCTGATATACTATAGTACAAGTCAGTTCTGTTTTGTTGTCACCATGAGATACATGTAATTAATAGCAATAAAAATACGTTACATCAAAAAGTGTTTGTTAGATATGAGACCTCTGCCACATTGATTGGTCCCGCGAGCCGGATAAGTGACCGGATTTAAAGTGTTTGTGGAAGTGGAAGTTACGGATTAAAAAAGTGTCGTTTGATGAAAAGGGAAACTTAACGGTGAAGCTAAGCATGCTATTGACGGTTTAGCTCTGTCAGATAAAAATTATACAGTTGCCGTGGAAATTCTTAGAACACGCTTTGGAAATTACCAGGATATAGTTGACCTCCATTACAATCAACTTATAAAATTGGAATCGGCTTCTAATAAGATATCTAGTCTTCGCAATTTACTTGATAACATAGAGAAACATCTAAGAAGTCTTGAGGTACTGGGACAAGATGTTGAACAGGATTTATTTGTTTCCATATTCAGGTCTAAACTTCCAGAAGAAGTGTTAATTCATTTAGAAACTCAACATGGTACAAATAAAAAAATGGTTAGTGAGTGAATTTACAAATAAATTAAATGAGTATGTGGTTGTACATGAAAGAGCCATGAATGAAGCACATCAGATTGAACCAATAGCTCCAATCGAAAGAAGTGACAACACACAATGTTCGGCACAAGTACTAGTGTCTTCAGATACCAAAGACAAATCCTTTAAAAAGAAACCTAGATCAATTACATGCCGCTATTGTGAGAATAACCACTGGAGTGATGAATGTAAGCAATTTGAGACAATTTCGAAACGAAAGGATAAAATCAGAGGAAGTTGTTTTCTGTGCTTGAAAAAAGAACACATGTCTAGAGACTGTACATCAAGAAAAGCACGTGTCTATTGTGGAGAAATGAACGTTCACCACAGAAGTCTCTGTCCAAGGAAGTTTCAATATAAAAGATCTATAGTAAACGTAGTAAATGAATGTGATAATCAAGATAATGATCAAGTGGAAAGTGGTCTGATGTCAATGTCAGAAACAGTTCTTATGCAAACCGCGGTTACAGAAATAATGAATCCAGATACAAAAGAGTCCGCAACTATCCGACTACTTTTTGATTCTGGTTCTCATAGAAGTTATGTGAGTGAAAAGTTAGCACACACCCTCAATTTGAAGGTAATTGGTGTACAAGATTTACATGTAGCTACATTTGGAAACCAAAAGTCGAAAAAACTGCGAACCAAATATGCTAATTTAGATATAAAGCTGAAGAACGGACGGTATCAAACCATTACCGTTAACATAGTACCGTTGATATGTGGTGACCTACATAGAGCACCGTTAGAACCGTTGAAATCTTACCACGTCAAATCTGTCATTGATACCGTTGAACTTGCTGATACTATTCCACAGAAAAGTGAAAGTGGTTCTATTGACCTCTTGATAGGAAATGATTACTATCTAGACTTAATGGGATGTGAAAGAATTCATCTCCAACCTGGTCTGTATCTTGTATCATCAAAACTCGGATGGATAATCAGCGGAAGATATTCAACCAACAATTATAAAAATGAAACTCATGAGTCCAGTATGTTAATACTTTCTAGTCAGCAAACTTACTCATTTAGTACTGTTGACTCTTCATCTCTACATAAACCAGATATTGAAGATTTCTGGAATATTGAATCAATTGGTATTATGGACAAAGATTGCAAGACAAACGATTCAATAGCTCTAGAGAAATTTAGAAATACTGTGACCTTTGCAGATAACAGATATCACGTGACTTGGCCATGGAAGGATGAAGAACCAAATCTACCATCTAATCGTGAACTCGCAATTGGTAGATTGAAGACATCAGTGAATAGAATGAAACATAAACCAGATATTCTTCAAAATTATAACGATATTATTCATGAACAACTGAACAAAGGCATCATTGAACCTGTGGATAAAAACAACGTTGATGGAATTATACATTATATTCCACACCATGCAGTGATAAAAGATTCAAATGCAACTACCAAGCTGCGTATTGTTTATGACGCTTCTGCTAAGTCAAATATAGAACATAACAGTTTAAACGAATGCTTGTATCGTGGACCTGTAATGATTAAAGATTTGTGTGGTCTGTTAATGCGATTTCGATTACATCCAATCGCTATAGTAGCTGATATAGAGAAGGCTTTCCTACAAATAGGTCTCCATAAGAATCAACGGGATGTGACAAGATTCGTTTGGCTCAAAGACATAACACCACCTACCACAAATAATTCTAATATTCAAGAATATCGCTTTTGTAGAGTCCCATTTGGGATTATCTCAAGTCCCTTTTTACTTGGAGCCACAATAGAAACTCATCTTGAGTCATATAAGTCAAGTATTGCTGAACAAGTAAAACAAGACATCTACGTGGATAACCTTATAACAGGAGTTGATGACGTGAACGAAGCACAAACATTATATAGTACCTCAAAGAAAATGTTCAACGAAGCTTCCATGAACCTTAGACAATGGATCACAAATAATCCAGATGTTAATAATGTTATTGATCATGTAGACCGGTCTGAAACTAATAGCATGAAAGTACTAGGCCATATATGGAACGTAATCAACGATACACTGTCTATACAACCTCCTATAGAATTAGATTGTGACATTTTGACTAAGCGTATAGTATTAAAGCAAGTTGCTTCGTATTTCGATCAGCTAGGATTAATGAGTCCAGTAACAATTCGGGGGAAGCAATACCTACAAGAACTCTGGAATATGAAAGTTAGTTGGGATGAACAACTCAATGAAGAGGAAAAACAGAAGTGGTCAATAGTATTGTCAGATATGAAATATATTTGTCACCATAATATCCCAAGATTTATTGGCATAGCAAATCGTAGTGATGATTCCACTCAAATTATTTGTTTTTGCGATGCTTCTGAGAAAGCTTACGCTGCTGCTATTTACTTACGACAAGTATCTGATAAGAATATTGTGACTTACCTTATGTTCGCTAAAACACGTTTAGCGCCAGTGAAGAAAATGTCTATACCAAGACTCGAACTTATGGCTGTAGTGATCGGCATACGTTGCATTAAATTCGTGAAAACACAGCTGAGAACACCTGTGACTTGTTATTTATTTTCTGACTCTGAGTGCGTTCTACATTGGATAAAATCGAACAAGCAATTACCAGTGTTTATAAATAATAGAGTCGGAGAGATAAAAGATTCAGGCGACGTTGTGATTTCGTATGTACCAACGAAGGACAATCCGGCTGACATAGCCGCTAGAGGAATGTCTTACAAGAAGCTAAAATATAATGAGCTATGGTGGTACGGACCGGAATGGTTACAAAATTGTGAAGAAAAATGGCCAAAATTTGATATTTCGCCAAGTGAACTCCACGAAAAGTATTCCTCTGAGTTACAAAACCCAGTCACAGAAACAACGTTCACTCAAGTTACTACAGGACACCTAGATAAGTGTAGTGATTCAATGCTTTATCCATTGGGAATACTTATTTCTAAGTTCTCATCATATACTCATCTTATACGAGTCACGGCATTAGTTATTCGTTTAATTCAAAAATTGAAAAAAGCCGATCACGTGAGTGGATTTATATCTAGCGAAGAATTAGCGGAATCTGAGCGACTTTGGTTCCTTAGTATTCAAAAGTTATACTACACAGATGTATTTAATGCTATAGACAATCAAAGCATTGAAATGCTGGAGGAACGATGTCCTGAACTGATTTAATAAATAAAGATTTTAATTATGTAAAAAATCAAACTTATGCAGCAATATTATCTATAAATAATGTATTAATTATCAATTAATTAAATTTAACAAGAGCAGTCCAAGGATAGAACTAGACTTTTTGATTGTTTTGCTAATTGCAAGGTTTATCTTACTTTATCAAACATATATCAGTCAAAGAATAATGAACCAATTCATATAAATATAAAAGAGGCAAAACTGCTATAACATAAATCCATAGTAAAGTCCCTTCAAAGTTAAGTAGATGTACCATCATTGAATTAGCACACCTACTTTCATTTTGATATCTTAATTAACTTAAAGTATGCAAATGTTGACTAGACACTTTATGATTATGTAATTGCAATCAAATACCATAAAGTCAGAATTATACTGACACACATCTTAAATTGGTTTTATCAATTTTCGTTCAAAACTGCAAACAAGTATTAATTAGTCACCAAATCAAAGCACCGATAGTACTGTTGAGGCAGTGATGCTGAAAGTTTAAAAGAACAGTGGTGTTTTTCACAAAATTCTTACGTTAAAGATCTTCGTACGTCAAAAGCAAGAAACCTCAGTAATACGCCAATTTTTGGCTTAACAATTCTAAATACTGTAGAATTGTGATTACCTTTTTGTTTCATAGTTATGCTTATTTTCATGCTTACTAAGAAGTGTTAATTATATGAAACTGACTAATGAAAATTATTCGTATAAGAATTTTTGTGTGAAAAAGCACCACTGATCATGACAGTCATACCTGATGGCCATGAACAACACGTCAAACTTAATATTAACTCACATCTAGTGAGAAGGTTTAAACCCAGTTTCAACAAAATGTTCATCGCCAAGTACATATTCATTTAGGCCAGCAGTTACAAGTTATCACATAATTATTTACCTTTTCAATAGTAAACTTCACCATGGAAGTACATGTACATGTAAGTCAGTCAGTGAAATATTTATCACAAGAAAAAACATGTGAAATTACCCGATATTATTAATTTTTGTTGCAATAATCGCTGAGGTCCTTTACTGCCATTCCATCGATAGGAAAACCATCGATATTTAAAGTTAAAGAACTATTTCTCCTTCTTTCAATAACTATTTTAAACAATCTCTAACTCCCTAATTTACAGACCATTGAAATATTGCATCTACAGCAATAATGTTTGATTTTTTTTTATTGTTTTGGATGTCCCTAAACTTTTCACCAGAGAAAAACTTCAAATTTAATAGATAATCAAAAGTTGTGGCATGTTTAGGATTATGCCCCCTTACTGTTGAAAATAGAAAAAAATGACAAAAAAGTTAATTCTGACAATAGACATTTAATTCAGCATAAAATCAATGTAAACATATAGGAATGGTATCAATCAAACACATATGTGTATACAAGTAAATGTTTAATGCAATTTGCCAAGTTTGTTTTGTTTGTTTTTTCCAAAAATTATGGCCTTTGAAGTCCTAGGCTAGTGTCAAATTAGCCTACTATGTCACACACATGACATTTTTAACACATCATAAAAAAATTAATAAAAGATCAATATTCACCAAACTTGCACAATATTGTCTTATATTACAGATAATTCTTGAGAAGAATTATGATAGACTTTAACCGAATACTTTTTGAAAAAACAGTAAATCAATTATCAGTATTCCCGGAAAAGTGTAAATTTCAAGCATTGAAATATCATGAAATATGTATTTTCTAAATTCAAAAATTTAACTACACCAATATAACTAACATAATATGTTTCTATAATATGAACAATATCAGAAAAGAAAATTCAACAATATTCAAAGCATGCTTAAAAGTATAGAAGATCCAAATTCTAGGCCGAAGCATAATTTCTGAGTCACCAAAAGTTGATAAAATGAAATAATGAACTATATCTTCTTTAGTTAGACTTTAGAGTCAAAATAATTTCTCAAATGATAGGTGCTACTATTAAAAACTAATTGGAATATAATCTATACATACTTACAAGAAAAAGTTAAGTCAAATCATAAAAATAACTTTAAGTTGTGACCTGAAATCTACAGTACCAACCAAAACTTTGGAGACATTTTCACTTTTTAAGCCTACTGAATAGCTGTTATCTTAAATTTGACAATTACTTATTTTGAAATGCTTTTTATTGTCAGCTTCATATTTTGATTATAATTATATTCATAAATAAAACTACAAAAATATCATTAAAGCTTTGTTATAGAAAATAATTACAATAAACATGGATTTAGAGGCTTGAGGGCATCAGATGCTGAATCTTGTAAATGTGTTGCATTAATAAATTTGTTTTCATTTTACCAAAAACCATACTTTAATATATAAAAGATAATAACTCCATAGAAATAGACATCAAAATTCAAGAATTGCAGTGAGTTTCTTTTGTCTCCAAACTTTTGGTGAGTACTGTAGATATTTTTTGCTTATTTAGTTATAAAAGTTGATCGAATACCAAATCACTCAAACAATTTCAGTACAATACATTTTTACACAAGTAGCTTTATTGAAGCACAATTTTAAAGAGACATTACCATATTGTTCATTTCATTCTTAAAAAAGTACAGTTGTTCCTAAATTATCTTATGCATATCAAATTCATATAAAATTTTATGTACAAAGCACAAAAAATATATAAAAACTTATCAAGCTTACACCAGGTAAACATTAACAAAATTATGTATTTCTAAATAAAGAATGATTACCAACAAGATACACTAGTAGCTGCCATATTGTAAAAAACAAAAATGCTCTACAATCTTTCATTGTCAGGGTACTAACAGTATGTTGGAGCAATTTACTAAGATCCCAAGCATCACCAACAGCATCATGAGCACTGTATGTAATATACAAAATATCAGAGACCAGAGAGTCTTGTTTATTTATACAGTCTTACTAAGATACATGTTATGACAAAGAGTTACATATAGCCATAACACACAATGAAAGTCTGTCAAAATCATTCACTTTGACAACACTGAAACTAACACATGAAAATCAAATCTGTTTTTCATTCTGGGCTGTAACTTTGTAAGAATGACATAAGAATTTTTTTCGAGTCACTCGATGAAAAAGTCTCAGGTTGTATTGATGTCCACTGTTGACACTGGTGATCCATTCACAAACATTTTGTCACCAACCATAGACATTCTCTTAATCTGATGTGAAGTTGCAGTAATAGGAATCAATAGCTGCACATAAGATAAAGGGTATAATCTGACCAACAATCTGAGTTGTATGAGGAATTTCACCTTTACTAACTGAAATAGAGACAAGTAGAATGACTTCACAAAATGATATAATTTTAAACTAGGATTTTTTCTCCAATATACAGGTACAATATTGATATACTCATTGACAAACACAATACCAATGTATGTTGTAGACAGCCTCAACATTTTTAGAAACAAGTAATAGACAACTTGTGACACTTGGTAAAATCCCTTGACTAATATCTGCATTTTCATTCGAGTAAATTGTATTCATGTGTCATCAATACTGCAGAGATAAGATAAAAAATTAAAATAAAATATAGTCATTTAACTAAATAATAATTCTTATACTTGCTTTGTTCAGTTATTTCTAAATCAAATGTCAAGTAACCAATGTCTACTGAATATGAATGAAACAAAAAATTGCTGCCAGATGATGGCAGTTAGTATGTCTAATGGACAATGGTTATGTGAACCATCCAAAACAAAACTCCAATTGAATTAACACCTATAAACTCAGTCCAACAAGAACAATGCTACATTTATTGATACAGACTCATATTATATATCATAGATTACCTGTAGTTTGGAGAAGAATCTGACAACAAAGCAACACCAAGGTCAGGATGTATAACTTGCATGATTGATTCAGTTTCCGAGTCTCTTCCACAGCTTGTCCTTAAATAAACAAAAAATAAGATTTTTACTAGCACCAGGACTGAAATGTAATCTCACATAATTGCAAAATGGAGTGTATTTTGATATTTGTAAGTACCATTTTTAGCTAATAAACATAGCAAGGTAAAATTGCCATAAAATATCATTATGCAGATCTACTATCTAAACTAATGAGACTCAAACCAGCCTTGGTGTGTCCAGCAAGATTGATAGCAACTACAGATTTCAGCCAGTTTTGGAAACAATATGCGTCTCTGACATCTTTCACTAAATTCTGACCCATTAAAAGTTTAAGATAGATCATTACAGCCTTGTCTGGATACCCTGATTCATCTGCTTCAGACAGGCAGGGACCGGGACAACACAACCCAGAACAACTCAACCTGTAAGCCGAGACAACTCAACCCGTGGACAACTCAACCCGAGGACAGCTAAACCCGAGGATAACTCAACCTGTATGATATATAATTAGTTATTCATCATAAATGATGTGTGATCAACAATTACTGCAATTTAAATTGTTTAATCTTGTTATAAGACGAATTGTTTCGGCACACTTCAATCATAATTTTATCTTCAAGAAGTTTATTTGACGGTTCGACATACTAGTTATACCATTACTGTACTTTATTCACAAATATCTTCCATTCTTGATAGAAATATATTCAATTTCATTTTTTATTGTTAATACATATTTTTATGATAAATAACCAATTAGATTATATATCAAACTATCATAATATATTTTACGGGTTGAGTTGGCCACGGTTTGAGTTGTCCACGGGTTGAGTTGTCCCAATTTTGGGTTGAGTTGTCCACGGGTTGAGTTGGATTCGGGTTGAGTTGTACCGGACCCGACAGGCAGTGTTACACATTATATTAGATAATAACTCTCTCAGGCAAAGTTAAATCTAGTTTGGATGTTTTGTAGGGTTTAATGTTGTAAGAACACACTGTAAAATACATACAAGTTATAATGTATCATTTTGTCAGTTACTGACAACTGCCCCACATAATTAAAAATCATTGGTAGTTGGGAGAATGGCCGTAGACATTATTTCATGACCAAGCTTCCACACAAGTATGCCCCGCTCTGGAATCAAACCAACGCCCCCACCCCCGATCAACTGACTTGCATGTTACCAGCCGGGCAAAGCGGGCAGCTATCACATGTTAAATATAGCACTGTGTTGTATGTTCTGTTGCATATACAGTACGTCTCTAGTTTTGTGCCAAACTAATAATTATTAATCTCAAATTGTAATGTAATCTCTTACCTGTAGAAGGACATAGATAAGGGTATCTAATTCCCTGCCTGTGCCTAGACTAGAGGCTAAAACATGGTGCACCAGTACCTTTCACCCTGAGTGCTTGTTAACAGCTTAACCCGCACATTGCTTATGTAACATCATTCTTCATAACTGCATTTATCAAATAAATATCCAGATAGTCCACGTTTTAATTCATCAACAACACGGCCTGTCATTTGTAAACAGTAAATCAATGGCACCGGGTCAATTCCACATCTTTCACAAAACCTCAGTGCGTCCGACTTATTTGACGTCCTATTCTCCATTCTTCAACCTCTGATGTTGTTATTTATTAATTACTATCCCAGATAGATTGTTTAGTCCTAATAAACTTCTGTCGAAACGAACATAACGTCGTTTTGAAAAACGATTGAGCTTATTGCTAACTGTCTCCGCCATGTTGAATAACTCGACTTTACCTCGGGAAACCCCGCTACGTCATACGTCACGTGGTCGTGGGTTTAAAGAAGCGAACGGGCACAGAATAAACGAAAAGTCGTCAAAAAGCCGGATCGATTAGAGACACGAACATTAAGTCCCTGCATGTTCTGATATAGCAGGGAATTATCTATGTCTCTGATTAAATCTTCGAATCGCCAATGTCTGTTCCATTTCGTCCATATTGCCCCAAATGATCTATAGCGCATTTTAGTCATACCCGCGGTAAACCAGTCAATGTCTGTTCCAATGAGTGGATTTGCGTGTTTTAGTCGTATAATGATGTCGCTCTATTGCCGAATGAAAAATCAAGTCTATGGAAATAAGTTGCTAGCGATTATCAGGAAAACATACTAGCCGAAAACATCCGAATCAAATTTTGCAGTAATGATATGCGGAGTGGATCGGGGTTTTAGCTTAGATTCAATGCTCGGAGCTGAAATTACGGTTTGTTAACTTTGGAACGATGTTCAGAACATCGTTCCAAAAATCAGAAAAATACGTTACAGTACCAGTTAGGTTTATTTGTGGATAGATACGGTATTTTGCGGTGTAAAGGTCGTTTGGAAAATTCGAGTCTTCATGAAGGAGCCCGATATCCAATATTATTACCAAAGCAAGATAGATTTACCCATTTGTTAATTGATAAAGTTCACAAAGAACTACTTCATAGTGGCACGTCTCAAACATTAGCTACCATAAGACAAAGGTTCTGGATAACCCATGGTCGAGCTACAGTCAAAGCAGTGTTGAAGTCATGTAGAACATGTCGTAGATTTGAAGGGGCTAGTTATAAGATGCCACCTATGAGCGTTTTGCCAAAGACAAGAGTTACAGAATCAACTCCGTTTTCATACGTTGGGCTTGATTATCTAGGCCCATTAATCATCAAAACAAGCGAATCTCCACAAAAAGTATGGATTTGTCTATTCACATGTTTAGTGACGAGAGCAGTTCACTTAGAGCTTGTTTGTGATATGACGACTGCAGCATTCTTATTGTGTTTTAGGAGATTTATAGCCCAGAGAGGGACACTAACAGAAATTATTAGTGATAATGCGATGCAGTTTAGGTCAGCGAGTACCGTACTTGACCGTGTTTGGATTCAACTCAGAAAAGAATCATCAGTGATAGATTATGTATCAAATGTTGGTTCAAAATGGTCGTTTATTGTTGAGTTAGCTCCGTGGATGGGAGGGTTTTATGAAAGACTAGTTGGCTTGGTTAAAAGGTCATTACGCAAAACATTAGGCAGAAACCTGTTAACACTTATTCAACTTCAAACACTTTTAAAAGAGATAGAGTCAGTGTTGAATTCAAGGCCTCTTGTATACATTGATGACGATATCAACTCAAATATTACTTTAACTCCGTCCCATTTTTTAACTTTAAACCCTAAGACAGGAATTCCAGCCAATGAAATCTCAAATGACGATGATTATCAGCCTTACGAAAGTTCTACAAGCAGACTTATTGAAATATGGGAGAAAGGTCAAAAATTGTTAGACACGTTTTGGAAAATATGGAGAAATGAATATTTAATAAGTTTAAGGGAGAGAACTCAGTCTAAATTAAATACAGGGCGAATATCGTCTCCATATGAACCACAATTGAATGATGTAGTGATAATTAAAGATGATTGTTCCAGAGGTAATTGGAAGTTTGGAAAAATAATACAATTGATCAAAAGCAAAGACGGATATACACGTTCAGCAATAATTGTCAATCCCATGGGGAAAGAGTTAAAACGGCCTTTGAACCTTTTGTTTCCTTTGGAGACGTCGGACAATAACAAATCAGAAAAAACGGACAGTAATTGTGAAGTCTATGAAAAGAAAGGCTTGCATAATTCTACAAGACCCAAGCGTTTATCTGCTGAAAAAGCAAATTTAAAGATTAAAGACATGTATAAACATCAATAATACATTTATGATTTGAAACACTATTTAATGTGTAAGTTTGTGACCATAATATTTGTGTACAAACAATTCTCTATATAAACGTGTGTGTTAATCTACTATGGACCGTTAAATACACACTGAACTCGCTCAACGGTTCTTGTACACACAGATAACTCGTGTAACGGTTCTTGTATGCATAAATACCACGTGCAACGGTTCGGTGTGAGTTAAATTCTCGTGCAACGGCTCCTCCATACTATAAAAGGAAGGTTGGTGTTAAAATTAAGTCAGTTACTGTTTAATTCATCTAAGTGTAAAGATATATTCAAAATGTATCATTGTGATTATTGTCATCGTAGCTATAAAAGCAGTAAAACGTTGAATAGGCATGTTAAAGAAAAACATGTTCAACTGGACTTTTATCCGTGCATCATTACCTTCTGCAATACTAAATTCATACGCAGAAGTTATTTAATAACTCACCTAAGAAAAATGCATAACTTTGAAAGACAAAGTGCCAAAAATCTAGCCAAAGATGTCAAACGTAGAAGTTATGTTGAACAATCCAGCAGTGCGACTTCAACATATGGACTTGAAGATATCAGCGATGATGATAACACAATTTACTTGCCTGAAGTAGAACCAATATCAGAAGATTATATTGGGTGTATACCGGAATTTGATTTTGATCTTATTTATTTATTTATTTATTTATTTATTTATTGGGTTTAACGCCGTATCAACACAATTTAGGTCATTTCACGGCGTCCAGCGCACCTAACCTAGCTTTCCTGGACCATTGTCTATAACCAGTACTCGCCTACCCTTCCACAAGGCCGGAAACTTCTCCATATTATCTAATCAATGGAGGAAAATCGACATTATTGTCAAATTTTCATGGAAGGGTATAACCTCCCCGGGTGGGATTCGAACCCGCACCCCCTCGGGCACGAGTATCCAAATCCCGGCGCTCTACCAACTGCGCTATCGACCCGGGTTGATTTTGATCTGAACGATTTGAATGATTGTGATCACACGTTAGTGGATAATCTACTTGATGAGATAAATTCAGATCAATACATCAACAACGATGAAGAATTTGTAGTGCAGTGTAAAAGTGTAGAACATGATAAAGAAGAAAATTTGGTGTTAAGTGAAAGTGTAGATAATGATGAAGAAGAAAGTTTGGTGTTAAATAAAAGTGTAGAAAATGATAAAGAAGAAAGTTTGGTATTAAGTGAAAGTGTAGAAAATTATGAAGAAGAAAATTTAAAGCAAATTTTAAGTGTTGAAAATGACTGTGAGGAGCTATTTGTGCAAAGTGTTAAAACTAATGATGAGGAACAAAATGAAGATGAAAAGTTGTTACCTGAAAATTCAGATACTGATAACTGTGAGATTAATGATAATTAAGATAATAATGATTATGCATTTGATAATCAAAACGAACAGTCAGAATATATAAGATTTTCTTCTGTTCAATTATCTGTTGCAAAAACAGAGCTGATTCAAAATGGAAATGTTATTAAGACAACAAGATCTGCATCTATTGGACATTCAAGTAACCTTTCCACCCATGATATCGTGAACAATTTATCGGAATTGTTCTCGTATGTTCATAATGAATTCTTTCAATATGCAAATCAGTATAACTAATTGACTGTCAATTTATATGTTTAAATATATTTAAACATGATGAAACATTGTTTGAGGGATTTATATTTGTTTATTATTTTTCATGAATTTATATGAATAATTGACTTAATTTAGTTGTTTAAATATGTTAAACATAATGAAACATTGTTTAAACTGAAATATTTGTATATTATTTGTCTTATAAATTTTTCCAGGCGGGAATGTCGCAAATATTGCGTTTTTTGTTAAACAATCCGTCCCTATGACGGATCTTTGGAACCGTTAATCTGACGGTTCTCTTTATTGCCGTTCCTTGAACGGTTCTTATGTTATATATATATCTGATATACTATAGTACAAGTCAGTTCTGTTTTGTTGTCACCATGAGATACATGTAATTAATAGCAATAAAAATACGTTACATCAAAAAGTGTTTGTTAGATATGAGACCTCTGCCACATTATGTGTGTAAGTAACAATTAGTATAAATCTTATATACCGTAAGAATCTCAGGATCCAGAAATAAGTACATAACTAAAAATAAGAAAGAGTGGTGACTTTTAGAACAAAACAAAGTACATTTTACTTGACTAAATTACAAACAAGTTTCGCCCCGTACGGCCGTATTTACGGTAAACTGTAATGAGAAATGGGTCACGAACCATAACTCTTATATGTCTTCCTACAACATTCGCGGTCGTGTTATCTCCCTTTTGGGTGGTACAAAAGTCACGATTAATTCAACGTAACTATAACCACACGAACGTTACAATTTCAAGAAGAAAAATTAAAATTAAGCATTGACCCAGAGTTTAAAAAAAAACTGTTAGTATTTTAATGCTTTTCAGATTTACACGATACCTGCTCGAGGCTAAGCCGACAAGAGTATACTAAATGTTGCGCGATACCTCTCTAATGCCAGTTTTATAATATCTTGTAAACACCCTGAAAACCTACAAACGAAGTTCCGCAATAAAAGCTATCAAAATACACGGATTTTATATATGAACCTTTCTCATTGAATTAAATATTTGGGACTTAAAATCATTTAAAAAACCGCGCGATTTTGCGATAGGCAAGGTAGTCTTTATATTCAGGCTCAAGGCAAAGAACAATCCCTTATAAAATTATTGCACATGCAGTCTCGGCAAACATATAATTAACGAAACTTTAAGTACCCCGATTTCCATTCCGTAGATTGTTTCAACATAAAACTGTATTTGCATTAAACTTTTTTAAAAAGTGATTGTTACTTTATATTCATTGTAATAAATATTTATACATATATAAAATATATAATTCCCAATGCTTTATGTGGCCGATGGTCTATCACCTTATAATAATACATACTAAGTATAAAATGTTGAATTAACAAACTCTTCACAGCGGTTACGTCACGCATATAGCTATTTTGATTTATTATTAATTCAACAGTTTCAAGGGGAGTAACCGCTGCAGGATGTTACCAAACGTTAACTCCCCTGCATCATGCTTGGGGACATACATTGCTCAGTCGAAATGTCGTCTGCTAAAACTAGAGTGTATGACATCTATGTTTGATACATTACAATTTAATACGCTTGGATATTCTACATATTGTTATGGTGTAATTATAAGTTTGTGAATATATATTTTTAATTAAATATCTTTGTTAGTAGGGAGAATGTCCAAAGATATAATTTTATGACCAAACTCCACGAAAGTATGCCCCGCCTGGGAAGCTAACCCCTCGACCAGTAGTTTGTTTCTTTGGATTTTACGGCGCACCAACACAGAAAGGTCATATCGCGCCAAAGCATTTAATGATATTGGTAATTCAATCGATAATAATTATTTAAAATCCTATATTTTATTATACATAGCTATTTCCTTCAAAAAAGTTAAGTATTGCATATGATGGTATGCTTGATATGACACTATTGCAGACGACCCTCGACATGTACTGTTAGTTATGACACGCAACATATAAAGTCAATCTATTGCTCAGTGGTTAAGTCTATTGTTACGATACAAGAGGTTGTGGGTTCAAATGATGCCATAATATTTTCTTTTGTATTATCAGTAGATAGAAAAACAACATAAAGATCTTACACAAGAATGTAATTATAGTAACTATACTTATCCCCTCTAGATATAGCAAACCAAATTTAAAAGAGAAGACACGCGTAAAAACTCATCGTCGAACTATAGTCCAATATCCAGATATTCATATATAATTTCATAAACATGTACCATATTTGTATAAACAGTTTTTTAATTGAAAATTTGTTCAAAGGCGCTATTATAAAATATGAAATCTTGAAATCTAAATACTTGTACATACCTTCCGCGTATTTAGTTTCGGTCATGTGATTATCCATCCATTTGGGTAAATATTAACTTCTTACAGTGCAGTATTGAAGTGTACATGAACTCAATAGGTTTACATTTTGTATTTTCTTTTGCTAACAACCGAAATGGTATGTGTCTTTTCTCATTTCTATATTCAGTAATGATGCTTGTGTTTTATGTACTAATGATATGTAAACAATGTACATGTATTTACTTAATCATATAATCATCGTTGTTGTCAGATGGTAGCACTCTTTGTTCAGCCATTCTCCAGAAATCCTAACCATTTTAAAGAAAACGTGTTCTAGATTATTTACGACTATATACACAACGTAAAACTAAACTTATTGGAATACTAACTTGGAAATGTTAACTATGATTTTTGTTTAAATTTGTATCTACTCACGAAATCTTTTTTTTAACAAATCGGCAATGATGTCGAGTTTCTTAAATTTCCTTAAAGCATGTACATACACATGTATATAGTGTAGCAATAGGACCAAGGTGGATTGGTAAATAATGGTAACGACAAAAGACCAGGAAAACTGAAAGATTGGTCGATCACCTTAATTATACTTAAAACTTGTTATTAAGTAGAGCTTAAACTTTAATTTAATGGATAATGTAAAATAGTCCATACAAAACAACCTTTGACCAAGACAAAATAGAAACAGAAAATATTTCAAACTGTGCGAAAGATCATTAATACAATAAGCACACAAAAAGTTGCACTTAAAATAACGAGGAGGAAGTGATGAAAAATGAATTGAAAATTATGCATTTTCTACTAATATTGAAAGGCGCTGCAACGCATCCGTACTTCTGTCCCGCAGTAAATATAGCTGAGGGGTCACAAAAAAGTAATGATTGCCGCTAGTATGTTAATGTTGAGATGACATTCCGATGTGAATCTTTACATCTACATTAAATTATTTTATATGGCTTATTACTAAATTATTAAACATACCTTTTTTGTGACGACCTTGAAAAAACATATTTTTTTACGACGGAAGCGCGTTATGACCAAAATGATCATGTTTAGCGTTAATTTTCGTTGATTTCGTGTCATGATATTTTTGTTGTAGCGCTGAGAACGATAATGCAACCCTATTTGTTTTAGGCAGCATGAAAATAGCATCACGTTGTGTATTTAAGCTAAGTGGATGTAAAACAATAATAGAATCATTAAGGCGTTGTGAAATCAGTAATTTTAAAATTCTAAAACTCGTCAGAACTAACACGGAGTAAAAAAGTCGTTCAGATATATATAGACATTACAATGGAAGCAGCCCCGTGTTCAGTAACTATTTTAGCTATCGTTAAGGGTACGAGAGAACTCAACCCGAAGACAACTCAACTCGTGCAATACTCAACTCAAAGTTGGAACAACTCAATCCGTTAGTAGGAGATTAAGTTGTCTCGGGTTGAGTTGTCTTTAGATTGAGTTGTTCTGACACTTCCGTTACGGAAATTTCTGGAACGTTTAAGGTAACTGAACACACTGCAAACGTTTTTTAAAAGTGTAGAGCGATGCATCATTATGCTCCATTATTCATTATGAATGGGTTACATTAACAAACTCCATTTGCACAATTTTGTTACGAAAGAAGTCAGTGCAACATCATTCTTTCAATTTAATAGCTTATCTCAAACATCATGTTACATACGAAGAGTATACATACATACCCAAATATGGCAGGGCAACAATGCCTTAATCCACGTGACTGGGGATGAGAGTATGTTATTCGAAATTTTCAGCCTGTAAAGTTACCGTCTGCCCCTGGTATGCTCAAAGTAATTTGATGTAGCTGTCAATCTAACTGCATATCAAGTCGATGCTCTTATAAAAGCTTAGACTTGAGTGTTCTATCAGTTGTACAGAGTCAAGATCTATTTTAGCCACTGATAGTAAAGATGGCGACAGATGATATTTATTAAATATTTATTTACATAATGTCATTTATTTTTCTGTAGTACATACGTTTAAAATGAAGTATGTAGCATGAACAAAATCACTTGTTTGGAATCATATGCTGACTCTTAGATCTGTTTTAGTAACAAAGTTTTAGAAATCGATACACGAGAAGCTGAGTCTAGAAATTTAAAGTTTCGGGAAATATTTTGGTACTTTTATCCAAATACCTGACACTTTGTTCATTACATGATTAATTCATAGTAATTACATTTGCACCCTTGTTTAGATACACATGTAGTCTAAAAATTGTATTACCACTCACGATTTGTATAAATTGTATACGATAATTTGCTTCCAGAAAATCGCAGTATTGGGTATAATTTTAGTACTTTTATCCCAAAACTGATCTATACTTATTTTTTTATTTATTAATGTTATACAAGTTAAGGTTCAAGCATCTGCTATGATACATTTGTAGCATTTTTAAGTAGTTAGTTATAAAATAGATGCACCAAAAGCAGATTCCAGATAAATGATTTACTGGTTATTTTTGACACATTTATCACAGAAATATTTTTTTTAAATGATCTGTTTAAATTATGTATTTATGATAGTGAATTTAAAAAATAAGTCGTATTTCACAATAGTTTTGTAATATGGTCATAGATAATTGTATAGGACAGTAATTCCATAATCCACATTTTTGTTCATATTTAACGGTTTTACCAAATAATTGACTTTCCCCTTGAATTGTTTAGTGCATTTCTTAGATACACCTATGAATTTCACATAGTACAAAAATAAATTATATTTGAGTCTGTCAAGGTAAGCCTATTTTTTAGCTAAATTAATCAATTTATTTGAACTATTTGAACCCGAAACAGTGCTGGCCAGCTACGCTCGCAAATGACAGACAATAAACCTCAACGAATTAGAACACGATACAATTATTCCAAAATGTAGAACCACGTATCGTTCTCATTTGTTTCAGACCATATCAATATCTTGTAAAATATGTAATAAATCTAATTCACACAATTGATCATGACATACAATTCACTCTGCTCAACAAAAACTTCACTATTCAGACAGTTACATAAAATTTACTACGCTTCTAAATTGTATGAACAGTATATTTACAATAGACTGTCTACTCTTTATTAAAGCCTTTTGAACGACTTTTGGAAACGACTCTCTAAAGCTCTTATCATTTGTTTGAGTAAAACCTAATACAAAAAAGTACTCGCTACTTGATAAATCTGGAAATGTTAACGTATCCCTGAATTGTTCTATACATACATTGTTGGAGCTCTAGATCCTTGACTTTTGAAATCCGAAAAAATCAGTGTTTTCAGCGCTTTGATTTATATTTTTAACGTTTTGACCAAAAAAGATTTTCCCCTCTAAATTTTGAGAGCAGCCTATTTGGATACTTCTATGACTAAGACATTTCAGATTGTAAAAAAATAATTCTGATGCAATTTTTTCTAGGTGAGCCTTTTTTGTTTCGCTGGATTACATGGACTAAAATAGAATTATACTATAAGCGGCAATCTTCAAATCACAAACAAAATATATTGAATCATTTTTGTCAAGTAGTTTTATTTTCAAGTATACCATACTTTTATCTGATTTATAGAACTAAATCTTAATTTTAACAATCTCATTTCAAACCAAACCATTTGACTCAATAAAATAATGTTTGTTCCAAGATTCGAATCAATACAAAACTGTGATTATCTTCCAAAGTAAGCTCATCCCTTAATTTATATTATAGACATTACCATCAGAATGGCTACAAGTAAAACTGACAAATCAGAAAATAATGCTGATGAAGCACCAGACCAATCGAACATAGTAACATCCAAATTTACTGCTGCTGACCGGAAACAAGCTGAACAAAGTTCTACATTATCAGTTTACAATAGTTCTGCCGAAGCTTCGGTCCGTCTATCAGACAGTACTTCCTCTGAACAACATACACCGCTAGATCCATCTTCAACACCAACAAGTAGTAAAGCTACATTAAATATACAACATGGTTCTGATTCTGATGATACTCCATTCCAAACTAATGCAGATACATCAATGGACCAATCGAACATAGTAACATCCAAATTTACTGCTGCTGACAGGGAACACGCTGAACCAAGTTCTACATTATCAGTTTACAATAGTTTTGCCGATGCTTCAGTCCGTCTACGGGACATAACTACCTCTGAACAACATACACCGCTAGATCCATCTACAATACCACCAACAACTAGTTTAGCTTCATTAAATATACAACATGGTTCTGATTATGATGATACTCCATTCCAAGATGAATTTAGTCTCCAAAAAGACATAAATGTAAAGTTTACAGCTGATCGCAAAGATTGCTTTATAGTAGCAATGACTTTACTATCTGAAAATGAACTTGCTCTATGTGATCGATACAACAAATCAGTAAAGGTGTTAAATATTGATAATGATGTTATATGTAGTAATATCACATTTGGTACTCCACCTGCAGACATAACATCATTGCCGGGGGGGAAAGTGGCTGTCGTTTCTGAAGATGAACAGGCTATGAGAATTCTATCAAAGTGTGATGGTTCGTTGAAAGAAGTCAAATTGATAAGATTGACTGGTAAACCTGTATCTGTTGAATGCTTAAAAGATGAACTATTTGTTTCTTTCAAAGAGCCCTTGAAATTAAACATTTTAAGTTTGTCAGGTGGTATAAGAAGAACTATAATTCCAGATTCTAAATGTTTAGAATATATACAGTTCCCTAGATATATTGCTGTCCATTTCACAGACACTACAAGTATTATCTATATATCTGATTATAGAAGTAACACAATTGTATCTATAGATCTAAATGGTACAATGTTAGCAATGTATAAAGATGAAGGTCTGGTTAAACCATACGATATTACTATTACACCATTTGGTTCTATATATGTGTGTAACAGTGATAAAGATATCATATATAAAATGTCTGAAGATCTTACTGAAGGTGAAGTAATACTTGATAGACGAGATGGGTTATTCGGTCCATGTGCTATGTGTTTCTGTCCTAGTAGAAACTATCTTTATATCAGTAGTAGAGACAAATCACATCAGAACTGCATAAAACAATTTAAGTACAAATGGCTACACAATACATAATCACAACCACATATGCATTAGGTACACAAACCATATAAATCATTATTGTATATAGAACATTTCATTTAATATTCAAGATAGCATACTTATGTACATTTGAATGTTAATTGTTTTATTAAAACTATGTTGATCCCCACGAAATAATATCGATCCTCTTAGCTAAAAGTGCATCGTTTTGAACATCTTTCCTTCAAAGGTCAATTCATTTTCTATAGCGTCCATACATTGCATGAAATTACTCATAAAATCATAGCCTGTGAACAACGAAAAGTATAGAAAAAATAGAAAATGACTAAGTAACTGAAGATATAAAAATAAATGATAACATTATGTTTGCAAAACAGGACATATTAGCTTATGGCCTCAACATTTCTCACCATTACTCAACAGTTTAACAAAACATTCATTTGACGTATTATCTTTTTTAACCAAATATAAACTCTTATACAACAAACTAGCCATGAGGCAAACAGATCGTTTGTTAACCACGTAATTTAATAAAAGTTAATTTCGATCTTATTTCAAGTTACAAAATGTTTTTGTTCAAAATGAAAATACATGTATTGTACAAATTGATAAAATTATGATAAACAATGAATGTTGACATTTTTTGTACTAAAGGGGTGATTGTTAAGGTTTTCTTTTACCACCTGACAATACTATAATTATTTTTATACTTTGTCACATTTATTATTTCTTTAATGCTTATTGTTAAACGTCATTCAACTGTCAGTCGGCGAATACATTAAACTCGCTATTTTGAGTATATGTATCCCCTATACCCTTTATGTCCTCATAATGGATGAAATTATACTGAAATTAATGTATGCACCACTGTAATAGAATGAAATGGCTTGTGTTGAAACTTTTATCATATGATATGCTTTGTTTGCTAATTTTGCATACAGAAGTTGTTATCTTGATTTGACCCAGTCAATGTAATCAATGTTTTATGGCCCACTAGACTATTATGCAGGAATTGAATCACGCACGATTACTAGTTGTCTCCATTTTAAATATGGTATTTACCTTTTAGATTACATTTAAGGGTAAATCTGTAAAATACCCTTGTATTGCCAGACTATGTTGTTATTATCATTACGGCTACTACGGTTTGTTTGATTCAAACTAAAGTGTACGTATCTTATCTTTGTTAGTATCACGATTCTCTTTTTCAATGGCGCATTCAACACATATATAGGTCATATACATCACGATTCTCTTGAACTCATGTTTAAAATTAATAATGCATCATTTATACTTTGATCTTTTTGCACATATTCTACACACCTGATAAATGTATTTTACCTAGTTTGCTTAAGCAAATTTGTATAGTTCAATGTTTAATGTGACTCATTTTTTTTAAAAATTAGAAGCAGAATGATTATATGCAAGCTAAGTGAATACATTGTGAAAATTTTATCATATTATATGCATTGCTAGCTTATTTTGTATTCAAGTTGTTATCATGATTTATCCCAGTCAATGTAAATATTTCATGGTCCACTTGACAAATATGCAATACTTGTATCTCGCATAAAAGAATCATTTACGTTTAGATTATATTAAAGGGTATAACTTGTATATTATCCTTGTATTGTCAGACAATGAATTTATCATTATTTACTAAGGTTTTCCCACTGCATTATTCGATTAAAACCTCGGTGTATGTATTATAGCCTTGTTAGTACCACGATTCTCTTGAACTTTTGTTTAAAATTAGTAATGCAAGTTTTATTTACGTTGATATTTATTTTTAAAAAATTTGCACAGAATCTTTAGACCTGATAAACTTTTTTTACCTAGTTTTCATAAGCAGATTTGTATAGTATAAGATCAATGTTTGATGGGACTTATATTTTTTTAAACTGGAAGCATAATGATTTTATGCAAGCTAAGTAAATATATGCAAAACCTTTTTTAACTTAAAGCAAAACTGTCACTGTATTTTGAATTGTAGAGTAAACGCATTTTTTGTATGCTCTGTTTGCGTTATATTTCATACTTTAGAAAGGGATAAGGGTTGTAAATATTTTGTATTGTATTTGTTATTTCCATTCATTTGTATCATTGATATACATTCTACCTGGTCGTGGCACAGTGGTAGATCGAGTAATTTCAAAGCCTGGACCCACTTTCAAGACCACATTGTTATATCCGTTAATGAAAAAATCGATATTAGTATCGATTTAAGTTGTCCACATCTTACTTACATGTAATCTTAAAGAAAATCGTCATTATTTTATCTTTCTATAAATGCTTTATGGTTGAAGCGGATGGCGTACCATACTTACAAAATAAACGAAAACGTTGTAAAATCCAAAATGAAAAAAAGAGAAAAAAGAGAAATTATTCATTTTGTTTATTTATTTGTTCTTATTTCTTTGTTAATTTATGTTTTTGATGGTTGATTCTTATGAATATGTTATGTTAATCATGTTTTATATTTGTATAATTTTTCTATCTGATTATTTAATATGTTACAAGAGAGTACAAATTATGCTTGTGAAAATGGTTTTATTAGCCTCTAAGATAAATAAAAAAATATGCAGACTTAGTAGAATTTCGTAATTGTTATTTATATCAATTGAATTTGCTTGCTTTATCATATGTGTTTCACAGCAGTACTTACTCTGTACATTGTGGCTAGTATCTTAAATAACATGGCAAAATAGTTCCATATCTAACCTCAGAACAACATTTAGGCTATTAGTAAAGAATGTCAAATTGGTTCGATATTTAACCTCAGAATGAAATTCAGACTATTATTAAAGAATGTCGAACGTCAAACTGATTCATTTTTTAACATCAGTGTGGCATTCAGACTTTTATAAAAGAATGTCAAGCGTCAAAATTGTTCGATATTTAAAATCAGTACGACAACGAGACTATTATTAAAGAATGTCAAACGTCAAACTGGTATGATATTTAACATCAGCAAGACATTAAAACTATTATTAAAGAATGTCGAACGTCAAACTGGTTCATTTTTTTAACATCAGTGTGGCATTGAGACTTTTATTAAAGAAAGTCAAACGTGTTCGATATTTAAAATCAGTACGACATTGAAACCATAATTAAAGAATATCAAACGTCAAACTGGTTCGATATTTAACATCAGCACGACGTTGAAACTATTATGAAAGAATGTCGAACGTCAAATTGATTCATTTTTAACATCAGTGTGGCGTTCAGACTATTATTAAATAATGTCAAACGTCAAAATGGTTCGATATTTAACATCAGTTTGGCATTCAGATTATCTATTACGATTGTTGAACGCCGAACTAGTTTGATAATCAATCTCAAAACGATATTCAGGCAATTATTAACAAATGGCGAAGGTCAAAATGGTTTAATATTCAATTCAAGAACGACATTCAGACCGTTATAGGCGTCGATATTCAACCAGTTCGATATTATATATGAAATATCCAAAGTTGTAATTGGAGACGACCACAAATTGTTCTATATTGGTATGCAATAAATGCAACTACATGAAGTATAGCTCGTTTAGGATAACTTGAAACCTTGTTTACATATGTTTTACTTACGTGCTGTTAAAATAGTGAGGTCAATTGATACTTTTACATTTATATGATATATATTAATTTTTGACAACACTATAATAATACGAAACTAGCTTAGATTGTACATTATTAAAACCATTATATTATAGAAATTATCAACACTCATATATTTTGTTATACGTGAATACCTTTAGGATTCTTTCCTTACTTTTTCTGTTTATGTGTAATGGATTGCGTTAACAATGTAGTTCATGACACTTAAGTACAAGGCAAATTTGTGAAGTTTATATTTGTGTTTATTAATCATGAAAAATATCAGTAATTTAAAAATGAAAAATTCTACCATGTATGTATTAATTAAATAACTTATAAAATAAGAAACAAAAATGAAATGAAAACATAACGGATATATCGAGATTGTAACGTGCACATTCTTTACGTTTGAAATCCGAATCTCAACCCACTACGCCATCTCTTAAATTGATAAAAATAGTAATGGTTTTATAAACATATTATATTTATTAGAAGTCATATATACAAAAGTTATCATATACATAAATTAACCCATTAGTGAAATATCGTATCGTTGTGATTTGTTTTTAAGCTATCATAAACGAGCTAAACTGTGTTGTATAAACTATGAACTCTGTGAGACATGAAATACACTAACAATGAATAGTGTTATTGTCAAGGCTACTGACTAGTGAATACAATTTTAGAATATCTTATTTAGCATAAAGGGAGATAACACCGGCTTTGTTTAAGAAAAAAATATCAGGGTTGTCTATTTCTAATGTAAACTATAGTTATACCATTATGTCAGTTTGATTAGTAAGACGGAAAAACGTCCATGTATGTTCAAGTGGATATATTTTACCTACAATATATTTTCCTAGATACTTGAAACAAGTGACATTCTCGTGACAAAAATCAAGAATGGACACACTAACTTAAATTTATATTAATAATATGACTATTTGCTCTGCGTATTAATGATGGCTCGCTGTACTTATTGATCATATATTCATCGGGGAATTTTTCTGGCGATATGACTTAACAGCGAATATCATTACTACTAATACTGAAAACAAAATGAACCATGCATGGTGCCAAATATATATTTTCAAATATACTTCTTGTTTAAGATTCGTTAACTGAGAAGTGATTCAACAACAGTAGATTTGAAGTTAAATGACTGAGGGAAAACAGTTACGCCTACATTTTACAATCAAGGCACTATAAGCATTGACCGGACATGGATTCAACTAGATTGTGTCATTAGTAGGAACATTGTTTTTTGTAGCATGCCCGGGTACAGGAAAACAGACAAACAGAAATCATTACTTTCATGAACTTAAAAAGTGTTTTATCATTTTTACTTCCTTTTGTCATGCTAATAATATGTATAAATGTACGTAACAATTGTCGCCATGGTTTTAAATCAGCAGTATTCACCTTATAATTGTTAATTTTGATAAAGATATGCAAGTGTTTATTAGGAAATTGAGCAGCGTGTAGCCTTTTGATGGTTACGTTATCGTTCACTGCTTATTGCAGACTCATTCGATTTCCGCACACTAATCGGCGCAGTAGATTACGTTACTATAACATTGATATACTGATGATTGTTATAATTATTTTATTGGTAACGTTTTTACTAATGAATTAGGATTATGCCATTCCGACATTATTCATATACTATTGCAGATGAATTGCGATTCTAAATTAAAAATGTTCATGCGGAATTACCTATGATAACGTATTTATGTATTGTAGGTTGACAACCCGCGCGCATAAAACTGTCCAATATTGTTACCATGGCCGCCAAAATAATGACTTGAAATTTTAGATGATACTTTCTCTGATAAAATGATCAAACATTGGAATAACCAGTTATAAATTCAAAAGAATGTAAGACTCATGTATACATAAAAACTTCGAACAAAAGATACAATTTCTATCTGTGACCTTGAAGGTCAATGTCATAAAGAATCAAGGTCATTTTTGTATTTCAAACTTAAGAATATAACCATGTGGTCATTTTGTCAAACATTTAGTTCTATCTTTAATCATTGGGAACAGAGAAGTAGTTTGTTATCGTCGGTCCTGTACCGACGATTTAAACAATTATCAAGATTTGAGCATTTTTGTGTCGACACCGGTTGTCTTTAGCCAATCAGAACGTTGCATTTGAGATCACGTGACGAAAAAGATGACGTCTAGTAGCAGAAAAGGGGTGCGTGTATGGAATCGTCCACGGCGTGTATTATACGGTTACCTGTTTGTAATACAAGAAAATATCATTATCGATGTATGAACGAGTATCAGTTTCAAGGAGTTACAATATAAAACCAAAAAAACATTCATGCCTATTCGTAACATGTTCATTTATTGAAAACAAAATCGCTTTTGTTGAAAAAAGCAAACCTATCTTCCCTACTTCCGAGCGAGTTTATTAGTAAATATGAACGTTCGATTAGCTGGCGGAATGTAGGGCAAAACATGTTCTTGAAACAAATAATCTGGTTTGCTTATCAATAAAATATAGTTTCTTAATGTCAAATGGACAGGTGAATTGTGAAGTCTACCACAATAATGCTTTTGTATGTGCGCGGTCGGAATATGTCTGGACAGCACATTGTAATCCGATGGTTTTTATCTGGCCTTACAGTGTGTAGAATTAATCAAACGCTCTGTAGTCTATAAATAGACTTGGGACGGTTTAAAGCACTGACGAATACCTGAATCTGTGGTAATACGTCAGATGACCACTGCTGGTATTTATATCCGTCGGGGATGGAGGCGCGCTAGTCGAGCTTCTGAAGGGCTGATTTAAAGCCCTCTACTGTAAAGGCATGCACTGTTTGATCTGCATATTGCTTGAATCTTTATTCTCTATGGAGAATACACGGCTAAACGACGATTTCAAGCATTTTTTTAAAATGCTAATACTTGTATGACGCTACCAACTGCGACACCGACCCAGGTACAATATGATACTAAAATCTAGTTTAAAGCCCCATTACTAAATAGAACGCTGATAATTGTCAAGTATCACGCTTTTGCTTAAAACTCATGCAAACATTAAATGTTAAAATGTTAAATATATTTACGCCATCCTCATTCGCGTCACAGATTTTCATGGCAGTATCCACGTCATGTGTAGTGGATGGATAACCGTGTATGCCACATAAGTCTATAAACAATGGGAAATCTTCTTGTTAGGCGTAAACGGTTCTAAAGTCATGCCACCGTCACCAACGTCTATCTCTCCGCTTGTATCATCGCGGTCATGGTGTTGGGAGAATGTTGAGTTCAGTGAGGATTATGTAACGCCCTCAGATTTATCAATGTTTCAAAACGAGTTTAAGTCACAACTCGTTGTTTGCCAAGGTAATGCCGTGGACATACACATAGAACAGCTTTTATGCTCGGTGAGTGTCTCTATATTCTGGCAACGTCATGACTGTGACTATCCGCATAGTAACGACAGACCTTACGTTGCGCATGTCACCAAGGACTTCCTACTGGGTGAAAACATAATTGTTTCCTTATATTATTCTGAATCACGAAAACGATGTACCTAGTTGAAATGAGGCGTTTCTTTTTAGCATCAGTTTAGATGTTTGCGTACTCAAAATTTGCACGCACTGATTTCTCGAGTAAACCACTGGAAAAACGATATGACATATCCAACACTTAACAATTTTGTGTAAGTTTTATCAAACACCTTTTAAGCAACTTGATTGGCTGAGAGGGTATCTCCGTAGTCTAATTTGCATGTTATAAAAGTACCCCACTTTTATAAGAAATTGATATTTTGAATAACTTGACCCCTAAAAGGGAACCCGCTAGAAAGAGTTATCATAATCCAAAGGCAGTTATACTCTATTGTCTTTTTGATAGTTTTACTTGTTTTTAAATTGATGATAAAGATTTTGTCTTCGTTTGGTGGCTTTAACCGTAGTTTATTATTGTTTATATTGTGTCAGCAAAGAAAACTATAACGGGTGCGTATTTAATGTACATATATACCAACAGGGATTACTGATAACAGGTGATTCATTGTCATATTAAAAGCGTTTATCTGTGATTTCAGTAAATTTTGCCGACATGGGCATGCTTTGCACAAACTTGATAAAAGTCCGTAAGACGATGTTACATACTAAATATGAAAACTTTGAGCTAATTGTTTCCGACGAGATGATATTTATTCAATTTTCATATTTTTTAACATTTGTTGCTACGGCTACCAAATCGTTTGACGAAATTTTATTATATGTACAAACTGTAAAGGAGGTCTACCAAGGAACATTCTTGCCAAGTTGCATCAAACTTTGGCAAATGGTTTTAGAAATAGAAGACGTTTAAATTCTTACACGTAATTGACGGACATACTGACGTACGACAGACAACGAGCCATCATAATAGCTTATTTTTAGCTTTATGTGAACAAGCCAGCAAATTATAACTCATGCAATGATGAAACATGCTTTAGGGATTATTAATAAGTATGATGGCTTAAAGGTATATGTGAATTTGTTAATTATTTCGAACCAAAGAAAAACAGAATCAAATAGCTATGTTCCCATGAGATTTTACAGTATTTCAACAGGACAATGCCTTCCGTAACGAGATTACATGTAGCCCCTTTAACCAAACATACCTCAACTTGACTAAAAAAATATTCCCTTCAAACTTGGGTCGTGACGTGACGTTCTACACAAACCCACATTTGCTGAAGGTGATTGTCAAGATCAAGTATGTAGATAAACTCAAGATGTCTTTGTCTCTAGGAAGAAAACAAAATCCATCGACAATTTATGCCAGATAACAGTATGGTGCAACGACTTGTGCTAATCATGCATTATTTACTTAACCATTGGCTAGTTTTACCTTGAGAAGATTCAACGAGAGATAAACTCAGGCAAACCGCAATGTCACGTGAATGTATTAATTACTTTGTATATTAATGTAATGAATATGAGTGTAAGGCATGCAGAGAATATACCTCCTACTTTTGTTTGTACCAGTCATACGGGGTTAAAAACGTTTCATAACAAATAAAATGGTGCAGTATCGGGGCTGATCGTTGTATAATGGTAAAACAAGACTCGAATTACGCCCAGGGGGTCGCTGGATCGACCCTTCTATGTTAACATGTTCTAAACGCTTGTTGTGAAACCTCATTTAGATACATGTAGATGAAAAAATAAAAAAAGTCAAACGTATAAATCACATTGTCGATTTTTAACGACATTATACGTATTTTTCACATCGTGTGAAAACACGTCTAGCTAAAAATGAGGTTCAACTTACTTAAGATTGTGCGAGCATTTTGAAATTTATAAAAAATATTACGCAAAGTTATAACGAAAAACCAATTGTTTTTTTTGCACATTTTTATTTTATGATACACGGGTATAATTACCATTATCAAATATCTCGGTATGTTCACACATAAAGTAAATTACAACTTCTCATGCGGTCACGCTTGAGTGAACAACATCGTTTAGTCCTTTTACTGAGTTTCATGGATCCTGTGCAGCACGTAAGAGTCTATACAAACAATATAAGTTTGCCAAGATTGAGCATTGAAGACCGGACCGGGAACAAGTCGTTGGACTGATACACCGTCAACAATTACCTGATCATGGAACAAATTAATTCATAAAGGTAATTGCGGAATAATATTGATCATTCTGGCAAGGTTGGTCTTGTTTTGATAAATGGCAATTACAACGCCCAATGCTACCAGGACGAAGTTCGTAGTAACGTCACTGTACCATACGCCATAGGACCTCCAGACATTTTTATCCAACAAATTAACGCAAGACCACATGCCTACCGGGCAACAATCATAATTTTTCATAATTTGAGATTATATTCTTCACAATTTCAGTATACAAATATCCAATTGAACGTAGTTCGACAAACGTCAACGTTTCGTACAGTATGTGGCGTAACAGCAATTAACCGCTGCTTTACCTGAGGAATAAATAAAGATTCCACTACGGTTTGTACGACGTCTTATTGGGCCTATGAGATGCAGGTATTAAGTAGTCGTAAATTCGAATGTGACGCACACTCATTATCAATATTGTTAACTTTTTTTCTCCTACTGGTCTTTTATGTATGTAAAAATTTTCTATTAAAAAAAACGACGTTACATATTGTTTCTTGATTGAATACTCATAAAATTGGCTGTTCTAGTATCATGTTAAATTTCATATCATTTAGTATTTACATTAAAACTTTGGATAACATTTACGTTTTTTACCTACTTGCGTTATAACTTCTGCTTAGTATATTAAATCGTAGTATTGATTCAATGGGCCGCCTTGATTTGCCAGGGCGGCTTACGAACCGGCGTAAACCGATCGCCGATCGGCTCGCCCCGGTGTGAAATATGAATCAAGCGTTCCGGCTAACTAAATGCCACCAATAGCTACAGCTGTGATTGTGTTACAAATAATTAGCGAAAAAAATGATGAGTGATGACGAGGATGACGATAAATTACGGTCGCATTTCAAGCCGAGTGTGTAAAAAATCCATTTCAGTAGTCAAAAGTTTAAATTCGCGTCTGGCGACTAAAATGTCAATCTCCGTAAACTGAGATCCTGTTCTACTCGCGTTGTCGTACTGGATCTCTACTTAGTCAATGCAAGGTCACGTCGAGATGAACTTTGTTTCGACCAATCAATGCGTAGCTTTCATCTAGACGAAAACACTCTATTAATCACATTTTGATTTCGTAATTTCTATTTTTAGACCAAAGTTTGCATGCAAAATTAACAGTGGTATTATTCACAGTCTGCGATTGGGTGGCTAATTTCAAATTGCGTGACGTAGACAATGTAAACAAGTTACGTATCATAACAATTTCGTCATGAATATTATGATGAGAAAAGGTCACCTGAAAGTGACCTTCGTTTGGAAAAGGCCAGATCTAAATTAGCGAGTATGCGAGCGGTAAAATTTTAGATCGGGTTTTAATCAGATTGCTAAAATGTGTACTTGTAATATTACTCTTACACAAATGACGCGTAAGAGAGTTAAACACAAGATCAATTAGTATTTTGTCCATAAACTTAGTAAAGTTTTATAATAATGGTTTCCCTTGTACCAATTTTAGCTATATTTGTCACACGCTCGCCGCTAGCCGCTCAATCGTAACCGACTCATTTTGCGTGCGCTGGTTGGTTGACCCGGCTCAATCTCGGAGCAAATAAAGCGAATCGCCGATGCCCGTTTCGGAAACGGAGTACGCCGGTATAAGCCGCCCGGGCAAATCAAGTCGGTCCAATGTTCTTATCTCCCAAAATTTATTACATTCAGTCTGAACCCAGAAGTGTGTACGTTATATTATAAATTGTGATATATCTAAATCTAAATATATTAACTTATCATCCACGTATTGAGTTTCGGTCATGTGATCATACTGATGTCTGGGTAGAAAATTCATTTCTAGATGCACAGTATCAAAGTGTACAGAATTTAAATTGGACATATTTTCTTTAGTAAACATCATAGAAGGTATGCGGTTTATTTTGTCTCATATCTATGTTCAGTTATAGTTTTCTTATTTTATGTACTAACTGGACGTTAACAATGTACAGTATCAGATTATTCACCGTCGTTGTCAGAGGTAGTGTTCTTTATTTCCGATAATTTGGTATTGACTCCATATAGCATTTAAACCAATCGGCAATTATGTTATGTTTCCTTAATACATATACATGCACACATGCATATAGTGACTATGAAGGACAAATGTGGATTGGTAGAAACTGGTAACGTCAAAAGACCAGGAAAAAAAATTTAACGTCGTATTCAAAACATATTTAGGTCATATATACGACAGCAGGCTCTTCCTACTAAAGGTTGTCTGGACACTTTTCTATCACCAGTACTAAGTTACCTTACCACCAGGCCGACAATTCATGTTTAGGGCATGACCTACCGCGACCGGTCTCGAACCCACAATCTCCGGATTCGAAGTGAGACATGCTAACCACTACGCTACGGCCGCTGCTTTCCAGGAAACTGAAAGATGGGTCGATCACTTTAATTATCCCTAAAACTTGTTATTACGAAGTAGAGTCAAACTGTAATTTAATGGATGATGTAAAATAGTCCATTCAATACAACTTTTGACCTGGACAAAATTGCAACAGAAAATATTTTAAACTGTGCGAAAGATCATCAATACAATAAGACACACAAAAGTTGCACTCAAAGTAACGAATGGAAAGAGATGAAAAATGAATTTAAAATCATGCATTTTCTACTCATATTGAAATGCGCTGCAACGCATCCGTACTTCTGTCCCGTAGTGACTATAGCTGTGGGGTCACAAAAAAGTAATGGTTGCCGCTAGTATTTTGATTTTGACTTTACCTTCCGATGTGAATCTTTACATCTACTTTTAATTATTTTTATATGGCAGTAAAGTAATTGAAAATGCATTTTTGGTGACGACCTTGATATTTTAAAACGACAGAAGCGCGTTAGGACCAAAAATGATCATGCTTAGTGTAAAATTTCGTTGATTTTGTTTCACGATATTTGTGTTGTAGTGCTGAGTACGAAAATTCAACCCTCACTAAATTCATGTTATCTCTAAGAATTTGTTTTTGAAAAGCGAAATGACAACCAAGTTTAGCTTAATTCACTTGACATTTGTTTTGATTTAGGCAGCATGAGAATAGCATCACGTTATGTATTTAAGCTAAGTGGATGCAAAACAATTATCAGATCATTTGGCGTTGTAAAATCAGTAATTTTGAAATTTTAAAACTCGTCAGAACTAACACGGAGTTACAAATGTCGTTCAGATATATAAAGATATTACAAGGGAAGCAGCCCCGTGTTTAGTAACTACTGTAGCTAACGTTACGGGTACGGGAACACTCAACCCGAAGACAACTCAACTCGTGCAATACTCAACTCAAAGTTGGAACAACTCAATCCGTTAGTAAGAGATTGTCTCGGGATGAGTTGAACGTTCAAGGTAACTGAACACACTGCAAACATTTTTACAAGTATAGAGCGATGCATCATTATGCTCAATTATTCATCATGAATGGGTTACATTAACAAACTCTATTTGCACAAGTTTGTTACTAAAGCAGTCAGTACAACATCATGCTTTCAATCTAATAGCTTGTCTCAAACATCATGTCACATAAGAAGAGTATACATACTTACCCAAATATGGCAGGGCAACAATGCCTTAATCCACGTGACTGGGGATGAGAGTATGTTATTGGACATTTTCAGCCTGTAAAGACTAAATTACCGTCTGCCCCTGGTATGCTCAAAGTAATTTGGCGTAGCTGTCGACCTAACTGCATATCAAGTCGCTGCTCCTATAAAAGCACAGACTTGAGTGTTCTATCAGTTGTACAGTGTCAAGATCTATTTTAGCCACTGATAGTGAAGATGGCGACAGTGACGGTGATCAGAAGCAAACTTTAGGTTACAAAAGACAGAAGGTAATTTAGTACATTTTGTGACAAATTATACTGTAACAAAATTTCGTTTGTAAATACAGCAACAAAAGTAACAAATGACATTTATCGAATATTTATTTATATAATGCCACTTATTACATACGTGTACAATGCAGTATGCAGCATGAACTAAAATACACGTTTTGAATCATATGTGGACTCTTAAATTTGTTTTAATAACAGTTTTAGAAATCGATACACGAGAAGCTGATTACAGATATTCACACTTTTGGGTATTATTTTGGTACTCTTATCCCGATACTAGACATTTTGTTCATCAATTTCATCAAATGATTAATTCATAATAATGATATTTGAACCATTGTTTAGATACACGTGTTCTTATATTTGAAAAAAAAAACTTTTGATGGAATAAAAATCACTTTCTGACAATAAATAACCACATTTTACTCGAATATGTTATAAATAAACTGCCTGTAATCGACCGTCATATTACAAAGAAAAAATTGAAACAGCATAAGGCTGTTATAAAACATTATTGAAGGGACTGTATTATTGGCGTTTTGAACATAGCGAAATTCAATGCATGCGATCACCTCAAGAACTGTTATTTATTCTTATCCCATAAGATATTGCAAAATCGTTTCTTTCATAATTTTTGCATGTATATTTCTACGTGTTCGTTCGTATACTTTGCTGAACGAAATTGTGCGAAAAATTTCATTTTTTTGTCTAAAAACAATAATGTCTTAATCAGCATAGTGCTGGATCAAGTACATAATAAATAACAATATCTATGAATGTTTCTGCAACTACTTATTCATTTGATTTATGTATACGTTTAGTTTATGTGATGAAGACACACATTTCTAAATTTCTAGTAAGAAACTACGCCACAGACTTTGAATGAAGCTTTTATATTTATGTTTTGTGACGTCATATCAAGCAATGAAAGCTAAAGCAAATATTTCCGTATATTGTCACATCAAAGTAACGAGGACTGTTGAACAAATAATATCTATACAATTTGTGTATGACTCTATTTTTTAGCAAAATCAATTATAAAAAATGAAGATAAAATAATTTGTACGTTACAAAATTTGACCAAAATGTGACGAATTTCTCTAAAATATCTTTGAAATACTCTAGGATCCCCCTTTGACCCCTAAAACTTCATTGATTATTCCTTTCTTTGATTAACGCACATTGGACATAAACGTTTTGATAAGAATATATAAAATCACAGAATTTCAAAATTTAAATGTAAAATTAATGAATGCATGACATTGGCTCTAAAACACTGATTTCGGAGTAAAGTCTTAAAATGAAAAATGCATATTTTTCTTTTTAAAGACGTGATTCGGTTTTAACAAATTATACATGCTACTGGGATACAAAAATGTAATAATAACTTTTATAGCACATCAAACATGCGATATCTAAGTGGAGAAAAAATGTGGTAAAACTGTAAAAAATGATAAGTTTGGGGTGGCTATGTCAAATGCTCAAAAATGTTTTTATAATGTAAGTTGATATAAGTTTGTTTCAGCAAATATTATTAATTACATCACGATACATATTCAAAGCAATTTCTGAACGAAAGAAACTGTTCTGAAAATAGGCCTCAGAATCGGAGGTTAGATTTGTTTAAATATAAGTTGGACACCTGCCGTAGTCACTAAAAGTTGTTACCAATCCTGGTTTTTTAAATTGTATACAAAAATTTTGCTTTTGTTTAAATGTTGCATTTATAATGAATTTCAATAACAAGTTGTATTATACAATTGTTTTTATTAGAATATGGTAATAGAGAGTTACACAGGACAGTGATTCCAATAATTCGCATGTTTTGTTCAATTTCAACAGTTTCACCAAATAATGGACTTTCCCATTAATTTTTGAGCGCATGTTTTGGATACTACTATGACTATGAACTTTCACATTGTGCAATAATAAATTCTGTTGGAATTTTGTCTAGGTAAGCCTATTGTTCAGCTAAATTAATTTATTTAAACCCGGAATAGTGCTGGCTAGCTATGCTCGTTAATGCATGTTAATAAACTTAAATCAAATAGCACATGTCACAAGTGTTCCAAAATGTAGAATCACTTATCGTTCTCATTTGTTTGAGACCATATAGATATTTTGTAAAAATATGTCTTTAATTTAATTCACACGATTAATCATAGCATAAATTACACACTGCTCAACAAAAATTGACTATTTGGATAGTTACATAATATGTACAGCATATTTAAAATGTATGAGTAGTAAAGTAAAGATAGACAGTCTACTCTTTTTAAAAGCCTTTGATACGATTTTGGAAACGAATCTCTAGAGCCCTTATCATTTGTTTGAGTATAAATTACTTCAAAAATGTACTTACTACTTGATCAATCTGTAAATGTAAGCGTTTCCCTGAATTGTTCTTTGAATACATACGTTGCTGTAGTTCTATATCTTTGACTTTTCAAACCAAAAAATTTTTAATATAAATATTTTCAACGTTTGGGCCGAAAAAGCACTTCCCCCGGATTTTTGAGTGTTTTTTGTTTTAGATACTACTATGACTATGATCTTTCACATTGTACAAAAATTATTCTGTCGCAATTTTGTCGAGGTTAGCCTATTTTTTCGCTAGATCAAATGGATTTAAAAAAATCTACTATAGGCGGCAATCTTAAATTTCAAACGAACAATTTTGAACCATTTTTGTCAAGTGGTTTTATTTTTAAGTATACGATACTTTTATCGGATTTATAGAACCAACTCTTAATTTTAACAATCTTTAATTCAAACCATTTGACTCAATAACATAATGTTCGTTTCAAGATTCGAATCAATAAAAAACTATGATTATCTCCCAGAGTCAGCTCATCCCTTAATTTATATTATAGACGTAATCTTCAATGGCTGCAAGTAAACCTGACAAATTAGAAATTAATGCAGATACATCACTGGACCAATCAAACATTGTAACATCTAAATTTACTGCTGCTGACAGGAAACAAGCTGAACCAAGTTCTACATTATCAGTTTACAATAGTTCTGGCGAGGCTTCAGTCCGTCTATCAGACAGTACTTCATCTGAACAACACACACCGCTAGATCCATCTACAATACCACCAACAACTAGTTTAGCTTTATTAAATATTCAACAGAGTTCTGATTCTGATGATACTCGATTCCAAGATGAATTTCGTTTCCATAAAGAAATTAATGTGAAGTATACAGCTGATGGCAAAGATTGTTATATAGTAGCAATGACTTTATTATCTGAAAATGAACTTGCTCTATGTGATCTACACAACAAATCAGTAAAGGTGTTAAATATTGATAATGATGTTATATGCAGTACTCTCACATTTGGTACTTCACCATTACATATAACATCATTGCCGGGGGAAAAAGTGGCTGTCATTTTTGAAGATGAAAAGGCTATGCGAATTATTTCAAAGTGTAATGGTTCGATAAAAGTAGTCAAACTGATAAGATTGACTGGTAAACCTGTATCTGTTGAATGCTTAAAAGATGAACTATTTGTTTCGTTCAAAGAGCCCTTCAAATTTAACATATTAGGTTTGTCAGGTGGTATAAAAAGAACTATAATTCCAGAATCTGAATGTTTAGAATATATACAGCTCCCTAGATATATTGCTATCAATTTCACAGACACTACAAGTATTATCTATATATCTGATTGGTCGAGTAACACAATTGTATCATTAGATCTAAATGGTACAATGTTAGCAATGTATAAAGATGATAGTCTAGTTAGACCATTCGATATTACTATTACACCATTTGGTTCTATATATGTATGTAACAGCAATGCACATATCATATATAAAATGTCTGAAGATCTTACTGAAGGTGAAGTAATACTTGATGAACGAGATGGGTTAATCTTTCCATGTGCTATGTGTTTCTGTCCTGGTAGAAAGTATCTTTATATCAGTAGGAGAGTTACATCAGATTCTAACTTCATAAAACAATATAAGTACAACTAAATACACAAAGCATAATCACAACCAGGTGTGTATATGGTAAACACATCTTATAAATCATTTTTGTATATAGAACATTTCATTTAATATTCAATATAGCATACTTATGTTCATTTGAATCTTTATTGTTTTATTAAAACTATGTTGATCCAAAGGAAATAATATTGACCCTCTTGGTTAGAGTGTATCGTTTTGAACATATTTCCTTCAAATATTAATCCATTTTCTATAGCGTCCATACATTGCATAACGTCTTTATAATAGATCACAGTCGATAAACGAATGATAAGTACCGAAAAAATAAGAAAAAATAACTAAGTAATAGAAGATATAACATATTAATGACGACAAAATGTTTGAAAAAATGACATATTAGCTTATGGTCTCAGCATTTCTCACCAATACTAAATAGTTGAACAAAACAATCATTTGACGTATTATCCTTTTTAACCAAATATGTACACCTTTGCAATAAAAATAGCCTTGAGTCAAACAGATCTTGTGTTAACCACGTAATCTTAAAAAAAAAATGTGAGTCTTATTTCAAATAACAAAAAGTTTGTTTTTGTTTGAAATGAAAATATTGTACAAATCTATAAATTATGAAGAATAATAATTATTGACAATTTTTGTACTAAAGGTGTGATCGTTTAGGCTTTCTGTTACCACCTGACAATACTATAATTATTTTTTTACCGTTTTAAACATTTTTTCCCTTTCAGGCTCCGCAAGTACCCGTACAAATTCTTGCTTAGCCGTACGGACTGTTACGTTTTTTTACCAGGGTTTACGAGAAGAGCCGTGGATACAAGTATCAGTTTCAAAGTCAAATCGTGAACAAATCGTTTCCGAGTATGGATTAAACTTAAATAATTTTATCTTCAAGCTAAGGTTCAGTACGGGTGTGTTGTGTTGTTTTGTGCCATGTGCGTATCGCCACCTTAATACGCAAGGCTTCCAACGACACACGGCTGTCTGCACGTACGGGTCCGCAACAAGCCACGATTTTATGGGACTGAGGCATTACTGAACAATCAATGGACGTATGATGTTAGTATTAATTGGGTTAACAAGACTAAAATACATTCTTACTTTGTGATAGCTTAACCTAAATGTAGGATAAGACAATTAAATAACTGTTTTCATAATGTTTTTTTTTTACTTTTATTATTATTTTTGTTCGGAATCATCAGGCCTGTGAACGTATTTTACCTAGTTTTTATAATCGGATTTGTTCACTACATTTATACACACATACAATTTTATTTGACAGTTAGCTTAATACTTAATGTAACTTATTACGGGCATGTTGATTTATTGTTTTAACTGAAAACGGAATAATTATGCGGAATATGCAAGCTATAATGAACATTGCAAGACATTTGTTTTAAGTAAACTTGTTACTAATATTTGAATTATAATGTACGAACATATGCATGTTTGTATGTTGTGCTTGTGGTACATTTGACACTTTAGAATAGTATATTATTTGTTGAAGATATTTTGTAGTATTTCTGTTTATTCGTTTCATTGATATACACTGTTTAGTGTCACAACAACTAAACAGTTGTAGAGCGAACATTATCAAAGGCCTGATTCAATTTCCAGCCCCGGTGGTTATATCTGTTCATGATATTCAATATTAAGCATCGATATAAGATTTTGACTTCTTGTTTGATCAAATAGAAAATCGTCCCTAATTTAGCTTCCTAGGAATGCTAGATGGTTAGGGAGGACGCCGTACAATACTTACAACAGTGAAGGGAACGTTTTAAATCCCACAAAAGGAAACAAAACAAAAAAGAACAAAAGAGAGAAAATGACTTAGTTCTTAGAATAATTTATGATTTGATGTTTGATACTTAAGAAAATGTTATATTTGTTTTATTACTAACGCTTTCTATTTGAATGCTGGTTTCTTATTTTCCATTTATTATTTTCATAGAGAGTACAAAATTGTGTAAGTAATGTTTTGTTTTCAGCCACACAAATAAAAATAATTATTAAAAAGATTATATGTTTTCCTTAGTTGTTATTCATATAACTAATATTTGCTTGCTTTTTTAAAGCAGAGTATTGCACTGCTGTAACTCTGTACATTGTGGGTAGCTTGAAGAAATTACTAGTTAGGGTCATCGTGTCGAACACGAGGCCAATATGACTGGTACCAAATCTGATCTTCAAAGAGTTTTTAAATGGTTTCCCCTATAGAGTAGACTTTGTTCTCACTTTGTGAAAGGGCCGGAAATTTATGCAACGACACGATAAATGATTCCATCAGGATACGGATCCCTGTAATGACTGGACCCACATGCAATATTGCATTAATAGAAAGGTCATTAGACCTGTTTGTTTGTTTGTTGGGTTTAACGCCGTGGCAACACATTGTATAGGTCATTAAACGGCGGTCATTCAACCTACTCACTCCTTCTGGAAAGGCTAAATGTCTGGATTTAGCTGTTAACCAACTATACTTTCGTCAGTGACTGACAACTGCCCTACATAATTTAATAGCAATGGTAGGAGAAAGAATGGCAGTTGAAATTATTTTATATCATGGCTCCACGAAAGTATGCCCCGCCCGGAAATCGAACCCACGACCCCTCGATCATAAAACCTTATATTACTTAATGAGTCCTTGTTTGACTTAATATAGAACGTACATAATACTCAATTCCAACATTTTTACTGCTGAGATAACTTTTAGCGACGCAGTTGAAAGTCTCGCCTACCACCTAGAAGAACCGGGTTAGATTCATAGCAATAGTTTATAATTTCTATTTACTACTAAGCGCATAGTTTCGTCAGTGACTGACGAATGCCCTATATAATTAAGAATCATTGGTAGGAGGGAAAATGGCAATAGAAATAATTTTATGACCATGCACCATGAAAGTATGCCCCATCCGTGAATCGAACCCACGACCCCTCGATCAGAAGATATGCGTGCTACCAACTAAGCAAGCCGGGCGGCTTACGCAGTTATTATAAAAGAAGATCATTACAAGTTATTCAAAAAAGAACATTACAAATTACTAATACTACATTGAAAAAGATTGATATTGTAAGTATGTTTTTTTTTACAAATAATTATCATGTGTGTAAGTAAAAATGAGTATACATGAAATATACCGAAAAATCCCAGAAAATAAAATGTCCAGAAATAAATACATGGTTATGACTAAAAAATAAGTGATAATGACTTAACACGAAGCTTTTATATTTACTTGACTAATTACAAACAAGTTTCGCCCGTACGGCCGTATCTACGGTATACTGTAATGAGAAATTGGTCACGAACCATAACTCTTATATGTCAACCTACAATACTAACAGGCGTGTTACCTCCCTTGTTGGTGCTACAAAAGTCACGTCTTAATACAACGTAACTATGACAACACGAATGCTTTTATGCTTTTCAGATTTACACGATACCTACTCGAGGCAAAACCGACAAGGGTATACATGTACTATATGTTGCACGGTACTTCTCCAACGCCAGTTTATAAAATTTTGTAAACACCCTGAAAACCTACAAACGATTTTCTTACTCAAAAAAGAACAACGACTTGTCACTTAGCACGATGAAATGGAATAGTTTGCCAGCTGGTTTTTTTTGTACATACTGTGAAGTTCCGCAGAAGGAGCCATCAAGATAACGGTCTTAAAATAGGAACCTTTCTCTTCTTGTATTAAAGAATTGGGAGTTAAAATCTTAAAAAAACGCGCGATTTTGCATAAGGCAAGGTAGTCTTTATTTCAGGCTCACGGCGTAGAACAGTTCCTCTTAGAATTACTGCACATGCGGTCTCCGTAAACATATACTTAACAAAACTTTTAAGGACCCCAATTTCTGTATATTCTGTATATTGTTTTTCAACATAAAACTGTATTTGCATATAGCTTTTTTTAAATGAATGTTATTTTATATTCATTGTAATTCTGACATTTTGTAATAATTATAAATATTTATGCATATAATATATATATATATATATATACATGTATATATATTATATGCATAAATATTTATAATTATTACAAAATGTCAGAATTACAATATAAATTTCCAATGTTCTATGAGACCAATTGCCTATTATTTTATAATAGTACATAACTGTGAAAGATAAAATGTTGAATTAACAAACTCCTCACAGCGGTTACGTCACACATTGCTATTTTGATTTCTTATTAACCCTAATTAATTCAACAGTTTCAAGGGAAGTTACTGTTGCATGATGTGAATATTCTACATATTGTTATGGTGTAATTATAAATTTATGAATATATATTTATAATGTCGTTCTTACATATACGTATAAATATAGTATTCATTTTTAATACTGTCAAATATTAAATAAAACATATTACGATACACTACTGTACATTGCTATAAACTGTATTTCGGCACAGCTACAGGTATGAGCCAACTCTTTGTTTTGCTCGTTTTTGTTTGATTTAACGCCATAGCAACACATTGAATACGTCATATAACGGCGGTCAGTCAACCTACTCACTCTCCTTGAAAGGCTAAATCCCTGAATTTAGCTGTTAACCAACTACTAAGCGCATACCTTTGTCAGTGACAGACAGCTGTTCTTCATAATTAAAAATCATTGATAGGAGGGATAATGGCCATATAAATAATTTCATGCCCCGCCTGGTAATCAAACCCCTCGATCAGTAGACTTGGGTGTTACTGAGTTAGCCGAGCGGTTACCAATTAGACTTATATTGTTAACCAATACTTGCATCTCCAATGAAATCCTCTTCCAGTTTTGAAACATGGATAAAACCTATGGTACCATTGGTTATTTGTGATAAACAGATGCGTAGCACGGGCAATATATTTCAACAACGAGCATTGATGCTCGTCTGCACCTTTAGATTAGAATTGATCCATTTAGAGGGGGGGGGGGTATTCATTGTTACTCTGAAATATTCTGCTATAGCTATATACATCGAGGGTTTCCCGCAAAACTGTAGTAAATGAATTGCGTTAAAGACAAAGTTACTACAGTATTGCGGACACCCCTCGACATGTCCTGTTGCTTATGATACGAAACATATGAAGTCAATATATGGCACAGTGGTTATGTCAATGGTTACGATACAAGTGATGGTAGGTTCATATCTTGCCATATTATTTCCTTTTTTATAATCAGTTGATTAAAAAACATAAAGATCTCACACAAGATAGTATTTATAGTTATAAATATTCCCTTCTAAATATATTACACCAAATTCAAAAGAGAAGACACGCGTGAATATTCCCCGTCGAACTATAGTCCAATACCCAGATAATTTAATTATATAATTTCAAATACCACATTTGTATAGACTGTTTCTTTGAACATTTGTTCAAAAGCGCTATTATAAAATATGAAATCTTGAAATACAATACTGGTACATACCTTTCGCGTATTTAGTTTCGGTCATGTGATTATCTATTCATGTTAAATGAATATCAACTTCTTACTGCGAAGTATTGATGTGTACATGAAATCAAGTAGGATTATTTTGTATTGCTAACAGCCGAAAAGGTATTTGTCTTTCTCTCATGTCTCTATTCAGTAATGATTCTCATGTTTAAAGTACTAATTTTATGTAAACAATGTTTCAACGTAATCATATAATCAACGTTGTTGTCAGATGGTTTCACTCTTTGTTCAGCCATTCTCCAGAAATGCATATATTTTGAAGGAAACGTGTTCTAGATTATTGACCACTATACACACAACCTAAAACTAAACTTTGTTGGTATACTTTCTTGGAAAAGTTAACTAAGATTTTTGTTTAAACTTGTATCTACTCACGATAAGATTTTAACAAATCGGCAATTATGTTAAGGTTCAAGTAAAGTCTTTATTTGCATTAATAATAGTGAAATAAAAATGCTCTAATTCTGTCGTACTTTCATCAAGAGCAGTGTTATATGCATCAAAATGTATCTTAAGAAACATAAAAAGTGATGCTGGCAATTAATGCAGATGAAAACTTTTAACAAAAGATGTATTTGCAAAATTGATGCTGTAAAAACGAAAATTAATACAAAAGACATTCAATTATTTTTACAAACTAATTTAACATTAAATCATTTACAGAACATTATTGTTCATATACCAATGATGGTACTCCAAAATATATAATCTCAATAAATGTTTAAATAAAATTATGGTATATGAAAACATTTTGACAGATGCAAGTGTAATGGGTTTTCACGATCCTATTTCTACTTTCACTTTAGTTTTTCATTTGCCTTAGTTTTGTTTTAAATTTTATTGATGTTATTAAAATTAAAGTACCTTTATAGGAATATGAACTTTAATATTCATGAAGGATTTAATGTTAAATTTTGTTGTAAGAAAAGATAAAAACATTTTAGTATTTTTATTTATACAACATCAATTTTGCAAATACATCTTTTGGTAAATATGTTTGTCGTAATTGATGATAGGCATCACTTTGTTTGTTTCATAAGAAACATTTTGTTACATAAAACACTACTCTGGGTAGAAATGTGACAGAATTACAGCATTTTCATGTTCACTAAATTATTTTGCGAACCAAGACTTTACATGAACATTAAGTGTCCTTAATACATATACATACACAAATGCATATATTGAAGCTGTAGGGCCCTTGTGAATTGGTAGATACTGGTAACGACAAAAGACCAGCAAAATTGAAAGATTACTCGATCACCTTATCATTCATAAAACTTGTTATTATTAAGTAGAGCTAAAACTGTCATTTTAATGGATGATGTAAAAATAAAACTCTACTATAAGCGGCCATCTTAAAATTGCAAACGAACAATTTTGAGTCATTTTTGTCAAGTGGTTTTATTTCAAGAACAAGATGCCTTTGTCAGAATTATTTAACATAATCTTAATTTCAACAATCTTTATTTTAAATCATTTTGATTCATTACAATAATGTTCGTTTCAAGATTCGATTCAATAAAATCATGAAAAATACGATTATCTTCCAGAGTCAGCTTTTCTCTTTAATTGCATTTTTAGACATTATCATTAGAATGGCTTCAAGTAAATCTGACAAATCAGGAACTAATGCTGATGCATCACTGGACCAATCAAACATAGTAACATCCAAATTTACTGCTGCTGACAGGAAACAAGCTGAACCAAGTTCTACATTATCATTTTACAACAGTTCTGCCGAGGCTTCAGTCCATCTATCAGACAGTACTGCCTTTGAACAGCATACATCGCTAGATCCGTCTACACAACCACCAACAACTGGTTTAGCTTCATTAAATAAACAACATGGTTCTGATTCTGATGATACTCCATTCCAAGATGAATTTAGTCTCCAAAAAGACATAAATGTAAAGTTTACACCTGATGGCAAAGATTGTTTTATAATAGCAATGACTTTAGTATCTGAAAATGAACTTGCTCTGTGTGATTATGGCAACAAATCAGTAAAGGTGTTAAATATTGATAATGATGTTATATGTAGTAATATCACATTTAAAACTTCACCAGCAGACATAACATCATTGCCGGGGGAAAAAGTGGCTGTCGTTTTTTATAATGAACAGTCTATGAGAATTCTATCAAAGTGTCATGGTTCGTTGAAAGAAATCAAATTGATAAGACTGACTGGTAACCTGCATCTGTTTATTGCTTAAAGGATGAAATGTTTGTTTCGTTCAAAGAGCCCTTGCAATTTAACATTTTGAGTTTGTCAGGTGGTATAAAAAGAACTATAACTCCAGATTTTAAATATTTAGAATGTATAAAATGTCCTACATACATCGCTGTCAGTAGCACAAACAATACAGATATTATCTATATATCTGATTGGTCAACACACACTATCGCGTCCATAGATCTAAATGGTACAATGTTAGCGATGTATAAAGATGAAGGTCTGGTTAAACCATACGATATTACTATTACACCATTTGGTTCTATATATGTATGTAACAGAGATAAAGATATCATATATAAAATGTCCGAAGATCTTACTGAAGGTGAAGTGATACTAGATGAACGAGATGGGTTAACGTATCCATGTGCAATGTGTTTCTGTCCTAGTAGAAAGTATCTTTATATCAGTAGTAGAGAAACATCTCGTGTAAACTTCATACAACAATATAAGTACAACTGACTACACATAGCATGATCACAACCAGGTGTGCAAATGCTAAACACACCTTATAAATCAATATTGTATATAGAACATTTCATTTAATATTCAAGATAACATACTTAAGTACATTTGAATGTTAATTGTTTAATTAAATCTATATTGACCCCAGGAAATAATATCGACTCTCTTGGTTAAAAGTGCATCGTTTAGAACATCTTTCCTTCAAAAATTAATCAATTTTATATAGCGTCTATACATTGCATAAACTTATTTATTATAGATCATAGTCAGTAAACGAACGATAAGTACTGAAAAAAGCATAAAATAACTGAGGAATGGAAGATATAAAAAAATGATTACAATCTGTTTGCAAAACTGACATATTGGCTGATGGCCTCTACATTTCTCACCAATATTCAATAGTTTAACAAAACAATCATTTGAGATATTATCCTTTTTAACCAAATATAAACTATTTTACAACAAAAAAGCCTTGAGGCAAACAGATCTTGTGTTAACCACGTACTTTAAAAAAATGTGATTTTATTTCAAATTACAAAAAAGTTTATGTTTTTGTTCAAAATGAAAATAATGTACAAATTTATAAAAGTATGAAAAATAATGATTTTTGACACATTTTGTACAAAAGAGGTGATTGTTTAATTTTTCTTTTACCACCTGAAAATACTATAATTATTTATGTACATTTTTAAACATTTTTTATTCCTTTATTTACTTCATTTTGTTAAATGTCATTTAACTGTTAGTTGGCGGATACTTTAACCTCGCAGATTTGAGTATCTGTATATATACCTTATTTGTACTCATGATCGATAAATTATACTGCAATTAATGTATGCGCCGCTGCAATTGAATGAAATGTCTGGTGTTGTAACTTTTATCATATAATATGCTTTGTTTGATACTTTTGGATTTAGAAGTTTTCATCTTGGTTTATCCCAGTCAATGTAATCAATGTTTTATGGCCCACCTGACTCGTATGAAGGACTTATATCTTGTTTGTACACTAGTTATCTCCATTTTAAAAAGGCTATTACATTTTAGATTTTTTTAGATTTAAGGGTAGATTTTGAATATTTACCCAGTATTGTCAGACAATACAGTTATAATTGTAAGGGCTACTATATGGATCTTATCTTTTACTGACCGATCGATAGACGTATGTTTTGATAGCATTTGGTGCTGCTAGCCTGGAAATACATTCTAACTTTGTAATATCTTAACTTATACTAACTAGTATGTTAGATAACATAGCTTATAAATAGTTGTAATAATTCAAGTATTTTACGTTAAAAACATTATGCACAGAATCTTCAGACATGGTACACTTATTTTACTTAGTTTAATGAGCAGATGTGTTTAGTATTAGTTTTATATTTTAATGTGACTTATTGTATTGATTTAGTATTGTATTAATCGGAAGCAGAATAATTGTATTCAAGTTATATTTTAGCTGTCTGATAAATAAAACTATTTAAACAGACTAACTGGATTTTACTTCGTTTTTATTCATAACAATTATATTTGCTTGTTTTTCTATAAAAAGCCAAGTGTTGTACAGCACTTACTCTATACATTGTGGCTAGCTTAATAAACAAAATACTCGCTAAGGTCATCGTGTCGAACACGAAGCCAATATAACAGGTATAAAGTCCGAATTTAAAATCAAATCTCTAAAGAATCTGTTGTTACAGTCGAGATAAATAGAGTTTGGTCATGAATCTAATCACGATATGGTTTACCTCTACAGAGAGACACGTTGTTCACTCTTTGAGACGGGGAGTAATTTATGCAATTACTACTCAAGATTAATGATTCCATCAGAGTTAAGACCCAAGTAATGACTGGACCTAATCTTGCATTATTTGGAAGGTCATTATATAAATATCACATCATACAGTAAATGATAGAACGGAATTTTCTCCGAGTCTTTAACTGAGATTGATTTACTTGTCAATCGGTTTATCACTCTCTGTAGGGTGTGATATTTTTTTATCATACCGAACAACACAAACAAGACATTTTTACACCGTTAAGTTTGTTGTTTAGAAAAAAACAAGCGTCTGCTCAAGGGAAGTAACTCAAATTGACTGGCTAAAAACTCGGGTCTCGGTATTATCAAACTACAACGTAGTAGACTCCCATCTCTTTGTGCGGGCCTATAGGTTATGTCAATCGGTCTGATGGGTGATGTTTAGAGGGTAACATTACGGATTGTTATCCGGTGACGTCACATTAGGCTATATAGTATACAAATCACGCAAGTACTTCATGTCATGATAACTGCGAGGATACTTCGCACTGTTTATTTCATTGTCATACATATTCCATTCAAAGACGAGCTCTTATTTCTACGGTAGTCGAAATTTTGAATATTGATACAAGGGAGATAACTTCTCAACTACTTCTTTATGAAGACGATAATCAACCTCTTATTATTAATAAACAATTACATAACGCTGTTGCTTTATTCATCAATGGTTTAGGAGATTCGAGTGACTCATTGTTTTTCATTTTTTCTTTTTCTGTTTTGCTTTTTGTCTACTTATTCATTCAAGTTGTTTTCTTATACATGTAAATCAAGTGAAAACTTTCTACTTATGTAGTTTACAGATCAACTCCTAAAATATTATTATCTCACAATGATTTTTTGTTTGCAAATGTACTTACATGTATGATACTTTTATTTCTTCTACTTATTTATTTATTTACTCACCATGTTGTATTACTTTGACCATGGAGAGGATGTGTATAGGCATTATATGCCTGTTATCCAATCAAATTAATTGAATAAAATATGTATTAAATTAATGTATTAAATATTACATGACGGCTGGCAAATCCCATATATGTTTAAAATATTACATGGCGAGTGGCAAATACCATATATGTATTAAATATTACTTAACAGCTGGCAAATACCATATTTGTATTAAAATAACATAACATTTGGCAAATACAATATATGTATAAAATATAACATCTGGCAAATACCATTTTTGAATTACATTTTACAATTCAGCTTGCAAAATACCATATATACATGTATATCAAATACAACATAACTGCTGGCAAATGGCATATATGTATTAAATATTACATAACGGCTGGCAAATACCATAATATGCATTTAATATTACATCTGGCAAATACCATATATGTATTAAATAAAACATTACAGCAGGCAAAATACCATATATGTATCAAATTTTACAATGTAACTTTCAGAATACCCTATATGTATATAATATTACAAAACAGCAGGCAAAATGCAACATATGCTTCAAGTAATACTATACAGCTGACAAAATACAACAAATGCATCAAATGTCACAATACAGCTGAATTAAGAAACTACTCACAGCGGTTACGTAACGCACTGCTATTTTTATTTCTCATTAATTCAACAGTTTCATGGTAAGTAACCCCTGCAGGATGTTTTGTCACCACAGTTTAATCCCCCTGCATCATGGCTGATGACACAAAATTCTAAGTCAAATTGTCGTATGTTACAGCTAGAGTGTATACCCTCTATGTTTTGAAACAATAAAATTTAATACGCGCGTATATTCTACATATTGTTATGGTGTAATTATCAGTTTATGAATATATATTTATTCTGTCGTTCTTATATGCATAAATATGGTATTTATTTTTATTATTGTCACGTTTTAAATAAAACATATTATAATACATTACTGTGCATTGTTATTAATGGTTTTTTGTGCAGCAATCTTTTTACTTATATTGTAAACCAATACAATTTTCTTTACCATACTTGCATATCCAAAGACATTCGCTTCCAGTTTAGAAACATGGATAAAATCTATGGTACCATTGGTTATTTGTGATAAACAGATGCGTGGCATGGACGGTATAGTTCAACAACGAGCATTGATGCTCGTCTGCACCTTTAGATTTGGTATGATCCATTTAGAGGGGATATTTATTGTTACTATGAAATATTCTGCTATAGCTATATACATTGAGGGTTGCCCTCAAGACTGAAGGGCATTGTAAGTACATTGCGTTAAAAAGAGAGTTACTACAGTATTGCGGACAAACCTCGAAATGTAATGGTTGGTAATGATACGAAACATATAATGTCAATTTATGGCACAGTGGTTAAGTCCATTGTTACCATACAAGAGGTTGTAGGTTCATATCTAGCCATATTTTTTATTATCAGTTGATACAAAAAACATAAATATCTCACACAAGAATGTATTTATAGTTACTAAAAATATCCGCTATAAATATATCATACCAAATTTAAACGATAGACACGCGTAAATACTCTTCGTCAAACTATACCCCAACATCCAGATATTAGATGATTCGATGTAAATTAATTGACATACGATACATTGAATACAATGGAGTGGCGTCGCAGCTGTGGTATGAATTTAAATGTATATACCATATTTGTATAACAACTGAATATGTGTTTAACAGCGCTATTATACAGTACCAACCAAAAGTTTGGAGACAATTTCTGATTGTATGCCTACTACATAGCTTTATCAATATTTTGGCGACTGCTTATTTTGAAACGCTTTGTAGTTTTGCTTTATTTTTGGTACGTATCATAATTATTACTGAGACTACAAAAATAGCATAAAAGCTACGTTATGGAACATAATTAAAAGTAAACATAGTTTTGGAGGCTTTATGATCTCAGATATTATTTATTTATTTAATTTTATTTATTGTTGACGCCGTATCAACACAATGTAGGTCATTTCACGGCGTCCAGCGCACCTAACCTAGCTTTCCTGGACCATTGTCTGTAACCAGTACTCACCTACCCTTCCACAAGGCCGGAAACTTCTCCATATTATCTAATCAATGGAGGAAAATAGACATTATTGTCAAATTTTCATGGAAGGGTATAACCTCACCAGGTGGGATTCGAACCTGCACCCCCTCGGGCACGAGTATCCAAATCCCGGCGCGCTACCAACTGCGCTATCGACCCGGGTTATGATCTCAGATGCTGAATCTTATAAATGTTTTGTATTCATGAAATTTGTATTCAATTTATAACAAACCATACTTAAATATATTAAAAATAATGATTTGATAAAAATAATCATCAAAATTCAAGAATTGTAGTAAATTTCTTTTGTCTTCAAACTTTTTGTGGGTACTGTATAATATGATATCTTGAAATCTAAATATTTTACACTACCTCCGCGTATTTAGTTTCGGTGATGAGATCGTTTATGCATGTTGGGTGAATATTAACATCTTACTGCGCAGTATTGAAGTGTACATGGACTAAAAAAGGCTTATTTTCAACTGCTAACTACAGAAAGGTATGTGTCTTTTTCTCATATCTCTATTCATTCATGATGCTCGTGTTTTATGTACTAATTATATGTAAACAATGTATCAACTTAATCATATAATCACCTTTGTTGTCAGATGGACGCACTCTTTGTCCAGCCATTTTTCAAGAATCCTAACCATTATAAAAATTAATGTTTCTTTGTTTGTTTTTTTTGTTGGTTTTAACGCCGCAGCAACACATTGTATAGGTTATATAACGGCGGTCAGTCAACTTATTCACTGTTCCTGGAAAGGCTAAATCTCTGGTTTTAGCTGTTAACTAACTTTTAAGCGCATACATTCGTCAGTGACTGACAACTGCCCTACATAAAGTGGAATTATTGGAAGGAGGGAGAAGGCCGTAGAAATAATTTCATGATCAAGCTCCACGAAAGTATACCCCGCCAGGGAATCGAACCCAAGACCCCTCGATCAGTTGACTAGCGTGCGACCAACTGAGCTAGCCGAGCTTGCTTATACACAATATTAAAGTAATTTATTGGCATACTTACAAGGAATAGTTTATTAAGTTTTTTGTTGCTCAACTAGTATCGACTAACTGTGTCATTTAAACAAATCAACAATAATGACAAGTTTTCTTCATACGTGTACATACACATTCATGAATATTATGAAGCGGTAGGAACCGTGTGGATTGGTAGATACTGGTAACGACAAAATACCAGGAAAAATGAAAGATTAGTCGATAACCTTAATTATCCTTAAAGGTTGTTATTATTAAGCAGAGCTTAAACTGTAATTTAAATGGGTGAAGTACAAAGTGAAGTTCTATTGTAAGCGGCAATCTTCAAATTACAAACGAGCTATTTTGAGTCATTTGTGTCAAGTAGTTTTATTTTGAAGTATTCAATATCTTTACTAGATTTATAGAACAAAAATATACAATCTTTATTTGAAGCTATTTTTTCTCAATGAAATAAATTTGTTTCAAGATTTGATTCAATAAAATCATATAAAAAACTACGATTATCTTCCAGAGTAAGCTCATCTCTTAATTTACATTTTTAGTCATTATCATCAGAATGGCTACGAGTAAACCTGACAAATCAAATTCAAATGCTGATGCATCATCGGACCAAACAAACATAGTAACATCCAAATTTACTGCTGCTGACCGGAAACAAGCTGAACCAAGTTCTGCATTATCAGTTTACAATAGTTCTGCCGAGGTTTCAGACCGTCTACCAGACAGTACACCGCTAGATCCATCTACAATACCACCAACGACTAGTTTAGCTTCATTAAATATTAAGCATGGTTCTGATTCTGAAGATACTCCCTTCCAAGATGTATTTTGTTTCGAAAAAGACGTACACGTGAAGTGTACAGCTGATGACAAAGATTGTTATATATCAAAAATGACTTTACTATCTGAAAATGAACTTGCCCTATGTGATTATGACAACAAATCAATAAAGATATTAAATATTGATGATGATGTTATATGTAGAAATATCACATTTGGTACTCCACCAACAGACATAACATCATTGCCGGGGGGGAAAGTGGCTGTCATTTTTTATGATGAACAGGCTATGAGAATTATGTCAAAATGTGATGGTTCGTTGAAAGAAATCAAATTGATAAGATTGACTGGTGAACCTGTATCTGTAGAATGCTTAATGGATGAAATATTTGTTTCATTCATAAATCCCTTGAAATTTATCATTTTTAGTTTGTCAGGTATAAAAAGAACTATAACTCCGAAATGTTTAAAATGTATCAAACTTCCTGGATATTTAGCTGTCAATATTACAAACACTAAAAGTATTATTTATATATCTGATTGGTCAAGTAACACAATTGTATCTATAGATCTAAATGGTAAAAAGTTAGCAATGTATATAGATGAAGGTCTGGTGAAACCACATGATATTACTATTACTCCATTTGGTTCTATATATGTGTGTAACAGTGAAAAACATATCATATATAAAATGGCTGAAGATCTTACTGAAGGTGAAGTAATACTTGATAAACGAGATGGATTACTCGGTCCATGTGCAATGTGTTTCTGTCCTGGTAGAAAGTCTCTCTATATCAGTAGTAGAGAATCATCTCGTTTAAACTTCATAAAACAATATAAGTACAACTAACTACACAAAGCATAATAATAACCAGGTGTGTATATGGTAAACACATCTTATAAATCATTATTGTACATAGAACATTTCATTTATTATTCGAAATAACATACTTTTTTACATTTGAATGTTAATTGTTTAATTAAAACTATGTTGATCCCCAGGAAATAAAATCGACCATCTTGGTTAAAAGTGCATCGTTTAGGACATCTTTTCTTCAAAGATTAATCCGTTTTTATAGCGTCCATACATTGCATGAACTTACTAAGCTGAACTACTAAAATATCATAGTATGTGAACGAAAAAAAGTATTGAACAAATATAACTAAGTAATTGATTTTAAAAAATGATAACAAAATATTTGCAAAAAGGACATATTGGCTTATTGCCTCAACATTTATCAACCATACTCAATATTTGAACAATAGAATCATTTGAGGTATTATCCTTTTTAACCAAATATAAACTCTTGTACAACACAAATAGCCATGAGACAGGCAGATCTTGTGTTAACCTAGTAGTTAGAAATTTAAAAAACACTAATATGTAATCTTATTTCAAATTACAAAAATTTTATGTTGTTTTTTATCCAAAAAAATATTGCAAAGGAAGAATACTGATTTTTGACACTTTTTGTACAAAAGGGGTGACTGTTCAAAATTTTCTTTTACCACCTGACAATACTATAATTATTTATGTACATTTTTAAAGATTTTTATTCCTTTATTTCATATTGTTAAATGTCATTTAACTGTTAGTTGGCGGATACTATAACCTCGCAGATTTGAGTATATGTATATATACCTTATCTGTACTCATGATCGATAAATTATACTGAAATTAATGTATGCGCCGCTGTAATTGAATGAAATGGCTTGTGTTGAAACTTGTAACATAATGTACGCTTTGTTTGCTTATTATGTACAGTCAAACCTGTGTATTGTGACCTTCACTCGGAGTTAGCCAAAAGAGTCACATTAGACAGAGGGTCACAATACGCAGGGTACAAAAACAACTCAAGTTTTGTGTACACTATTTACTTAACAAGCTATTCAGAAGTACAATGTATCCAACACAAAGGTTAATGTTAAAAATGTTCAAAATCTATAAAATACATGTTGCCCTAAGAAAACAAGTCTTTATCAAGTTTTTGTGGCACTTAGGAGGTCCTGCTTGAGAAAAAGTCACTAATTTTTGTCTGTTTGCGTTTCACTAATGACAGTTCTACTAATTTGTCACTCATACTGGCGGCTAAATCCATTAGTTCAACATTTCCTGTATGTTGGGAATATAATTTAAGTTTGGATGCTAAGTCTATTGCTTCCGATGTTATTGGAACAGGAATTTGGCTCTCTCCTCTCCCTTGACACGGTCCTAATACACAGAGTCGGATGCATTTTCAGCCTCAATTTCATAGGTCGTTGTCACATTAGACAGAGGATTGTAATATACAGGTTTAATATGTAGGAAAATGTCATGGGAGACACCAAATTAGGTCGCAATTGACAGATAGTCACATTATAAGGAGAGTCGCTTAGGCAGGTTTGACTGTAATTAGAAGTTGTTATCTTGATTTAACGCAGTCAATGTAATCAATGCGTTATGGCCCACTATACTATAATGAAGCAACTGTATCTTGCATGAATACTAGTTGTCTCTATTTTCCTTTTAGATTATATCTAAGGATATTACTTGTATAATAACCTTGTTGTTTTAGACTATGTAGTTATCATTATATTACTATATGGATCTTATTATTTTACTGACCGATCGATGGACGTACAGTACCCACCAATCGTTTGGAGACATTTTTATTTTGTAGGCCTACTGGATAGCTTTTATCTAAAATTTGACGACTGTTTATTATGAAATACTTCTTTTTTTTCGTTTTTGGTGAACATTTTTTTTTTGTATCCGAGACTACAAAAATAGCATAAAAAATATGTTATGGAAAATAATTACAATAATCATGGATTATGAGGCTTAAGGATATCAGATGCTGAAGTTAATCGATATGTTGCATTTCTGTAATTTGTTTTCATTTTATCACAAACCATACTTAAATACATTTAATACAACGATACAACAAATAAAATTCATCAAAATTAAACAATTGTTGTAAATTTCTTTTGTCTCCAAACTTTTGGTGGGTACTGTATGTTTATAGCATTTGGCGTTGCAAGACTGGAAATACATTCTAACTTTGTAATATCTTAAGTTATACTCACTAGTATGTGAGATAACATAGCTTATTAACAATTGAAATAATACAAGTATTTTAATTTAAAACATTTTGCGCGAAAACTTTAGACCTAAAGCACTAATTTACCTAGATTAATGAGCAGATTTGTTTAGTATTAGTTTTATATTTAATAAGAGTTTATGTATTGAGTTAGTATTGTATTAATCGGAAGCAGAATAATTGTATTCAAGTTATATTTTAGCTGTCTGATAAATAAAACTTTTTAAACAGACTAAGTGTTATTTATTTCGTTTTTATTCATAGAACTTATATTGGCTGGTTTTTTTAACAAAAAAAAAAACAAGTGTTGCACAGCACTAAATTTATATATTATGGCTAGCTTAATAAATACAATACTAAAATAAGTCCGAATAAAAATCAAATATCTAAAGAATGTGTTGTGTCAGTCGAGATAAAAAGAGTTTGGTCAGGAATCACGATATGGTTTACCTCTACAGAGAGACACTTTGTTCACTCTTTGTGACGGGGAAGGCAATTTATGCAAGTACTACTCAAGATTAATGATTCCATCAGAGATAAGACCCCAGTAATGACTGGACCTAATCTTGCATTATAAGGAAGGCCATTATATAAATATCACATACTACAGAGGATGATAGAAGAGAATGTTCACCAATGTTTTAGCCGAGGTTGGCCTTTTTTGTCAATCCGTTCGATCACTCACTGTAGGATGTGATATTAATATTATTCTATTATACCAAACAACACAAACTTGAAATCGTTGATAATTTAGTAAGCACAAACCGTTTAGCTACGACTTTTGTTTTTGCCCCTGAATTTGAAGACATATTTACACCATTAAATTTGTTGTTTCGTAAAAAGCAAGCGTCTGCTCAAGGGAGGTAACTCAATTTGAATGCCTAAAATCTTATGTCCCGGTATTAGCAAACTCCAGCAGACTCCCATCGCTTTAAGCGTGCATATAGGCCATCGGTCTGATGGGTGATGTACAGAGGATAACATTACGGATTGTCATCCAGTGACGTCACTTTAGGCTATATAGTTAACAAATCACGTGGGGTATAATAAAGAAGTAATTTAGAGAGTCATTGTTGGACTCAATATAGATCATATATTATACTTACTTCCAACAATCTAACTGTTAGGTAAAGTCTTTAGCGACGCGGTTGAGAATTTCGCCTACCACCTAGGACAATCGGGTTGGATTCCTAGCAGAGGTTTATGATTTATATACTTCGGATTACCTCTGATCTAGATAACTAAACCATTTAAAGAGAACAAAGTATCATATTTACACATTTGAAATGTACTGAATATCAAAGGGTTCGAGCCCTGTCGCGGTAGGTCATACCCTATACATGAGTTGTCGGCCTAATGGTAGGGTTAGTTAGTACTGGTGATAGAAAAGTGTCCAAAAGAGCTCTCTGTCGTATATATGACCTAAATATATGTTGAATACGATGTTGAAAAAATATCAAAATTAATACAATTATATCACAGCAGAAAAATTATATAAGAAGATCATTACAAATTTCTAATACTACATTGAATCAGATAGATAAGTAGTATTCTTTGTATACATATAATTATTATGTGTGTAAGTAACAATAAGTATATATCTAATATACCGTAAGAGTCTCCGGATCCAGAAATAAGTACATAACTAAGAAATAAGTGAAAGTGACTTTTAAAACAAAGTTTTTTTTACTTGACTAAATTAAAAACAAGTTTCGCCCCCTACGGCCGTATATACGGTAAACTGTATAATGAGAAATGTGTCACGAACCATAACTATTGTATGTCTTCCTACAACATTCGCGGTCGTGTTATCTCCCTTTTGGGTGGTACAAAAGTCACGTTTAAATTCAACGTAACTATAACAACACGAACGTTACAATTTCAAGAAGAAAAAATAAAATTAAGCATTGACCCAGAGTTTTAAAACAAACTGTTAGTATTTTAATGCTTTTCAGATTTACACGATACCTGCTCGAGGCTAAGCCAATAAGAGTATACTAAATGTTGCGCGATACCTCTCTAATGCCAGTTTTATAATATATAAAACGCCCTGAAAACCTTCAAACGATTTTCTTATTAAGGAAAGGACAACGACTTAACACTGTAGCACTGTAGCACGATAAATGGAATAGTTTTCTATCTGTTTTTGTACATACTTTGAAGTTTTGCAATAAAAGCTATCAAAATACACGGTTTTTATATATGAACCTTTCTCATTGAATCAAACATTTGGGACTTAAAATCATATAAAAAACCGAGCGATTTTGCGATAGGCAAGGTAGTCTTTATATTCAGGCACACGGCAAAGAACAATCCCTTATAAGATTATTGCACATGCAGTCTCGGCAAACATATAATTAACGAAACTTTAAGTACCCCGATTTCCATTCTGTAGATTGTTTCAACATAAAACTGTATTTGCATTAAACTTTTTTTAAAAAGTGATTGTTATTTAATATTCATTGTAATAAATATCTATACATATATAATATATATAATTCCCAATGCTTCATGTGGCCGATGGTCTATTACCTTATAATAATACATACTTAAGTATGAAATGTTGAATTAACAAACTCTTCACAGCGGTTACCTCACGCATTGCTATTTTGATTTATTATTAATTCAACAGTTTCAAGGGGAGTAACCGCTGCAGGATGTTTGCTGTTTTAGTTACCAAACGTTAACTCCCCTGCATCATGCCTGGGGACATACATTGCTCAGTCGAAATGTCGTCTGCTAAAACTAGAGTGTATGACATCTTTGTTTGATACATTACAATTTAATACGCTTGGATATTCTACATATTGTTATGGTGTAATTATAAGTTTGTGAATATATATTTTTAATTTAATATCATTGTTAGTAGGGAGAATGTCCAAAGATATAATTTTATGACCAAGCTCCACGAAAGTATGCCCCGCCTGGGAAGCGAACCCCTCGACCAGTAGTTTGTTTCTTTGGATTTTACGGCGCACCAACACAGAAAGGTCATATCGCGCCAAAGCATTTAATGATATTGGTAATTCAATTGATAATAATTATTTAAAATCCTATATTTTATTATACATAGCTATTTCCTTCAAAAAGTTAAGTATTGCATATGATGGTATGCTTGATATGACACTATTGCAGACGACCCTTGACATGTACTGTTAGTTATGACACGCAACATATAAAGTCAATCTATTGCTCAGTGGTTAAGTCAATTGTTACGATACAAGAGGTTGTGGGTTCAAATGATGCCATAATATTTTCTTTTGTATTATCAGTAGATAGAAAAACAACATAAAGATCTTACACAAGAATGTAATTATAGTAACTATACTTATCCCCTCTAAATATAGCAAACCAAATTATAAAGAGAAGACACGCGTAAATACTCATCGTCGAACTATAGTCCAATATCCAGATATTCATATATAATTTCATATACCATATTTGTATAAACAGTTTTTTTATTAAAAATTTGTTCAAAGGCGCTATTTTAAAATATGAAATCTTGAAATCTAAATACTTGTACATACCTTCCGCGTATTTAGTTTCGGTCATGTGATTATCCATCCATTTGGGTAAAAATTAACTTCTTACTGCGCAGTATTGAAGTGTACATGAACTCAATAGGTTTACATTTTGTATTTTCTATTGCTAACAACCGAAAAGGTATGTGTCTTTTTCTCATTTCTATATTCAATAATGATGCTTGTGTTTTTATGTACCAATTATATGTAAACAATGTACATGTATTTACTTAATCATATAATCATCGTTGTTGCCAGGTGGTAGCACTCTTTGTTCAGCCATTCTCCAGAAATCCTTACTATTTTAAAGGAAACGTTTTCTAGATTATATACGACTATATACACAACGTAAAACTAAACTTATTGGTATAGTCCAACAGAATTAACCTGATCTTGAACTACCTAATTATAATAATTACATATTTCACTTACATTAAATCGTGAGTTTCCGTATGTGTGTATACGGTTATACACGTGTTTATAACAACCGATGTGACTATAAATTAATTTATTAAAAGTGGCATGTTATTGTACTTTTATTATTGGACACAATAGTTTTTAAGGAAACAAGTCAGTCAGCAATATTATGGCACAGTTTCAAAGTATTTATTCTTATGAAAACAACATTATTTGTTCAGTACGTGTATTTTGCCGAAAGCATCCGATAAAGTGCGATTTACAAACGAAGGCAAAAATAGACTGTAAATATTGAGTCTAATATATTCTTGCATAAAGGTCAAGCTCAGGTTAATTTTGTTGGACTATATACTAATTTGGAAATGTTAACTATGATTTTTGTTTAAATTTGTATCTACTCACGAAATCTTTTTTTTTAACAAATCGGCAATGATGTCGAGTTTCTTTAATTTCCTTAAAGCATGTACATACACATGCATATAGTGAAGCAATAGGACGAAGGTGGATTGGTAGATACTGGTAACGACAAAAGACCAGGAAAACTGAAAGATTGGTCGATCACCTTAATTATACTTAAAACGTGTTATTAAGTAGAGCTTAAACTTTAATTTAATGGATAATGTAAAATAGTCCATGCAAAACAACCTTTGACCAAGACAAAATTGCAACAGAAAATATTTCAAACTGTGCGAAAGATCATTAATACAATAAGCACACAAAAAGTTGCACTTAAAATAACGACGAGGAAGTGATGAAAAATGAATTGAAAATTATGCATTTTCTACTAATATTGAAAGGCGCTGCAACGCATCCGTACTTCTGTCCCGCAGTAAATATAGCAGTGGGGTCAAAAAGAAAGTAATGATTGCCGCTAGTATGTTAATGTTGAGTTGACATTCCGATGTGAATCTTTACATCTACATTAAATTTTTTTTATATGGCTGTAAATTATTAAACATACCTTTTTTGTGACGACCTTGAACAAAAAAATGCTTTTTACTACAGAAACGCGTTATGACCAAAATGATCATGTTTAGCGTAAATTTTCGTTGATTTCGTAACATGATATTTTTGTTGTAGCGCTGAGAACGATAACTCAACCCTAACTTTATTAATGTTATGTCTTAAAATTTATTTTTGAAAAGCGAAATGATAACCAAGTTTATCTTAGTTCATTTGATTTTTTATTTGTTTTAGGCAGCATGAAAATAGCATCACGATATGTATTAAAGCTAAGTGGATGCAAAACATTTATAAGATCATTTGGCGTTTTAAAATCAGTAATCTTAAAATTTTAAGACTAGTCAGAACTTACACGGAGTTTAAAGAAGTCGTTCAGATATATATAGACATCAAAAGGGAAGCAGACGTTATTAAAAGTGTAACGCGATGCATCATAATGCTCCATTATTCATCATGAATGAGCTACCATAACAACCTCCATTTGCACAAGTGTGTTACTAAAGGAGTCAGTGCAACATCATGCGTTCAATTTAATAGCTTGTCTCAAACATCATGTCACGTACGAAGAGTATACATACATACCCAAATATGGCAGGGCCTTAAATCCACGTGACGGGGATGACTGTCTGTTAAGGAAATCTCCAGCCCGTAAAGACTAAGATACAGACTGCTCCTGGTATGCTCAATATAATTCGGTGTAACTGTCGACCTAACTACATATCAAGTCGCTGCTCCTGTAAAAGGCACATACTTGAGTGTTCTATCAGTTGTACGGTGTCAAGATCTAGTTTAGCCATCGATAGTGAAGATGGCAAAAGTGACAGTGATCAGAAACATACATGTACATGCACACGTGCATATATAGAAGCTATAGGATCCATGTGGATTGGTAGATACTGGTAACGACAAAATACCAGGAAAACTGAAAGATGGGTCGATAACCTTAATTAACCTTAAAACTTGTTATTATGAAGTAGTGCTTGAACAGTAATTTTAATCGATAATGTGAAAGTTAAATTTCAAACTAACGAATTTAAGTCATTTTTATAAGCAGTTTGATACAATACCTTTATTAGATTTATATATACAAAATCTTAATGTCAATAATTTTTATTTCAAACCATTTTGACTCAATAAAATAAAGTTTGTTTCAAGATTCGATGCAATAAAATCATTTTAAAAAACTGTGATAATATATCAGAGTCAGCCCATCCTTTAATTTATATTATAGACATAATCTCCAGAATGGCTACATGTAACCCAGACAAATCAGAAACAAATGCTGATGCATCACTGGACCAATCAAACATAGTAACATCCAAATTTACTGCTGCTGACAGGAAACAAGCTGAACCAAGTTCTACATTATCATTTTACAATAGTTCTGCCGAGGCTTCAATCCGTCTACCAGACATAACTACCTCTGAACAACATACACCGCTAGATCCATCTACGATACCACCAAACACTAGTTTAGCTTCATTAAATATACAACATGGTTCTGATTCTGATTATACTCCATTCCAAGATGAATTTAGTTTCCAAAAAGAAATAAATGCAAAGTATACAGCTGATGGCAAAGATTGTTTTATTGTAGCAATGACTTTACTATCTGAAAATGAACTTGCTCTATGTGATTATGACAACAACTCAGTAAAGATGTTAAATATTGATAATGATGTTATATGTAGTAATATCACATTTGGTACTTTACCAACAGATATAACATCATTGCCGGGAGAAAAAGTGGCTGTCGTTTTTTTTCATGATCAGTCTATGAGAATTCTATCAAAGTGTGATGGTTTGTTGAAATGTGTCAAATTGATCAAACTGATTGGTCAACCTGTATCTGTTGAATGCTTAAAGGATGAAATATTTGTTTCGTTCGTAAAGCCCTTGACATTTATCATTTTAAGTTTGTCAGGTGGTATAAAAAGAACTATTACTCCAGATTATAAATGTTTAAAATGCATAAAAGATCCTAGATATACTCGTATTGCTGTCAATATTACAGAAACTACAAGTATTATCTATATATCTGATTTGTCAAGTAGCACCGTCGTATCTATTGATATAAATGGTACAATGTTAGCAATGTATAAAGATCAAAGTCTAGTTAAACCACAAGATATAACTATTACACCATTTGGTTCTATATATGTATGTAACAGTGATAAACATTCCATATATAAAATGTCTGAAGATCTTACTGAAGGTGAAGTAATACTTGATAAACGAGATGGGTTAATGTATCCTTGTGCAATGTGTTTCTGTCCTAGTAGGAAGTCTCTCTATATCAGTAGTAGACACATATCTCGTTTAAACTTCATAAAACAATATAAGTACAACTAACTACACAAAGCATAATTCATGAACGATAAATTTATACTGAAATCAATGTATGCGCCACTGCAATTGAATGAAATGGCTTGTGTTAAAACATTTATCATATAATATGCTTTGTTTGCTAATTATGTATTTATAACTTGTTATCTTGATTAATCCATGTCAATTTATTCAATGTTTTATGACGCACTAGAGTATTATGCAGGGCTTGTATCTTGCATGAATACTAATTGTCTCATTTGAAAAAAAGTAATTTACCTTTAGATAATGCAGTTGTCTTAAAGAATATAACTTGTAAATTACCCTTGTATTGTCAGACTATGTAGTTATTATTATTAGGGCTACTACAGTTTGCCAACTGCACTTTTTCGGTTCAGGTATCATGGGTTTGTGAGGATCTAGATTCACCAGAATTGATTTCCGATATAGAACCCAAATTCTCGATATTTCCTCTTTATACATGTTTCTCTAAACGATTATCAGCTAGGTTAGTGAAAGAACAACATTTTATCAAAATATTCAAGCCCCCATTAAATGCTAAATAATTCAATATTACCTTCCCCTTAAAACTCTCCAATTGAAGTCTAAAAAACTCATAATAAAACGTCGCAATCATGACAACGTCAACGTCACGTCATTATATTATACACACTGAAGAGCCATAACGGCGAAACTAGTCTGTGATACAACTTTATATTTAATTTCATATTCAAATTCAAATCCAAAATAAGATGAAAAAAAGAAAAAAAGAGAAAATGTATTAGTTCTTAGAAATATTGATGTTTGATACTATGAATATGTAATATTACTAACGCTTTATATTTGAATGTCGGTTTCTATTTTTCATCTATTATTTTATTAGAGAGTACACAATTATGTAAGAAATCATGTTTGTGTTTAGCCACACAAATAAATACAATTATTAAAGAGTTTAAACGTTTTCCTTAGTTGTTATTCATGTAACTAATATTTGCTTGCCTTGTTTTATAAAGCCGAGTATGCACAGCTGTTACTCATTGTGGCTAGCTTGTTGAAATTACTAGTAAGGGTCATCTTTTCGAACACAAAACCAATATGACTGGTACCAAATCTGAACTTCAAAGAATCTGTTATATCAGACAAGTTAAAAAAGAGTTTTGCCTGGAATCGAATCACGATATATTTAAATGGTTTCCCCTATAGAGTAGACTTTGTTCTCACTTTGTGACAGGGCCAGCAATTTATGCAACAACACGATTAATGATTCCATCAGGATACGAATCCCTGTAATGACTGGACCCACATGTAATATTGCATTAATAGAAAGGTCATTAGACCTGTTTTGTTTGTTTGTTGGGTTTAACGCCGTGGCAACACATTGTATAGGTCATTAAACGGCGGTCAGTCAACCTACTCACTCCTTCTGGAAAGGCTAAATCTCTGGATTTAGCTGATAACCAACTATACTTTCGTCAGTGCCTGACAACTGCTATACATATTGAAAAGCAATGGTAGGAGGAAGAATTGCAGTAGAAATTATTTCATGACAAAGCACCACGAAAGTATGACCCGCCCGGGAATCGAACCCACGACCCCTCGATCATAAGACCTTTTATTACTTAATGAGTCCGTGTTTGACTTAATATAGAACGTAAATAATATTCAATTCCAACATTTTTTACTGCTGAGATAACTCTTTAGCGACGCAGTTGAGAGTCTCGCCTACCACCTAGGAGAACCGGTTTAGATTCTTAGCAAGGGTTTATAATTTCTATTTACTACTAAACGCATACTGACGACTGTCCTACATAATTAAGAATCATTGGTAGGAGGAAAAAAAATGGCCATAGAAATAATTTTATGACCAAGCTCCACGAAAGTATGCCCCATCCGTGAATCGAACCCACGACCTCTCGATCAGTAGATATGCGTGCTACCAACTAAGCAAGCCGGGTGGCTTACGCAGTTATTATAAAAGAAGATCATTACAAGTTACTCAAAGAAGAACATTACAAATTACTTATACTACATTGAAATAGATTGATACGTATGTTTTTTACATATAATTATCATGTGTGTAAGTAAAAATGAGTATACATGAAATATACCGAAAAATCCCAGAAAATAAAATGTCCAGAAATAAATACATGGTTATGACCAAAATAATAAGTGAAAATGACTTAACACGAAGCTGTTTATTTTACTTGACTAATTACAAACAAGTTTCGCCCGTACGGCCGTATCTACGGTATACTGTAATGAGAAATGGGTCACGAACCATAACTCTCGTATGTCAACCTACAATACTAACAGTCGTGTTACCTCCCTTTTTTGGTGCTACAAAAGTCACGTTTTAATACAACGTAACTATGACAACACGAATGCTTTTATGCTTTTCAGATTTACACGATACCTACTCGAGGCAAAGCCGACAAGAGTAAACATGTACTATATGTTGCACGGTACTTCTCCAACGCCAGTTTATAAAATTTTGTAAACACCCTGAAAACCTTCAAACGATTTTCTTATTAAGAAAAGAACAACGACTTGTCACTTAGCACGATGAAATGGAATAGTTTGCCAGCTGGTTTTTTTGTACATACTGTGAAGTTCCGCAGAAGGAGCCATCAAGATAACGGTCTTAATATAGGAACCTTTCTCTTCTTGTATTAAAGAATTGGGAGTTAAAGTCTTAAAAAAACCCGCACGATTTTGCATTAGGCAAGGTTGTCTTTGTATGGGAACTTTAAAAGTATTGCACATGCAGTCTCCGTAAACATCTACTAAACGAAACTTTTAAGTAACCCGATTTCCATTTTGTACATTTATTTTTATTTTTCAACCCACAACTGTATTTGCATAAAGTTTTTTCTTAATAAATGTTATTTAATATTCATTGTAATACGGCATTTTGTAATGATTATATAAATATTGATACTTAAATAATACATATATATTCCCATGTTCTATGGGGCCGATGGTCTATTATCTTATAATAATAAATACTTGTGCATAAAATGTTTAATTAACAAACTCCTCATAGCGGTTACGTCACGCATTGCTATTATGATTTCTTATTAATTCAACAGTTTCAAGGGAAGTAACCGTTTCAGGATGTTTGCTGTAATATTAGTCACCAAATGTTAATTCCCCTGCACCATGGCTGGGAACATAGATTGCTCAGTCGAAATATCGTCTGTAAATCATCTATGTTTTTAAACGTGTGAATATTCTTTATATTGTTATGGTGTAGTTTGAGTTTGTGAATATATATTTATTATATGTCGTGCTTACATGTATAAATATTGTATTTATTTTTTGATACTGTCAAGTTTTAAATAAAACATATTACAATACATTACTGTACATTGCTATGAACTGTATTTCGGCGCGGCTACATGCATGAGCAAACTTTTGTTTTGTTAGTTTTTGTTTGATTTAACGCCTTAGCAACACATTGTTTACGTCATATAACGACGGTCAGTCAGTCGAGTATACATTTACTATATGTTGCGCGGTACCTCTCCAACGCCAGTTTTATAATATTTTGTAAACACCCTGAAAACCTACAAACGATTTTCTTATTCAAAAAAGAACAACGACTTGTCACTGTAGCACGATGAAAAAGAATAGTTTGCCAGCTGGGTTTTTTTTGTACATACTGTGAAGTTCCGCAGTAAAAGTCATCAAAATACACGGTCTTAATATAGGAACCTTTCTCTTCTTTAAACGTCGATCAGTCAACCTACTGGTCAGTAGTTGATCAGTCTACTGTTCCTGGAAGACTCTCTGGTTTTAGCTGTTAACCAACTACTAAGCGCGTACTTTCGTTAGTGACTGACAACTGCCCTACATATAGTAACATGATTAAAAATCATTGGTAGGAGGGAGAATGGCCATAGAAATAATTTCATGACCAAGATCTACGGAAGTATATCCCGCCCGGGAATCGAACCTGCGAATCCTCGATCAGTATACTTGTATGCTACCAACTGAGCTAGCCTGGCGATAACAAACTTTTGACTTATATTGCTAACCAATTCCATTTTATTTACCATACTTCCATATCCATTCTCTTCCAGGTTAGAGACATAGAAAAAACATATAGTGCCATTGGTTATTTGTGATAAAAAGGGGCGTAGCACGGGTTGAATAGTTCAACAACGAGCATCTATGCGTGTCTGTACCTTTAGATTTGGTAAAATCCATTTAGAGGGGGGATATCTATTGTTACTCTGAAATATTCTGCTACAGCTATATACATCGAGGGTTGCCCGCAAAACTGTAGTAAGTGAATTGCGTTAAAGAACGAGTTACTACAGTATTGCGGACAACCCTCAACATGTATTGTTGGTTATGATACGAAACATATCAAGTCAATATATGACACAGTGGTTAGGTAAGTTGTTACGAAACACGAGGCTGTAGGTTCAAATCGTGCCATAATATTTTCTTTTTTATTATCAGTGGATACAAAAACAACATAAAGATCTCACAGAAGAATGTATTTATAGTTACTATAAATATTTCTTCTAAATATATCATACAGAATTTAAAAGAACAGACACGCGTAAATGTTCTTTGACGAATTATAGTCCAATATCCAGATATTAGAGAGTTACATGTACGTTATTTGATAAACGATACAGTGAATACAATGGAATGACTTCACGGTCATGGTTTAATATTTGTATACCACATTTGCTCAGCGTTCTTTTCTTATTGTTCTTATAAATTCAAAAGCACTATTATACGAGTATATGAAATCTTTAGATCTAAATATTTTAACAAAGCTTCAGCATATTGAGTTTCAGTCATATGACCAAACCTAAGTCTGAGCCAAAACCATTTTAAATGCGCATTATAAAGGTGTGCATAAACTAAAGTGGACATATTTTCTTTTATTCACAACAGAGAAGGTATGTGTCTATTTATGTCAACATAGGTGATTATTTTATTTAATGTCTTATGTTTTCTATATTTTGTTCATCAAAGAAGCTCATGTTTTATGTACTAGTTATAGCGCGCCGGGATTCGGATACTCGTGCCCGAGGGGGTGCGGGTTCGAATCCCACCCGGGGAGGTTATACCCTTCCATGAAAATTTGACAATAATGTCGATTTTCCTCCATTGATTAGATAATATGGAGAAGTTTCCGGCCTTGTGGAAGGGTAGGTGAATACTGGTTATAGACAATGGTCCAGGAAAGATAGGTCTGGACGCCGTAAAATGAACTATATTGTGTTGACACGGCGTTAAACCCATTGAAAAATCATAAATTAATCATATAATCACTGTCGTTGTCAGATTGTTGCACGCTTTGTTTCAGATAATTTGATATCGACTCCCTATAACATTTTAAAAAATCTGAAATAATGTTAAGTTTCATTAATACATATACATACACAAATGAACATAGTGAAGCTGTAGGCCAAGGTGGATTGGTAGATAATGGTAACGACAAAAGACCAGGAAAACTGAAAGATGGGTCAAATACCTCATTTGACGGTTAAATTCGTTATTATAAAACAAATGTAAAACTGTAACTTAATGGATAATGCAAAAGAGTCCATTCAATATTACTTTTGACCTAGACAAAATTGCAATAGAAAATATTTTAACCTGTGCGGAAGATAATTAATACGTTTAGACAGACAAAAAGTGGTATTCAAAATAACGAGGGGAAAGAAATGAAAAATGGATTTGAATTATGCATTTTGTACTCATATTGAAAGGCGCTAAAATGCATTCTTTATTTTGTCTCAGTCGCAGTGAATATAGTTATGGGGTCACAAAAAGTAATGCTTGTCGCTATTTTTTTTTTAAATCTTGAGTTAACCTTCCTATGTAAATTTTTACATTAACATTTTTTTTGTGTATGGAAGTAAATTAATTGAAAAGAGCTTTTATGGTGACGACCTTGAAATCTTATCACGACGGAAGCGCATTAGGACCAAACATGATCATGTTTAGTGTAAATTTTCGTTGATTTCGTTTCACAATATTTTTGTTGTAGTGCTGAGTACGAAGATTCAATCCTCACTAAATTCATGTTACAACCAAGTAAAGCTTTATTTATTTGACATTTATTTTGAATTCGGCAGCATGAGAATAGCATTACGTTATGTAATTAACCTAAGTCATGTGGAGAATATTACGTACAAAATAGGAGTTCACTCCCCCTCGTAAAGAGTAAAAATTTGTGATTGGGTTTGTTCCCTTTACACCAGATTTTAGAGTTTAAAATTAATAGATAAATCGATAGTGTGCAGTGTTATAATCCGATAGAAAATCGATATAATAAAGATGATGTCTAAAATATATAGGACACCCATGGTGTCACACTAACTGATAAGATCGGACAATAGTTTTAGTATATGTGATTGAGCAAAATATTTACATGATAATTTTTGAGAGAAAAAACTAGAAGCCAATGTTATACTATGATACATGTAGTAGTGTCGTTGACATGGGGTGCTAATACTTTCAAAATACTGAAATATATGCATTTGTATTCAGATTTCTTATTTCAATTACATAGCTAGATCAATCTCAAAATACTGAAATCATTATTAATACTGAAAGCTTTCATCAATGCGTTGAAGTTTGTGCTCTAATAATAAAACATGTATATTTCTGCAGTAAATTGTACCAGGGATTTTGTTTGATGCTATGTAAATCTCTGGCTTCACCAAACATAAAATATCTTTAAGTTAATTGAACGTAATTGATGCAAATCCATCATAGGATTATTTGGCTTTGTAAAATCAGTAATGAAATTTACAATTTCGGGAATTATTTTGGTATTTTCATCCCAATACCTAACATTTTGTTCATTTCATGATAAATTCATAGTAATGATATTTGAATCCTTGTTCACATTACATGTAGACACTAAAAGTTGTAACCAATCAAGATTTTTGAAAATTGAATACGATAATTTGATTCCAGAATATCGCAGTCTTTGATATAATTTTAGTACTTTTATCCTAAAACTGAACTATTCTGGGTTTTTTTATTTATTATTGTTATTCTAAAATATATAAAAATGTGCACGAAAAGAAGATTCCAGATCATTGATTTCTTAGTTATTTTTGACGCAAATATCCCAGTAATATTCTTTTTTCAAAAATGGTCTGTTTAAATGTTGTATTTATGATAAATAATTTGAATAATAAGTTGTATTTTACAATTGTTTTCATAGAATATGGTCATAGATAGTTGTACAGGACAGTTATTCCATAATCCACATTTTTGTTCATTTTCAATGGTTTTACCAAATAATGAACTTTCCCATTGAATTGTTTAGTGCATTTCTTGAATACTCATATGACTATTTACTTTCACATTGTTCAAAAATAAACTCTGTTTGAGTTTTGTCAAGGTAAGCCTATTTTTAGCTAAATTAATTTTGTTTGAACCCGGAACAATGCTGGTCAGCCATGCTCGTAAATGACAGATAATAAACCTAAACCATAGACATATTACAAGTATTTCAAGATTTAGAATCTCATATAGTTCTCGTTTGTTTAAGACCATATCGATATCTTGTAAAATATGTATTCAATCTTATTCACACAATTGATCATAACATACATTTCATATTGCTCAACAAAAACTTGACTATTTAGATAGTTACATAAATTGCACAACGCTTTTAAATTGTATAAGCAGTAAATTTACAATAGACTGTCTACTCTTTATTAAAGCCTTTAAGGTTTTTGGAAACAAATCTCTAAAGCTCTTATCATTTGTTTGAGCAAAACTTAGTACAAAATTGCACTCGCCTCTTGATCAATCTGTAAATGTAAACATATCCCTGTATTGTCATTTGTATACATACGTTGTTGGAGCTCTAGATCTTTGATTTTAAAACCCGAAAATTCAATGCTTTCAGCGCTTTAATTTATATTTCAACTTTTTGACCCAAAAAAGGATTTCCCCCTCTTAATTATGAGTGCAACTTGTTTGAACACTACTATGACTATGAACTTTCAGATTGAATAAATTAATTATGTTGCAATTTTGTCGAGGTTAGCTTATTTGTTCGCTAGATTAAATGGATAAAAGAAAAGTTTTACTATAAGCAGCAATCTTAAAATCACAAACGAACAATTTTGAGTCATTTTTGCCAAGTAGTTTTATTTTGAAGTATACGATATTTTTATCAGTATTATAAATCTAAATCCTAATTTCAACAATCTTTATTTCAAACCATTTGACTCAATAAAAAATGTTTCTTTCAAGATCCGAATAAAAAATCATTTAAAAAACTACGATTATCTTCCAGAGTCAGCCCATTCCTTTATTTATATTATAGAAATAATCTACAGAATGGCTACACGTAAACCTGACAAATCAGAAACTAATGCTGATGCATCACCGGACCAATCAAACACATTAACATCCAAATTTACTGCTGCTGACAGGAAACAAGCTGTACCAAGTTCTACATGGTCAGTTTACAATAGTTCTGCCGAGGCTTCAGTCCGTCTATCAGACAGATCTGCTGCTGAACAACATACACCGCTAGATTCATCTACATCACCACCAACAACTAGTTTAGCTTTATCAAGTATACAACAGGGTTCTGATTTTGATGATACTCCATTCCAAGATGAATTTCGGTTCCAAAAAGACATACACGTGAAGTTTACAACTGATGACAGTGATTGTTATATAGTAGCAATGACTTTACTATCAGAAAATGAACTTGCTCTATGTGATGAATTCAACAATTCAGTAAAGATATTAAATATTGATGATGATGTTATATGTAGTAATATCACATTTGGTTCTAGACCAGTAGATATAACATCATTGCCGGGAGAAAAAGTGGCTGTCATTTTTTATGATGATCAAGCAATGAGAATTCTATCAAAGTCTGATGGTTCCTTGAAAGAAGTCAAATTGATAAGATTGACTAGTCAACCTATATCTGTTGAATGCGTAAAGGATCAAATATTTGTTTCTTTCCATGGGCCCTTGAAATTTATCATTTTAAGTTTGTCAGGTGGTATTAAAAGAACTATAACTCCAGATTCCAAAGGTTTAGAATATATACAACTTCCTAAATTCATTGCTGTCAATATTACGGAGACTTCAAGTATTATCTATATATCTGATATGAAAAGTAACACAATCACTGCTATAGACCTAAATGGTACAATGTTAGCAATGTATGAAGATGAAGGTCTAGTAAAACCATGTGATATAACTATTACCCCATTTGGCTCTATATATGTATGTAACAGTAATAAAGAATGCATATATAAAATGTCTAAAGATCTTACTGAAGGTGAAGTTATACTTGATGAACGAGATGGGTTACTCAATCCATTATCAATGTGTTTCTGTCCTGATAGAAAGTCTCTTTATATCAGTAGTAGACAAATATCACAGTCGAACTTCATAAAACAATTTAAGTACAACTAACTACAAAATGCATTAATCACAACAAGGTGTGCATATGATAAACACCCCGTATAAATCATTGTTGTATATAGATCATTTCATTTAATATTCAAGATAGTAAGAAAAACGTATAATTACGTACATTTGAATATTAATTGTTTAATCAAAACTATGTTGATCCCCAGGAAGTAATATCGACCCTTTTGGTTGAAAGTGCATCTTTTTGAACATCTTTCCTTCGAAGATTAATTCATTTTCTATAGCGTCCATACATTGCATTTACTTACTAAACTGAACGAAAGAAAAGTAATAAACAAATTTATACAAATATAACTAAGTAATTGATTAAAAAAATGATAACAACATGTTTGCAAAAAGGACATATTGGCTTATGACCTCAACATTTTTCACCAATACTTAATGATTGAACAAAACAATCATTTGACGTATTATCCTTTTAAACCAAATATAAACACTTTTGCAATAAAAATAGTCTTGGGGCAATCAGATATTGTGTTTACCATATAAACTGTCTGTGAACGAAAGAAAAGTATTAAACAAATTTATACAAATATAACTAAATAATTGATTAAAAAAATGATAACAACATGTTTGCAAAAAGGACATATTGGCTTATGGTCTCAACATTTATCACCAACACTTAATGATTGAACAAAACAATCATTTGATGCATTATCCTTTTAAACCAGATATTAACACTTTTGCAATGAAAATAGTCTTGGGGCAAACAGATCTTGTGTTTACCATATAAACTTAAAAAATGCCAGACTTATTTCAAATTAAAAAAAATGTTTTTGTTCAAAAAAAATAAAAATGGCGTACAATGAATGATGAATATTGACACTTTTGTACAAAAGAGGTGATCGTTTAGATTTTCTTTACCACCTGACAATACTATAATTATTTTTTATACCTTTTTCCTTTATTTCATATTGTTTAATGTCATTCAACTGTCAGATGGCGGAAACATAAAACTCGCTGATTGAAGCTTTCCCTATAGCTCCTCTTTATTCATGATCGATAAAATCATACTAAAATTAATGTATGCCGCCACTGCAATTGAATGAAATGGCTTGTGTTGAAACATTTATTATATAGTATGCTTTGTTTGTTTATTTTGTATCAAAGCTGTTATCATGATTAATCCCAGTCAATGCAACCATTATTGTATGTTCCACTTGACTATTATACAGTATTGTTATCTTGTTTGTAAACTAGTTATCTCTATTTAAAGATGTTAAATTACCTTTTAGATTATATTTATTGGTATAACTTGCATATTAACATAGTATTGTTAGACTATGTATTTATTATATTTTGGGCTACTATATGGATCTTATCATTTTATTGAACGATCGATGGACGTATGTTTTGATAGCATTTGGCGCTCAAGATTGGAAATACATTCTAACTTCGTAATATCTTAACTTATACTAACTATTTTGTTAGATAACTTAGCTTATAAACAGCTGTTTTAAGTCTTTTAAATTTAAAAACATTTTGCACGGAATATTCAGACATGATAAACTTATTTAACTCAGTTTTGTGATCAGATTTGTTTTGTATTAGTTTTAAATTTTACTTTGACTTATTGTATTGAATTAGTTTTGTTTTAATTGAAAGCAGAATAATTGTATTCAAATTATATTTTAGTTGTCTGATAATTAAAACTCTTTAAACAGACTAAGTGTTTATTATTTCGTTTTTATTCAGAGAACTTATATTTGCTTGTTTTGTTTTTTAAATATAAAAAGCCAAGTATTGCACAGCACTAACTTTAAACATTGTGGCTAGCTTGATAAGCACAATACTCGCTTAGGTCATCGTGTAATAAAAGTGGTATAAAGTCCAAATTCAAAATCAAATCTCTAAAGAATATGTTGGGTTAGACAAAATGAAAAGAGTTCGGTCATGAATCTTATCACGATATGGTTTACAACTACAGAGAGACACGTTGTTCTCTCTTCGTGACAGGGAAGGCAATTTATGCAATTACTACTCAAGAATAATGATTCCATCAGAGTTAAGACCCCAGGAATGACTGGACCAAATCCAGCATTATATGGAAGGTCATTATATAAATATCACACACTACAGAAGATGAGGTACATGTACTTATACTACATTGAATCTGATAGATAAGTAGTATCCTTTGTTTACATATAATTATAAAGTGTGCAAGTTGAACCGGGTTTTATATATAATATACCGTAAAAGTCCCCGGATCCACAGATAAGTACATGACAAAGAAATAAATGATAGTGACTAAACATGGAGCTATTTTTATATTTTACTTAATGACAAACGAGTTTTGCCTGTATCGACGGTAAACTGTAATGAAAAATGGGCCAGTAACCATAACTCTCGTATGGCCTACAATACTAGCAGTCGAGTAATCTCCCTTTTGGGTGCTACAAAAGTCACGTTTTAATACAACGTAACAATGACAACACCAATGATACGGCTTTAAGAAGACATATTAAAATTCAGCATCGACCCAGGGTTTTTTTTAAACTGTAAGTATTATCATGTTTTTTCCGATTAATACCTATTCGAGACTTAGCCGAAAAAGGGTATGCTATACGTTGCGCGATACCTCTCCAATGCAAGTTGTAATGTATTTTGTAAACACCCTGATAACCCAACAAACGATAATCTTATTCAAATAAATGTTTTATGAAGGCACCGTACAAAGGAAAAAAATGCCTAAATTTTTCTTCTATTGCCGGATAACAAAGCCAAAACTATGGAAATTAGTCGCATTATAACGATAATTTATTAAGGTGGGTCGGTACCTTACTCGGAGGGAAAAACGAAAAAAATATTATGTTCACCGATTATGATAAAAGTTAGCAAGCAGATACCTTCATGCTTCTTGTTTGTTTTCTTGATAACCTTAGCGACGTTGTCGTTTTTTTCCACGACGTCACGGACGTCACAATGTTTCGCGCTAAAAACAGGCATGCAAGTACATTAAACCCACATATTTAAAGTATTGAATGTCCGAGGTCAATGATTATTATACCAAAATGTTTCTGAAATGTCGTTGCTTACAAATATTTTGTTCCGATTATCTAAATATCACGTCAGTCGTAAAGATCGTACATTTCATCACTGAATTTAGGGTTTTCACGTCTAAAGCATATCACCAATTGCCGAGTTATAACGTTTATTTTCAAATTAATGCAGAACGGTGGTCAAATTCTTATCGCGATTTTTGAAAACTACACACTTTTTGTGTCATTTTAATGAAATAAAAAGGAAAGTGAACGTTCTCAGTTTTTCACAATATTGCTTTCAAAGTAAAATTACCTTCAAAACAACGACGTTAATATAACGTAACGCTGACGTTGTGATTTTGAGTTATGTATGTAATTTTCTTGTAAATTTAATTTTGTAGTTTCTTTCCAGTTCTTAATTAATTTCTTGTGACACTCAGCATCTGAAATGTTCAAAATTAATTTAACATAAGTCAATTAAAGTCCGCTTCTACTTATTTTTGCAACAAATGCTTTAATCACAACGTCAGCGTTACGTTATATTAACGTCGTTGTTTTGAAGGTAATTTTACTTTGAAAGCAATATTGTGAAAAACTGAGAACGTTCACTTTCCTTTTTTATTTCATTAAAATGACACAAAAAGTGTGTAGTTTTCAAAAATCGCGATAAGAATTTGACCACCGTTCTGCATTAATTTGAAAATAAACGTTATAACTCGGCAATTGGTGAAACCTTTTAGACGTGAAAACCCTAAATTCAGTGATGAAATGTACGATCTTTACGACTGACGTGATATTTAGATAATCGGAACAAAATATTTGTAAGCAACGACATTTCAGAAACATTTTGGTATAATAATCATTGACCTCGGACATTCAATACTTTAAATATGTGGATTTAATGTACTTGCATGCCTGTTTTTAGCGCGAAACATTGTGACGTCCATGACGTCGTGAAAAAAACGACAACGTCGCTAAGGTTACCAGAAAAACAAACAAGAAGCATGAAGGTTTCTGCCTGCCAACTTTTATCATAATCGGTGAACATAATATTTTTTTCGTTTTTCCCTCCGAGTAAGGTACCGACCCACCTTAAATAAATATGAGTTATTTGCCCTATAATGTGGCAAATTCACTGCACAATACAGAAAAAACAACAACAGTTTAATGAAACTGAAAACCGGGCCGAAATCTGTTATAGGGCCAATAACACTTATTGGCCCTAGGGCCAATAACAAATTTCTGTGCTCTGATTGGTTGAAAAACAGGACCAATATCAAAATTTGCGTTAATGAAGAAATTCTAAATCAAAATGGCCGCTCTTTTTCTCGATGAAATTCACTTTTTATCAATTTAGCGGTCTAATCACGTCGCGGGGCCTCAATAATAAGAATGAATAGGGATATTTTTCGAAAGGGAAATAACCGATACTACTTTTCGATAGATGACATCAACTAAGAATGACGAATTCACCCCGTGAATTATTGCATCATCTTGAACACAGAGTCTTGTTGACAACGGAAGTTAGATAAATTATAAATCTGTAATGCTGGACTGAATCAATCCATGTATAAGGTATCTGTTCTATCATTTGTGTCGTATTCATTGTAGATATTTGCCGTAAATGCGAATTTCAAAGAAATAAATTACAACTGAGATATCGTCATAACGCATCGTCTGTTGACATTTTCTTTTCATAAAATCAAATCTTTCACTATCAAAACGCAGCTTTATTGCTACCTATAAGTTATTTTGCAAAAACAAAAACTACAAGGATGCCCTTGCTTCAAAATGGAAGCAAAAGGCAAGAGGAGTACAGTGAATGATGTTCCGAAAATTTGAGTCACGACATTCGTACCCTTACCAATTCGTACTTCGGCACCAGTCAGAAAAAACCTGCATCAAGACCGTCCGATGTAAAACTGTTTTATCATTCATTTAAAGTATGCTGCATGGAACTTTGTAATATATGGGTTTTTTAGTTAATTTCTATCAAATATTAAAATCTACCCCTGTTGTATATTTCAGGTGATGCTAAGAAGTCATGAATTATGACAACTTATGTGGCAGTTGCAAGCCTATAGTACCAGAAACATTTTACCATTTAAGTTATTATATTTGATGTAATGTACATGTACTGAGTAATTTTTATGCTGCAGATTATATTTCCAATAAAAATAAATCAAAGGATCATACAACATTGTTTCATTCACTTTTCATTATTGTTATGAGGTGTATAATTTTACACACAAGACAATGAAGTATGCAAAAATACTCATATGAATGAGGTTTCAACTGAAAAAAATGCATTAAGAAGGAATTTTTATGCTTCATATTATGTAGGGGAGACATTAAATTATAGCTAAAACAATGGTAGTGTAAAACTTACCTAAATGACTAGTTCCACTTGCTTACAGTAAATGCTTTAGTAAAACGCCGCCTAGGTCCGTGAGTAGTTATTTAATAAAATTGTCATTAAATAAGTGATTTGGCCTCGGGCCAATACAACCACCCTTGGAAAAATAACAGGGCCTATATTAAATCACATGTTTAATAAAATATAATATCAACCGGAAATATTCGAATCAAATTTTGCAATAATTAAATTGGCTCGATTTTGTTCATATGAGCCATTGCTGAATGCTGAAACTACTGTAATTACTCTGAGCGGCTAACACCGCCAAAACGGACAACGAATTGTCACTGTAGCACGGTGAAATGAATAGTTTGGCAGCTGTTTTTGTACATACTGTGAAGTTCCGCAATAAGAGCCATCAAGATACATGGTCTTAATATAGGAACCTTTCTTTTTTATTAAAAATTGGGGACTTAAAATCAATTAAAAATCGCGCGATTTCGCATTTGGAAAGGTAGTCTTTATATGAGACCTAATATAAAAACTTGTTCAACTCTTTCAGGCTCACAACGTAGAACAGTCCCTTTAAAATAATTTCAGATGCAGTCTCCGTAAACATTTACTTAACGAAATTTTTTAGTAACCCGATTTCCATTTTGTATATTTGTTTTCAAAATTATATACTTTTTATTGCGATATTTAAGGCCACCGGCCCATTACATAATTATTACAGTACATACATACAAATGCAAATCAGTGTGATGGAGATTTGAACAATATATTTAAGATATGTATACTATTATCTCAAACATTTCAAGATAGGAATTTCCAAGGTAAATTGTATAATCATATTCAAACATAGTTAACAAGTAATTCACATAATTATATTACTCAAACATTTCAATATAAGAAAATTTTAAACAAAGGTAATGTTTAAACATAGAACACAAGTAATTTACATAAGTATACAATTACAATTACATGTACAAACCTTTCCAGAATCAAATTTCATTCTTTTTAGGTATAACGTATACTCAAACTATTTAATCATAGAACAGTAATTCACCACATATTTGAACAGAGAACACGAGTAGTTTACCACATGTCCAAACATAGAACACAAGTAATTTACCACATATTTAAACAGAGAACACAAGTAATTTACCACATATCTAAACATAGTACACAAGTAATTTACCACCGATTTAAACATAGTACACAAGTAATTTACCACATATTTAAACATAGTACACAAGTAATTTACCACGTATGTAAACATAGTACACAAGTAATTTACCACATATTTAAACATAGTACACAAATAATTTACAACATATCTAAACATAGTACACAAGTAATTTACAACATATCTAAACATAGTACACAAGTAATTTACCACATATCTAAACATAGTACACAAGTAATTTAAACTTAAACTTTTTTCATTTGATTAAACGCCTATTTCTATATTACATATTCAATAGCGTTGTACAAAAATGTTATAAAAATAAATACATGTAAGTTAAAACCCTCCACCATATAAACATAATGTTATACAATAAAACAAAACAAAATGAAAAATAAATATCAAACATGATGTTATATAGTGTTTATTTATCTATTTTTTATTGTTTTTATTGAGCTTTTATATTTCATATTTTTGGACCTACATCATTCACTGATCATGATTCGACTTAATTTTACATTTGTATCACTATTTTTTATTTATTTCTATTTATTTTATACTGAAAATTAGTGTCCTGAACAGTATAAAATGATGCTACTGTTAACCGGACACGTCCTGAACAGTGTAACATAACGCCACTGTTAACCAGACATTTCCCCAAAATTGTCGAAACATCACCTTTAAAGGGACAATTTATTTAGGTTGTCATTGCAGTCATATTAAACAAGGTATAAAAAGACTGAGAGCGAGGCAATCCTCATTCCTACGTCAAAATGCACTCACTCAGTATGTTTACCGTAATTGTAAGGTGAGGCATTAACAAGGCATGCCAATTTTAGAAAAGATCAAAGAAAGTAGAAAAATAATGGCTTTTCAGTCGTTTTTTGAATACATCCAAAGTAGGTGATAATTTGATATCATCTGGTAGCTTATTCCATAGCATGGGACCAACTGTACTGAAGCTTCTGTCACTGAATGTTTTTTTCTTATTTATTGGTACCAAAAAATCAGGACTTTGGATTTTGCAGATCTAAGACCAGATCTGCTTTGTACAGGCTTTTGGAGAATTTCAGTCAGGTATGCAGGTGCAGTTCCAGAAAACAGTTGTACATGAAGGTACATATTTAAAGTTGATTCTTGCTTTGACTGGTAACCAGTGCAGTGAGTACAAAGCATCATTTGAACTGTCTGATTTTTTAGCCTTAATACTAGTTTGGCACACATGTTTTGAAATCGCTGAAATTTGTTAAGATCACATTTTGAGATTCCATACAAAATTAGATTACAGTAATCAATGTGGGACATGACCAAAGGTAGGGCTAGTGTTTCTGTTGCTTCTTTATCCAAATATTTTCGAATACTTTTAATACGTAAATAGTTGAGCATGGTAGTTCTACTTTTTGTTTTGATGTGATCTTTAAAGCTTCAGTTTTTTATCAAGAAAGGCCCTTAAATAGCGAATTGTCTTCACAGATTTTATAGTTTCACCAGCAATATTGATTGACTGAGTTAAGCATTTTTTCAACTGTGCTCTGCTTCCAAACATGATAAACTCAGTCTTTGAGTTGTTCATTTTTAATTTAATTTCATTCATCCACGAATTTATTGTTAAACCACAATCTTCAAGATCAGAAATGGCATTTGCTTCTCCATTCTGATTATTAAGACAGAATCTTTTACTAGCAGTGTGGTCAACAGCAATACCATGCACTGATATATCAGATGGAATGACATCATATAAGGTCCCTGCATAAGTAAGATATAGCCACGGACCCAAACAACTACCCTGTGGAACACTGCAATCTAATGGACGTACAGATGATGAACTACCACATATCTAAACATAGTACACAAATAATTTACCACATATTTAAACACAGAACACAAGTAATTTACGTGAGTATAAAACTACCCAAACTTATCAAGATACAACTTTCCATTATTTAAAGTATAATGTATATTCATATTCAAACAAAGTATACACGTAGTATACATAAGTGTAAAATCATTTCTATATACTAAGATAGGATTTTTTTCGTTTAAGGTAAGCGTATAAACATATTCAATCATAGTACACAAGTAATTTACTTAAGTATACAATGACTATTACATTTCAAGACAGAGATTTCCTTATATTAAGGTATAGTGTATATACATATCTTAACAAAGCATGCACGTAATTAACATAAGTATACACTCACTCATACCTTTCAAGATGAGAACTTCTCTCTTTTAAGGCAAATTGTATAAACATGGCAACATTATGGTTAATTTCAGTATCAGAACACGACATTAATCTGTAAACATCTAGTTCATTTGGATTGTTAATGTAAACATGGGGAATACATTTAGAACGAAGAATATTGTACAATGGACATGTCATAAGAAAATGAAATTCATTGTCTATGCAATTATCACAATAAAAATGTACTATACTCTATCTATACCTAGATGTCAGCCTTGTTATATCACCAGTAAATGAGATGAACTTCTAAATGAAGCTAGACTAGAAAGAAATTTTGCTATATCAATACAAATATCATATGGTTCAACTTTATAGTCTGTTTTAAAATATGAAAAATGAAATAATTTTGTATTATCTTTGCATGAGGTCATCCAAGACTGCTGATATTGATCAGTGATCCTTTGTACATATAATTTTATAAATATATCAGAGTTAACAACTTCCTGAATATTCCATACATAAGCAAATCAATTTGAATTCAAGTTATTTCTTACATTATGAAACCCAATTTGTATGACCTATACTATCAAACTACAACAGCATCTCATAACTTAAGCGTACATATCTATTTATTGGCATAGTTAATATTCTCAACCAATATTTAATGTATTTCTTAGCTGAATATATATACATTGGTACTCTCCCAGTGTCACCCAACACAGCATCGTTACATGCATTAGTAATAACATTCAAAAAGCGCTTAACAGCATACAAGCGTACATTTTCAAGACAATTAACATTACACAGCCCCAAATCTCTGAACCACAGAGTAAAATTGGTGCAATTGTTATGTCGGAAACATCAAAAAACGTTTTATCAGGTACATGGCTCAACTTACCAAAAGAGTTTAAAATATGGCACAGGGCTTTTTGCCTTTAACAAACATATCTGCAGCCATTTTGTATAATGATAATCTACCACTAAAATACACGCCTACGTAACTAAATCCAGTGGCGATTTGTAAATGATTATTGTTGTAGTGCCAGCGTTCACGACGTGCTATTCTACCCCCTCGTTTAAAGACGACAATTTTTGTTCTGTTTATGTTTACTTTTAGTTTTTTATCGTTGAAAAACTCACTTAAAACGTTTAATTGCATTTGCAGATCAACTACAGTATCAGACAAAAGACCGATATCGTCGGCAAACATTAAGAGAAAAAAAAATGTAATATAAGGAATCAAACGTATTCCGTGTGCATTACAATTACACAATAATTTATACAATTCATTAATAAACAATGAAAATAAAAAAGGGAATAGACTACAACCTTGTCTCAGCCCTACAGGACAGTCGAATGGTTCCGATACCCATATGTCACTTCTCACTTTTGACATTAGAGTATTCACTGGTTATGGTTTTGAACAAATTACCTATTATACCATTGTTCTTAAGAATTTTTAATAAAATGGATCGATCGATAGAATCAAACGCTTTCTCAACATCAACGAAAGCAACATATATTGGTTAACGTTTAAGATTTAACTACCTAGAAACAATTCAATACAATACAAAGGCATTATCAATGGTACAATAACCTGCTCTAAATCCATCTTGACATTCTGATATTACTGAGTAAGCATTCACGTAAAACGTTAGTCGTTTTGTTAAAATAGCAATATATATCTTACTAAGTGAGTCAATGAGAGCAATGCCCCTGTAATTATTAGGTGCGTCAGTAGAACCCTTTTTATGAATTGGTACTAAAAAGAGGGGTTCAACTAACGCATAAAAACAAACATAAAACTGTATTTGCATAGCTTTTTTAAGAAGTGTTTGCTATTTTATATTCATTGTAATTCTGGCATTTTGTAATGATTATATAAATATCTATACATAAACGATATATATAATTTCCAATGTTCTATGAGACCAATGACCCCTTATCTCATAATAGTACATAATAGTGTAAGTAAAACGTTGAATTAACGAACTCCTGACAGCGGTTACGTCACGCATTTGATTTCTTATCAACCCTAATTAATTCAGCAGTTTGATGGGAAGTAACTGTTGCATGATGTTTGCTGTTTAATCCACCAAAAGTTAATTCCCCTGCATCATGGCAGAGGACACAATTGCACAGATGAATTGCGTCTGCTACAACTAGAGTGAATACATGTTTCATATTTGTCTTTAAACGCGTCATGTATTAGAAGATTATGAATACATATTTATTATGTCGTTCTTACATGTATAAATATTGTATTTATTTTTACTACTGGCACGATTTAAATAAAACATATTACAATACACTACTGTACATTGCTATGAACTGTATTTCGGCGCAGCTACAGGTATTAGCCAACTTTTGATTTGTTTGTCTTGGGTTGGACGCCATAGCAACACATTGTATAGGTCATATAACGGCGATCAGTCAACATGCTCCCTCATCCTGGAATACTGAATCTCTGGATTTAGCGGTTAACCAACTACTAAGCGCATAATTTTGTCAGTGACTGTCCTACATAATTAAAAAGCATTGGTATGAATGAGAATGGCCATAAAAACAAATTCATGACCAAGTCCGGGAATCGTACCCCTCGATCAGTAAACTTGTGTGCTACCAACCGAGCTAGCCGGGCGGTTACCAACTTTTGACTAATACGAGTATTGTTAACCAATACCGTTTTCTTTATCATACCTGCGTATCCAATGAAATTATCTGCTAGTTAAGAAACATGGATATAACGTTTGGTACCATTGGTTATTTGTGATAAATAGATGCAAAGCACGGACCGTATAGTGTCTGTACCTTTAGATTCGGTATGATTCATTTAGAGGGCAACCCTCGACATGTATTATTAGTTATGATACGAAACATATCACGTCAAGCAATGGCTTAGTGGTTAAGTCAATTGTTACGATACAAGAGGCTGTAGGCACAAATCTCGCCATATTATTTTCTTTTTTAATATCAGTTGATACAAATCATAAAGATCTCATACAAGAATGTACTTAAAGTAACTATAAATATCCCCCTCTAAATATTTCATACAAAATTTAAAAGAGTAGACACGCGTTAATACTCTTCGTCAAATTATACTCCAACATTCAGTTATTAGAGGGTTACATGTACATTATTTGTAATACAATACTGTGAATACAATACAGTGACGTCACTGTCATTGTTTAATACCTATATACCTTATTTGTATAGCGTTCATATCTTATTGTTCTTATATACATTGTATTCAAAAACACTATTATAAAATATGAAATCTTTAAATCTAAATATTTTAACAAACCTTCAACATATTTAGTTTCGGTCATGTGACCATACCTAAGTCTGACCCCAAATCATTTTATGTGCGCATTATAAAGGTGTGCATAAACTAAAGTGGACATATTTTCTTTTATTCACAACAGAGAAGGTATGTGTCTATTTATGTCAACATAGGTGATTATTTTATTTAATGTCTTATGTTTTCTATATTTTGTTCATCAAAGAAGCTCATGTTTTATGTACTAGTTATAGCGCGCCGGGATTCGGATACTCGTGCCCGAGGGGGTGCGGGTTCGAATCCCACCCGGGGAGGTTATACCCTTCCATGAAAATTAGACAATAATGTCGATTTTCCTCCATTGATTAGATAATATGGAGAAGTTTCCGGCCTTGTGAAACGGTAGGTGAGTACTGGTTATAGACAATGGTCCAGGAAAGCTAGGTTAGGTGCGCTGGACGCCGTGAAATGACCTAAATTGTGTTGATGCGGCGTTAACTCCAATAAATAAATAAATAAATGTACTAATTATACGTCAACAATGCACATGTATTAACTTTATTCATTACCTGGGGTGGTTATACCCTTCCATAAAAATGACAATTATTATGTCGATTTTTTTCTATTAAAATATATATATGGAGATGCTTCCGATCTTGTGGAAGGGTAGGTTAGAACTGGTTATAGACATGGGTCCAGTAAAGATAGGTCTGAACGCCGTAAAATGAACTATATTGTGTTGACACGGCGTTAAACCCATTGAAAAATAATAAATTAATCATATAATCACTGTCGTTGTCAGATTGTTGCACGCTTTGTTTCAGATAATTTGATATCAACTCCCTATAACATTTTAAAAAATCTGAAATAATGTTAAGTTTCATTAATACATATACATACACAAATGAACATAGTGAAGCTGTAGGCCTAGGTGGATTGGTAGATAATGGTAACGACAAAAGACCAGGAAAACTGAAAGATGGGTCAAATACCTCATTTGACGGTTAAATTCGTTATTATAAAACAAATATTAAACTGTAATTTAATGGATAATGCAAAAGAGTCCATTCAATATTACTTTTGACCTAGACAAAATTGCAACAGAAAATATTTTAACCAGTGCGGAAGATAATTAATACGATTAGACAGACAAAATGTGGTACTCAAAATAACGAGGGGAAAGCAAGGAAAAATGGATTTGAAATTTGCAATTTGTACTCATATTGAAAGGCGCTGAAATGAATTCTTACTTCTGTCTCAGTCGCAGTGAATATAGTTATGGGGTCACAAAAAGTAATGATTGTTGCTAGTTTTTTTTAAATCTTGAGTTGACCTTCCTATGTAAATCTTTACATCGACAGTTTTTGTGTATGGCAGTAAATTAATTGAAAAGAGCTTTTATGGTGATGACCTTGATATTTTATTACGACGGAAGCGGATTCGGACCAAACATGATCATGTTTAGTGTAAATTTTCGTTGATTTCGTTTCACGATATTTTTGTTGTAGTGCTGAGTACGAAGATTCAATCCTCACTAAATTCATGTTACAACCAAGTAAAGCTTTATTTATTTGACATTTATTTTGAATTCGGCAGCATGAGAATAGCATTACGTTATGTATTTAACCTAAGTGGATGCAAAACCATCATAGGATTATTTGGCTTTTAAAATCAGTAATTTTAGTTTTTTAAACTCGTCAGAACTAACAAGGAGTAAAAAAGTCTTTCAAATTTATATAGACATTACAAGGGTAGCAACCCCGTGTTCAGTAACTACTGTTAGCTAACGTTACGGAAACGGGAAAACTCAACCCGAAGACAAATCAAACCGTGCAATACTCAAATCAAAGTTAGGACGACTCAATCCGTAAGTAGGCGATTAAGTTGTCTCGGGTTGAGTTGTCTTTGGGTTGAATTGTTCTGACTTTTCCATTACGGAAAGTTCTGGAACTTTCAAGGTAACTGAACATACTGCAAACATATTCAGATATTAAGAGTGATGCATCATTATGCTCTATTATTCATAATAAATGGGTTTCATTAACAAACTTCATTTGCACAAGTTTGTTACTTAAAGAGTCAGTGCAACATCATGCTTTCAATTTAAGAGCTTGTCTCAAACATCATGCCACATACAAAGAGCATACATACATATCCAAATATGGCAGGGCAACAATTTCCTAATCCATTGGACTGGGAATGAAAGTATGTTATTGGAAATTTTCAGCCTGTAAAGACTAATATACTGTCTGTCCCTGGTATGCTCAAAGTAATTTGATGTAGCTGTCGACCTAACTGCATATAGAGTCGCTGAACCTATAAAAGCACACACTTGAGTGCTCTATCAGTTGTTCATTGTCAAGTTCTATTTTAGCCACTGACAGTGAAGATGGCGACAGTGTCAGTGCTCAGAAGCAAACCTCAGGTTACAAAAGACAGAACGTAATTTATTATATTTGTGGCAAAATAATTATACTGTAACAAACTTTCGTTGGTAAAAACAGCAACAAAAGTAACAAATGATATTTATCAGATATTTATTCATATAATGCCACTTATTCATCTGTATTACATACGTTTAAAATGAAGTATGTAGCATGAACTAAAACACTTGTTTGGAATCATATGTTGACTCCTAAATCTGTTTTAGTAACTAAGTTTTAGAAATCGACACACGAGAAGCTGAGTCCAGAAATTTACAGTTTCGGGAATTATTTGGGTATTTTCATCACAATACCTAACATTTTGTTCATTTCATGATAAATTCATAGTAATGATATTTGAATCCTTATTCACATACACATGTAGTCACTAAAAGTTGTTACCAATCAAGATTTTTGAAAATTGAATACGATAATTAGATTCCAGAATATCGCAGTCTTTGATATAATTTTAGTACTTTTATCCCAAAACTGAACTATTCTGGTTTTTTTTATTTATTATTGTTATTCTAAAATATATAAAATTGTGCACGAAAAGAAGATTCCAGATCAATGATTTCCTGGTTATTTTTGACGAAATTATCCCAGTAATATTCTTTTTTCAAAAATGGTCTGTTTAAATGTTGTATTTATGATAAATAATTTGAATAATAAGTTGTATTTTACAATAAGGGACTTTAGTTAGTTATTTCCCCTTGTATACTCTTCAAAATAGGTAGGTCTAATTAGTTGGATTACTCGGATTTTACCCTTACTTTTCAATGTTAATTTGCCAAATTCAATTTTAAATAACTTTTTTTGTATATCATTTAATTTGTTTGAAATTCAAGCTAATTATTTTTAAGTTAAAGTACTATCGAAATTCTATCACTTCTGTTAATATCTTCATTAACAAGAAAGATATTAGATGAAATATTTTGTTACCTTTATATAGGAATTCAACGATAAAATCCGAGGAATCCAACTGTAAGGACCTACTTACCAATTGGATTGCTTCAGATTTTATCAGGGAAAGATAACTGACTAAAGTTCCTAATTGTTTTTATAGAATATGGTCATAGATAGTTGTACAGGACAGTTATTCCATAATCCACATTTTTGTTCATTTTAAACGGTTTTACCAAATAATGAACTTTCCCATTGAATTGTTAAGTGCATTTCTTGAATACTCATATGACTATTTACTTTCACATTGTTCAAAAATAAACTCTGTTTGAGTTTTGTCAAGGTAAGCCTATTTTTAGCTAAATTAATTTTGTTTGAACCCGGAACAATGCTGGTCAGCCATGCTCGTAAATGACAGATAATAAACCTAAACCATAGACATATTACAAGTATTTCAAAATTTAGAATCTCATATAGTTCTCGTTTGTTTAAGACCATATCGATATCTTGTAAAATATGTATTCAATTTTATTCACACAATTGATCATAACATACATTTCATATTGCTCAACAAAAACTTGACTATTTAGATAGTTACATAAAATGCACAACGCTTTTAAATTGTATGAGCAGTAAAGTTACAATAGACTGTCTACGCTTTATTAAAGCCTTTAAGGTTTTTTGAAACAAATCTCTAAAGCTCTTATCATTTGTTTGAGTAAAACTTATTACATAATTGCACTCGCTACTTGATCAACCTGTAAATTTAAACATATCCCTGAATTGTCATTTGTATACATTGTACATACGTTGTTGGAGCTCTAGATCTTTGATCTTTTAAACCCGAAAATTCAATGCTTTCAGCGCTTTAATTTATATTTTCAACTTTTTGACCCAAAAAAGGATTTCCCCCTCTTAATTATGAGTGCAACTTGTTTGAACACTACTATGACTATGAACTTTCAGATTGAATAAATTAATTATGTTGCAATTTTGTCGAGGTTAGCTTATTTGTTCGCTAGATTAAATGGATAAAAGAAAAAGTTTTACTATAAGCGGCAATCTTAAAATTACAAACGAACAATTTTGAGTCATTTTTGCCAAGTAGTTTTATTTTGAAGTATACGATATTTTTATCAGTATTATAAATCTAAATCCTAATTTCAACAATCTTTATTTCAAACCATTTGACTCAATAAAAAATGTTCCTTTCAAGATCCGTATAAAAATCATTTAAAAAACTACGATTATCTTCCAGAGTCAGACCATTCCTTTATTTATATTTTAGAAATAATCTACAGAATGTCTACACGTAAACCTGACAAATCAGAAACTAATGTTGATGCCTCACTGGACCAATCAAACACAGTAACATCCAAATTTACTGCTGCTGACAGGAAACAAGCTGTACCAAGTTCTGCATGGTCAGTTTACAATAGTTCCGCCGAGGCTTCAGTTCGTCTACCTGACAGTACTACCTCTGTACAACATACACCGCTAGATCTATCTACAATACCACCAACAACTAGTTTAGCTGTATCAAGTATACAACAGGGTTCTGATTTTGATGATACTCCATTCCAAGATGAATTTCGGTTCCAAAAAGACATACACGTGAAGTTTACAACTGATGACAATGCTTGTTGTATAGTAGCAATGACTTTACTATCTGAAAATGAACTTGCTCTATGTGATGAATTCAACAATTCAGTAAAGATATTAAATATTGATGATGATGTTATATGTAGTGATATCACATTTGGCACTTCACCGCTTGATATAACATCATTGCCGGGAGAAAAAGTGGCTGTCGTTTTTTATAATGAACAGTCTATGAGAATTCTATCAAAGTGTGATGGTTCGTTGAAAGAAGTCAAATTAATCAGACTGACTGGTCAACCTGTATCTGTTGAATGCTTAAAGGATGAAATATTTGTTTCGTTCGTAAAGCCCTTGAAATTTATAATTTTTAGTTTGTCAGGTGGTATAAAAAGAACTATAACTCCAGATTCTAAATGTTTAGAATGTATCAATGTTCCTAGATATATTGCTGTCAATATTACAGACACTACTAGTAACATATATATATCTGATCGGATAAGTTACACCATCACCGCTATAGATCTAAATGGTACAATGTTAGCAATGTATAAAGATGAAAGTCTAGTTAAACCACAAGATATAACTATTACACCATTTGGTTCTATATATGTATGTAACAGCAATGCACATATCATATATAAAATGTCTGAAGATCTTACTGTAGGTGAAGTTATACTTGATAAACGAGATGGGGTAATCGGTCCATGTTCAATGTGTTTCTGTCCTGGTAGAAAGTCTCTCTATATCAGTAGTAGAGAAGAATCTCGTTCAAACTTCATAAAACAATATAAGTACAACTAACTACACAAAGCATAATCACAACCAGGTGTGTATATGGTAAACACATCTTATAAATCATTATTGTACATAGAACATTTCATTTATTATTCGAAATAACATACTTATGTACATTTGAATGTTAATTGTTTAATTAAAACTATGTTGATCCCCAGGAAATAAAATCGACCCTCATGATTAAAAGTACATCGTTTTGAACATATTTCCTTCAAAAGCCAATCCACTTTCTATAGCGCCCATACATTGCATAAACTTATTTATAATATCATAGTCTGTGAACGAAAGGAAAGTACTGAAAAAATAACACAATGACTAAGTAATTGGATATAAAAAAATAATGATAATAAAATGTTTGCAAAAAGGACATAATGGCTAATGCTCTCAACATTTCTCACCAATACTCACTAGTTCAACAAACTATCATTTGACGTATTATCCTTTTTAACCAAATATAAACACCTTTACAACAAAAATAGCCTTGAGGCAAACAGATATTGTGTTAACCACGTAAACTTAAAAAAGTAAGTCTTATTTCAAATTACAAAAGATTTATGCTTTGTTCAAAATGAAAATATTATACAAATCTATAAATTATGAAGAATATTGATTATTGACACTTTTTGTACTAAAGGTGAGATCGTTTAGATTTTCTTTTACCACCTGACAATACTGTAATTCTTTTTTTACCGTTTCAAACTTTTTTCCTTTATTATATATTGTTAAATGTCATTCAACTGTCAGTTGGTGAATACATTAAACTCACCGATTTGAGTAGATGTATTCACTATAGCTCTTCTGTACTCAAGATCGATAAAATTATACTGAAATTAATGTATGTGCCACAGCAATTGAATGGAGTGGCTTGAGCTGAAACGTTCAACATATAATATGCTTTGTTTGCTTTTTTTTTACTTCAGATGTTTTATAACTTGGTTTGTCCTAGTCAATGTAATCATAACTTTATGGTCCACCTGACTCGTATGAAGGACTTATATCTGGTTTGTACACCAGTTATCTCTATTTTAAAAAGGCTATTACCTTTTAGATTTAAGGAGAGATTTTGTATATTAACCCAGTATTGTCAGACAATACAGTTATAATTGTTAGGGCTACTATATGGATCTTCTCTTTTACTGACCGATCGATAGACGTATGTTTTGATAGCATTTGGCGCTGCTAGCCTAGAAATACATTCTAACTTTGTAATATCTTAACTTATACTAACTAGTATGTTAGATAACATAGCTTATAAATAGTTGTAATAATTCAAGTATTTTATTTTAAAAACATTTTGCACGGAATCTTCAGACATGATACACATATTTTACTTAGTTTTATGAGCAGGTTTGTTTAGTATTACTTTTATATATACTAGATGGGAGCCCGTGCAGGCACGGGCTTTAGCAAACTCCTCACAGTGCTTAAGTCACGCTTTGCTACTTAATTGATTTGATAAAGGGAGATAACCACTGCAGGAGTTTGGTTTGACGTGTCTATTTTTAGTTTTATCTAGAACTATTTTTAGACACAAAAAACCCACTATTTTTGTTGATTTTTGGCAGTTTTTGCAAATATCAAGAGGCTTTGTAAAAAAAGAATTGTCAACTTGATATGCCGGTATATAGGTGCTCCAGCGACAAACAAAAGATTTATTCAAAGCTGCGCAGTTTCTTCCACAAAACAGGAAACTCGCAAATTTAATAGTATAGATTTCAGTGACTTATTGTATTGAGTTATTATTGTATTAATTGAAAGCAGAATAATTATATGCAAGTTATATTTTAGCTGTCTGATGAATAAAACTATTAATTCAATTGATTTTACTTCGCTTTTATTCATAGTACTTATATTTGCTTGTTCAATTATAAAAAGCCAAGTGTTGCACAGCATCTATACATTGTGGCTAGCTTAATAAAAAAATACTTACTTAGGCCATCGTGTCGAACACGAAACCAATATAACAGGTATAAAGTCTGAATTTAAAATCAAATCTCTAAATAATATGTTGGGTCAGACGAGATGAAAAGAGTTTGGTCAGGAATCTAATCACGATATGGTTAACCACTACAGAGAGACACGTTGTTTTCTCTTAGTGACAGGAAAGGCAATTTAGTACTACACAAAAATAATAATTCCATCAGAGTTAAGACCCAAGTATTGACTGGACCTAATATTGCATTACTTGGAAGGTCATTATATAAATATCATACCATACAGTAAATGAAAAAACGGAATGTTCACCGAGTCTTTAAGGTTGACCTAGCTTGTCAATCTCCCTCTGTAGGGTGTGATATTTTTTTATCATACCGAACAACACACACAAAAAATCGTTGATAATTTAGTAAGCACAAACCGTTTAGCTTTTTCTTTATGCTTACATATGAACTTCAAGACATTTTTACACCGCCTGCTAAAGGGAGATAACTCAAATTGAATGGCTAAAAACTCGGATCCCGGTATTAACAAACTCCAACGTAGTAGACTCTCATATCTTAATGCAGGCCTATTGATGATGTCATTCGGTCTGATGGGTGACGCACATATAGTAACTTAACGGATTGTCATCCGGTGACGTCACTTGCAGGCCATATAGTAAACAAATGACGTGAGGCATAATTAAAGACTGAACCTATTTTAGTGAGTCCTTGTTTGACTCTATAAAGATCATAGATAATACTCACTTCCAACATTTTTACTGTTGGGTTAACTCTTTAGCAACGCGGTTGAGAGTATCACCTACCACATAGGAGAACCGGGTTAGATTTCTAGCGAGGGTTGTGATTACTTTCTTTCGAATTTACCACTGATTTAGGTAATTGAACCATTTTAAGAGCATTAAGTACTACATTTACGTAATAAAAATGTACTGAACATCAAAATTTAATATATATGGCAGCAGAATCATCTTATAAGAAGATCATTACAAATTACTAATACTACATTGATTCAGATAGGTAAGTATATACTTTGCTTAAATTTAATTAGTATGTGTGTAAGTAACAATTAGTATACATCAAATATACCGAATAAGTCTCCGGATCCGTAAATAAATCCAAAACTGAAAATAAGTGATAGTGACTCAACATGAAGCCTTTTTTACTTGACTAAATTACAAACAAGTTTCGCCAGTACGGCAATGTCTACGGTATACTGTAATGAGAAATGGGTCACGAACCATAACTCTCAAATGTCATCATACAAAACTTATAGTCGTGTTATTTCCCTTTAGTGTGCTACGAAAGTCGCGTTTTAATACAACGTAACAATGACATCACGAATGTTACGGTTTTAAGAAGAAAGTAAAATTCAGTATTGATCCAGAGGTTTTTTTTCAAAACTGTTAGTATTTTAATGCTTTTCATATTTACATGATACCTACTCGAGGTTAAGCCGACAAGAGTATACTTTATGTTGCGCGATACCTTTCAAATGCAAGTTTTATAATAGTTTGTTAACACCCTGAAAACCTACAAACAATGTTCTTATTCAAAGTAGGACAACGACTTGTCACAGTAGCACGATGAAATGTAATAGTTTGCAAGCAGTTTTTGTACATACTGTGAAGTTCCGCAATAAGAGCCATCACAATACACAGTCTTAATAAAGGAACTTTTCTCTTCTTGAATTAAACATTTGGGACTTAAAATCATTAAAAAATCCCGATTTTGTACCAGGCAAGGTAGTATTTATATGGGAACTTATATATAAATATATATACTTGTGCAGCACTTTTAGGCTCACGGCGTAGAACAGTCCCCTTAAAAATTATTGCACATGCCGTCTCCGTAAACATATACGAAATTTTTATTAATCAGTAACCTGATTTCCATTTTGTAGATTCTTTTCAACATAATACTGTATTTGCATTAAGGTTTTTTAAAAAGTGATTATTACTTTATATTCATTGTAATTCCGAATTTTGTAATGATAATAAATATTTATACATATATAATATACATATTTTCCAATGTTATATGTGGCGATAGTCTATTATCTTATAATAATACATACTTCTGTATAAAATGTTGAATTAAAAAACTTCACACAGCGGTACGTCACGCATTGCTATATTCTTCCTAATTACTTCAACAGTTTCAATGGAAGCAACCGCTGCAGAATGTTTGCTGTGTTAGTTACCAAAAGTCAATTCCCCTGGTCAAGGCTGAGACATACATTGCAATCTTTTAATGTGTGGTTTAACAGTTTGTGCAGATAACGAGTTAAGCTTTTCAACAATACGTTTTCTACTATAGTCTCATATTAGAACCATAAAATATTCTCCAGTCGGAAATGGACCACAGAAGTCAATAGAAATTTCATCCCATGGTTGTTTTGGTTACAAACTTGGTTTGATAGGATCCGGCGTTGATTTTGGCGAGACTGACATACATGGAATACAGCTTTTACAAACTTGCTCAACTAGTCGGTCCATGAATAGGAACCAGCAGGTTTCTCGTAGTAATGCTTTGCATCTGTTAATGCATTGATGTCCATTTAAATGAGCTAGATTGACAATCTGTCTCTGGAGACTTTCAGGGATACAGAGTTTTGTTCCACATAATAAAATACGTCCGTAATTTTCGGTTACAACTGTAAGTTCATCGGATAACTGTTGATACAAACTATAACTGTCATTTTTACAACAAGTTTGCTTTGTCCATGTGTTGTTTTGTACAGCGTCAATAACGCATGTGATAATACAATTCTTCTGTGAAGCTGCTGCGATGTCGGACAGGCTTAATGAGTTTGGCACTGATAAACGAGCAATAAATTTTACGTATTCCTCGGCAATGTTTTCATTGCTACGGCCATTTATTGGATGTCTAGAGCAGTAATCTGATATCATAAATTTCCCAGGATGATGCCTTTACTTTGAAGTTATATCCAGTTAGCCTCAAACGCCATCTTTCAAGACGCCCTGACTGTATTTGCTTTGAGTTGGTAAATACAGACAACAGTGGTTTACAATCCGGGATTAAACTGAATGGTTTACAAAAAATGCTCACATCCTCAGACACAACGAACATTTCTCTCTCTGTTTGACTGTAGAGTTGTTCTACTGGTGTTAACGCTCTACTTCCGTAAGATACAATTTTGTTATTTTGAATTAAAATGCCTAATACCCCCACAGGACTTGCATCAACCCATAATTCTGAGTGATTTGATTGATCAAAAAATGTCATTACTTGGTCACTGACTAATGAGTTTTTAAGCTGATTAAATGAGAATTCTTGTTCATTTGACCATTGAAATGGAGTGTTTTTTTAAGCAGGCGTCTGAGAGGTTCAGTTTTTGTTGAGTAATCATCAATAAAGCGTGGCACATAGTTAGTAAGTCCTAAAAAACTTTTTATTTCCGACTGATTTTTATTTTTTTTCCAAATTTTGATAGCCTTAATTTTATCGAGGCACGGTGAAATTCATGCAGCTGAAAACACATAGCCGTAAAACGTGAGCTTACTTTTCCATCTCACATTTAGCTTCATTCACTGTAAGATGTTTTTCCTGAAGTGTTTTCAGTAGATTTTCGAGATTTTCGTCATGCTCTTTACGAGATTTGCCGTGCACTATAATATCATCACTTACATTTAAAGTCATTTTAAGTCCTTTTACGATTTGTCTTATTTCTCTTTGGAAAATGGATGGGGCTACACTGACACCCATGTTTAAACGCTTATACCTCCACAGAGAGTCTGGACCGTTAAAGGCCGTGATATTCCTTGATTTTTCGTGTAGTTCTAGTTGATGGTAGCCTTTCTACAAATCTACTTTCGAAAATACAGTTGATCTATTTAGCTCATGCATAATATCATTTATAGTTGGTGTTACATAAAGTTCTGGCTTGCGCGCTTGATTGGCTTTTCTCATATCAACACATATCCTGATTTCATTCTCTGTTTTTGGTTTCGGAGCTATGACCATATTTGAGACCCATGGTGTCGAACCTTTGACTTTCTCTATTACATCGAGTTGCTCCAGTCGCTTTAATTTTTGATTGACTTGATCTCTTAGATGAAAAAGGTATTCTTCTTGGCTGTTGCGCTGTAGGTATAACGGATTTATCTATGTGAAATTTTACTTGATAGTCTTTGAGTTTACCGAGGCCCGTGAATACTGATTTGTACTTCTCAGACAATTCCTTTTATTTGTCATATTTCACGGAGTTGATTACAGGAACGATGCCTAAGTCCACTGCAGTTTTATAACTTAATAATGTTTCCGATGCTCTGTCAACGACATGAAAATCAGCAATGATTACTTTAGATTTCGATTCTACAGGTAAGGTGTACTTACATTTCCTGTTTGAGGGTTTCTTCTGTCAAAATGCATATGCCTTAATTGATGACTTATTTGCTTTAGGTTCTGGAACCATTTTCTTAATTAAATATTCACTGATTATGTTAATTGAACTTCCAGTGTCCACAAGAACTTTTGAAGATACACCATTGATAGATATCGTTACTTTTGGCACTTTATCTCCCACAGATTTTATAATTTCCGACATTCCGAAGGTAATTGCGTTTACTTAATTTTGATCATTTTCACTTGATTCACTGTCACTTTCCTCTATTTCATTTATCTGTTGACCCTTGTTTATGTTTGCTCGATTTCTTTTCCGACAAACTGCAAAAACGTGATTCTTCTTATGGCAGTAGTTGCATGTTGCTCTTAAAGCTGGACATTTGTCATGGTGTGGATAGCTCTTTCCACAATTTCTGCATGATCTGTTGGTTGTTGACACCTGTTCTGGTTTCTGTGCTTAAGGTTTTGGATTTCTTGACTTTGGTTTTATCCTGGTAACTTGAAGTGAGTTATGAATCTCCATAATGTTGGCCTGCTTTTCAGAGATCTCCATCATTCGAGCTAATGTTAAATCATTGCTGTTTGTCTTCCTGGAGACATTTCATTCTGGGCGACTTCACTTCATACCCGAGTTCAAACTATTGTAAGTAGAGTACGAACTGAACGCAAGGGGTAACAACCATAGTGACGTACTATAACCTTTGAACTCAACTCTTCTTTAACCCAACGGCAGAGGAGGGTTACTGAAGTTTCCAACAAGGCGTCGACAAGCGCGGCGAAAGGCGAGATTGTGTAAGTTTTATTCCCTATTGAAAAAGAGGCTTCTTGCACCAAAATTAATGCTGGACAAAACTATAGCACCATTTGTGCTCAGTACATTTTGTTTCTTTACAATGAATTTCGTCGTTATCTTTACGTCCTCGATGTAAAATATTGATGGGTGGCTCATTCGCACCCAGTACCACTCCTAATCGTGCATGTGCCATATATACCCCTCACATGATTTGTCCAACGTTTCTATATTCTGAAAAGCAAAGTGGATATCAAAATGTACATATACATCTTCATTCCTCTTCCAAACAATCATTTATGATTACTAATGGAAGGCGCTGTCTGGGCATTTTTTATTAGACCGACCCGTGTTTTAACCTAGAACCTGTACTGTAGCAACCCGGATCGATAGCGCAGTTGGTAGCGCGCCGGGATTTGGATACTCGTGCCCGAGGTGGTGCGGGTTCGAATCCCACCCGGGGAGGTTATACCCTTCCATGAAAATTTGACAATAATGTCGATTTTCCTCCATTGATTAGATAATATGGAAAAGTTTCCGGCCTTATGGAATGGTAGGTATGTATTGGTTATAGACAATAGTCCAGGAAAGCTATGTTAAGTGCGCTGGACGCCGTGAAATGACCTAAATTGTGTTGATACCGCGTTAACTACAATACATAAATAAATAAATAGCACTGTAGTAGTTTTTATTCTTTGGACGTGATTAGATCCACGGGACACCCAGGGACACCTAGTTTTATGAGAAATAAGAATAAAGTGAAGTATTTTTAGGATATATTTTATCATTTAGTAAGAAATAAACAAAAAATACCCGGGATCACTCAGGTGACAGCGGTTCTTGCAAATAATCAATTTAAGTCGTTTTCTAGCTATATAAGAATAAAAAGATATACATGTGTCCCGGGTTGTCCCGTGAACAAACGTAAAGCAGTCGCTCGTTGCCGCTTGTTAGGCAAGGTAACAAACTAAAAAATGTCTCGGGATATTTTTTAAACATTAACTTTACAAAATTTAAAATTCCCGGGGTGTTCCGAGAACATACGACAAGCAGTCACTCATTGTCTCTTTGATAGGCAAGCTAACAAGCTAAAAATGCTCTCAACTGAGTAATTCCGCGGTAACTTTTATTTTTTTCTAACTAAATGATGAAATATATCTTAAAATTACTTATCTGTTTTGATGAGATTAGTTGCTTTTGTTTGCTGGTAATTGAATTAATTTATTGATAATATTTCATTGCTAGCTTACTCTTATACAAACTTATTTTGAAGTAAATATGTGCATGATGCACCAAATGAAATACTGGTTGTTTGTTGAAATTCATGTTGTTATAATTACCTTTGAATCATCATCATTATATACCATATTTTTATAGCACTCTATATTATTTAGACTACTTCAGAATTAATTATTTTTGAATAATTTATCATGAAGTTTTCATTAAGTGTCATGATTAATCCCTCTGACATTGGTGTTGGGTTTCTAGCTAAAAATTTCAAACTATTGTTGTTCTTGTTATTTGTTGTTCTTTATTAAATGACGGAATTATGTTATAAAATTTCTTGTAAATTAATTTGCCAAATAAATTTATCATGCAAACAAATAGATCTAAGTAATCTATATTTCTTTTCTACACTTAAATATTTTGTATACTATCTCAAGCATTTGTTTTGTATATTTCAGGTGATGCTCAAGACGCTGTGAATTATGACAAGTTATGTGCTATGTCTTCTATTTGTTGTAATGTACATGTATTTAATGCTGCAGATATAAGAAATAAAAAAAATAAAGTTTGCAACGTTGTTACTTTCCTTACTTTCCACTATTGTTATAAGGTTTTATTTCAGAGTAGAATTCTGCACACATGACGAACAAGACTTAGCATGCTCAACTACGTGTATATGACTGAGGTTCTACTAAAAATAAACTTAGAAAGAAAGTTTTATGTTTAACATTATGTAGATCTCTTCTGAGACATTTCAGTTTAAACAAGGCTGTATTAAACTGTCAATAATGAAATATTAGAACCTACTTGTATGAAAAATTCTTGACCAAGGTCCAAGAGGCTATCAAGATTAAGAAGCTAGTACCGAGAATCTTGATAGCCTCTGTCCTGAGTATGAGAATGGCATGAAATGGTAGATTCAAAATTTTACTGGTAGTACCCAGACACCAATGTGACAAACTGCGAAACCCCCCAAATAGTTGTCAGCCGAGTGTATGCCAAATTGCCTGTCATGCCTTTTACTTGTACTTCTCCTCACAATTTTATTTGTAAGAAAACATTGCATGTCTTTTCCATCAATAGGCCGTGCCTATAATTATATTACGTTCATAAAAGGAGGCATTTTGTGGAAAACTCAATTGAAAAATCTGGTCATCGTCAAATATACTGTCAAGCAAATTAAATAACACTGGCGGGGAAATGAACCGAACTGTCATGACGGTTTACTCTCGAGTCGCAACCCCAGACTTTCAGTTGAACGGAGTTCGTGACATGCGCAAATCACAATATCCGGGTGTTCATATTTACTCTAAAGTCGCTACTCGGATATCAAGTGAAGTCGCCCTCTAAGTGTCTTGGATGTACAGTCTTGAATAATTTGACTTTTGATTTCTCCTTCTGTGTCTAAAAATTCGCAGTTATTTGCTTTCTGGCGAAGTCGTGTCATGAACTGAAGAAATGATTCATTGGGTTGCTGATTTAAGTTTCTAAATTCGTACCTTTCAAATTCTTTATTTTTTTCTTGGATTGAAGTACCTTGCTAAAGCGTCCTTGACATCATCATAATTCGAGTCATTATCCTCTAGGTTCAAGGTTTGATAAACGTCAAAAACTTCATCTCCCGCATAATGCAAAAATAAATTCTTTAATTTTGAAGGTCTGTGAAGTTAGCTATCTATTGTCTATTCTCTATTCAAAAGTCTATTCGCACAATAGACAGCTATGTATTGAGAAATCTATTCATTCAGAAATCTATTCGCATTTACTGTATACATAGGCATAGGTAAGTTCAAAAATCTGTACAAAAATCTGTTCACAAAATGCCGAAAAGACAGCTGTCTATTCGGAAATCTATTCAGAAGTCTATTCGAAAAAAGTCACTAGTGCAATCAGACATATTTAAAACTCTTTTTATAGAAAACATAAATAGACAAATGTCCATTCAAAAGTCTATTCCGAAGTCTATTTGCAAAAAGCCAGTAATGCAATCAAACAGATTTAAAAGTATTTTCGTGGAATACGTAAAGATGCAAATGTCCATTCAAATGTCTATTCCGAAGTCTATTCGCAAATTTATGAATATGCATTCAAAATGAGGGTGAAGTCTTTTATAGAATTTCGAATAGAGAGCTGTCCATTTAAATGTCTATTCAGAAGTCTATTCGCAAAATCTGGTAAATGCTTTCAGAATGAGTCAGAAGTCTATTATGCAGTAGCGAATACACAGCTATCCATTCAAAAGTCTGTTCAGAAGTTAATTTGCTAAATCATATATATGCAATTAGAATGCGTCTGAAGTCTTTAATTAAGTTGCGAATAGATATATGTCGATTCAAAAGTCTATTCAGAAGTCTATTTGCAATATCATGTATAAGCAAGGACGGAAGTCCATTCAGAAGTATATTCGAAAAAAACCTGTAATCAAACAGATATCCATTCAAATGTCTTTTCAAAAGTCTATTCGAAAAATCATATATAGGCATAAAGAATGTGTCTGTAATCTATTTTAAAGTTGTAAATAGACAGATGTCCATTGAAAGATTTATTCAGAAGTCTATTTGCAAAATCTGGTGAATGTATTCAGAATGAGCCAGAAGTCTATTATAGATTTTCGAATAGAGAGCTGTCCATTCAAAAGTCTATTCAGAAGTCTTTTCGCAAAAATCATATATATGCAATATGAATGTGTCTGCAGACTGTTATAAAGTTGCAAATAGACAGATGTCCATTCAAATGTCTATTCAGAAGTCTATTCGCAAAAAAATCTGGTAAATGCATCCATAAAGATCCAGAAGTCTATAATAGATTTTCGAATAGAGAGCTGTCCATTCAAAAGTCTATTCAGAAGTCTTTTCGCATAAATCATATTTATGCATTTTGAATGTGTCTGTAGACTGTTATAAAGTTGCAAATAGACAGATGTACATTCAAAAGTCTATTCAGAAGTCTATTCACAAAATATGGTAAATGCGTCCATAATGATCCAGAAGTCTATTATAGATTTTCGAATAGAGAGCTGTCCATTCAAAAGTCTTTTCAGAAGTCTTTTCGCAAAAATCATATGTATGCATTATGAATGTGTCTGTAGACTGTTATAAAGTTGCAAATAGACAGATGTCCATTCAAAAGTCTATTCAGAAGTCTATTCGAAAAAATCATATATATGCATTATGAATGTGTCTGTAGACTGTAATAAAGTTGCAAATAGACAGATGTCCATTAAAAAAGTCTATTCAGAAGTCTTTTCGCAAAAATCATATATATGCATTATGAATGTGTCTGTAGACTGTTATAAAGTTGCAAATAGACAGATGTCCATTCAAAAGTCTATTCAGAAGACTATTCACAAAATCTTGTAAATGCGTCAATAATGATCTAGAAGTCTATTATAGATTTTCGAATAGAGAGCTGTCCATTCAAAAGTCTTTTCAGAAGTCTTTTCGCAAAATCATATATATGCATTATGAATGTGTCTGTAGACTGCTATAAAGTTGCAAATAGACATATGTCCATTCAAAAAACTATTCAGAAGTCTTTTCGCAAAAATCATATATATGCATTTTGAATGTGTCTGTAGACTGTTATAAAGTTGCAAATAGACAGATGTCCATTCAAAAGTCTATTCAGAAGTCTATTCACAAAATCTGGTAAATGCGTCCATAATGATCCAGAAGTCTATTATAGATTTTCGAATACAGAGCTGTCCATTCAAAAGTCTATTCAGAAGTCTTTTCGCAAAAATCATATATATGCATTATGAATGTGTCTGTAGACTGTTATAAAGTTGCAAATAGACAGATGTCCATTCAAAAGTCTATTCAGAAGTCTTTTCGCAAAAAATCATATAAATGCATTATGAATGTGTCTGTAGACTGTTATAAAGTTGCAAATGGACAGATGTCCATTCAAAAATCTTTTCAGAAGTCTTTTCGCAAAAATCATATATATGCATTTTGAATGTGTCTGTAGACTGTTATAAAGTTGCAAATAGACAGATGTCCATTCAAAAGTCTATTCAGAAGTCTATTCGCAAAATCTGGTAAATGCGTCCATAATGATCCAGAAGTCTATTATAGATTTTCGAATAGAGAGCTGTCCATTCAAAAGTCTTTTCAGAAGTCTTTTCGCAAAAATCATTTTTATGCATTATGAATGTGTCTGTAGACTGTTATAAAGTTGCAAATGGACAGATGTCCATTCAAAAGTCTATTCAGAAGTCTTTTCGCAAAAATCATATATATGCATTTTGAATGTGTCTGTAGACTGTTATAAAGTTGCAAATAGACAGATGTCCATTCAAAAGTCTTTTCAGAAGTCTATTCACAAAATCTGGTAAATGCGTCCATAATGATCCAGAAGTCTATTATAGATTTTCGAATAGAGAGCTGTCCATTCAAAAGTCTTTTCAGAAGTCTTTTCGCAAAAATCAAATATATCCATTATGAATGTGTCTGTAGACTGTTATAAAGTTGCAAATAGACAGATGTCCATTCAAAAGTCTATTCAGAAGTCTTTTCGCAAAAATCATATATATGCATTATGAATGTGTCTGTAGACTGTTATAAAGTTGCAAATAGACAGATGTCCATTCAAAAGTCTATTCAGAAGTCTATTCACAAAATCTGGTAAATGCGTCCATAATGATCCAGAAGTCTATTATAGATTTTCGAATAGAGAGCTGTCCATTCAAAAGTCTATTCAGAAGTCTTTTCGCAAAATCAAATATATGCATTATGAATGTGTCTGTAGACTGTTATAAAGTTACAAATAGACAGATGTCCATTCAAAAGTCTATTCAGAAGTCTATTCACAAAATCTGGTAAATGCGTCCATAATGATCCAGAAGTTTATTATAGATTTTCGAATAGAAAGCTGCCTATTCAAAAGACTTTTCGGAAGTCTATTCGTAACATCATATTAATATATGCTTTAAGAATTTGTCTGAGGTCTATTATAAAGTAGCGAATAGACAGATGTTCTTTCAAAAGTCTATTCGGAAGTCTATCCACAAAATCTGGTAAATGCGTTCAGAATGTGTCAGAAGTCTATTTTAGAGTTTCGAATAGAGAACTGTTCATTCAAAGTCTATTCAGAAGTTTATTTGCAAATTATTTTAATGCATTTAGGATGCGTCAGACATTTATTGTAGAGTAGCGATTAGACAGCTGTCCATTGAAATGTCTTTTCAGAAGTCTATTCGCAAAACTATGTTTATGCATTCAGAATGTGTCAGATGAAATTGTGATAGACCTGCCATGTCTACTAAAGTTTGCGTGGTTTTGCCTGAACTAAGTAAGTTTTTTAACTCTCGTAAACATAAATGAATCTCCCGAATGTTTCCGCAATTTTAGATGAAGATCGAATTTGCCTTTTCATATCGTCGATTTCTTGCAGATTCTGTAAACCAAGTCGAGCCGGTAAAGCCTGGTTCAAACAAGATTACTGGAACCGTAGATTACACAAGTGCAATTGCAAATTCGGTAACCAGTGCTGGTTCTATTTGAGGACGCGCCATTGATTGAGACATGCTAATATTTCGAAGTTTGTAGGCAGAAAAACCTTTGAATTTCATATTAAATCGTAAACAAATTGTTATTATCCACAAGAAAAATAAGCGCCAAAACAAAACTACTAAGTCACCAATTTACATTTAAGTGATAAATTTATAAATTTATTGGAGTTAACGCCGTATCAACACAATTTAGGTCATTTCACGGCGTCTAGCGCACCTAACCTATCTTTCCTGGACCATTGTCTTTAACCAGTACTCACCTACCCTTCCACAAGGCCGGAAACTTCTCCATATTATCTAATCAATGGAGGAAAATCGACATTATTGTCAAATTTTCATTGAAGGGTATGACCTCCCCGGGTGGGATTCGAACCCGCACCCCCTCGGGCACGAGTATCCAAATCCCGGCGCGCTACCAACTGCGCTATCGACCCGGGTTTTAAGTGATAAAGCCTGTTTAAATGATTATTTTTGTTTTATAAGAAACACAATTTTACACCATTTTGTTAATTTTTTTGACGGTGCTACAGCGTGACGTCAATCTTGGTGTTTTCGCACAGGTTCGTGCTTGTAGTATATATAATGTAAATGTATTCATAACCGAAAGGAAAAAGGTTCACTAAATCAATTAGAAGAATTTATCTCATGCCAGTAGTTGTCTCTGAAAGTCCGTTGGACTTTATTTTAAAACAAAATCAGCTACCGAAAGAAGACTTACTACCAGGAGAAAAATAGAAGTATTGCTTTAAATAGAAAAAAAATTAGACCTGAGTGCTTCAAAGAGCATGTCAATTCACTAACCCAGAAAATTATTCCGACACATTAAAAATGCATATGAATGATTTTGCATATAAAATTTCTGATAAATAATTTGAAAATGTTATTTTAACACTTTACAAAAAGTAACTTTATTAAAAGACTTTTGCTACATACTGAATAAAAGCTACTGTTTGCGAACAGACTTCAGAATTGGCATATGAATGGGTAGCTGTCTAATCGCAATCCTTTCATATACTTCTGACACAATCTACAAGCATTTACTTGATTTTGCAAAAAGACCTCTGAATAGACATATGAATGGACAGCTGTCTATTCGCAACTCTAAAATAAACATGTGACACATTCTAAATGCATAATAAGATTTTGCGAATAGACTTCTGAATAGACATTTGAAAGGACAGCTGTCTATTCGCAACTCTATAATGGACTTCTGACACATCCTTAATGCATATAAAAGATTTTGCGAATAGACTTCTGAATAGACATTTGAATGGACAGCTGTCTATTCGCCACTTTATAATAGACTTGTGACACATTCTAAATGCATAAAAAAGATTTTGCGAAAAGACTTCTGAATAGACATTTGAATGGACAGCTGTCTATTCGCAACTCTATAATAAACTTGCGACATATTCTAAATGCATATACATGATTTTGTGAAAAGACTTCTAAATAGACATTTGAATGGACAGCTGTCTATTTGCAACTCAATAATGGACTTATGACACATTCTTTATGCAAATGAAGGATTTTGCGAATAGTCTTCTGAATGGACATTTGGATGCACAGCTGTCTATTGGCAACTCAATAATAGACTTGTGACGCATTCTATATGCATATGAATGATTTTGCGAATGAACTTTTGAATATACATTTTTTTCGAAAAGACTTCTGAAAAGACTTCCGAATATACAGCTGTCTATTCACATCCCACGAATGAACCTCGGGGACAATCTGAATGCATAGCTATATTTTCGCAAAAAGACTTTTTTAAAAAAATGATCCAAATAGACTTATGAATGGACATCTGTCGCTTTGCATTCCGAGAATAGACATCTTGCACATTCAGATTGCATGACCATGTTATTGTGAATAAACTTCTGAATCGACTTTCGAATGGACATTTGTCTCTTTAAGTATTCAAAGAAAGACTTTAAATCAGTTTGATTGCTTTATGATTTTTTTCGAATAGACTTCTGAAAAGACCTCCGAATAAACAGCTGTCGATTCAAACCCCGCGAATGAATCTCAGGAACAATCTGAATGCATAGCTATATATTCGCAAAAAGACTTTTGAAAAGAGATCCGAATAGACTTTTGAATGGACATCTGTCGCTTTGCATTCCAGGAATAGACATCTTGCACATTTAGATTGCATTACTATGTTTTTGTGAATGAACTTCTGAAAAGACTTTTGAATGGACATTTGTCTCTTTGCGTATTCCACGAAAAGACTTTTAAATCTGTTTGATTGCATTATGATTTTTTGCGAATATACTTCTGAAAAGACTTTTGAATTAACAGCTGTGTCTTCGCTACTGTATGATAGACTTCTGACTCATTCTAAAGGCATTTACCAGATTTTGCGAAAAGACTTCTGAATAGTCTTTTGAATGAACATCTGTCTATTTGCAACTTTATAACAGTCTAAAGACACATTCATAATGCATATATTTGATTTTGCGAAAAGACTTCTGAATAGACTTTTGAATGGACAGCTCTTTATTCGAAAATCTATAATAGACTTCTGGATCATTATGGACGCATTTACCAGAATTTGCGAATAGACTTCTGAATAGACTTTTGAATGGACATCTGTCCATTTGCAACTTTATAACAGTCTACAGACACAATTATAATGAATATATATGATTTTTGCGAAAAGACTTCTGAATAGACTTTTGAATGGACATCTGTCTATTTGCAACTTTATAACAGTCTACAGACACATTCATAATGCATATATATGATTTTTGCGAAAAGACTTCAGAAAAGACTTTTGAATGGACATCTGTCCATTTGCAACTTTATAACAGTCTACAGACACATTCATAATGCATATATATGATTTTTTCGAAAAGACTTCTGAATAGACTTTTGAATGGACATCTGTCTATTTGCAACTTTATTACAGTCTACAGACACATTCATAATGCATATATATGATTTTTGCGAAAAGACTTCTGAAAAGACTTTTGAATGGACATCTGTCTCTTTGCAACTTTATGACAGTCTACAGACACATTTATAATGCATATATTTGATTTTGCGAATAAACTTCTGAAAAGACTTTTGAATGGACAGCTCTCTTTTGGAAACTCTATAATAGACTTCTAACACATTCTGAACGCATTTACCGATTTTTTCGAATAGACTTCTGAATAGACTTTGAATGGACATCTTTCTATTCGCTACTTTATATCAGAATTCAGCCACATTCCAAATGCATATGCATATGATGTTGCGAATAGACTTGTGAATAGACATTTGAATGGACAGCAGTGTATTCGCTACTGTTTGTAAGTTCTGACTCATTCTGAACGCATTTTACAATTTTTGCGAATAGACTTCTGAATAGACTTTTGAATGGACTTTTGAATGGACATCTGTCTATTTGTAACTTTATAACAGTCTAAAGACACATTCATAATGCATATATTTGATTTTGCGAAAAGACTTCTGAATAGACTTTTGAATGGACAGCTCTCTATTCGAAAATCTATAATAGACTTCTGGATCATTATGGACGCATTTACCAGATTTTGCGAATAGACTTCTGAATAGACTTTTGAATGGACATCTGTCTATTTGCAACTTATAACTGTCTACAGACACATTCATAATGCATATATATGATTTTTGCGAAAAGACTTCTGAATAGACTTTTGAATGGACAGCTCTCTATTCGAAAATCTTTAATAGACTTCTGGATCATTATGGACGCATTTACCAGATTTTGTGAATAGACTTCTGAATAGACATTTGAATGGGCATCTGTCTATTTGCAACTTATAACAGTCTACAGACACATTCATAATGCATATATATATGATTTTTGCGAAAAGACTTTTGAATAGTTTTTTGAATGGACATCTGTCTATTTGCAACTTTATAACAGTCTACAAACACATTCATAATGCATATATATGATTTTTGCGAAAAGACTTCTGAAAAGACTTTTGAATGGACAGCTCTCTATTCGAAAATCTATAATAGACTTCTGGATCATTATGGACGCATTTACCAGATTTTGCGAATAGACTTCTGAATAGACTTTTGAATGGACATCTGTCCATTTGCAACTTATAACAGTCTACCGTCACATTCATAATGCATATATATGATTTTTGCGAAAAGACTTCTGAATAGACTTTTGAATGGACATCTGTCTATTTGCAACTTTATAACAGTCTACAGACACATTCATAATGCATATATTTGATTTTGCGAAAAGACTTCTGAATAGACTTTTGAATGGACAGCTCTCTATACGAAAATCTATAATAGACTTCTGGATCATTATGGACGCATTTACCAGAATTTGCGAAAAGACTTCTGAAAAGACTTTTGAATGGACAGCTCTCTATTTGCAACTTTATAACAGTCTACAGACACATTCATAATGCATATATATGATTTTTGCGAAAAGACTTCTGAATAGACTTTTGAATGGACATCTGTCCATTTGCAACTTTATAACAGTCTACAGACACATTCATAATGAATATATATGATTTTTGCGAAAAGACTTCTGAATAGACTTTTGAATGGACATCTGTCTATTTGCAACTTTATTACAGTCTACAGACACATTCATAATGCATATATTTGATTTTGCGAATAAACTTCTGAAAAGACTTTTGAATGGACAGCTCTCTTTTGGAAACTCTATAATAGACTTCTAACACATTCTGAACGCATTTACCGATTTTTTCGAATAGACTTCTGAATAGACTTTGAATGGACATCTTTCTATTCGCTACTTTATATCAGAATTCAGCCACATTCTAAATGCATATGCATATGATGTTGCGAATAGACTTCTGAATAGACATTTAAATGGACAGCAGTGTATTCGCTACTGTTTGTAAGTTCTGACTCATTCTGAACGCATTTTACAAATTTTGCGAATAGACTTCTGAATAGACTTTTGAATGGACAGCTCTCTATTCGAACTCTATAATAGAATAGACTTCTGAATAGACATTTAAATGGACATCTGTCTATTTGCAATTTTTAAATAGACTACAGACACATTCTTTAAGCATATATATGATTTTGCGAATAGACTTCTGAATAAACTTTTGAATGGACAGCTCTCTATTTGTAAATCTAAAATAGACTTCTGACTCATTCCAATCGCATTCACCAGATTTTCAAATAGACTTTTGAATAGACATTTGAATGGATATCTGTCAATTCCAAACTTAGTAATAGACTTCAGACACAGTCTTAAAGCACATATATGATTTTGTGAATAGATATCCGAATAGACTTTTGAATGGACATTTGTCCCTGCCATTTTGGGAATAGACATCTTGCTCATTCAGATTGCATCACTATGTTTTTGCGAATAAACTTCTGAATAGACTTTTGAATGGACTTTTGTCTCTTTGCGTATTCCACGAGAAGACTTTTAAATCTGTTTGATTGCATTACTGGCTTTTTTCGAAAAGACTTCGGAATAGACTTTTGAATGGACATTTGTCTATTTATGTATTCTATGAAAAGACTTTTAAATGTGTTTGATTGCACTAGTGACTTTTTTCGAATAGACTTCTGAATAGATTTCCGAATAGACAGCTGTCTTTTCGGCATTTTGTGTACAGATTTTTGTACAGATTTTTGAACTTACCTATATCTATGTATACAGTAAATGCGAATAGATTTCTGCATGAATAGACTTCTCAATACATAGCTGTCTATTGAGCGAATAGACTTTTGAATAGAGAATAGACAATAGATAGCTAACTTCACAGACCTTAATTTTGACACATATTTGTTCCACCTGACTCCCAATGAGTTTTCTTCTGAGTACACAACAAATTTTGGAAACGGAGTTAAACTTGCCATACTTGACAAGTTAATAAGGTCCAAATGAATGTTTAAACTTCTTGAAAATTGTCAGATTCTTAGCGGAAATTGTTAGACTGATAAATCACTGATTAAAGTTATCCTCGTCGCCAATGTAATGTTCTTAGAACTTATCCGATCCTGAATAGGGATTGTAATATAATAACAGACCCAAAAGGGATGTTTAATAGTACAATGTATAACCTTTATTCTAGAACTCTAACAGTAAGATGACTATGATACTCAGAACATTCATACTATACTACAACATGCATGCATCAAGATATTACATTGGTTAGCTAGATAGCATGGGGGCGTGGCATTACTGACCATTACAAGTACTTTACTGTACATTGCTAAGAAATGTATTTCGGGGCAGCTACATTTATGAGCCAACTTTTGTTTTGTTTACTTTTTTTGAGTTAAACACCGTTGCAACACATTGTATAGGTTATAATTATAACGGCAACCAGTCAACCTGGTCATTCCTCCTGGAAGACTTAATCTCTGGTTTTCGATGTTAACCAACTACTTAGCGCATACTTCCGTCAGTGACTGACAACGCCCTGCCCGGGAAACGAACCCCTCGATTGGTATTTATTAGTATCATTAATAGCTTTCGGCGCGATGTGACCTTTCTGTGTTGGTGCGCCGTAAAACCCAAACAAAACAAAACAAAATCGATTGGTATACTTGCGTGCTACCAACTGAGCAAGTCCGGCGGTTACCAACTTTGAACTTATATTGTTAACCGATACCATTTTTCTTTACCATACATGCATATCCAATGAAATTATGTCCTAGTTAAGAGATATGGGTATAACCTATGGAACCATTGGTTATTTGTAATAAACAGATGCGAAGCATTGGCGGTATAGTACAACAACAAGCATTGATGCGTGTCTGTACTTTTAGATACAAGCTCTTAATATATACATATAAAGCACTTAGCAACCAATGTCCCATATATATCCAAGACCTAATACATGTCTATAAACCCAACAGAGACCTCCGATCTAGCAATTCATTATCTATTACAGTCTCACGGTCTAGGACAATTACTTTTGGTAATCGTAGTTTCAGCCATGCTGCGCCAAAATTGTGGAATTCACTTCCAGACTCTGTCAAGTGTGCTCAGTCTCTAAATACTTTTAAGAGAAAGCTAAAGACTTACCTGTTTGTCAATTACTATGGTCACTAAATCAATCACTCTGGGACAAAAAACTTTGGTTTTGGAATAGATCAGTATTAATATGAACCAATCTTAGACTACTTAAAATTGTTCATTAGTACGTCCAATAATACTACAGTGAAATTTCTTTTAATCAATAGAAACTATCTGGCTGAATGATCTTAAAATATACACAAATTACAAACATATAACACCATAGTTTAAAAAAGAAATGATAATAATAATTGTGCACTAGGTCTATTACAAAATAATATGCGACCAAATGATGGATGTTCTGGTGGCATCCTTGGATTCGAATCCAACTTTGCACCTTGCAATTATGGATTTTACAGGGCAACTAGCCAGTTTCCCCCATTGCTGGGTGTTGCTTTACAACCGATTACATACTCATTACCCTTAAAAATAATACTTTATCTAACCAATTAGGCCCTGACACTGATGGATGTTCTGGCAGGATCCTTGGATTAGAATCCGACTTTGCACCTTGCAATTATGGATTTTCTAGGGCATCTGGCCAGATTCCCCATTGGCTAGGGGTTGCCGTTCCACCGGTTATATACTCATTACCTTTAAGATTAATACCTTATTAATCCAATTTAGGCGCTGACGCTGATAGATGTTCCGGAGGGATCCTTGGATTGGGATCCGACTTTGCACCTTGCAATCATGGATTTTTCAAGGCATCTGGCTGGATTTCCTATTGGTCGGAGGCTGCCTTCTCTCATACTCTAATCTTAACTATTGTCACTTTTACTTTATCACTATAAAATGCATGGTCGGGGGACGTGCGGCGCTGATGCTGATGTATGTTCTGGCAGGATCCTTGGATTGGAATCCGACTTTGCACCTGGCAATCATGGATTTTTCAAGGCATCTGGCTGGATTCCCCATTGGCTAGGGGTTGCCTTTCCACCGATTATATACTTATTACCTTGAAGATTAAACCTTATCTAACCAATTTAGGCGCTGACGCTGATGGATGTTCCGGAGGGATCCTTGGATTGGAATCCGACTTTGCACCTTGCAATCATGGATTTTTCAAGGCATCTGGCTGGATTCCCTATTGGTCGGTGGCTGCCTTTTCTCATACTCTAATCATAACTATTATCACTTTTACTTTATCACTATACAATGTATGGATGGGGGACGCGCCGCGCTGATGCTGATGGATGTTTGGGTGGGAGCCTCGGAGAAGACTTTGCACCTTGCAATCATGGATTTTCGGGGCATTTGGCCTGATTCCTCATCGACTGCGTAGCTGCCGTTCTACCAACAATCCATTACCTCTCTTTCACTATTTTTAAAATTGAAAATTCACTTGTTTTGTTGTTGTTGTTGTTTTTAAACTACTATGAGCACTTTATTGATCACAAATTTTAGTTTATTATTATTTTTCAGTTTATGTTTTTATATCTTTATCATTTTCGTTTTTATTTTAGCTCGTTTCACCTAATTATGCATATGATTGTGAAGCGCTTTTGAACATATATTCAATATGAAAAGAGCGCTATACAAATACGGTATATAATAATAATAATAATAGATTTGTTATTATCCATTTAGAGAGGATATTTATTGTTACTCTGAAATATTCTGCTATCCAATGGAACCTGTGCTAACGACCACCTGACCAGAGTGATCACCTGCCGACAAAGACTACTTTAAAGTCCTCCCGATCAAATTCACTACATGATGATACTGTCCGTAGCGACCACCTGTCCACAACGACCAAAGACTATCAATTATTGTCCCGTCGAACGTAAAACCTGACTGCAACAAACACACGTATTTGTATATTGTATAAATTTCCACTAAAATTAATTTGATTGACAATCGATATAATTGAACCATGGTTATTTAATTTTACTTGAGTCTTTAATTGAAGTTTTTCGAATACACTCATCAGCTATCTTTGATAGAGTGGACGCAAAAAAATAAGCTTTATCCGTAGAGTTGGAAAAACCGGACTTGTTAAATTATCAGAACACAATTTGTTAAATTGTTCCCAGTTTGCTTTAGAGAATTTGTAATAAGAGCGGTTATTTACTGGAACAGAGTCGTTTGAAGTTAACAACAATGGAAAGTGGTCACTGCCATGTTGTTCGTCTAGCACTGACCAAGTAGAATTCAAGTATATTGATGGATGTGATAATGTGAGGTCTATTCATGAAAAGCTTCCAGCGGCTGGATGTAAGTAAGTTGGTGACTTGTCATTTAAAAGGCATAGTTGAACATTATCAATGAACTTTTCTGTAATGCTGCCTTTATTATTTGTAGTTGTACTTCCCCATATTGGATTATGCGCATTAAAATCGCCGAGTAGAAAGAATGGTTCTGGGAGTTGTTTAGTTAATTTTTCTAAGTCTTCAACAGTAATAGATAATTTAGGAGGGAGATATAGGGAGCACACTGTTATAGGTCTATGCGAAGTTACTTCAATAGCAACGGCTTGCAAATTAGTTCGTAACTGAATTTGTCGTTGAGGGATACAGTTTGCAACCGCAGTTGTTGAGCCTCCTGGGCAGCATATTATCAAAAATCTTACGATAATTTAACAATACAATATAGAAGGATTTAGGACTAAAATTGGTCGTAAGACGCTTGATAATACAGGCCCCTGATGCTCTCATTGTGTCTGTACAAATTTTACTATAAAGAGTATAGTCCTTAACTGATGTTTTTTCATTTGTAGATAGGAATGTTTCTTACAGACAGACAACTGTTGGTGAGTATTTCGATAATAAAAGAAGAAAATCGTTGTAATTTGTTTTAAGACCACGACAATACTTACTTCGGAAACTTAACAGGTTTCGAGCCCGCGGAGGAGAGCTGTGGACACCCATGTCCTCGACCTCCATCGACTCGATGTCACTCATAAGAGCCTCGAATCGATTGGAGGACGGGACCTGGTCCCTCTCCGCTTCCCTAACTCTGTCGGTTAGGACTACCTTCTTTTGGTGATTGCATTGAACCACACGCTCAGGAGACGGAGAAGCCAGTGAGACCCGCCTCTGAGGTAGAGATGAGGTACTTGAAGATGTTGATGTCTATGAACTTGAACTTGCTTTATACGTATTACGTGAAAGAATAGGAGACGGTTTTTGCACTGTAATGATTTCCAAAGGAGAACACTTACATAGGTTGACCTGCACAGCAGAATCAACTATCTTAACTGGTTTGGATACACCAGCTGAATAGGAATTAATCTTGGAACTTTCTACAAGCTTGCGAGCATCAGGAAAGGATTAACTTTGTGTCTATTTAACACGGAGAACTTCTTTTCCTTTCTTCCAGACTGAGCAAGAACGGGAGATTGCAAAATGATTACCTCCACAGTTTGAACATTTGACGTAATATGAAAAGTTTTCAAGCGGATCAACATGAGAAGTACTACATTTACGACATGTATTCTCTCTAGTGCATTTAATTTAATGATATCTATATTTAAAGCATTTGTAACACTGCATCGGGTTTGGGATGTACATCTCAACGCGAACGTTGAGATACTCAACTCGAAGTGAAGATGGAAGAATGGGGTTATCAAAAGTAAAAATATACGTGTGTGTAGGAACACGTTTAGCGTCTCTGGCGGATTAGATGCGTTTGGCATTTGATGCACATTGAGAGCTTAACTCTTTTACAATGTCTGCCTCTGACATTTCTGCAAGGTCAGGGCAGCGATTGCCTTCTTTGGATGAATTGAGTGTATTATGGATAGTGCAGAACGATTTGATGTTATAGAAAGAGTTTAACTTAAGTAAATTATCTGATTGTTGTTTTCTTTGAACCTCGATCAGGTGTTCCTATTAATGATGAAATTGTCTTTTCAATTATGAATGGGTTTAATTGTGCTAACTTTTCATCTCCCAGCGCTTCTACTACAAGAAAGCGTGGAAAGGATGATAGACTTAATTGTTCATTTGAAATGTTGGGTGATTCGCCAGACTTTCGTTTTTTAGAAGAGGTTAAAGAAGGTACTTTATATTCAGTAAACACACGCAGATTGTAATGGAGTACACATATGGTTTTTCAAATTGAGAGTATGCTAGTAATGTTGGTTATTTTGGGGAGTGTGCAAATAAAGGAGTAAATGAACTTACATAAATAAAATGGCTTTTGAAAATATGCAACTATTCAAGGGCAAGGCATGACCAGCCGATTGACCAAGTCGGGCCCACTTGGACACCCGTCTACGCCTATCAAAATACTAACGTAAACTTAAAAATGTATTACTAGTACTTTAATTGCAGCACAGTTTCTCATCCACTGTTACGCCGGCATGTCCTTTGATGTTTAAATATAAAAATATAACTTTGGTCGCTTCTTTGAATTTACACCAACAACGTCGCTTTTGATATCGATTTTTATGACTCTGGATGTCGGTTTTAGCTTACTTTTAAACAGATCAGTAATGACAGATGATGGTCGTTTATAGACGTTACAATAACTGTATCGTATCTAATGAATTATTTTCTTTTTTTACTTGCTTATTAAACTCTCATTTCAGATTTATTAGTCTTTATAATGCCCCTTTTGAAAAACGTGTCGTCTACAGGGACGTTTTAAAGGGAATACATGTATAAGGTATTCACAATGAACGACCACTCATGATCCAACCGGTAGAAGATTGATCATCTGATTTTATTCATACTGAACGGCTACTCATGATCCAGCCAGTAGAAAACTGATCATTATAAATATATTTAATTATTCAATGAAAGTACTATACTGACAATTCCGTAAGTTAGTACAGAAGAATAGCTAGACAGTTCTCCAATGACGATCGCGGGCATTGGGAAAACTTTTATCAACTGATTTTCTCATTTATTTTATTTTATTTATTTATTGGAGATAACGCCGTATCAACACAATTTAGGTCATTTCACGGCGTCCAGCGCACCTAACCTAGCTTTCCTGGACCATTATCTATAACCCGTACTCACGTACCCTTCCACAAGGCCGGAAACTTCTCCATATTATCTAACCAATGGAGGAAAATCGACATTGTTGTCAAATTTTCATGGAAGGGTATAACCTCCCCCAGTGGGATTCGAATCCGCACCCCCTCGGACACGAGTATCCAAATCCCGGGGCGCTACCAACCGCGCTATCGAACCGGGTTACCGATTTTCTAAGTACAGGTAAATAGAACCTGAGAATAAAGACCACCTGTCTACAAAGACAACTTTTGGTCTTTCCTCTGAACGGCCTTTGTAGACAGGTTCCACTGTAGCTATATACAATCAAGTTTGCTGATTATGATACGAAACACAGCAAGTCAATCTATGACACAGTGGTTAAGTCAATAATTACGATACAAGAGTTTGTAGGTTCAAATATTGCCATAATATTCTATTTTTTAGTATCAGTTGATACACAACATGAAGATCTCACACAAGAATGTATTTTTATTTACTAAAATATCCCCCACTAATTGTTTCATATCAAATTTAAAAAAAACAGACACGCGTTCATACTCTTCGTCGAACTATAGTCCAATATCCAGATATTAGAGGATTACAATATATGATGTACGATACAATGAATACATTGTCACAGTTTAACATTTAGACACCACATTTGTAAAGCGATATTTTCTTATTGTTTTTATATTTAAAAACACTATTATAAAATAATCTTTAAATCTAAATATTTTGAAAACATTCAATATATTTAGTTTTAGTCAAGTGACAAACCTAAATCTCAGCCAAAATCATTTTATATGCGCATTATAAAGGTGTGCATAAACTAAATTGGACAAATTTTCTATTCTTCCCAACAGAGAAGGTAGGTGTCTAATTATTTCAATATCGATCATTATTAATTTGATGTTTTATGTTTTCTCTTGATTTTGTTCATGAATGAAGCTCATGTTTTATGTACTAATTATACGTCAACAATGTGCATGTATTAACTTAATCATCACCCGGGGAGGTTATACCCTTCTATGAAAATTTATGGAAGGGTAGTTTAGTACTGGTTATAGACATGGGTCCAGGAAAGATATAGGTAAGTTGCGCTGGACGCCATAAAATTAACTAAATTGTGTTGACACGGCGTTAAACCCATTGAAAAATGATAACTTAATCATATAACCACCGTCGTTGTCAGATAGTAGCACGCTTTCATTCCGATAATTTGATATCGACTCCCAATAACATTTTAAAAAATCGTAAATAATGTTAAGTTTCCTTAATACATATACATACACAAATGCAAATAGTGGAGCTGTATGACCAAGGTGGATTGGTAGATAATGGTAACGACAAATGACCAGAAAAACTGAAAGATGGGTCAAATACCCCATTTAACCTTAAAATTCGTTATCATAAAGCAGAGATTAAACTGTAATTTAATGGATAATGTAAAATAGTCCATTCAATACAACTTTTGATCAAGACAAAATTTAAACAGAAAATATTTTAATCTGTGCAAACGATCACCAATAAAATAAGACAGACAAAAAGTTTCACTCAAAATAACGAGGGGAAAGAGATGAAAAACGGATTTTAAATGATGCATTTTGTACTTATATTGAAAGGCGCTGCAATGCAACTGTACTTCTGTCCCAGTAGCAGTGAATATAGTTGTAAGGTCTTTAAAAAGTAATGGTTGCCGCTAGTATTGTGATTTTAAGTTGACCTTCCGATGTAAATCTTTACATCTATATAAATTTTTGTATATGGCAGTAAATTTATTGAAAATATCTTGATTTTTTTACAACGGAAGCGAATTTAGACGAATAATAATCATTTTTGTGTAAACTTTCGTTGATTTCGTATCACTGTATTTTTGTGATGGTGCTGAGAACGAAGATTTCACCCTTACTAAATTCATGATATCTCTTAAAATTTGTTTTTGAAAAGCGAAATAACAACCAAGTTTAGCTTAATTCACTTGACATTTATTTTTATTTAGGCAGCATAAGAGTATCATCACGGTACGTCTTTAAGCTTAATGGATGCAAAATGATTATAAGATCATTTGGCGTTGTAAAATCAATAATTTTAAAATCTTAAAACTCGGCAGAACTAACACGGAGTAAAAAAAGTCGTTCAGATATATATATACATAACAAGAGAAGCCGCCCCGTGTTCAGTAACTACTTTAGCTAACGTTACGGGTACGGGAGAACTCAACCCGAAGACAACTCAACTCGTGCAATACTCATCTCAAAGTTGAACCAACTCAATCCGTTAGTAGGAGATCAAGTTGTCTCGGGTTGAGTTATCTATGGGTTGAGTTGTTCTGAAACTGCCGTTACGGAAAGTTCTGGAACGTTGAAGGAAATTTATCACACTGAAAACATTTTTTAAAAGTGTAGAGCGATCATCATTATGCTCCATTATTCATCATGAATAGGTTACATAAACAAACTCCATTTGCACAAGTTTGTTACTAAAGGAGTCAGTGCAACATCATGCTTTCAATTCAATTGCTTGTCTCAAACATCATGTCACATACGAAGAGTTTACATACCTACCCAAATATGGCAGGGCTACAATGCCTTAATCCACGTGACTGGGGATGAGAGTATGTTATTGGGAATTTTCAGCCTGTAAAGACCAAGTTACCGTCTGCCCCAGTAATTTGGTGTAGCTGTCGACCTAACTGCATATCAAGTCGCTGCACCTATAAAAGCACAGACTTGACTGTTCTATAAGTGGTACAGCGTGAAAATCTATTTTAGCCACTGATAGTGAAGATGGCAACAGTGTCAGTGATCAGAAGCAAACCTCAGGTTACAAAAGACAGAACATAATTTATTGTATTTGTGGCAAAATAATTATACGGTAACAAAATTTCGTTGTTACAAACAGCAACATAAGTAACAAATGATATTTATTAGATATTTTTTTATATAATGCCACTTATTCATCTGTTTTACATACGTCTACGATAAAGTATGTAGCATGAAGTAAAAACTTGTTGGAATCATATGTTGACTCTTAAATCTGTTTTAGTGACAAGGTTTTAGAAATCTTTACACGAGAAGCTGAGTCCAGAAATTTACAGTTTCGGGAGTTCTTTTGGTACTTTCATCCCAATACCTGACATTTTGTTCATTTTATGATTAATTCATAGTAATGATATTTGAACCTTTGTTCACATACACATGTAGTCACTAAAAGTTGTTAGCAATCAAGAATTTTTGAAAATAGTATACGATAATTTGCATCCAGAAATTCGCAGTCTTGGGTATAATTGTTGTACTTTATCCCAAAACTGAACTATTCTGGGTTTTTTTATTTATTATTGTTATACTAAAATATATAAAATTGTGCACGAAAAGAAGATTCCAGATCAATGAATTTCTGGTTATTTTTGACGCATTCATCCCAGTATTTTTTTTTTCCAAAATTGTCTGTTTAAATGTTGTTTTCATGATAATGAATTTAAATAATAAGTTGTATCTTACAATTGTTTTTATTAGAATATGGTCATAAATAGTTGTACAGGACAGTAATTCCATAATCCACATTTTTGTTCATTTTCAACGGTTTTACCAAATAATGAACTTTCCCATTGAAATGTTAAGTGCATTTCTTGAATACTCATATGACTATTTACTTTCACATTGTTCAAAAATAAACTCTGTTTGAGTTTTGTCATGGCAAGCCTATTTTTAGCTAAATTAATTTTGTTTGAACCCGGAACAATGCTGGTCAGCCGTGCTCGTAAATGACAGATAATAAACCTAAACCAAATAGAACATGATACAAGTATTCCAAAATTTAAAATCTTATATAGTTCTCGTTTGTTTAAGACCATATCGATATCTTGTAAAATTTGTATTAAATCTAATTCACACAATTGATCATAACATACATTTCATATTGCTCAACAAAAACTTGACTATTTAGATAGTTACATAAAATGTACAACGCTTTTTAAGTGTATGAGCAGTAAATTTACAATAGACTGTCTACTCTTTATTAAAGCCTTTAAGATTTTTGGAAACGAATCTCTAAAGCTCTTATCATTTGTTTGAGTAAGACTTAGTACAAAATTGCACTCGCTCCTTGATCAATCTGTAAGTGTAAACATATCCCTGTATTGTCATTTGTACACATACGTTGTTGGAGCTCTAGATCTTTGATTTTTAAACCCGAAAATTCAATGCTTTCAGCGCTTTAATTTATATTTTTAAATTTTTGACCCAAAAAAAGATTTCCCCCTCTTAATTATGAGTGCAACTTGTTTGAATACTACTATGAGTATGAACTTTCAGATTGAATAAATTAATTATGTTGCAATTTTGTTGAGATAAGCCTATTTTTTCGCTAGATTAAATGGATAAAAGGAAAAGTTTTAATATAAGCGGCAATTTTAAAATTACAAACGAACAATTTTGAGTCATTTTTGACAAGTAGTTTTATTTTGAAGTATACGATATTTTTATCAGTATTATAAAATCAAATCTTAATTTCAACAATCTTTATTTCAAACCGTTTTGACTCAATAAAAATGTTCCTTTCAAGGTTCGAATGAAAAAAAACATTTAAAAACTACGATTATCTTCCAGAGCCAGTCCATCTCTATTTATATTATAGACATAATCTACAGAATGGCTACACGTAAACCTGACAAATCAGAAACTAATGTTGATGCCTCACTGGACCAATCAAACACAGTAACATCCAAATTTACTGCTGCTGACAGGAAACAAGCTGTACCAAGTTCTACATGGTCAGTTTACAATAGTTCTGCCGAGGCTTCAGTCCGTCTATCAGACAGATCTGCTGCTGAACAACATACACCGCTAGATTCATCTACAACACCACCAACAACTAGTTTAGCTTTATCAAGTATACAACAGGGTTCTGATTTTGATGATACTCCATTCCAAGATGAATTTCGGTTCCAAAAAGACATACACGTGAAGTTTACAACTGATGATAATGATTGTTATATAGTAGCAATGACTTTACTATCTGAAAATGAACTTGCTCTATGTGATGAATTCAACAATTCAGTAAAGATATTAAATATTGATAATGATGTTATATGTAGTAGTATCACATTTGGTTCTAGACCGGTAGATATAACATCATTGCCGGGAGAAAAAGTGGCTGTCATTTTTGGTGTTGAACAGGCAATGAGAATTCTATCAAAGTCTGGTGGTTCCTTGAAAGAAGTCAAATTGATAAGATTGACTGGTCAACCTTTATCTGTTGAATGCTTAAAGGATCAAATATTTGTTTCGTTCCATATGCCCTTGAAATTTATTATTTTAAGTTTGTCAGGTGGTATTAAAAGAACTATAACTCCAGATTCCAAAGGTTTAGAATATATACAACTTCCTAAATGTATTGCTGTCAATATTACGGAGACTTCAAGTATTATATATTTATCTGATATGAAAAGTAACACAATCACTGCTATAGACCTAAATGGTACAAAGTTAGCAATGTATGAAGATGAAAGTCTTGTACGACCAAGTGGTATAACTATTACCCCATTTGACTCAATATATGTATGTAACAGTGATAAAGAATGCATATATAAAATGTCTAAAGATCTTACTGAAGGTGAAGTTATACTTGATGATCGAGATGGGTTACTCGGTCCATTATCAATGTGTTTCTGTCCTGGTAGAAAGTCTTTTTATATCAGTAGTAGACAAAGATCACAGTCAAACGTCATAAAACAATTTAAGTACAACTAACTACAAAAAGCATTAATCACAATAAGGTGTGCATATGATAAACACCCCGTATAAATCATTGGTGTATATAGATCATTTCATTTAATATTCAAGATAGTAAGAAAAACGTATAATTACGTACATTTGAATATTAATTGTTTAATCAAAACTATGTTGATCCCCAGGAAGTAATATCGACCCTTTTGGTTGAAAGTGCATCTTTTTGAACATCTTTCCTTCGAAGATTAATCCATTTTCTATAGCGTCCATACATTGCATTTACTTACTTAACTGAACTACTAAAATATCATAGTCTGTGAACGAAAGAAAATTATTAAACAAATACAAATATAACTATGTAATTGATTTAAAAAATGATAACAAAATGTATGCAAAAAGGACATATTGGCTTATGGCATCAACATTTCTCACCAACACTTTCAAAAACATTGATTGAACAAAACAATCATTTGACGTATTATCCTTTTAAACCAAATATAAACACTTTTGCAATAGAAATAGCCTTGGGGCAAACAGATCTTGTGTTTACCACATCAACTTAAAAAATGCCAGACTTATTTCAAATTACAAAAAAGAATTGTTCAAAATAAAACAAAATGGTGTACAACGAATAATGAATATTGACACTATTGTACAAATGAGGTGATCGTTTAGATTTTCTTTACCACCTGACAATACTATAATTATTTTTATACCTTTTTCCTTTATTTCATATTGTTTAATGTCATTCAACTGTCAGATGGCGGAAACATAAAACTCGCTGATTGGAGTTTTTCCTATAGCTCCTCTGTACTCATGATCGATGAAATTATACTGAAATTAATGTATGACCGCTGCAATTGAATGAAATGGCTTGTGTTGAAACATTTATTATATAGTATGCTTTGTTTGTTTATTTTGTATCTTGATTTATCCAAGTCAATGTAATCATTGTTCTATAGTCCACTTGACTATTATACAGTATTTTTATATTGTTTGTGCATTAGTTATCTCTATTTAAAATAGTTATTACCCTCTAGATTATATTTTAGGATATAACTTGTATATAAACATAGTATTGTTAGACTATGTAGTTATTATATTTAGGGCTACTATATGGATCTTATCATTTTATTGAACGATCGATGGACGTATGTTTTGATAGCATTTGGCGCTGCAGGATTGGAAATACATTCTAACTTTGTAATATCTTAACTTATACTAACTAGTATGTTAGATAACTTAGCTTATAAACAGCTGTTAAATTTAAACAGTCTTTACAATTAAAAACATTTTCTCGGAATATTCAGACATTATAAACTTATTTTACTCAGTTTTATGATCAGATTTGTTTTGCATTAGTTTTGTATTTTACTTTGACTTATTGTATTGAATTAGTTTTGTTTTAATTGAAAGCAGAATAATTGTATTCGAATTATATTTTAGCTGTCTGAAAAATAAAACTATTTAAACAGACTAAGAGTTTATTATTTCGTTTTTATTCATAGAACTTATATTTGCTTGTTTTTTTTTTAAATATAAAAGCCAAGTATTGCACAGCAATAACTCTATACATTGTGGCTAGCTTAATAAACACAATACTCGCTTAGGTCATCGTGTAAAATAAGTGGTATAAAGTCCGATTTAAAAATCAAATCTCTAAAGAATATGTTGGATTAGACGAGATAAAAAGAGTTTGGTCAGGAAGCGAATCACGATATGGTTTACCTCTACAGAGAGACACGTTGTTCTCTCTTCGTTACAGGGAAGGCAATTCATGTACGTACTTCTCAAGAATAATGATTCCATCAGAGTTAAGATCCCAGTAATGACTGGACCAAATTCAGCATTTTTTGGAAGGCCATTATATAAATATCACACCCTACAGAGGATGATGTAACGGAATGTTCACCGAGGCATTAACTGAGGTTGACGTTACATGTCAATCTGTTCTAACACCCTCTGTAGGATGTGGTATTTAATTAGTTATATTGAACAACACAAACAAGAAATCGTTGATAATTTAATAAGCACAAACCGTTTAGCTTTTTCTTTTGTGTTTACATCTGAACTTGAAGACATTTTTAAAAAGCAAGCGTCTGTATGGTTCAACAACGAGCATTGATGCGTGTCTGTACCTTTAGATTTGCTTATGATACGAAACATATCAATTGAATCTATGGCACATTGGTTATGTCAATTTTTACGATACTAGAGGCTGTAGGGTTAGAACTTGCCATATTATTTTCTTTTTTATTATCAGTGGATACAAATCATAAAGATCTCTCATAAGAATGTATTTATAGTTACTAAAATATCTCCTATAAATATATCAAGTTTAAAAGAGAAGACACGCGTGAATACTCATCGTCGAACTGTAGTCCAATATCCAGATTTTGTTTGTCTGTTTTGTTTGTTGGGTTTAATGCCGTAGCAAACTATTATATAGGACATATAACGGCGGTTAGTCAACTTACTCACTGCTCCAGGAAAGACTAAATCTCCGGATTTAAATGTTAACCAACTTCTAAGCGCGTACTTTCGTCAGTGACTGACAATTGCCCTACCTATTAAAAACCATTGGTAGAAAGGACAATGGTCGTAGCAATAATTCCATAAACAAGCCCAGAAAAAGTATGCCCCGCCCGGGAATCGAACCCGCGATTTATCGATAGACTTGCGTGCTACCAACTAAGCTAGCCGAGCGGCTTAAGTGAATTGCGTTAAAGAGCGAGTTGCTTCAGTATTGCTGATATCCCTCGTCATGTATTGTTGGTTACGACACATACTTAACATATAAAGTCAATCTATGACACAGTGGTTAAGTCAATTGGTACGATACAAGAGGTTGTAAGTTCTTGTCTTGTCATATGACTTTTTTATAATTATTAGTTGATACAAAATAACCATAAAGATCTCACACAAGAATGCAGTAAGAGTAACTGTAAATACCCCCACTAATTGTTTCATATACCAAATTAAAAAGAACAGACAAACGTTAATGCTTCTCGTTTTCATTATCTGATATACGATAAAGCGAATACCATGAAGTTACGTCACAGTTATAGTAAAATATTTATATACCACATTAGTAAAGCGATCTTCTCTTATTGTTCTTATATATTCAAATACACTAATATAAAATATAAAATCTTTAAATCTAAATATTCTAACAAAGCTTCAACATATTTAGTTTCGGTCATGTGACCATACCTAAGACTGAGCCAAAACCATTTTAAATGAGCATTATAAAGGTGTGCATAAACTAAAGTGGACATATTTTCTTTTGTTCACTACAGAGAAGGTATGTGTCTATTTATTTCAATATAGATGATTATTTTATTTAATATTTTATGATTTCTCATCTTTTTTTGTTCATCAATAATTTTAATTATTTATTGGAGTTAAAGCCGTGTCAACACAATTTTAGGTCATTTTACGGCGACAAGCGCACCTAACCTAGCTTTCCTGGACCATTGATTATAACCAGTACTTACCTACCCAAACCTAATCGACATTATTGTCTAATTTAATGGAAGGGTATAACCTCCTTGGGTAAGATTCAAACCCGCACCCCCTGGGGCACGATTATCCAAATCTCGTCGCGCTACCAACTGCGCTACCGACCCAGCTTTCATCAATAAGGCTCATTACATGTTTTATGTACTAATAATACGTTAAAAATGTTCATGTATTAACGTAATCATCACCCGGGGAGATAATTACCCTTCCATGAAAATTTGTGGAAGGATAGGTTAGTACTGGTTATAGACATGGGTCCAGGAAAGGTGTAGGTTAGGTGCGCTGGACGCTGTTTAATGAACTAAAATTGTGTTGGCACGGCTTTAACTCGCGTTAAATCCATTGAAAAATAATAACTTAATCAGATAATCACCGTCGTTGTCAGATAGTAGCACGCTTTAATATTCAATAATTGTATATCGACTCCCTATAACATTTTTAAAAATCTGAAATAATGTTAAGTTTTCTTAATACATATACATAAAAAAATGCACATAGTGGATCTGTAGGATCAAGGTGGATTGGTAGATACTGGTAAAGACAAAAGACCAGAAAAACTGAAAGATTGGTCGTATATCTTATTTGACCTTAAACTTCGTTATTATAAAGCAGAGATTAAACTGTAATTTAATGGATAATGTAAAATAGTCCATTCAATACAACTTTTGACCTAAACAAAATTGCAACAGAAAATATTTTAATCTGTGCAAAAGATCATCAATACAATAAGACAGACAAGAAGTTGCACTCAAAATAACGAGGGGAAAGAGATGAAAATGGATTTTAAATTATGCATTTTGTAATCATATTGAAAGGCGCTGCAACGCATCCGTACCGCTGTCCCAGACGCAGTGAATATAGTTGTGAGGTCTCAAAAAAGTAATGGTTGCCGCTAGTTTTTTTTATTTTGAGTTGACTTTCCGATGTAAATCTTTACATCTATATTTTTTGTTTATGGTAGTAAATTAATTGAAAGGGCCTTTTGGTGACGACCTTAATACGACGGAAGCGCGTTAGGACCAAAAATGATCACGTTTAGTGTAAATTTTCGTTGATTTCGTTTCACGATATTTATGTGGTAGTGCTGAGAACGAAGATTCCACCCTCACCAAATTCATGTTATCACTTAGAATTTGTTTTTGAAAAGCGAAATGACAGCGTAGTTTAGATTAATTTACTTTTTATTTATTTTGATTTAGGAAGCATGAGAATAGCATCACGTTATGTATTTAAGTCAAGTGGATGCAAAACAATTATAAGATCATTTGGCGTTGTAAAATCAGTAATTTCAAAATTTTAAAACTCGTCAGAACTAACACGGAGTTAAAAAAAGTCGTTCAGATAAATACATTGTATATACATTACAAGGGAAGCAGCCCCGTGTTTTGTAACTACTGTTAGCTAACGTTACGGGTACGGGAACACTCAACCCGAAGACAACTCAAACCGTATAATATTCAACTCAAAGTTGGAACAGCTCAATTCGTTAGTAGGAAATTAAGTTGTCTCGGGTTGAGTTGTCTATGGGTTGAGTTGTTCTGACACAGCCGTTACAGAAAGTTTTGGAACGTTCAAAGTAACTGAACACACTGCAAACATTTTTAAAAGTGTAGAGGGATGCATCATTATGCTCCTTTATTCATCATGAATGGGCTACATTAACAAACCCCAACTGTACAAGTTTGTTACTAAAGGAGTCAGTGCAACATCATGCTTTCAATTTGATGGCTTGTCTCACACATCATGTCGCATACGAAGAGTATACATACTTACCCAAATATGGCAGGACAACAATGCCTTAATCCACGTGACTGGGGATGAGAGTATGTTATTTGACACTTTCAGCCTGTAAAGACAAAGTTACCGTCCGCCCCTGGTACGCTCTAAGTAATTTAGTGTAGCTGTCGACCTAACTGCATTTCAAGTCGCTGCACCTATAAAAGCACAGACTTGAGTGTTCTATAAGTGGTACAGCGTCATAATCTATTTTAGCCACTGAGAGTGAAGATGGCGACAGTGTAAGTGATCAGAAGCAAACCTCAGGTTATAAATGACATAACGTAATTTAATATATTTGTGGCAAAATAATTATACTTTAACAAAATTTCGTTGGTAAAAACAGCAACAAAAGTAACAAATGATATTTATTATATATTCATTCATATAATGCCACATATTCATCTGTATTACATACGTCTACGATGAAGTATGTAGCATGAAGTAAAACTTGTTAGAATCATATGTTGACTCTTAAATCTGTTTTAGTGACAAAGTTTTAGAAATCGATACACGAAAATCTGAGTCCAGAAATTTACAGTTTCGGGAGTTATTTTGGTACTTTCATCCCAAAACCTGACATTTTGTTCATTACATGATTAGTTCATAGGAATGATATTTGAACCCTTGTTCACTTTCACACGTAGTCACTAAAAGTTGTTACCAATCAAGATTTTTGAAAATTGTATACGATAATTTGCTTCCAGAAACTCGCAGTCTTGGGTATAATTTTTTGTACTTTTATCCCAAAACTGAACTATTCTGGGTTTTGTTTTATTATTGTTATTCGAAAATATATAAAATTGTGCACGAAAAGAAGATTCCAGATCAATGATTTTCTGGTTATTTTTGACGCAATTATCCCAGTAATATTCTTTTTTCAAACAAAGTCTGTTTAAATGTTGTATTTATGATAATGAATTTGAATAATAAGTTGTATTTTACAACTGTTTTTATTAGAATATGGTAATAGATAGTTGTACAGGACATTAATTCCATAATTCACATTTTGATCATTTTCAACGGTTTTACCAAATAATTAACTTTTCCATTGAATTGTTTATTGCATTTCTTGAATACTCATATGACTATTTACTTTCACATTGTTCAAAAATATATTCGCTTTGAGTTTTGTCAAGGTTAGCCTATTTTTTAGCTAAATTAATTTTGTTTGAACCTTGAACAATGCTGGTCAGCCATGCTCGTGAATGACAGACAATAAACTTAAACCAAATAGAACATGATACAAGTATTCCAAAATTTAAAATATCATATAGTTCTCATTTGTTTAAGACCATATCGATATCTTGTAAAATATGTATTAAATCTAATTCACACAATTGATCATTACATACATTACACATTGCTCAACAAAACTTGATTATTTAGATAGTTACATAAAATGTACAACGCTTTTAAATTATGAGCAGTAAAGTTACAATAGACAGTCAACTCTTTATTAAAGCCTTTAAGGTTTTTGGAAACGAATCTCTAAAGCTCTCTTTATTTGTTTGAGTAAAACATAGAACATAAAACTTAGTACAAAAATGTACTCGCTACTTGCTCAATCAGTGAATGTAAACACATCCATGAATTGTCATGTGTATACATACGTTGTTGGAGCTGTAGATCTATGACTTTTCAAGCCCGAAAAAAACCAATGCTTTCAGCGCTTTGATAAATGTTTTCAACTTTTTGACCCAAAACATATTTCCCCACTAAATTATGAGTGCAACTTTTTCGAATGCTACTATGACTCTGAAGTTTCAGTTTGTATAAAATAATTATGTTGCAATTTTGTCGAGGTAAGCCTATTTTTTGCTAGATTAAATGGATTAAAAGAAAAGATTTACTATAAGCGACAATCTTAATATTACAAACGAACACTTTTGAGTCATTTTTGCCAAGTAGATTTATTTTGAAATATACGGTACTCTTTATTTCAAACCATTTTGAATCAAAAATTTTCGTTTCAAGTTTCGATTGAATAAAATCATTAAAAAAACTACGATTATCTTCCAGAGTTTGCTCATCCCTTTTTGGACAATTTGGACATAATCTTCATAATGGCTACAAGTAAATCTGACAAATCGGAAACTTATGCTGATGCATCACTGGACCAATCCAACATAGTAACATCCAAATTTACTGCTGCTGACAGGAAACAAGCTGTACCAAGTTCTAAATTGTCAGTTTACAATAGTTCTGCCGTGGCTTCGGTCCGTCTTCCAGACATTACTACCTCTGAACAACATACACCGCTAGATCCATCTACAAAACTACCAACAACTAGTTTAACTTTATCAAATATACAACTGAGTTCTGATTCTGATGATACTCCATTCCAAGATAAATTTCGTTTCCATAAAGACATAAATGTGAAGTATACAGCTGATGGCAAAGATTGTTTTATAGTAGCGATGACTTTACTATCTGAAAATGAACTTGTCTTATGTGATGGTTTAAACAAATCAGTAAAGATGTTAAATATAGTTGGGGATGTTATATGTAGTAGTATCACATTTGGTACTATACCAGTAGATATAACATCATTGCCGGGGAAAAAAGTGGCTGTCATTTTTTGTGATGAACTAGCCATGAAAATTTTATCAACTTGTGATGGTTTGTTGAAAGAAGTCAAATTGATAAGACTGACTGGTAAACCTGTATCTGTTGAATGCCTTAAGGATGAAATATTTGTTTCGTTCAAAGAACCCTTGAAATTAAACATTTTAAGTTTGTCAGGTGGTATAAGAAGAACTATAACTCTAGATTCCAAAGGTTTAGAATTTATCACATTTCCTAGATATATTGCTGTCAATATTACAGACACTACACGTACTATCTATATATCTGATTGTTCAAGTAACACAATCGCTTCTGTTGATCTAAATGGAAAAAAGTTAGCAATGTATAACGATGAAGGTCTGATAAAACCACACGATATTACTATTACACCATTTGATTCTATATATGTATGTAACAGTGATAAACATATCATATATAAAATGTCTGAAGATCTCACCAAAGTTGAAGTAATACTTGATGAACGAGATGGGTTAACTTATCCATGTGCTATGTGTTTCTGTCCTGGTAAAATGTCTCTTTTTATCAGTAGTAGATACAAACGGAACTTCATAAAACAATATACGTACAACTAATTACACAAAGCATAATCACAACCAGGTGTGCATATGGTAAATACTCACCTTCCAAATCATTATTGTATATAGAACATTTCATTTAATATTCAAAATAGTATACGTATGTACATTTGAATGTTAATTGTTTAATTAAAACTATGTTGATCCCCAGGAAATAATATCGACTCTTTTGGTTAAAAGTGCATCGGTTTGAACATCTTTCCTTTAAAGATTAGTCCATTTCATATAGTGTCTATACATTGCATAAACTTATTTATAGATCATAGTCAGTGAACGAAAGATAAGTACTGAAATAAGGAAAAAATAACTGAGAAATGGAAGATATAAAATAATGATTACAAACTGTTTGCAAAAATGACATATTGGCTTATGGCCTCAACATTTCTCACCAATACTCAATAGTTCAACGAAACAAACATTTGAGGTATTATCCTTTTTAACCAAATATAAACTATTTTACAACAAAATAGCCTTGATGCAAACAGATATTGTGATAACAACGTTAACTTAAAAAAGTAAATCTTATTTCAAATTACAAAAAGTTCATGTTTTTGTTAAAATAAAAATATTGTACAAATTTATAAAATTTTGAAGAATAATGATTTTTGACACTTTTTCGTACTAAAGGAGTGATTGTTTAGATTTTCTTTTACCACCTGACAATACTTGAATTATGTGTATACTTTTTAAACCTTTTTTATTCTTTTTTTTATATTGTAATATGTCATTCAACTGTCAGTTGGCGAATACATTAAACGCTGATTTGAGTATATGAATTCCCTATACCTTTTCTGTACTCATGATTGATAAAATTATACTGAAATTAAGTTATGCGCTATTGAAATAGTATGTAATGGCTTATGTTGAAACATTTATTATATAATATGCTTTGCTTGCTTATTTTGTATTCAAGTTGTAGCATGATTTATCCCAGTCAATGCAATCATTATTGTATGTTCCACATGACTATTATACAGTATTGATATCTTGTTTGTACACTAGTTATCTCTATTTAAAAAGGTTATTACCTTTTAGATTATATTTATGGGTATAACTTGTATATTAACATGGTATTGTTAGACTATGTAGTTATTATTATTAGGGCTGATATATGGGTCTTATCGTTTTATTGACCGATCGATGGACGTATGTTTTGATAGCATTTGGCGCTGCTAGCCTGGAAATACATTCTAACTTTGTAATATCTTAACTTATACTAGCTGGTATGTTAGACAAGTAAAAATTTGCTGCGAAATGCAGCAAAGTGATTGTCACGGCAAACAAAAAAGAATTATTAAGTATAATCTAAAGGTAACTCAAAAAAGCATTATATTGAATTGTCATGATAAGGTTTTTCAGTAATAAATAGGTAACTTGTTATAAAACGTTTTCCTGTTCAAATGTAACATTATCGTTCCCAGAGCCTAGTAAGATAACTAGTTAGATCGAGAATCTTGATAACCTTGGAGTACGAGAATGGTCTGGATCTAAACACCATCTTTATGCCGACAGGATGTTTGGATTTAGTTGGATTTATCTCAAGTAATTCATATTTGCATGACGCTTAAAATGATCGGCAAAAGGGAAAACATAGTCTTTCAGAACAGAAGCTGTCTACATGATTTATCGCTTCTGTTCAGTCAAGTGCTCCTTACATTGCGGATCTGTTCTTACCAATCCGTGTGACTATTGGTTCCCAAAAGTGATCTGTATAATAAGAGGCGATCGTTGGTCTCCAGGCAAAATGAAATACAAAGTACATAAAAAGAGGCATTTTTACCGCAACAGATACTCCCCAAGAACAAAACATGACGTAACCGGTTTAAGACGTAAAGATGTGTCATAATTATCATTAGAAAATTCGTCCACAGATAAGCCCATACCGAACTGTCCAGAATAATATACTTTTATTTCCTCCAATTACTAGGGCTCTATATCGATCAGAATGATCGATACGATATTCGTATCTATACAAAATGATCGATATTCGATATATCATATGATACTTTTATTAATATAGATTTTTTTATAAAACAACAAAACATTGTTGTTTTATTCATTTATTTTAATTGAAGTAGCACCACACTAATAAATGCATTGTCTTATTAACATTTTAAATGTTAAAGTCTTTGACGTTTACATTTTTTAAACAAATATCATTGCATCCATGCAATGAGTCTGGGTCTAGGCATGATCTTTCTGTTCACTGGTTGTCTCCTGAGGTTGAAAATATCTATTCAGAAGCTACTGAAATGGCCTGAGCTATTTACTGTTTTGCAGCTAATGTGTACAAATGTGGGAGTCTGTATCGGTTTCCTTTGTACAAAGCAAAGGGAAATGATATTTTGGCATTTCTCTTTATGTACAAGCAAATTCTCTTTACATTGAGGATCTGCCCGAACAAATCAGAGTGTCTATAGTTCCCTGAATTGATATACTAAATATTATTTACTAAATTCCGCATTTGGAACATCTCGAACATTAATTGAATGAATAATTTCGGAAGGATTCGTGGGGTCCACTAACATTACTGGGTTTATTCTACATACGCGAGGCGAAGCACGTAACAGTAATGCAAAATAGCTCTTGTCGTAAAGACATAAAGCTTTGTAAATAAATTTCTTTTACTATATGTGTGACTTTATATTGTTCAGCAGATATTTAATCGTGCATAAAATTTCAAATTATGGACTAAAAAAGAGAAATTTATCCGTGGATTTGTTTACTTCGACACCAGTTGAAGTATTTTGTTTGGGGATGTGACCCAAAGGTAGTTTCAAAATGGCGTCTAAACATGTCCGAGGTTATTCCTAGTGAATGACACAGGAGTTCCGAATGCTAAATACTGATTGTTGAATCCCAGACTAATTGAAAACTCAAGTACATATAAAGGACATAATAACCGCAACAGTTACTTCCCTTTGTAAAGAACAATACATGATGTAACCGGTGTAAGATGTTTGCGTAAAGGAGTGTCATATTATGCGATTGTTTGTCCATGTTAAGTCCACATCGAAACGGAAGCAGTAGGATGCTGATTAGGCGATAAAAAATATCCACTGATTTGCAGGCCATGGATTTTATTTGTATGACTGTCATTGATCGATATTTTGTTCAATACGGAAACGTTCGATCCGATATATCTATCGAACCTACAATACCGGTATTCGATATATATCGTATACCGGTGTAGAGCCCTATTAAATGGCTACATACAATGGATAGTTCATCTAAACGACGTGAAAATGTCTAGATCTTACATGGTTTACCGACTATAAGTTCTGTAAGCAGATCTACAGCGGGTACTAGGCTACAGACAGATTGCAATCTGGAAATGCGTCCTGGTAACATAACTTTTTTATGTAGAAGGGTTTCCATGAATTTTTCGATGGAAATGACCCAGAAGACAAATACAGGTCAATAAAACTGAATAAATCATACGTGTGAAGCAATCTACATACATCAGGTACAAAGCCTTGGTAATATTCAGTACCTGTACAGTATCTAATTAGTCTTTGATTAAACACATGTTTTGCTAAATACGTACTTGTATGGCAGACGACACAGCTGACCAAAAAATTGTAATTTCTGATAGTTTATCTCTTTATACTGCCAACGCAACCACTCTCTCGAGTGTTACAGCCAGGATTAAGTGCATGTCGGAAAGTGATAAATAAAGAAAAAGTTAAAAGATCCTGACAAATAGTTTTGGCAGGAACAGTGAGTAACTGATATCAACCAATTTGCAGGCCAGGATTATGAATTATACAAAAGCATAACTGTCATTGATCGATATTTGTTCGATACGGAAACGATCGATCCGATATATCTATAGAACATGCAATACCAGTATTCGATATATATCGTATACTTTAGTAAAGCCCTTGTACTAGGTGATACCTTACGCTCCCCTCGCAGCTCAGTGACCATATTACATTCATTCGCTGCTTTAAAACGTGTTGAATTACAAGTATAAGCATTTCCAAAAATGCTTGAACCGCCGTTTAGCCGTGTATACTCCATAGATTGAAAACATTCAAGCAATATGGGCTAGCGTCTTATACCGTCTCAAGTGTATTTATTTTAGAATACAATGATTAGCGTGCCCAGCAGCGTCTTCGGTTATCTTGAACATTCCGTAACGGTAGAATCGGAACAACTTAACAAATTGACAGCTCAACCCGAGACAACTCAATATCATACTAACGGATTGAGTTGTCCCAACTTAGTGTTGAGTATTGCACAGGTTGAGTTGGCTTCGGGTTGAGTTTTCCCGTATCCTTAACGTTGGCTAACAGGAGTTACCGAACACGGGGCTGGTAAAGATATGTAAAACCAGTGAGTCTATTTATAGAATACCATGAATTAGCGCGCCCTATGTAAAACCATTTATTTAGATTCGCCCCGAAGTAGGGAAGTTAGGTTTGCAATTTTTCAACAAATGCGAGTTTTAGAAAGAATAAAACATGTTACATATAGTTAAGCATTTTTTCTTGGTCTTATATTGCAACTGTCAATTAACTGGCACAAGTTTATATAATGATACAGGTATTTTCGGTAATTAACTCAAGCAAGTAACCCAACAAAACATGGCTTCGACGAGCCCATTCACGCACCCCTAATTTGACTTTTCGACGTCCAATCTTTCATAATGTGACCTCCAATGCATCGTTTTGATTGGCTTTAGGCAACCGGAGTTGACTACAAAATGCTCAAATCTTGACAATTGTCTATACCGCCGGTCCAACGTCCAATGTTTTGATAGCATTTGGCGCTGCTAGCCTGGAAATACATTCTAACTTTGTAATATCTTAACTTATTCTAACTAACCTGTTAGATAACATAGCTTATAAAAAGTTGTAATAATTCAAGTATTTTACGTTAAAACATTTTGCACGGAATCTTTAGACATAAAACTTTTATTTTACTTACTTTTATGAGCAGATGTGTTTAATATAAGTTTTATATTTTAATGTGACTTATTGTATTGAGTTAGTATTGTATGAATCGAAAGCAGAATAATTGTATGCAAGTTATATTTTAGCTGTCTGATGAATAAAACTATTTAAACAGACTAACTGGATTTTACTTCGTTTTTATTCATAGAAATTATATTTGCTTGTTTTTCTATAAAAATCCAAGTGTTGCACAGCACTTACTGTATACTTTTGGCTAGCTTGATAAACAAAATACTCGCTAAGGTCATCGTGTCGAACACAAAGCCAATATAACAGGTATAAAGTCCGAATTTAAAATGAAATCTCTAAAGAATCTGTTGTTACAGTCGAGATAAATAGAGTTTGGTCATGAATCTAATCACGATATGGTTTACCCCTACAGAGAGACACGTTGTTCTCTTCATGACAGGGAAGACAATTTATGCAATTACTACTAAAAATTAATGATTCCATCAGAGTTAAGACCCCAGTATTGACTGGACCTAATCTTGCATTACTAGGAAGGTCATTATATAAATATTACTTCATACATAGGGTGATATAACGAAATGTTCACCGACGCGTTAGCCGAAGTTGACCTTACTCGTCAATCCGTTCTAGTTTATTTATTTATTGGAGTTAACGCCGTATCAACACAATTTAGCTCATTTCACGGCGTCCAGCGCACCTACCCTAGCTTTCCTGGACCATTGTTTATAACCAGTACTCACCTACCCTTCCACAAGGCCTTTAACTTCTCCATATTATCTAATCAATGGAGGAAAATCGACATCATTGTCAAATTTTCATGGAAGGGTATAACCTCCCCGGGTGGGATTCGAACCCGCACCCCATCGGGCACGAGTATCCAAATCCCGGCGCGCTACCAACTGCGCTATCGACCCGGGTTTACTGTACCATGTGATATTTATTTAATTATATCGAACAACACGAACAAGAAATTGTTGATAATTTAATAAGCACAAACCGTTTAGCCTTTTCTTTTGTATTTACATCTGAACTTGAAGACATTTTTACACCTTTAAATGTGTTGTTTCGTAAAAAGAAAGCGTTTGCTAAAGGGAGGTAACTCAATTTGAATAGCTAAAACCTCGGGTGCCGGTATTAGCAAACTTTAACGCAGTAGACTTGTTCTATCATCAGAAAATGAGATGAACTTCTAAATGAAGCTAGACTAGAAATAAATTTTGCTAAATCAATTCAAATAACATATGGTTCAACTTTATAGTGTGTTTTAAAATGTGAAAAATGAAATAATTTTGTATTATCTTTGCACGAGGTCATCCAAGTCTGCTGATTTATATCAGTGATCCTTTGTACATATAATTTTATAAATCTATCAGAGTTAACAACTTCTTGATTATTCCATACATAGCAAATCAATTTGTACTCAAGTTATTTCTTACATATACCTAATTTGTATGACCTATGCCATCAAAATACAACAGCTTCTCAACTTAAGCGTACATATCTATTTCTTTGCATAGTTAATATTTTCAACCAATATTTAATGGCTTACTTAACTGAATATATATACATTGGGACTCTCCCAGTGTCACCCAAAACAGCATCGTTACATGTTTTAGCTTTAACATTTAAAAAGCGCGTAACAGCATACAAGTGTACATTTTCAAGACAATTACACATGCCCCATATCTCTGAACCACAGAGTAAAATTGGTGCAATTTTCATGTCGAAAACTTTAAAAAACGTTTTATCAGGTACATGTCTCAACTTACCAAACGAGTTTAAAATATGTCACATCGCTTTTTTTGCCTTTAACAGACAAATCTTCAGCCATTTTGTATAATGATAATCTACTTGTAAAATACACGCCCACGTAACTAAATGCAGAGACGATTTGTAAATGATTATTGTTGTAGTACCTGCGTTCACGACGTGCTATTCAACCCCCTCGTTTTAAGACGAAAAATGTTTGTTTATGTTTACTTTTAGTTCGTTATCGTTGCAAAACTCACTTAAAACGTTTGCTCTTGCAGAGCAACTACAGTGTCAGACAAAAGACCCATATCGTCAGCAAACATTATTAGAAAAAATTCTGTAATATCAGGAATCAAATGTACTCCGTATACATTACAATTACACAATAAGTTATACAATTCAATATTTAACAATGAAAACAAAATAGGGCAGAGACTAGAACCTTGGACAGTCGAATGGTTCCGATACCCCTATGTCATTTCTTACTTTAGCTTTGACATTAGAGTATTTACTGGTTATAGTTTTGATCATATTGTTCTTTATACCATTATTCTTAAGAATTTCAAATAAAATGGATCGATCGATAGAATCAAACCCTTTCTCAAAATCAATGAAAGCAACATATATTGGTTTACGTTTTAGATTTAAATACCTAGAAACAATTAAATACAATACAAAGGCATTATCAATGGTACAATAACCTGCTCTAAATCCAGCTTGACATTCTGAAATAACAAGAGTAAGCATTTACGTAAAACGTGAGCCGTTTTGTTAAAATAGCAATATTTATCTTACTTAATGAGTCAATGAGAGCAATGCCCCTGTAATTATTAGGTGCGTTAGTAGAAACCTTTTTATGAATTGGTACTAAAAAGGGTTTTACTAAAGCATAAAAAACTAGCATAAAACTGTATTTGCATAGCTTTTTTAAAAAGGGATTGTTATTTTATATTCATTGTAATTCCGGCATTTTGTAATAATTATATGATTATCTATACATGAATAATATATATATAATTTCAAATGTTCTATGAGACCAATGGACCCATCATCTTTTAAAATAGTACATAATTGTGTAAGATAAAATGTTGAATTAACAAACTCCTCACAGCGGTTACGTTACGCATTTGATTTCTTATCCACCCTTATTAATTCAACAGTTTCAAGGGAAATAACTGTTGCATAATTTGCTGTTTAAGTCACAAAAAGTTAATTCCCCTGAATCATGACTGAGGACATGATTGCACAGATGAAATTTCGTCTGCTAGAGTGCACACAACTAGGTACATGTATCATATCAAAGATCCTATATTAGAAGGATTCGTAATGGAAGGAAACTCACGGAAGTTCACGGTCGTTGCGAGACGAAGCGAGAGCGTTATTCCGTCTCATTCACCATTTTCACGGAAAGGCGAGCTATTTCTATCCACGAATATCCACTGTAAACTCATCCATCGAAAGATGTTTTATGTACTCATTAAGAAAATTATGTCCAACAGTCATAAATAAGTTGGTCGTTTATGACTAAATTGACCAATTTTGGTAAATTTCATGTTTATTCTAAGACATTAATTATCGACCCAAGCACGACACATGTGTGAAATGGCGACCAATTGAAAATGGCTGCACTCTAGCGCAGTATATGAGTGAAATGGTCACTAAATATGCTTTAAAGTTGGATTTGTCGATAGATCTGTGACGTATCAATGGATTTGGTCACTTAATAATTCGAAATTAGCTAGCTTTGATAATCAATTTCATCTTCAAATATGGCCATTTTCGGCTAAAAACAACGATTTTCATTGATTGAAATCCTTTACGGGCATTTTTATTCAGCAGTGTTCACATTCAAATCGCGTTTGAACAGCATTTCGTTTGTACTAATGTGGAAAAAATACATTGAAAAATGGTATCCAATAAACCTTTTCCTTGCATATGCATGATTAAACCTAAAACGCAACTTAAAAACAACCCATTTCCTGACTGATTTTTACATTGATTTTAGAACTATTGAACTTAGTCATAGACCCAGTTAATGTTGTATCCTCAATTAAAGGTGTTTCAATGCGCTATTTTGATAACCAAAAAGCAATCGGTTCATTGTGTTTTAAAGGATAATGACTAGTAGTCTGTATTACTTGCCCCTTACTACCATCATTATCGGGTCAGGCAAGCCGTAAATATGGCGGCCTCCTCAGTTATTATTCAGGTATTACGTTTTCTTGATTTTGCATGAACATTTGCTGACGACATTTACTTAAGGGGAGTTTGATACTGTTTAGGACATTCGATTTCGATTTTTCTGATTACACGTATATTAATCCAACAATTAACACAAACAAGACTCACTTGAACACAATTCGGACGTGGCTTAGTCTCGTTAGAATTTCAGATACTTTATTTAGTAAAAATGAAACCAAACAACTGAAAAAGGTACTAAATGTAATTCTAATACAATGATCCCTTGATTTAAGTCTGTGTAGTGAGAAATGCTCATTTGAAAACATAATTACCCAATATCTAATTAATTACATAGGCGTGGACATGATCATGGTTTGGCTGACGTACCTTTACCTACCAAAGTACGACTGGGAGCCAGACAAGAATCAAACCTGCATAAATTGACATGCAAATACTTCCACATTACCATGTTTAACTAAATTAATTGTGTTTATTTGCTTATAATTTGCTATAATTTTCGAAAATGCATGTTGCAAACTCGAAAGTTAAGGGTCGCACTTGCCAATTCTGGGTCTCTTTAATCCGGAGTGGTCTCAACAGGGTCAGAAATCAATATTAATGGACAAATGTCTTACATATGGGATAAAATCATGTGTAAAAATCAATTTTAAATGACAAAAATTACTTTTTAATTGAAATATATGATTCTACATAAAAGGGGTTTGGTTATGACCCGACATTGTCACGTGCTTACTTTGTCTGCATAATTGTCAAACAGTTATTAGATGAAACAAATCTATGAGTTGAATCGTGTTCACCGACAAATATCCAACAAAGCAATGTACAATAAGGACTTATTTTATGCGACTTGTGGATATTAATCACTGTTTTTTTTCGAACGCATGGACGAAACGTTCTCGTACTTTTGCCTTGGTTGGAAAAGACGCTGTTCAGTGTTTCATGACTATGACTTTCGGTAGAGAAATTTTAACATGCAAAGTTTTTGTTACTGTAGCGAAGTAATTAGTGTACAAAACTTAACTATCATATCATCAAAATATTGCATTATTAAGGAATCATTTGTTAACTATTGTATAAAAGTGACCCGGAATTGTCGATAACTCGGAACTGACGAGTTCACGGTACTCAAAAAGATCAATTACTATTGAAATTTTTTTACATTTAAAATTAGTCGTAATTGAGCGGGAAGAATTCCAAAAAAAGACAACTTACAATCGCGATCGCGCAATTAATTGAACCTTTCGCCGATTACCGCCACTTTGGATTTAAAAAAACCTGCTCTTTTCCCCAATTAATACACTTTACGATAAATTAGCAGACGAAACTGAAACGACAGTGAAAATCGATAAAATCTGGTTGAACGATAGGGCGTTACATATCCTTCTAATATAGGATCCTTGATCATATTTGTCTTTAAACGCGTCATGTATTAGAAGATTATGAATATATATTTATTATGTCGTTCTTACATGTATAAATATTCTATTTATTTTTAACACTGGCACGATTTAAATAAAACATATTACAATACACTACTGTACATTGCAATGAACTGTATTTCGGCGCAGCTACAGGTATTAGCCAAATTTTGTTTTGTTTGTTTTCTTTGGTTGAACGCCATAGCAACACATTGTATATGTCATATAACGGCGATCAGTCAACATACCCATCCTGGAATACTGATACTCTTAATTTAGCGGTTAACCAACAACTAAGCGCATAATTACGCCTGTGACTGACATCTGTCCTACATAATCAAAAAAACATTGGTATGGAGGAGAATGGCCATACAAATGAATTCATGACCAAGCTTCACGAAAGTATGCCCCGCCTGGGAATCGTACCTCTCGATCAGTAAATGTGTGTGCTACCAACAGAGCTAGCCGGGCGGTTACCAACTTTTGACTAATACGAGTATTGTTAACCAATACCGTTTCTTTACAATACCTGCATATCCAATGAAATTATCTGCCAGTTTAGAAACATGGATATAACGTAAGGAATCATTGGTTATTTGTGATAAACAGATGCAAAGCACGGACAGTATAGTTCAACAACGAGCATTGATGCGTGTCTGTACCTTTAGATTCGGCATGATTCATTTAAAGGGCAACCATCGACATGTATGATTGATTATGATACGAAACATATCACGCCAATCAATGGCTTAGTGGTTAAGTCAAATGTTACGATACAAGAGGTTGTAGGTTCAAATCTCACCATATTATTTTCTTTTTTAATATTACTTGATACCAATCATAGAGATCTCATACCAGAATGTATTTATAGTAACTATAAATATCCTGTCTAAATATATGATACCAAATTTTAAAGAACACTCATGCGTAAATACTCTTCGTCAAACTATACTCCAACATCAAGATATCAGAGGTTTACATGTACATTATTTGTAATACAATGCAGTGAATACAATTAAGTGACGTCAATTTCATTGTTTAATACCTATATACCTTATTTGTATAGCGTTCTTATCTAATTGTTCTTATATATTAAAAAAAACTATTATAATAATATGAAATCTTTAAATCTTAATATTTCAACAAACCTTCAATATACATTTGTATTTAGTTTCGGTCATGAGACCAGACCTAAGTCTGAGCCACAATTATTATAAATGTGCATTATATAGGTCTGCATAAACTAAATTGGACATATTTTCTATTTTTCACACCAGTGAAGGTATGTGTCCATTTATTTCAAAATCGATGATTAATTTATTTAATGTTTTATGTTTTCTAATGTTTTTGTTCATCAATGATTTTATTTATTTATTAGAGTTAAAGCCGTGTCAACACAATTTTAGGTCATTTTACGGCGTCAAGCGCACCTAACCTAGCTTTCCTGGACCATTGTCTATAATCATCATGCTTTCAATTTAATAGCTTGTCTCAAACATCATATCACAAACGAAGAGTAAACATACTTACCCAAGCATGGATGGGCAACAATGCCTTAATCCATGTTACTGTGGGTAAGAGTATGTTATTGGAAATTTTCAGCCTGTAAAGACTAAGTTACCGTCTGCCCCTGATATGCTCAAAGTAATTTGGTGGAGCTGTCGACCTAACTGCATATCAAGTCGATGCTCCTACAAAAGCACAGACTTGAGTGTTCTATCAGTTGTTCATTGTCAAGATCTATTTTAGCCACTGATAGTGAAGATGGCGGCAGTGACGGTGATCAGAAGCAAACCTCAGATTACAAAAAACAAAACGTAATTAAGTACATTTTGTGACAAAATATACAGTAACAAAATTTTGTAAGTAAAAAAGCAACAAAAGTAACAAATGATATTTATTAAATATTTCTTTATATAATGCCATTTATTCATCTGTATTACATACGTTTAAAATGAAGTATGTATTGTTCGTTTTTTCCCAACTGTCAAAGTTTGAATAATTTCACGGTGAATGATTTCACACAATCTCAATACCACGAGTGTTAGACATAGAGCACGAAGCCACCGTGAAATTATTCATGTGTTGACAGTTGAGAAAAAACGCACTTTAGCATGAACTAAAACACTTGTTTGGAATCATATGTTGACTCCTAAATCTGTTTTAGAAACAAAGTTTTTGAAATCGATACACGAGAATTAGCTGAGACCAGAAATTTAAAGTTTCGGGAATTATTTTGTTACTTTTATCCCAATACCTGACACTTTGTTCATTACATGATTAATTCAAAGTAATGACCTTTGAACCCTTGTTTAGATACACATGTAGTCTAAAAGTTGTACTACCACTCACGATTTTTATAAATTCTATACGATAATTTGCTTCCAGAAAATCGCAGTATTGGGTATAATTTTAGTACTTTTATCCCAAAACTGAACTATGCTGGTTTGTTTTTATTTATTAATGTTATACCAGTTAAGGTTCAAGCACCTGCTATGATACATTTGTAGCATTTTAAGTAGTTAGATATAAAAAAGATGCACCAAAAGCAGATTCCAGATAAATGATTTACTGGTTACTTGACACTTTTATCCCAGAAATATTTTTTTTTTAAAAATGATCTGTTTAAATGTTGTATTTATGATAATGAATTTGAATAATAAGTCGTATTTCACAATTGTCTTGTAATATGGTCATAGATAGTTGTAAAGGACAGTAATTCCATAATCCACATATTTGTTCATGTTTAACGGTTTTACAAACTAATTGACTTTACCCTTGAATTGTTTAGTGCATTTCTTAGATACTCCCATGACTTACACATAGTACAAAAATAAATTTTATTTGAGTTTGTCAAGGTAAGCCTATTTTTAGCTATATTAATTAATTTATTTGAACTATTTGAACCCAAAAGTGCTGGCCAGCTATGCTCGCAAATGACAGACAATAAACCTCAACGAATTAGAACACGATACAATTATTCCAAAATGTAGAATCACTTATCGTTGTCATTTGTTTAATACCATATCGATATCTTGTAAAATATGTATTAAATCTAATTCACACAATTGATCATGACATACAATTCACTCTGCTCAACAAAAACTTCACTATTCAGACAGTTACATAAAATTTACTACCGTAACGCTTCTTAATTGTATGAACAGTAAATTTACAATAGACTGTCTACTCTTTATTAAAGCCTTTTGAAAGACTTTTGGAAACGACTCTCTAAAGCTCTTATCATTTATTTGAGTAAAACTTAATACAAAAAAGTACTCGCTACTTGATAAATCTGGAAATGTTAACGTATCCCTGAATTGTTCTATACATACATTGTTGGAGCTCTAGATCCTTGACTTTTGAAATCCGAAAAAATCAGTGTTTTCAGCGCTTTGATTTCTATTTTCAGCGTTTTGACCAAAAAAATATTTTCCCCTCTAAATTTTGAGAGCAGCCTTTTTGGATACTTCTATGACTATGACAACCCGGGTCGATAGCGCAGTTGGTAGCGCGCCGGGATTTGGATACTCGTGCCCGACGGGGGTGCGGATTCGAATCCCACCCGGGGAGGTTATACCCTTCCGTGAAAATTTGACAAAAATGTCGATTTTCCTCCATTGATTAGATAATATTGAGAAGTTTCCTGCCTTGTGGAAGGGTAGGTAAGTACTGGTTATAGACAATGGTCCAGGAAAGCTAGGTTAGGTGCGCTGGACGCCGTGAAATGACCTAAATTGTGTTGATACGGCGTTAACTCTTAAAAATAAATAAATGACTATGACATTTCAGATTGTAAAAAAATAATTCTGATGCAATTTTTTCTAGGTGAGCCTTTTTTGTTTCGCTGGATTAAATGGACTAAAATAGAATTCTACTATAAGCGGCAATCTACAAATCACAAACAAAATATATTGAATCATTTTTGTCAAGTAGTTTTATTTTCAAGTATACCATACTTTTATCTGATTTATAGAACTAAATCTTAATTTTAACAATCTCATTTCAAACCAAACTATTTGACTCAATAAAATAATGTTTGTTCCAAGATTCGAATCAATACAAAACTGTGATTATCTTCCAAAGTAAGCTCATCCCTTAATTTATATTATAGACATAATCTTCAGAATGGCTACAAGTAAACCTGACAAATCAGAGACTAATGCTGATGAATCACTAGACCAATCCAACATAGTAACATCCAAATTTACTGCTGCTGACAGGGAACACGCTGAACCAAGTTCTACATTATCAGTTTACAATAGTTTTGCCGATGCTTCAGTCCGTCTACGGGACATAACTACCTCTGAACAACATACACCACTAGATCCATCTACAATACCACCAACAACTAGTTTAGCTTCATTAAATATACAACATGGTTCTGATTATGATGATACTCCATTCCAAGATGAATTTAGTCTCCAAAAAGACATAAATGTAAAGTTTACAGCTGATCGCAAAGATTGCTTTATAGTAGCAATGACTTTACTATCTGAAAATGAACTTGCTCTATGTGATGGATACAACAAATCAGTAAAGGTGTTAAATATTGATAATGATGTTATATGTAGTAATATCACATTTGGTACTCCACCTGCAGACATAACATCATTGCCGGGGGGGGAAGTGGCTGTCGTTTTTTGTGATGAACAGTCTATGAGAATTCTATCAAAGTGTGATGGTTCTTTGAAAGAAGTCAAATTGATAAGATTGGTTGGTAAACCTTTATCTGTAGAATGCTTAATGGATGAAATATTTGTTTCATTCATAAATCCCTTGAAGTTTATCATTTTTAATTTGTCAGGTGGTATAAGAAGAACTATAATTCCAGATTCTAAATGTTTAGAATATGTACAGCTCCCTAGATATATTGCTGTCCATTTCACAGACACAACACGTATTATTTATGTATCTGATTGGTCAAGTAACACAATTGTATCTATAGATCTAAACGGTACAATGTTAGCAATGTATAAAGATGATAGTCTTGTTAAACCACAAGATATAACTATTACACCATTTGGTTCTATATATGTGTGTAACACTGATAAAAATATCATATATAAAATGTCTGAAGATCTTACTGAAGGTGAAGTTATACTTGATGAACGAGATGGATTACTCGGTCCATTATCAATGTGTTTCTGTCCTGGTAGAAAGTCTCTCTATATCAGTTATAGAAACACAGCTCGTTTAAACTTCATAAAACAATATAAGTACAACTGACTACACAAAGCATAGTAACAACCGGGTGTGCATATGGTAAACAAACATTATAAATCATTATTGTATATAGAACATTTCCTTTGATATTCAAGATAGCATACTTATGTAAATTTGAATGTTAATTGTTTAATTAAATCTATATTGATCCCCAGGAAACAATATCGACTTTTTTGTCGTTTTTGAACATCTTTCCTTCAAAGATTAATCCATTTTCTATAGCGTCCATACATTGCATGAACTAACTAAACAGAACTGCTAAAATATCATTGTCTGTGAACGAAAGGAAATCATTGAACAAATAAAAATATAACTAAGTAAATGATTATAAAAATGATAACAAAATGTTTTTTTTAAAAAGGACATATTGACTTGTGGCGTAAACATTTATCACTAATACTTAATGGTTGAACAAAACAATCATTTGACGTATTATCCTTTTTAACCAAATATAAACACCTTTGCAATAAAAATAGCCTTGAGGCAAACAGATCTTGTGTTAACCACATAATTTTAAAAACATGTAAGTCTTATTTCAAATTACAAAACTGTTGTTTTTTTTAGATATTGTACAAATTTATCAAATAATGAAGAATAATGATTTTTTTATTGACACTTTTTGTACAAAAGAGGTGATCGTTTAGATTTTCTTTTACCACCTGACAATACTATAATTATTTGAATACCTTTTTATGCTTTTTTATTCCTTTATTTCGTATTGTTAAATGTCATTCAACTAGGGACTTTAGTCAGTTATTTTTCCCTGATTAGATCTGAAGCATTCCAATTGGTAAGTAGGTCCTTACAGTTGGAATCCTCGGATTTTATCATTGAATTTATAGGGAAGGATAACAAAATATTTCATTTGATATCTTTCTTGTAATTAAGATATTAACAGAATTGATGAAATTTAGATCGTTCTTTACCCGAAAAATACTTAGCTTGAATTTCAAACAAATTAAATGATTATCAAAGATGTTATCAAAGATCAATTTTGGCATATTGACATTAAAAAGTACGGGTAAAATCCGAGTAATCCAACTAGTAAGACCTATCTGTTGGAAGAGTATACAAGAGGAAATAACTGACTAAAGTCCCTTACTGTCAGTTGGTGGATACATCAAACTCGCTGATTGGAGTTTCCCCTATAGCTCCTCTGTACTCATGATCGATAAATTATACTGAAATTAATGTATGCGCCACTGCAATTGAATGAAATGGCTTGTGTTGAATTGTTTTATACACATGTATAGTATGCTATGTTTTCTATTTTGTATTCAGATATTGTTATGTTGAATTATCTCAGTCAATGAAATCAATATTTTATGGCCCACTAGACAATTATGCAGGACTTGTATCTCACATGTATGTTCATATATGTTTTTGATGACTGATTCTTATAAATTAATCATGTTTTATAATTGCATCTCTTTTTTCTACCTGTTTATTTAATCTGTTAAAAGAGAGTACAAATTATGTTGATGAAAATGTTTTTATTAGCCACTAAGATAAATAAAAATATACAGACTTAGTAGAATTTCGTAATTGTTATTTATATCAATTGAAATTGCTTGCTTTTTCATATTAAACCTAGTGTTTTACAGCACTTACTCTGTACTAAGTGGCTAGCTTGATGAGATTGATATCTTAAATAACATGGCAAAACAGTTCGATATTCAACCTCAGAACGACATTCAGACTATTAGTAAAGAATGTCGAACGTCAAATTGGTTCGATATTTAACCTCAGAACGAAATTCAGACTATTATTAAAGAATGTCAAACGTCAAAATAGTTCGATAATTAACATCAGTGTGGCATTCAGATTATTATCTAAGAATGTCGAACGTCAAAATGGTTCGAGATTTAACATCAGTTTGGCATTCAGATTATTATCAAAAAATGTCGAACGTCAAAATGGTTCGAGATTAAACATCAGTTTGGCATTCAGATTATCTATTACGATTGTTGAACGCCGAACTAGTTTGATAATCAACCCCAAAACGATATTCAGGCAATTCTTAACAAATGGCGAAGGTCAACATGGTTTATTCAATTCAAGAACGACATTCAGACCGTTATAGGCGTCGATATTCAAATCCTGTACGATGTTATATATCAAATATCCAAAGTCGTAATTGGAGACGACCACAAATTGTTCTATATTGGTATGCAATAAATGCAACTACATGAAGTATAGCTCGTTTAGGATAACTTGAAACCTTGTTTACATATGTTTTACTTACGTGTTGTTAAAATAGTGAGGTCAATTGATACTTTTACATTTATATGATATATATTTGACAACACTATAATAATACGAAACTAGCTCAGATTGTACATTATTAAAACCATTATATTAAAGAAATTATCAACACTCATATATTTTGTTATACGTGAATACCTTTAGGATTCTTTCCTTACTTTTTCTGTTTATGTGTAATGGATTGCGTTAACAATGTAGTTCATGACACTTAAGTACAAGGCAAATTTGTGAAGTTTATATTTGTGTTTATTAATCATGAAAAATATCAGTAATTTAAAAATGAAAAATTCTACCATGCATGTATTAATTAAATAACTTATAAAATAAGAAACAAAAATGAAATGAAAACATAACGGATATATCGAGATTGCAACGTGCACATTCTTTACGTTTGAAATCCGAATCTCAACCCACTACGCCATCTCTTAAATTGATAAAAATAGTAATGGTTTTATAAACATATTATATTTATTAGAAGTCATATATACAAAAGTTATCATATACATAAATTAACCCATTAGTGAAATATCGTATCGTTGTGATTTGTTTTTAAGCTATCATAAACGAGCTAAACTGTGTTGTATAAACTATGAACTCTGTGAGACATGAAATACACTAACAATAAATAGTGTTATTGTCAAGGCTACTGACTAGTGAATACAATTTTAGAATATCTTATTTAGCATAAAGGGAGATAACACCGGCTTTGTTTAAGAAAAAAATATCAGGGTTGTCTATTTCTAATGTAAACTATAGTTATACCATTATGTCAGTTTGATTAGTAAGACGGAAAAGCGTCCATGTATGTTCAAGTGGATATATTTTACCTACAATATATTTCCTAGATACTTGAAACAAGTGACATTCTCGTGACCAAAGTCAGGAATGGACACACTGATTTAAAGAGGTCTGTGAAGTTAGCTATCTATTGTCTATTCTCTATTCAAAAGTCTATTCGCACAATAGACAGCTATGTATTGAGAAATCTATTCATTCAGAAATCTATTCGCATTTACTGTATACATAGATATAGGTAAGTTCAAATATCTGTACAAATATCTGTTCACAAAAAGCCGAAAAGACAGCTATCTATTCGGAAGTCTATTCAGAAGTCTATTCGAAAAAAGTCAGTATTGCAATCAAACAGATTTAAAAGTCTTTTCGTGGAATACTTAAAGAGACAAATGTCCATTCAAAAGTCTTTTCAGAAGTTTATTCGCAAATACACAGTAATGCAATCTGAATGAGCAAGGTTTCTATTCCAAGAATGCAAGCGACAAATGTCCATTCAAAAGTCTTTTCGGATCTCTATTCGCAAAATCATATATATGCTTTAAGAATGTGTCTGTAGTCTATTATAAAGTTTTGAATGGAGAGCTGTCCATTCAAATGTCTATTCAGAAGTCTATTCGCAAAATCATGTATATGCATTCAGAATGAGTCAGAAGTCTTTTATAGAGTTTCGAATAGAGAGCTGTCCATTCAAAAGTCTATTCAGAAATCTATTCGTAAAATCATATAAATGCATTATGAATGGGTCAGAAGTCTTTTATAGAGTTTCGAATAGAGAGCTGTCCATTCAAAAGTCTATTCAGAAATCTATTTGCAAAATCATATATATATGCATTAAGAATGGGTCAAAGTCTACCATAAAGTTGCGAATGGACAGATGTCCATTCAAATGTCTATTCAGAAGTCTATTCGCAAAATCATGTATATGCATTCAAAATGTGCCAGAAGTCTCTTATAGAGTTTCAAATAGAGAGCTGCCCATTCAAATGTCTATTCAGAAGTCTAGTCGCAAAATCATGTTTATGCATTCAGAATGAGTCAGAAGTCTTTTATAGAGTTTCAAATAGAGAGCTGTCCATTCAAAAGTCTATTCAGAAATCTATTCGCAAAATCATATATATGCATTAAGAATGGGTCAAAGTCTACCATAAAGTTGCGAATAGACAGATGTCCATTCAAATGTCTACTCAGAAGTCTATTCGCAAAATCATGTATATGCCTTCAGAATGAGTTTGAAAAATTTATAGAAATCGAATAGAGAGCTATCCATTCAAAAGTCTATTCAGAAGTCTATTCGCAAAATCTGGTAAATGCGTTAAGAATGAGTTAGAAGTCTATAATACAGTAGCGCATACACAGCTGTCCATTCAAATGTCTATTCAGAAGTTTATTTGCAAAATCATATATATGAATTTAGAATGTGTCAGATGTTTATTATAAAGTTGCGAATAGACAGATGTCCATTCAAATGTCTATTTAGAAGTCTATTCCAAAAAAGTTAGTAATGCAATCAAACAGATTTAAAAGTCTTTTCGTGGAATACGTAAAAAGACAAATGTCCATTCAAAAGTCTTTTCAGAAGTTTATTTGCAAATACATAGTAATGCAATCTGAATGAGCAAGGTTTCTATTCCAAGAATGCAAGCGACAAATGTCCATTCAAAAGTCTTTTCGGATCTCTTTTCGCAAAATCATATGTATGCTTTAAGAATGTGTCTGTAGTCTATTATAAAATTTTGAATAGAGAGCTGTCCATTCAAATGTCTATTCAGAAGTCTATTCGCAAAATCATGTATATGCATTCAGAATGAGTCAGAAGTCTTTTATAGAGTTTCGAATAGAGAGCTGTCCATTCAAAAGTCTATTCAGAAATCTATTCGCAAAATCATATAAATGCATTAAGAATGGGTCAGAAGTCTTTTATAGAGTTTCGAATAGAGAGCTGTCCATTCAAATGTCTATTCAGAAATCTATTTGCAAAATCATATATATGCATTAAGAATGGGTCAAAGTCTACCATAAAGTTGCGAATAGACAGATGTCCATTCAAATGTCTATTCAGAAGTCTATTCGCAAAATCATGTATATGCCTTCAGAATGAGTTTGAAAAATTTATAGAAATCGAATAGAGAGCTATCCATTCAAAAGTCTATTCAGAAGTCTATTCGCAAAATCTGGTAAATGCGTTAAGAATGAGTTAGAAGTCTATAATACAGTAGCGCATACACAGCTGTCCATTCAAATGTCTATTCAGAAGTTTATTTGCAAAATCATATATATGAATTTAGAATGTGTCAGATGTTTATTATAAAGTTGCGAATAGACAGATGTCCATTCAAATGTCTATTTAGAAGTCTATTCCAAAAAAGTTAGTAATGCAATCAAACAGATTTAAAAGTCTTTTCGTGGAATACGTAAAAAGACAAATGTCCATTCAAAAGTCTTTTCAGAAGTTTATTTGCAAATACATAGTAATGCAATCTGAATGAGCAAGGTTTCTATTCCAAGAATGCAAGCGACAAATGTCCATTCAAAAGTCTTTTCGGATCTCTTTTCGCAAAATCATATGTATGCTTTAAGAATGTGTCTGTAGTCTATTATAAAATTTTGAATAGAGAGCTGTCCATTCAAATGTCTATTCAGAAGTCTATTCGCAAAATCATGTATATGCATTCAGAATGAGTCAGAAGTCTTTTATAGAGTTTCGAATAGAGAGCTGTCCATTCAAAAGTCTATTCAGAAATCTATTCGCAAAATCATATAAATGCATTAAGAATGGGTCAGAAGTCTTTTATAGAGTTTCGAATAGAGAGCTGTCCATTCAAATGTCTATTCAGAAATCTATTTGCAAAATCATATATATGCATTAAGAATGGGTCAAAGTCTACCATAAAGTTGCGAATAGACAGATGTCCATTCAAATGTCTATTCAGAAGTCTATTCGCAAAATCATGTATATGCATTCAAAATGTGTCAGAAGTCTCTTATAGAGTTTCAAATAGAGAGCTGCCCATTTAAATGTCTATTCAGAAGTCTATTCGCAAAATCATGTTTATGCATTCAGAATAGTCTACCTACGATTTCAAAAAAACCCTCTAGAAAATGAAAGCGTAGGACATTTTTGTTAATGCAAATCTAATGGTTGATTCGTGTAGCTGGATGCCTCCCTGATATCGTACGGGGGGATATATAAAATCTAAGTCGCGTTTAAGTCCGTAATCTAGGTCAAAGGTCAACTAGGTGCATTTATTTTTTATTAGACCCTATGCTCTTTATACTGAAATTTCAAGAAGTTTAATCGGTAAAGTGGAGATTTTCTTTGTTGAAAACTAATGTATTATGATTAAACTTTATTTTTATGAAAGAATTTGAGTGTTTGATCAATTGATTACTTCCCTTTTAAGCCTTTTGTCGCGAAGATAGGTGACAATAAAAAAATCGTCTACAATAGTTCAACTAGTAGAACAACAGTTAGTGTTTATGGTTTAAATCTACTTGAATTGTGTTTATTGATGCTTCATGACCTTTTTAGTACATATTTAATACTCGATAAGGTTAAAATAATGTCACAGTGGTGTAAAATTAAGGGCGAGTGGTAAAACTGTTTTTAGAGATTTTTTGACAAATGTGGAAAACTTTTGAAAAGGCAGTTCATTATTTAATTCATGATGCTAGATGACTTACTGAGCCACATAGAGAATGTTTAAAAACATATTTTGTGATAAAAATGTGTTATTTAGGTCAAAGGTCACCACAGTGCATTTTCTTATTATTAAAGCTATGTTATCATTGTACAGTATATTTCTTGCAAAAAGTCATGTAAATTTATAAAAGAAAACTTTTAAAATACTTTCAAATTGTTCAAAAGATTTTTAAATGTGTCTGGTAACATGATTACTTCCCTTTATGTAAAGTTTGTCGCGTAAATAGGTAAAAATACAGCTCCCATTTAGCTCAGTAGGTAGCACGCTAGTCTGCTGATCGCGAGTTTTTTTTATTTCTATTCCCGGCCAAAGCATATTTTCATGGAGTTTGTTCATGAAATGATTTCTATAGAAATTCTCCCTCCTACCACTAATTCTTAATTATGTCAGTAACTGACGAAAGTACATGCTTAGTAACTGGTAGATAGCTTTATCCAGATATTTAGCTTTTCTAGGACGGCCGTGATATGACCTTTACGATGTGCTGCTACGGCGTTGGACCCAACTAAACGGGAAAATACACAATAAATCAACCCTTACATGACAAACATTGAGTTAAGAACATATTCCGATTTCTATGAAATGTTTGTAAAATGTATCATAATCTAAATGGTACAAATCCTAAACATATAGTTTCTCAAAAGACGAAACAGAATTAGCATAATGTTGTACTTTGCAGCCAAATCACACCCAGATATGCATACTTGGTCAGCTTTATAACATTTGCATGTAGCATAATTGCTTTTATTTCTAACACCACAGGTCGCTAGTTGCAAGCATGCCGAAGGCATCGGCGGCTTTAAAATCCAAACAGGAGATAAAGTATCATTTTCATGTGATCAAAATCCCGTATTGACTCTACGTGATCTTTAGGTTCAAAGTGAATATTTGCAGCCTGTATCAAGATCTCTGTTAGATAACTGGCGCTTAAAATATGAAGCTGTGAAGCGTCCTTGGTAGACGGAAGCTAATCAAAGGACTGTTTGTTTTCATAAAAAGTCCGTTATAACATAAATCTACGTCTGGACTAAGTAGGTTTTCAGAATTGCAATCATAGAGTGCACACAAGAATCTTTAAATATTCTTAGTCTCCTTATTGTGACTAATTGATGAAAACAAGCCACGATTTCAACAATTTTTTTCCAACTTGTCTTCTTGCTGAATCCATGAAATGAAGACGTGGTATCGCACCCAGTCAATTGTGACTTTTCTGATATCACCCCATTACTTTTCAGTGATAGAATGAACATGATAACAACGCCACGAAAGTAAAAGTAATTCATCAGTATCTGTACTACTGACAAGTAATCGTATATATTCGTTTTCCATCGCATCCTTTATGTGAATTATAATGTGAGTGTCAGCTTCGTGCTTTGTGAACAAACTTTCTGCATTAAAGTTATCTGCTAGAGCAATGATAACACCAGAAACCCCACCACCTGTAACAATTGAATAATAAAATGGTTAAGAATTTCCTCGCCTCATAAGATTAGAAGAAAGGCATTCTGCAAGGTCTGCTTTGTTGTCAGCTTATGTTATAATATTGATCTCATACTTGAAGTAGTGGCACATGTCGACAAGTAATTTGTTTTCCAACAGGTCGTCGTTTGCCAATTTGCATTGTTCTTGTAAAGACTTTACTGGAATTGCAACCAAGATATTTATCAAAAGTGACACCAACAAGCGTAGTTTGTTCACTAAATTGAGAAAAAAGTCTTGACAAATATAGCGGCATAGTCACCAAATGTCTGACAATGTTTAGGCTTGCGAAGAGATTAAATCAACTAGAATAACCATCTAAAATAACCGATGTAGGTTTGCCTGAATTAGATACCTTTGTTGGAACGATTATACCTTATTCAGTGGTAAGTACATTCAAACTTTGACACCCGTGGCATCACAGAGACGTACATGCGTTTCTACATGCAAGGTCCAATCTCCCAAATTTGTGCTTTTATAAAACAGAAGAAAATTTCAAAGATTTCTGGTTATATCAATGCTAGAGCAAAACACTTTGACACTCGCATTATAATTCACGTCACGGATGCTGTAGATAATGGACATAAACGATTACTAGTAAGTAGTACAAATACTGATGTATTACTTATTCATAAATTACAATCTTTAGATTGAAATATAAATGGTATCTGGTACATCAAAGTATCTGTGTTGTTATCAATTGGTCACAATGAGGAGACTGAAATATTGAAAGATTCTTGTGTGCACTTTATAATTGCAATTCTAAAAAACTACATAGATTAATGTCGTGAAATACTTTTTATAATGCAAAGAAGTCCATTGATTTGCTTCCGCCTACCAAGGACGCTTAACAGTCTCATGTTTTAAGCGCCAGTTATCTAACAGAGATCTTGACACAGGCTGCAAATATTCACTTTGAACTTAAGATCAAGTCACTATGGGATATTGGTCACATGAAAATGATACTATATCTCCTGTTTGGATTCGAAAGTCGCCGAATACTTCGGCATGCTTGCAAATAGTAACCTGTGGTGTTAGATCCAAATGCATTTCTGCTAGAGGCAAATGTTATAAGGCTGGCCAAGTCTGCATATTTGGGTGTGATTGTGAAGTACAACATTGTGCTAATCCTGTTTCGTCTTTTGAGAAACTATATGTTTAGGATTTGTACCATTTAGATTATGATACATTTTACAATCATTTCATAGAAATCGAAATATGTTCTTAACTCAATGTTTGTCATGTTAGTGTTGATTTATTGTGTAATTTTCCGTTTAGTTGGGTCCAACGCCGCAGCAGCACATCGTAAAGGTCATATCACGGCCGTCCTAGAAAAGCTAAATATCTGGATAAAGCTCTCTACCAGTTACTAAGCATGTACTTTCATCAGTTACTGACATAATTAAGAATTAGTGGTAGGAGGGAGAATTTCCATAGAAATCAATTCATGAACAAACTCCATGAACGTATGCTTTGTCCGGGAATAGAAATTAAAAAAAACTCGCGATCAGCAGACTAGCGTGTTACCTACTGAGCTAAATGGGAGCTGTATTTTTACCTATTTACGCGACAAACTTTACATAAAGGGAAGTAATCATGTAACCAAACGCATTTAAAAATCTTTTGAACAATTTGAAAGTATTTTAAAAGTTTTCTATTATAAATTTACATGATTTTTTGCAAGAAATATTCTGTACAATGATTACATTGCTTTAATAATAAGAAAATGCACTGTGTTGACCTTTGACCTAAATAACACATTTTATCACAAAATAGGTTTTTAAACATTCTCTATGTGGCTCAGTAAGTCATCTAGCAACGTGAATTAAATAATGAACTGCTTTTTCAAAAGTTTTCCACATTTGTCAAAATATCTCTAAAAAGAGTTTTACCATTCGCCCTTAATTTTACACCGCTGTGACATTATTTTAACCTTATCGAGTATTAAATATGTACTAAAAAGGTCATGAAGCATCAATAAGCACAATTCAAGTAGATTTAAACCATAAACACTAACTGTTGTTCTACTAGTTGAACTATTGTAGACGATTTTTTCATTGTCACCTATTTTCGCGACAAAAGGCTTAAAAGGGAAGTAATCAATTAATCAAACACTCAAAGTTTTTCATAAAAATAATGTGTAATCATAATACATTAGTTTTCAACAAAGAAAATCTCCACTTTACCGATTAAATTTCTTGAAACTTCAGTATAAAGAGCATAGGGTCTAATAAAAATAAATGCACCTAGTTGACCTTTGACCTAGATTACGGACTTAAACGCGACTTAGATCTTATACATCCCCCCGTACGATATCAGGGAGGCATCCAGCTACATGAATCAACCATTAGATTTGCATTAACAAAAATGTCCTACGGTGGTCAAAATTTCACTATAAGATAGGTAGACTAGAATGAGTCAGAAGTCTTTTATAGAGTTTCGAATAGAGAGCTGTCCATTCAAAAGTCTATTCAGAAATCTATTCGCAAAATCACATATATGCATTAAGAATGGGTCAAAGTCTACCATAAAGTTGCGAATAGACAGATGTCCATTCAAATGTCTATTCAGAAGTCTATTCGCAAAATCATGTATATGCATTCAGAATGAGTTTGAAAAATTTATAGAAATCGAATAGAGAGCTATCCATTCAAAAGTCTATTCAGAAGTCTAATCGCAAAATCTGGTAAATGCGTTCAGAATGAGTTAGAAGTCTATAATACAGTAGCGCATACACAGCTGTCCATTCAAATGTCTATTCAGAAGTCTATTTGCAAAATCATATATATGTATTTAGAATGTGTCAGATGTTTATTCTAAAGTTGCGATAAGAGAGATGTCCATTCTAATGTCTATTTAGAAGTCTATTCCAAAAAAGTCAGTAATGCAATCAAACAGATTTTAAAGTCTTTTCGTGGAATACGTAAAAAGACAAATGTCTATTCGAAGTCTATTCAGAAGTCTATTCGCAAAATCATATATATGCATTAAAATGTGTCTAAAGTGTACTATAAATTTGCTAATAGACAGATGTCCACTCAAATGCCTATACAGAAGTCTATTCGCAAAATCATGTGTATAAATTCAGAGTAAGTCAGAATGAGTCAGAAGTCTATTATACAGTTGCGAATGCACAGCTGTCCATTCAAAAGTCTATTCAGAAGTCTATTCGCAAAATCATATATATACATTAAGAATGTCTGAAGTTAATTATTAAGTAGCGAATAGACAGATGTCCGTTCAAATGTCCATTCAGAAGTCTATTCGAAAATTACGTATATGCATTCAGAATGAGTTAGAAGTCTTTACAAAGTAGCAAAAAGGCAGCTGTCCATTCAAAAGTCTATTCAGAAGTCTATTCGCCAAATCATATATATGCAGTTAAAATGTGCCATAAGTCTATTTAAAGATTAGCGAATAGACAATTATTCTTGCAAATGTCTTTTCAGAAGTATATTCGCAAAATCATACATTTGCATTTAAAATGTGTCAAAAGTCTATTCAAGGAGTAGCGAATAGACAGCTGTCTATGTCGTGAATTCACGATGAACTTACCTCCGGTAGAGCTTTGTGTTATTCCTATGGCGGAGCTCATATAACTAAATAAACATATATATTAATTTTGCTCCGACGGAGTCCTTTAATTTGCTCCGGCGGAGTCCTATTAACTTGGCTCCGACGGAGCCTACTATAATCCGTGCTCCGGCGGAGCTCAAAGTACTATATAAACTCCGGTTTTTTGTAGCCAGGGGTTCAGATTTATTAAGTTTTTTTGTGTTGTTAACATGTACGTTGTACTATGCATTATATTTACAAAGTATGGAATTAAAATTAAGCAAATTGGAAAGTTTGTTTGTGTTGAATAAAATCTCCGATGTGGTGGATTTGTTTGGATTTTTACAATTTAAAGAAGTTCGCCACATTGTTTGGCGCCGGAACCCGGGACTAGCACCCTGGACCTTTTAATAAAGTGATAATGTTTTCGAAGACTTAATGATTGTGTCTAAGTCAAGATGGAAATAAATAATGTTGTGTGAAATAAATAAAGAAGAAGTATATAAAGAAGTAAATAAAGTGGAATAAAGAAGTAAATAAAGTGGAATAAAGCAGTAAATAAAGTGGAATAAAGAAGTAAATAAAGTGGAATAAGGCAGTAAATAAAGTGGAATAAAGAAGTAAATAAAGAGGAATAAAGAAGTAAATAAAGTGGAATAAAGAAGTAAATAAAATGGAATAAAGAAGTAAATAAAGTGGAATAAAGAAGTAAATAAAGTGGAATAAAGAAGTAAATAAAGTGGAATAAAGCAGTAAATAAAGTGGAATAAAGCAGTAAATAAAGTGGAATAAAGAAGTAAATAAAGTGGAATAAAGCAGTAAATAAAGTGGAATGTATTAAAGTAGGATAAAAGGGCGTGCATAAAGTTGAACGAATGAAGGATCGTTGAAGTGGAATAAATAAATAACGTACCTTAAAGTGAAATTACAGCATCAAAATGGCGAATCTAGCTTATATTAAAGGTGTCAGAACGAGGTATAGAAATATTCTTGAAAAGGAAATATCGAGTGGACGTGAATTACTTTCAGTAGATTTAGAAGAATTTATTACAGAAAATGAAATTATCAAAATGAGTAATTGTTTGGACAAACTCAAGTTATACAGTGATAAACTTGAGTCCCAGTCTGATAAGTTGGCTTCCGCTGTTCCAGACGAAGAAACCCAATTTATTGAAAGTGTTGCCTATGATGATAGTGAAATGTGTGCAAGCGCGATGGAATGTTTTCTTCAGTTGAAACAATTGAAAGACAAGTTAGAATATTCAAAACATACCAAATTAAGTGAGCATACGATGTTTCGTCAAGATATGTTAGCAATGCAAGAAGAAATGCGTAATTTCGCCTCAATACATATGAAACAACAAAGTGAGTTTTTTGATCGCCAAGAAAAAAGAGATAAATTATCTGTGTCTAATACTTCAGTTAAGTTACCAAAACTAGAATTATGTTCCTTTGGGAGAGATAAAATGAAATGGATAGAGTTTTGGGATGCATTTGAAACTACAGTACATCGCAACAAATCTCTATCTAATATTGAGAGATTCAATTATTTGAAGAGCAAATTGTTTGGATCCGCAATGAGTGCTATATCTGGTTTATCACTTTCTAATGACAATTATGAATTAGCTATTGAAATTCTCCAAAATCGTTTTTGGAAATACGCAACAAGACATTGATCTTCATTATCATAAGTTAATAAATCTGCAAGCTCCATCTAATAGCACGAATAGTTTAAGGATATTCATGGATTTGGTTGAACGACACTTGAGAAGTCTGGAAGTGCTAAAACAAGATACCAACCAGGATGTTTTTATAACAATCATACGATCAAAATTACCTGAATACGTTTTGTTGCAACTCGAAATGTTGAATGGAACCAACAAGTGAACTATACATTCACTTCGTGAAAGACTTAATAATTATGTTCAGGCCAAGAAAAAGGCTGATAAGGGAACGAACCAAGAACTGAATGATGACCAAAATTATTCTGACAACCACAAAAGTGACTCAACAAACAAGAATGTCGAGCTAAACAATAAATCCCTTCAATCTACTGAGTCCCTTGTAGTGAACGCTTCGTCTAATTCAAGAAGAAAGGATTACTCTAAGCTCTGTAGATTCTGTGAAAAAACACACTGGAGTGACGAATGCCCTGTGTATTGCTCTATCAAAGAACGTAAACAGAAACTTAGAAACAGTTGTTTCAATTGTTTAAAACCTGGACATTATTCACATCAGTGTAAAAGAGATAAACTGTGTGTTTATTGTGGTGAAAGAAATAAACATCATCGCAGTTTATGTCCGAAGAAATTCAGTGATTCTTCAACTAGTGTTCATTTCATGGAAGAAAATGCTAAAGCCGAGATTGAAGATGAAAGTGCACTTATTTCATCAGGTGAAATGGTGCTTATGCAAACAGCTAAAACCATAGTCAAAAATCCTTACAATACTTCAAACCAGGAAGTACGATTGCTTCTGGACTCGGGATCACAAAGATCGTATGTGTCAGAAATATTAGCTAATAAATTGGGACTTAAATATGAAAAAGAAGAACAATTGAATGTTATGACCTTTGGAAGTGATAAGTCAACGATGGTGAAAACCAAAGTGTCATCGATACAGCTTAAACTTAAAAATGGTGAATTCATGAACATCACTGTTAACATTGTACCTGTAATAAGTGGTGTCATAAAAAGAAAGCCTTTGACAAAGTTGACCTCAGATATGAAGCAAATACTCAACTCAGTTGACCTAGCGGACTCTTTAGTTACCGAAAATGAATCAAGTCCTGTAGACCTCTTGCTTGGCAATGACTACTATTTGGATGTAATTTTATGCAAAAGGATCGAACTAAAGAGTGGTCTTTTCATTCTTAGTTCAAAACTGGGTTGGATCATCACTGGTAGAACCAATATAAAGGCTGACGATGATAATGACATAAATATGTTAATATTTACTTATGTGAATGATAACATTGAAAACAACGTATGTGCAAAGAATTACAAATCGTTACAGACAAGACCAAATTGGGAAGATCTGGAAGTATTTGAAGATATTGAGTCAATAGGAGATTCTAACAAAACAAATAATGGAAAGGCTAGGGATATATTACAAGATTTGTTAAAAGTTTGTGATGATAGATATAAAGTGAAATAGCCTTGGAAAGAAACTGTGAACCAACCTCTGGGTCGTTTAAATTCTGTTGTGTCAGGAATGCATAATAAACAGGATATTTGGAAGACATATAATGACATTATTGAAGACCAATACAATGAGGGAATTAAAGAAAAAGTGCTTTTGATAAACACGGACAATCTGACACTTACAATTTTTACAACCAAATTACGAATCGTTTACGACGCTTCGATAAAAACGAAACCTGAAAATAACATTTTCAATGACTTTATAAAAAGGTCTTATAATGATACATTACTTATGTGGTGTTCTTTAAGAGTTAGAATGCAAAAGAAGACTATTGTCGCTGATATTGAAAATACATTGTTTTCATATTGGACTGCAATCAAGTGAACGCGGGAGCAAAAGATTCTTTTGACCTAACGATTTCAATAATTCTTGTAGTGATACAAATAATTTAGTTGATGGTAGATTCTGTAGATTTTCATTTCGAATTATCTGGGATTCCTCATATTTTAGTTTGTGTCTCTATTGAGTCATTTAGACCCCTTGGTTAAGATTGAAAACTGTAGTTACAGGCTTATAAAGTTATGGACAATAAATTAATAAATGTTAATTTATTTTTCATCCCGGTGGGGAGTGTCGTGAATTCACGATGAACTTACCTCCGGTAGAGCTTTGTGTTATTCCTATGGCGGAGCTCATATAACTAAATAAACATATATATTAATTTTGCTCCGACGGAGTCCTTTAATTTGCTCCGGCGGAGTCCTATTTACTTGGCTCCGACGGAGCCTACTATAATCCGTGCTCCGGCGGAGCTCAAAGTACTATATAAACTCCGGTTTTTTGTAGCCAGGGGTTCAGATTTATTAAGTTTTTTTTGTGTTGTTAACATGTACGTTGTACTATGCATTATATTTACAAAGTATGGAATTAAAATTAAGCAAATTGGAAAGTTTGTTTGTCTTGAATAAAATCTCCGATGTGGTGGATTTGTTTGGATTTTTACAATTTAAAGAAGTTCGCCACAGTCTATTCAAATGTCTATTCAGAAGTCTATTCGCAAAATCATGTTTATGCATTCAGAATGTGTCAGAAGTGTTTTTCAATGTCGCAAATAGATTGTTGTCCATTTAAATGTCTATTCAGAAGTCTATTCGCAAAATCTTTTGTACACATATAGAATGTATCACAAGTCTATTATAGAGTTGTGAATAGACAGATGTCCATTCAAATGTTTAATCAGATTTTTATTCGCAAAATCATGTATATGCATTCACAATGAGTCAGAAGTGTATTATAGACTTTCGAATAGACAGCTGTCCATTCAAAATCTTTTCAGAAGTTTATTCGCAAAACCTGGTAAATGCGATCTGAATGAGTCAGAAGTCTATTATACAGTCGAGAATACACAGATGTCCATTCAAATGTCTACTCAGAAGTCTATTGGCAAAATCATTTATATGCATTCAGAATGAGTCAGAAGTCTTTTATAGAGTTTTGAATAGACAGATGTCCATTCAAATGTCTATTCAGAAGTCTATTCCAAAAGAGTCAGTAATGCAATCAAACATATTGAAAGTCTTTTCGTGGAATATGAAAAGAGGCAAATGTCCATTCAAAAGTCTATTCAGAAGTCTATTTGCAAATTATATATATGCATTAAAAATGTGTCCTAAGTCTATTATAAAGTTGCGAATAGACACCTGCCCATTTAAATGTCTTTTCAGAAGTCTATTTGGAATTTATGTTAATCGATTCAGAATGTGTCAGGTGTTATTGTGATAGGCCTGCCATGTTTATTGAAATTTGCGTGCTTTGCCTGAATTAAGTAAGTTTCTTAACTCTCGTAAACATAAATGAATCTCCCGAATATTTCGGCAATTGTAGGTGAAGGTCGATTTGCCTTTCCATATCGTCGTAATTTTGCCGATTCTGTAAACCAAATCGAGCCGGTAAATCTGGTTCAAACAAGGTCACTGGTACCGTAGATTACACAAGTGCAAATGCAAATTCGGTAACCAGTGCTGGTTTTATTCGAGGAAGCGCCATTGCTTGAGACATGCTAATATTTCGAAGTGTATAGGTAGAAACATTTGAATTTCATATTAAATCGTAAACAAAGTGTTAGTATCCACAAGAAAAATAAGCGCCTAAGTAACTACTTTAAATTTACATTTAAGTGATTGAGCCTGTAAAAATGTTATTTTTGTTTTATAAGAAACACAATTTTACGCCATGTTGTTAAGTTCTTTTGACGGTGCAACAGCGTGACGTAAATCGTGGTGTTTTCTCACAGGTCCGTGCTTGTTGTATATATATATATATATATAATGTCATTCGGAACTACCTCGGCGATTTTCCACGCAAATACACTTCGGATATCACGAGGAGCTAAAGTAGTTCCAACATAGAATCTAGCCTCGTTCCCGACGTTTACTCAATAGAACACAGGCGCACACCATAAATGACGGACGAATATGGGCAGTTTAAAGCTCTTCAATGCCTGTAACTGATATCCACTCACATCGCACACAGATCTGCCATGTTGATTGTTTACATCGGCACTACTTAACCTGTGAGGTTAATCGCCTGATCTCATTACTTTGTTGATTTCTACCACGATTGATATCCGAGGTGTATCTTCGTAGATGATCGCCGAGGTCGTTCCGAAATGTAACCGAAATGAAAAGGGTAGACAAAAATCAATTAGAAGTATTAATCTCATGCAAATAGTTGTTTTTAAAAGTCCGTAAGACCTGATTACAAAAAAGAAGTAATTCAGCTGCCGAGAGAAGACTTACTACCAGGAGAAAAATAGAAATCTTGCTTTGAATAGAAAAAAGTAGACCTTCTTGAAAGAGCATGTCTATTCACAAACCCAGCAAATTATTCTGACACATTAAAATGCATATGAATGATTTTGCAAAGGACTTCTAACAAATAATTTGAATATGTCTATTTATCACTTTTCAAAAAGAAACTTCTGCTACATTCTGAATGCGAACTACTGTTTGCAAATAGGACAGCAGTCTATTCCTAAACCTATAATTGACTAGTGACACATTCTTTATGCATATAAAGATTTTGCAAATGGACTTCGGAATAGACATTTGAACGGACGACAATCTATTCACAACTTTTTTTATAAACTTCAGACTCATTCTGGCATATTCTAACTGCATATATATGATTTTGCTAATAAACTTTTCGAATAGACATTTGAATGGACATCTGTCTATTCGCAACTTTATAATAGACTTTAGTCACATTCTTAGTGCATATATATGATTTTGCAAATAGACTTCTGAATAGAATTTCGAATGGACAGCTCTCTATTGGCAACTTTATAATAGACTTTAGTCACATTCTTAATGCATGTATATGATTTTGCGAATAGACTTCTTAATAGACTTTTGAATGGACAGCTCTCTATTTGAAACTCTATCAAAGACTTCTGAATCATTCTGAACGCATTTACTAGGTTTTGCGAACAGACTTCTGAATAGACTTTTGAATGGACATCTGTCTATTCGAAACTCTATAATAGACTTCAGACACATTATAAATGCATATATATGATTTTTCGAAAAGACTTCTGAATAGACATTTGAAAGGACATCTATCTATTTGAAACTATATAAAAGGCTTCTGACTCATGTTGAATGCATATATATGATTTAGCGAATCGACTTCTGAATAGACATTTGAATGGACAGCTCTCTATTCGCAACTTTATAATAGACTTCTGACTCATTTTGAATGCATATACATGATTTTGCGAATAGACTTCTGAATAGATATTTGAATGGACATCTGTCTATTCGCAACTTTATAATAGATTTAGTCACATCCTTAATGCATATATATAATTTTGCGAATAGACTTCTGAATAGACATTAGAATGGACAGCTCTCTATTCGCAACTTAATAATAGACTTCAGTCACATTCTTAATGCATGTATATGATTTTGCAAATAGACTTCTGAATAGACATTTGAATGGACAGCTCTCTTTTCGCAACTTAATAATAGACTTCAGTCACATTCTTAATGCATGTATATGATTTTGCGAATAGTTTTCTGAATAGACTTTCGAATGGACAGCTCTCTATTCGAAACACTATTAAAGAACTCTGACTCATTCTGAACGCATTTACCAGGTTTTGCGAATAGACTTCTGAATAGACTTTTGAATGGACAGCTTTCTATTCGCAACTTTATAATAGACTTCAGTCACATTCTGAATGCATAAATATGATTTTGCGAATAGACTTCTGAATAGACATTTGAATGGACATCTGTCTATTTGCAACTTTATAATAGACTTCTGACTCATTTTGAATGCATATATATGATTTTGCGAATAGTCTTCTGAATAGACTTTTGAATGGACAGCTCTCTATTCGAAACTCTATAATAGGCTTAAGACTCATTCTGAAGGTATATACATGCTTTTGCGAATAGTCTACTGAATAGACATTTGAATAGACATCTGTCTATTCGCAACTTTATCATAGACTTCTATCACATTCTTAATGCATATATATGATTTTGCCAATAGACTTCTGAATAGACATTTGAATGGACAGCTCTCTATTCGCAATTTTATAATAGACTTCAGTCACATGCTTAATGCATATATATAATTTTGCGAATAGACTTCTGAATAGACTTTTGAATGGACAGCTCTCTATTCGTAACTCTATAAAAGACTTCTGACTCATTCTGAACGCATTTACCAGGTTTTACGAATAGACTTCTGAATAGACATTTGAATGGGCAGCTTTCTATTCGAAACTCTATAATAGACTTCTGACTCAATCTGAATGCATATACATAATTTTGCGAATAGACTTCTGAATGGACATTTAAATGGACATCTTTTTATTTGCAACTTCATGATAGACTTCAGACACATTCTCAATGCATATATATTATTTTTCGAATAGACTTCTGAATAGACATTTGAATGGACAGCTCTCTATTCGAAACTCTATAAAAGACTTCTGACTAATTCTGAATGCATATACATGATTTTGCGAATAGACTTCTGAATAGACTTCTGAATAGACATTTGAATGGACATTTGTCTATTCGCAACTTTATAATACACTTCAGACACATTCTTAATAATTTTGCGAATAGACTTCTAAATAGACTTTTGAATGGACAGCTCTCTATTCGAAACTCTATAAACGATATCAGACTCATTCTGCAGCTATATACATGATTTTGCGAATAGACTTCTGAATAGACATTTGAATGGACATCTGTCTATTTGCAACTTTACAATAGACTACAGACACATTCTTAATGCATATATATGATTTTGCGAATAAACTTCTGAATAGACTTTTGAATGGACATCTCTCTATTCGAAACTCTATAATAGACTTCTGCCTCATTCTGAACGCATTTTCGATTTTTTCGAATAGACTTTTGAATAGACTTTGAATGGACATCTTTCTATTCGCTACTTTAAAATAGACGTCAGACACATTCTAAATGCGTATTTGCATATGATGTTGCGAATAGACTTCTGAATAGACATTTGAATGGACAGCTGTGTATTTGCTACAGTTTGTTAGTTCTGACTCATTCTGAACGCATTCACCAAATTTTGCGAATAGATTTCTGAATAGACTTTTGAATGGACAGCTCTCTATTCGAACTCTATAATAGACTTCTGACCCATTCTGGACGCATTCACCAGATTTTGCGAATAGACTTCTGAATAGACATTTAAATGGACATCTGTCTATTTGCAACTTTAAAATAGACTACAGACAAATTCTTTATGCATATATATGATTTTGCGAATAGACTTCTGAATAGACTTTTGAATGGACAGCTGTCTATTTGAAAATCTATAATAGAATTCTGACTCATTCCGAATGCATTCACCAGATATTTTAAATAGTCTTTTGAATAGACATTTGAATGGATATCTATCAATTCCCAACTTAATAATAGACTTCAGACACAGTCTTAAGGCACATATGTGATTTTGCGAATAGATATCCGAAAAGACATTTGAATGGACATTTGTCCCTGGATTTTAGGGAATAGACACCTTGATCATTAAGATTTCATTACTAAGTTTTTGCGAATAAACTTCTGAATAGACTTTTGAAAGGACATTTGTCTCTTTGCGTATTCCACGAAAAGACTTTTAAATCTGTTTGATTGCATTACTGGTTTTTTTTCGAATAGACTTCGGAATAGACTGTTGAATGGACATTTGTCTATTTATGTATTCTATGAAAAGACTTTTAAATATGTTTTATTGAACTAGTGCTTTTTTTCGAATAGACTTCTGAATAGATTTCCGAATAGACAGCTGTCTTTTCGGCATTTTGTGTACAGATTTTTGTACAGATATTTGAACTTTCCTATATCAATGTATACAGTAAATGCGAATAGATTTCTGCCTGAATAGATTTCTCAATACATAGCTGTCCATTGAGCGAATAGACTTTTGAATAGAGAATAGACAATAGATCGCTAACTTCACAGACCTGATTTAAAGTTAAAAATAATAATATGACTATTTGCTCTGCGTATTAATGATGGCTCGCTGTACTTTTTAATCATACATTCATCGTGTATTTTTTCTGGCAATATGACTTAACAGCGAATATTACTACTAATACTTAAAACAAAATGAACCATGCATAGTGTCAAATATATCTTTTCAAATATACTTCTTGTTTAAGATTCGTTAACTGAAAAGTGATTCAACAACAGTAGATTTAAAATTAAATGACTGAGGGAACACAGTTACGCCTACATTTTACAATCAAGGCACTAGAAGCATTGATCGGACATGGATTCAACTGGATTGTGTCATTAGTAGGAACATTGGTTTTTGTAGCATGTCCGGGTACAGGAAAACAGACAAATAGAAATCATTACTTTCATGAACATAAAACGTGTGTTTATCATTTTTACTTCCTTTGTCATGCTAATTATATGTATAAATGTACTTTACAATTGTCGCCATGGTTTTAAATCAGCAGTATTCACCTTATAATTGTTAATTTTGATAAAGATATGTAATTGTTTATTAGGAAATTGAGCAGCGTTTAGCCTATTGTATTGATGGTGACGCTATCGTACACTGCTTATTGAAGGCTCATTCGATTTCCGCACGCTAATCGGCGCAGTAGATCACGTTACTATAACATTGATATACTGATGATTGTTATAATTATTTTATTGGTAACATTTTTACTAATGAATTAGGATTATGCCATTCCGACTTTATTCATATACTTTAGCAGATGAATTGCGATTTTAAATTGAAAAAAGTTCATGCGGAATTACCTATGATAACGTATTTATGTATTGTGGTTGACGACCCGCGCGCATAAAACTGTCCAATATTGTTACCAAGGGGACTATTTACTCACGCGTTGATGTTAACCTAACTTCATACCGATGCGCTAATTTTGACTGCGCCTGACCGAATGTAAATGTCCGCGACAATTTTTGAGACCGGCTTCAATAGTATCCATACACATATAAGAGAATAAAGAATGTGAAGATTTATGGCACATAAAAGTCATAATTGTGAAACCCTTTCATTTTAAAAGGGGTTTAAAATTGTATCAAATAGTAGATTATTCAACGAAGTCATGGTTTTAATGATAAACTTTCAACTGTTTGTTTACGAACAAGCTCATCTGTAAAAACACATGATTGATCGAATGCCTAATTCAAGACACGCACCTATAACTGAAAAACAATATACACTAGTTTAAAACGCGAACATTTAAATCGTATAATAAAATTTAACTTAATATTGACAATACATGTAAATCACTGTCCTAGATTGTGAGAGCAGACTTGTATACTTGTTATCAAATATTTTATCTCAAAGCTGACGTTCGCTCTATTGCGAAAGCTGATATGCGACTTATAAAGTGAATCACACAGGATAACGAATTGGTAAGAAATCATAACGATATGAACTCGTAATATTTAATTGAGATGACATTATGTATAGTGTAATACACGACAAAATGTGAACAGAGACAAATATATCTACTTCCAGACCAAGATTGCTGAAACAGAAACTATCATTAGGCCTTCACGTTTATATATTAATTTAAAAAGGGCGTCAATTCACATCAGACCAATTTCAATGGCATGTCAGATACGACCTTCTTTTCTGGACCAATTATGGGTGTTGTACTTATTATTTTATATTATGGGCAGCATATTTTATTGCGAATATATACAAGTAAATTTTATAAGATCCGTCTTTATATGCAGATTTCAAGTATGCATCGGTCATATAAGATCGTAAGTAGCACGTACGACAACCTAACTATTCTGATGGGTCGATTTATAATTCAATTTGATTTGATGTTAAAATATTATATAAAGGATATTATGACGCTGGCTTTGTGGTTATAATGATGGATATTTAAACGTTAATCACATAGCCACATGGCACAATGTAAATGCACCATTTATATATACAATACTCATAAGGAATGCACTTATATTGCATAAAATAATGATCATAACTCTTTCCATCGTCAAAATCTGACTTCATTTAAATAAACATCAACTAAGCATTATCACAATTATCTTCATTTAAAATTACAAAGTCCTTCTTATCATATATATATATATATATATATATATATATATATATATATATATATATATATATATATATATATATATATATATATATGTATATATATATATATATATATATATATATATATATATATATATATATATATATATATATATATATATATATATAGATATATTAGTCAATCATTTAATGTACTGATCATAGCGAGATAATTATCTTACATTAACAACTTGACATCGTTCATTATTTTTATCATTGCGCAACTCGACTTTTGTACATCGTAGAACAAGAGCAGCCCAAGGTGTTTTATGGTAAGGCATATTTTTAAACAAAAATAATTTCAAGACAGAACTTATTTTTTAAAGGAAATAAATCAGTCAAACGATAATTACCAACTCATATTTGTAAAATTTAAAAGGGAGATAACTCCTAAACATTCATCCAAAGTAACGTCCGTTCAGAGTTAAGTAGACATAGTATCAATGAATAGGCATACATACCTTCATTTAAATACCTTTATAAGGAACTAAAATAGTTCAATTTAAACAAATTCTAAAATCAAAGAAAATGGGCATAACTCCAAAAACTAGTCAATAGTTATGTCCCTTTGTAGTCATGTAGATGTAGAAATGATGAATTAGCATACTTACTCATGTCAATATCTTTATGAGTATTAAAAATATTTCACTTCAAAGTACTTTAACCCTAATTAAAAGTTAAAAATGTACACAACTCCAAAAATAATTCATCAAGAGATACATCCCTTTGTAGTCGAGTAGTTGAAGTACTGATGAATAAGCATACTAACTTTCTATCAAACAAACTATATTCAGTTTGAGCAAACTTTAACCATAAGTATTAAAGTATGAAGGGAATAACTCGGAAAGTAATTTGTCCAGAGTTATGTCCCATGATAGTCTGATAGATAAAGAACTGATAAATAAGTATTCCAACTTTCATTCAAACATTTTTGTAAGTACTAAAAATAACCCATTAGAACAATTATTTATCTGAAATGTTTTAGTATAAAAGAGAATAAATCCAACAAAAATTCATCCACAGTTATGCCCCTTTATAGTTGTGTAGATAAAGCACCGACAAATATACAAACTTTAAGCAAATATCTTGATCAGTAATGAAGATATTCTACATTGGAAAAACTTTAACCTCATGTTTTGCAATTTTTAAGTATAAAAGGACAATAACTCAAAACATAATTCATCCACAGTTACGTCCCTAAATAGCCATGTAGATATAGTACCGACAAATATGTATACAAACTTTAAGTCAAATATCTTGATCAGTATTGAGGATATTCTACATAGGAAAACATTTTGCCTCATATTTTGCAACTTTTAAGTATAAAAGGACAATTACTCAAAAAATAATTATTTCACAGTTACGTCCGTTTACAGTCATGTAGATATAGTACCGACAAATAAGTATACAAACTTTAAGTCAAATAACTTGACCAGTATTGAAGATGTTCTTTATAGAAAAAACTTTAATCTTATAGTTTGCATTTTTTTAAATATAGATAAAAATAATTAATCCAGGGTTATCCCCTTTCACAGAATGGTTGATATAGTCCCACAAAATAAGAGTACAACCTGTCAATAAATAACTTGGATAGTGTTGAAGATATAAAAGTTTATAAAAATTTAACCAGAAAACCAACGCCAACGCTAACATCAACGCCAACGCCGACGCAAAAGTTATAGCAATAGCTCTCATCTTCTTCGAAAAGTCGAGCTAATAAAAATGGCATGTTTAGATTAAAATATGTTTACGAACGTTCCACGTATTTAGTTTCGGTCATGTGACTTTACATTTATCTGGGTCGAAAACTCATTATCAATTTGTACATAAACTAAATTGGACATAATTTCTATATTAAACAACATAGAAGGTAAGTGTTTTATTTTGTTTCATTTCTATGTTCAGTAATATTGTTCGTGTTTTATGTACTAGCTGGACGTTGACGATGTATTATATTAATCATGTAAACACACCCCTTGTCAGATGGTAGCACACTTCTTTCCAAAATTCGGGCTCAACTTAAGACCGAGACACGCCAAAGCATTCAATAAAAATCGACAATGATATCTAGTTTCCTCAGTACATTAACTGGTGAAGATGTATGATCGTTGTGAAAAACGAATACAGTGGTACGTTCAACAATGCGAGCGCTCGAGAGAGAACCGCCTCGCGAATTGTTAGGCCATTGAACGACTGCAAGCGCTCGCTCTAAAATCCAAGATGGCGTCAAACAGCACATGATTGAAAAAGCGGGCGGTGGACAATTATTTCTGCTGATTCATGAGATATTTCACATTTTTTATCATATATGAATCATAGTGATACAATTTACTGTACCAAATAAGTACATTTTGTATATTATATGCATTGCGTAGATATTTTATGTGGAACAAGTAACACGAAAGTTTGCGTCCAACTTTCAGAGATAATTCTTTGAGATAAGAATTTAATGTTTTCCAGCCGCCATCTTTGGTATCTGTTATAATGTATCTTTACAATGATATATTAATACAGTATCCACCAAAAGTTTGGAGACAAAAGAAATTTACTACAATATTTAAATTTTGATGATCATTTTGTAGAATTATTAATTTCATCATATTAAGTATGGTTGTGATAAAATGAAAACAAATATCATTGATGCAGCACATTTATAATATTCAGCATCTGACACCCTAAAGCCTGAACACTATGTTTATATTAATTATTTTCTATAATGAATTTTGTGTGCTAAGTTTGTAGACTCAGCTATAAGTATAGTGATAACCAAAAACAAAACAAAACTAAAGAGAATTTAAAATAAATAGTTTTTAAATTTTAGACAAAAGCTATTAAGTAGACCTGCAAAGTGAAACAGTCTCCAAACTTTTGGTGTGTATAGCATATAAAATATAAAACAACATAATCAAAGAAGACATATTAATAAAAACATATTTATTAATAAGTAAACATTGATGAGCCGTGTTTAAATTAGTAAATAGAATAAAATTACTTTGCATGTGAAGTCACTTTTGCTTGATTTTTGTTATATATTTTAGCTTCATTCTCTACGATAGTAAGGTGCTGTATACAAATATACATTCACTATACATAGTATTTTAGATCAAGGGAGCTAACTCATATAAATTGAAATATATTTATATAACAATGTCTAAGCGAAACACCTCCTGAGCTGAATCTGAAGCGCCCGCGTTCAGAACGAGAGCGCTTGATGTCGCCCCAAGCGCTCGCATTGTTGAACGCACCTCTGGTGAAGACGAAAGAAGGTAATTCGGTCACCTTACATAACCTAACAACTCGTTGTAATGAGTTGGAGCTTAAGGTTTTTTCAATGGATAATACAAAAAAAAACACATGGCTTATATGGTAGACACCAGTGTAAAACGTGCATACAACTGAACCAACATTGTCCTGATCCGAGTAACACTAGTGCCATTTGAGTGTATCTGTGAAAGACGTGTGTATAGTATCACCAAAGTTTGAAAACTAGCACACGAGTGTCATATCCGTGTATGATCGTATAATCGATTTTACTGGAAACCCAATGAATCGAGTAAATCAATTTGAAATTAAACTCGTATTGGATCATTATAAACTGTGCAAAAACGTACTAGACTGTTCTTGGAACCGTTAAACAATTGTAAAAAAAATTGTTTGCAAACCTTGCCCGGCAGAGTTCAACCTCGCTTTTTCGTACATACTCGTGCTAGATTTGGGTATAACTCGTACCAACTTTGTTGTGTATTTACATTCTACCAATCATGTTGTACTACTGTTAAACGTGCTTATAAGCCACGCCTTCTGTATAGTATTTGTAACATGTACTCTAGTCATTGAGATAGTATTAAACTAGCCACTATAGCATACAGTATTCTCTTATTATATGAACCCAAGACATAATAAACTGGCGACGAGGATTTTCAAGTGATATTATATTTCGGAAGCTTTACCTAATAACATTTTAGTTTTATTACGTGTAAACTTTGGATATAAAATCATGGCATCATTTATTGGGAATGTGTGTGCATATGACAGTAATGTAGAATCATGGTCATCGTACCAGGAACGCATTGAACAGTTTTTCATTGTGAATGGCATTGCTGACGGAAAGAAGGTGGCTGGACTTTTGACCATACTTGGTGAAAAAACGTACGGACTCTTGAGAAACCTATGTGCACCTAGGAAACCTTCGGACTTGTCTTATGAGGATTTATGTGGACATCTAACTTCACATTTTTGTCCTAAACCACTAGTGATTGCTGAACGTTTTCGATTTCATCGAAGAAATCAAATGGTGGGAGAAAATGTCCAGGATTTCTTGGCTGCGTTAAGGAAGTTAGCTGAACATTGTCAGTTTCAAGCAAATCTGGAAGATGCCTTACGTGACAGATTTGTTTGTGGTCTTCGTGAAGAGTCCATACAAAGGAAGTTGTTGTCGACAGTTGATTTGACCCTTCAACGGTCAATCCAGATTGCAACAGCCATGGAGACAGCAAGTAAAGATGCAGCTGAACTGCAATCTTCAGCAGCAGGGGTAGCTGTCAACCGAGTTGAAAACAAGGGGTCAAAAGTAAAATCTCGTGGTAAAAAGACCGCGGGGAAATCATGTTTTCACTGTGGAAGATCAAACCATGTGGCAGATAAGTGCAGATTTAAAGATGCTGTGTGTTTTAACTGTCACACTAAGGGACATATAAAAAAGGTATGTTCGAGGATTGTTAAGACAGTGAACAATGATGAAGGGGTAATGATTGTTAACACAGTCAAAAAGGTTAACAATGGAAAAATTATGGTTTCACCTATAATTGACAGTAAACAGGTAGCAATGGAGGTAGATACTGGCTCAGCAGTGTCGCTGATGTCTAGCGATGATTTTCAACAGATTTTCGGACACAGGAAGTTGAATCCGGCAGATTCTATCCTGAAAACGTATTCAGGAGAGATTATTCAACAGGACGGAACAGTCAATGTAAATGTGTGTTACAACGGACAATCAAAGACATTGAAACTTTGTATTGTGAAAGGTAACGGGCCATCACTTTTTGGCAGAGACTGGCTTAGTCACATAAGGCTTGACTGGAATAAAATTATTTCTGTTAATTCCGTGACGGATGACAGTGTGAAGGTTCGTTTGAACAAGGTACTGTCAAGTTATAAATCTGTGTTTGAAGATGGTATTGGTTGTGTTAAAGATGTTAAAGCCAAATTGATCTTGAAGGAAAATTCGAGCCCCAAGTTTCTAAAAGCAAGATCTGTGCCATTTTCAATAAGGTCAAAAATCGAAAAGGAGCTAGACAACTTGGAATCACAGGGAATTATTTCCAAGGTTAATTGTAGTGAATGGGCTACGCCCATTGTGCCTGTAGTGAAATCCAACGGTGATGTAAGGATATGTGGAGATTTTAAAGTGTCAGTGAATCCGCAGTTAAATACGGATAAATATCCACTTCCTAAGATTGACGATATTTTTGCTAATCTGTCAAATGGGCAAAAATACAGCAAGTTGGATCTAAGACAAGCTTACCTACAGATGGAAGTCCAACAGGAAAGTAAAGAATTGTTGACAATTAACACTCATAGGGGATTATATAGGTACAATAGACTATTGTATGGAATTGCTTCTGTCCCTAGTATATGGCAGCGTACCATGGACATGATACTTCAAGGACTGCCTGGAGTGCAATGTATTCTTGATGATATGATTATGACAGGTTCCAATGACTGTGAACATTTGTATAATCTAGAAAAGGTTTTATGTAGACTCTCAGATTATGGTGTTAAAGTAAACAAAGACAAATGCATGTTCTTAGAATCTAGAATTAAGTTTTGTGGTCATTAGATTGATAAAGATGGATTATGGAAATGCACCGATAAGGTGGAGGCTGTGTTGAAGACACCGCCACCACAAGATGTCTCTTCCTTAAGAGGGTATCTGGGTGTTCTGAATTATTACCATAAGTTCTTACCCGATCTCGCAACTGTTACGAAACCATTGAATGCCTTGCTTGAGAAAAATAGCACTTTCAAGTGGTCTAAAGAATGTCAAAACGCGTTCGAAAATTCTAAGAAATTATTAACATCTGAACCTGTTCTTACTCATTACAATCCAGAACTTCCTGTTAGACTGGCAACCGATGCCTCGCCATATGGTATTTCCGGCATATTATCTCATGTTATGCCCGATGGCTCCGAGAAGCCAATTGCGTTTGCATCAAGGTCTTTGTCTAAGGCAGAGCGCAATTATGCACAAATACAAAGGGAGGCTACCGCTATTTATTGGGCTGTTAAGAAATTTTACCAGTATCTGTTTGGTAAGAAATTTACATTGGTTACTGACTGTCAGCCTTTGTTGTCAATATTTAGCCCAACTAAAGGTATACCGGCTACGACAGCTGCTCGTATACAACGTTATGCACTGTATTTATCTGGGTTTGAATATGATATTCAATACAAAAATACTAAAAGGCATACTAATGTTGACGGTTTATCGCGTTTACCTGCGCCGTCGAATGAAAATAGTGAGGAGAGTTCAATTGAGGACGTATTTTTCACATCTCAATTCGAACAGCTCCCTGTTACTAATCGTGAGATTAGCCGTGAAACAAAGAGTAATAATACCCGTGAAACTTCGCGAGCGTGTCTTAGATTTATTGCATGCTAGCCATCCAGGAATTGTCAAAATGAAAATGTTGGCACGTAGTTATGTCTGGTGGCCAGGTATTGATTCGGACATTGAACATATGGTAAAAAGATGTTCATCATGTCAAATGCAGTCTAAGTCGCCTGCTCAAGTTCACTTACACCCATGGGAATGGCCAACATCTAGTTGGGAACGAATTCATGTTGATTTTGTAGGGCCATTTTTAGGTTTTATGTTCCTTGTAATAGTTGATGCTCACTCAAAGTGGCCTGAAGTTATTAAAATGAAATCAACAACTGCTAGCAATACAATTAATGAAATGCGGAATTTATTTGCTAGGTATGGCATTCCTAAACAAGTTGTTTCTGATAATGGTCCCCAATTCAGTTGTGAAGAATGGTCAAGGTTCATGAATTTGAATGGAATTTGTCATATTAGAACCGCAGTGGCCAAGCCATCAACAAATGGTTTAGTTGAAAGGTTTAACGGTACTTTCAAGTCCGCTATGCGTGCAATGAGTAGTAATATAGATTTGAACTTGAAAATGAATGTTTTCTTGCTCGGATATCGAAACACTCCACATTGCACGACTGGAGAAACGCCTGCGAAATTATTTTTCGGTCGTTATTTGCGCACTACATTAGACTTAATTAAACCGGATATGCAGAAACATGTCACTGACGCGCAAATGAAAAATGCATTCTCTAAGAATAGTAAATGTCGAGAATTTGAGCTAGGACAAAACGTTTTAGTTAGAGATTATAGGCCGACTTCAAAGGAAAAATGGATTTTAGGATGTATTGTTTCTCGTGACGGACCGTTGTTATATAAAGTAGATATAGGTAACGGCATTACCTGGAAGAGACACGTGGATCAAATTCGTAGTACTGAAATTAAGTCAGGGTTTAATAATGACTCGCAAACAGTAATTGAACCCCAAATCCTCTCAGATGAAATTAGGATAGATTATGATCAAATTGATTCCAATAAAACTTCCACTGTGCCGACAACTGACCAGTCTGTTTTACTAAGGGAAAGTAATACTCCCTCTGTCGTAAATTCTCAGACACCTGCCAGAAGGTACCCATTAAGGGATAGACATCCGCCACAACGTCTTGAGTATCAATAAATACTCGTACATGTCTGTCAAAATGAATTGACTTGAATTGGCGTGGGAAATAAATGAATGACCTCTCTGAGGTGTATTTAATCCTCATGGTGAAATTACAATTATGTGCTAATGAAATGCTACATTAATTTTCACTGTAACTTTATTGCTTGGAATGTTGTATTATTTATTGCTCCAAGATTGATGATCGTAAATGTTCTCAGTTTCAGGTCATTTGTATTGAACTGTTTATTCAATGAATTTAATAGGGGAGAATTGTTGTGTATTTACATTCTACCAATCATGTTGTACTACTGTTAAACGTGCTTATAAGCCACGCCTTCTGTATAGTATTTGTAACATGTACTCTAGTCATTGAGATAGTATTAAACTAGCCACTATAGCATACAGTATTCTCTTATTATATGAACCCAAGACATAATAAACTTATTTCACTAAACACGGCTAGAGCCCAATACTTGTACCAGACAATGCGTGTATGACCGAGTATACCACATAGGAACCGTGTCCCCAACCGTGCTCTGCGTGAGACAGGCTTTAATCTTAAAACGCATAGGCGCAATTTTGAGTAAGTTTTTGTCGCGTAATTTTATTTCCAAGTGTATGATACTTTTTTAGGATTTTTATTTCACACTCTTTATTTTAATCCAATTCCTTTCAATTACGTTCGTTGTTTCATAAAAAAAGATAATCGTATTGAGTCAGCTCATCCCTTTATTTATTTTTAGACATTATCTTCAGAATGGCTACAAGTAAACCTGACAAATCAGAAACTAATGCTGATGTATCACTGGACCAATCAAACATAGTAACATCCAAATTTACTGCTGCTGACAGGAAACAAGCTGAACCAAGTTCTACATTATCAGTTTACAATAGTTCTGCCGAGACTTCAGTCCGCCTTTCAGACCGTACTTCCTCTGAACAACATACACCGCTAGATCCATCTACAATACCACCAACAACTAGTTTAGCTTCATTAAATATACACCATGGTTCTGTTTCTGACGATAGTCCATTCCAAGATGAATTTCGTTTCCAAAAGGACATTAATGTAAAGTATAGACCTGATGGCAAAGATTGTTTTATAGGAGCAATGTCTTTACTATCCGAAAATGAACTTGTCCTATGTGATGATTACAACAAATCAGTAAAGGTGTTAAATATTGATAATGATGTTATATGTAGTAATATCACATTTGGTACTCCACCATCAGACATAACATCATTGCCGGGTGAAAAATTGGCTGTCATTTTTTATGATGAACAGGCTATGAGAATTATATCAAAGTGTGATGGTTCGTTGAAAGAAGTCAAATTGATAAGATTGGTTGGTAAACCTTTATCTGTAGAATGCTTAATGGATGAAATATTTGTTTCATTCATAAATCCCTTGAAGTTTATCATTTTTAGTTTGTCAGGTGGTATAAGAAGAACTATAATTCCAGATTCTAAATGTTTAGAATATATACAGCTCCCGAGATATATTGCTGTCCATTTCACAGACACTACAAGTATTATCTATATATCTGATTATAGAAGTAACACAATTGTATCTATAGATCTAAATGGTACAATGTTAGCAATGTATGAAGATGAAGGTCTGGTTAAACCACGCGATATTACTATTACACCATTTGGTTCTATATATGTGTGTAACAGTAATAAACATATCATATATAAAATGTCTGAAGATCTTACTGAAGGTGAAGTAATACTTGATGAACGAGATGGGTTAATCTTACCATGTGCAATGTGTTTCTGTCCTAGTAGAAAGTCTCTTTATATCAGTAGTAGAGAAAGATCAAATTCGGACTACATAAAACAATATAAGTACAACTAACTCTCTCTATATTAGTAGTAGAGAAACCTCTCGTTTAAACTTCATAAAACAATTTAAGTACAAATAACGACACAAAGCATACTCCCAACCAGGTGTGCATATGGTAAACACACCTTATAAATCATTATTGTATATAGAACATTTAATTTAATATTCAAAATAGCATACTTATGTTTATTTGAATCTTAATTGTTTAATTAAGACTATGTTGATCCCCAGGAAATAATATCGACTCTCTTGGTTAAAAGTGCATCGTTTTGAACATCTTTCCTTCAAAAATTAATCAATTTTCTTTAACGGCAATACATTGCATAAACTTATTTATAATATCATAGTCGGTGAACGATAAGAACTGAAAAAATAACTAAGTAATTGAATATATTAAAATTAAATGATAACAATATGTTTACAAAAAGGACATATTGGCTTATGGCCTCAACATTTATCAACCCTACTCAATATTTGAACAAAACAATCATTTGAGGTATTATCCTTTTTAACCAAATATAAACTCTTTTAAAACTAAAATAGTCATGAGACAGGCAGGTCTTGTGTTAACCACGTAGTTAGTAATTTAAAAAAACTTAATTGTTATCTTATTTCAAATTTTAAAAAGTTTATGTTTTTGTTCAAAATAAAATATTGTAAATGAAGAATACTGATTTTTGACACTTTTTGTACAAAAGGGGTGACTGTTAAATTTTCTTTTACCACCTGGCAATACTATGAATTATTTTTATACCGTTTTAAACTTTATATTTCTTTATTTCATATTGTTGAATGTCATTCAACTGTCAGTTTGCGAATATATTAAACTTACTGATTTGAGTACATGTATTCCCTATACCTTTTCTGTACTCATGATTGATGAAATCATACTGCAATTAATGTATGCGCCACTGCAACTGAATGAAATGGCTTGTGTTGAAACTTTTAACATTTAATATGCTTTGTTTTCAAGATAAAGTTGGATTCATAAGTTTTTATCTTGGTTTATCCCAGTCAATGTAATCAATGTTTTATGGCCCACCTGACTCGTATGAAGGACTTATATCTTGTTTGTACACTAGTTATCTCCACTTTAAAAAGACTATTACCTTTTAGATTTTAGATTTAAGGGTAGATTTTGAATATCTACCCAGTATTGTCAGACAATACAGTTATAATTGTTAGGGCTACTATATGGATCTTCTCTTTTACTGACCGATCGATAGACGTATGTTTTGATAGCATTTGGTGCTGCTAGCCTGGAAATACATTCTAACTTTGTAATATCTTAACTTATACTAACTAGTATGTTAGATAACATAGCTTATAAATAGTTGTAATAATTCAAGTATTTTACGTTAAAACATTTTGCACGGAATCTTCAGACATAATACACTTATTTTACTTCGTTTTATGAGCAGGTTTGTTGAGTATTAGTTTTATATTTTAATGTGACTTATTGTATTGAGTTAGTATTGTATTAATTGATGGCAGAATAATTATATGTAAGTTATATTTTAGCTGTCTGGTGAATAAAACTAATAATTTAATGGATTTTACTTCGTTTTTATTCATAGTACTTATATTTGCTTGTTCTATTATAAAAAGCCAAGTGTTGCACAGCATCTATACATTGTGGCTAGCTTAATTAAAAATACTTACTTGGGTCATCGTGTCGAACACGAAACCAATATAACAGGTATAAAGTCCGAATTTAAAATCAAATCTCTAAAGAATATGTTGGGTCAGACCAGATGAAAAGAGTTTGGTCAGGAATCTAATCACGATATGGTTTACCTCTACAGAGAGACATCATACATTGTGAGAAGCTTAACAAAAAATACTCGCTAAGGTCATCGTGTCGAAGACTTTGTTCTTTCTTTGTGGCAGGGAAGGCAATTTATGCAAGTACTACTCAAGAATTATGATTCCATCAGAGTTAAGACCCCAGTAATGACTGGACCTTATCTTGCATTATAAGGAAGGCCATTTTATAAATATCACATACTACAGAGGATGATAGAACAGAATGTTCACCGGTGCTTTAGCCGAGGTCGGCCTTTTGTCAATCCGTTCTATTACTCACTGTAGGATATGATATTAATATTATTCTATTATACCAAACAACACAAACTTGAAATCGTTGATAATTTAGTAAACAAAAACCGTTTAGCTATGACTTTTGTTTTTGCCCCTGAATTTGAAGACATTTTTACACCATTAAATTTGTTGTTTCGTAAAAAGAAAGCGTCTGCTCAAGGGAGGTAACTCAATTTGAATGGCTAAAATCTCGGGTGCCGGTATTAGCAAACTACAACGTAGTAGACTCCCATCACTATAAGCGGGTTTATAGATAATGTACAGAGGGTAACATTACGGATTGTCATCCGGTGACGTAATTTTAGGCTATATAGTAAACAAATCATCTTATATTATTTAATGTGTCCTTGCTGGACTCAATTTAGATCGTAGATTATACTCACTTCAACAATTTTAGTGCTGAGTTAACTCTTTAGCGACGCAGTTTAAAATCTAGCCTACCACCTAGAAGAACCGGGTAAGATTCCTAGTAAGGGTTTGTAATTACTATCTTTCGAATTTATCACTGATTTAGATAGTTGAACCATTTAAAGAGCATAACGTATTACAATTACACATTAAAAATGTTCTGAACATAAGAATTTAATACATTTATATCAAAGCAGAATGATCTTTAAAGAAAATCATAACAAAATACTAATACTATATTGAATCAGATAAGTAATATTCTTTGTTTAAATATAATTATTATGTATGCAAGTAAAACTGGGTATTACATAAAATATACCGTAAAAGTCTCCGGATGCAACAATGAGTACGTGGCAAAAAAATAAATGATAGTGACTTAACATTGAGCTATTTTTTTATTTGACTAAATTTCAAATGAGTTTCGCCCGTGTCTACGATATACTGTTATGAGAAAATGGCCTGACCATAACTCTCGTATGGCCCACAATATTAGCAGTCGATTAATCTACCTTTTGGGTGCTACAAGAGTTACGTTTTAATACAACAAAACTATGACACCACGAATGCTACGGCTTTAAGAAGAAATATTAAAATTCGGCATTAACCTAGAGTTGTTTTTTTAAAAAAACTGTAAGTATTTTTCATGCTTTTCAGATTTACACGATACCTACTCCAGGCTAAGCCGAGTATACTAAATATTGCGCGATACCTCTCTAATGCCAGTTTTATAATATATAAAACACCCTGAAAACCTTCAAACGATTTTCTTATTCAAAAAAGACAACGACTTGTCACTGTAGGACGATGGAAAGTAATAGTTTGCCTGCTGTTTTTGTACATACTTTGAAGTTCCGCAATAAGAGCTATCAAAATACACGGTCTTAATATAGGAACCCTTTCTCTTCCTGTATTAAAGATTTTGGACTTAAAACTATTTAAAAAAAACGCGCGACTTTGCATTAGGCAAGGTAGTCTCTATATAATCAGGTTCACGGCGTAGAACAGTCCCCGTTAAAATTATTGCACATGTGGTCTCTGCAAACATATACTTGACGAAACATTTAAGTGACCTGATTTCCATTCTGTAGATTGTTTTTAACATAAAACTGTACTTGCATAAAGCTTTTTTTAAAGTTAATGTTATTTTATATTCATTGTAATTCCGACATTTTGTAATAATTATAAATATTTATACATATATAATATATATAATTCCCAATGCTCTATGTGGCCGATGGTCTATTATCTTAAACTAATAATACATACTTGTGTATAAAATGTTGAATTAACAAACTCTTCACTGCGGTTACGTCACGCATTGCTATTTGGATTTCTTATTAATTTAAGAGTTTCAAGTGAAGTAACCGTTGCAGAATGTTTGCTGTATTAGTCACCAAAAGTTAATTCCCCTGCATCATGGCTGAGGACATACATTGCTCAGTCAAAATGTCGTCTGTTACAACAAGAGTATATATCATCTATGTTTTTAAACGCGAGAATATTCTATATATTGCTATGGTGTAATTATCACTTTATGAATATTTTTTATTCCGTCGTTCTTACATGTATAAATATTGTACACTTAATAACTTTTCTATGTATACATATTTCCCCTGCAGATAATTTCATCAGTTGTTAAAATATTTGGGCAAAATTGTGGGAGTCAATTATGGAATACTATAACTTTTATATGACACTAAAAACGTCAATATTTACCGTCTAGTAACCGACTTCCAAGATGCACGTGCATTTCGTGCTTTTAACTAATATGTGCCAAACGGTTTACATTTTCACGTTTTTTTTTGTACGTGTCTATATCTCTAGCAATTTACACATAAAAAAAACACCTAAACTTTCTCAAGTCGTAAGTATGAAACGGATCAGCTTGAAATGAAGAGGCCTGGCTATCGAAATGATACATGCTGGCTCATCAGTACGAAAGGTAAATTGGAATGAATAGCTATCTCATGTCTTTCTCGCATCATATTCATCACTAAGACATTCTGAGCATAGCTCCAATGCAGAAACATTCAACAATCGTGACAAAGTGAACCCCCTTTTCAGCTTGCCCATACTTTCAAGCGTAACCCGTTGACTGTGATGAAACTTTAAAGACAGTTTGAACAAACCGGAAGTGTTACAGACCTGTCAAGCCAGAGAAAACGACGTATGACGACAAGACGGCAAGAATGGGCTAAAATACACCGGTATATCATTCAGAACTACATAATCTCATGAAGTATCTTGGAGTTATACGAGCTGAAGGTAGCCATACTCGTCATTGATGTGAATTTGTACTTTGTTGGTGCTAATATTTGTACTGCTTATAAGGAGTCAGTTATTTTTCAATTTATTCGTCGTTTCGCTAATAAATGACACAATATTTGATGAATATTTTCCACAAATTTTATATCAATAGCATTAGTATAAACCCAGTTATGACCAAACATGTAGGTGTATACTTAGGAAAGTTGTTAAGTGTATTTAATTTCAATACCACAAGTTTTAAATAAAACATATTGCAATACATTACTGAACATTGCTATGAACTGTATTTCCGCTCAGCTACATGTATGAGCCAACTTTTGTTTCGTTAGTTTTGTTGGGTTTAGCGCCGTAGCAACACAATGTATAGGTTATATATAACGGCGACTAGTCAACCTGCTAACTCCTCCTGGAATACTTAATATCTGGTTTTAGCTGTTAACCAACTACTAAGCGCATACTTTTGTCAGTGACTGACAACGCCCTGTATAATTAAAATTTATTGGAAGAAGGAAGAATGGCCATAGAAATAATTTCAGGACCAAGCTCTACGAAAGTTTGCCCCGCCCGGGAATCGAACCCCTCGATTAGTATACTTGCGTGCTACCAACTGAGCTAGTTAGGCGTTTACAAATTTTTGACTTATATTGTTAACAGATTAACCGTTTTCTTTGCCATACCTGCATATCCAATGAAACTCTCTTCCAGTTCAGAGACAGTGATAAAACCTATGGTACTATTGGTTATTTGTGATAAACAGATGCGTAACACGGGCAGTATAGTTCAACAACGAGCATTGATGCTCGTCTGCGCCTTTAGATTTGGTATGATACATTTAGAGAGGATATTTATTGTTACTCTGAATTATTCTGCTATAGCTATATACATCGAGGATTGCCCGCCAGACTGTAATAAGTGAATTGCGTTAAAGACAAATTTACTAACGTATTGCGGACAACCCTGGACATGAAATGTTGATTATGATACCATAATATTTTCTTTTTTATTATTTGTTGATAAAACCATACAGATCTGACACAAGATAGTATTTATAGTAACTATAAAAATCCCCTTTAAATATATCATACCAACTTTAAAAGAACTGACACGCGTAAATACTCTTCGTCAAACTATACTCCAACATCCAGGAGGATATTAGAGGGTTAGATGTACATTATTTGATATACGATTCAGGTTTAAATTTACATGTATATACCATATTCGTATAAACAATTTTTCTTACTGAATAAGATTTCAAAAGCACTATTATAAAATGAAATGTCTTTTTATCTAAATATTTTACATAACTTCCGTGTATTTTGTTTCGGTCATGTGATCGTTCATGCATGTTGGGTGAATATTAACTTTCTACTGCGCAGTATTGAAAAGTACACGAACTGAAGGAGGCTTATTTTCTTTTGCTAACTACCGAAAGGTATGTGTCTTTTTCTCATTTCTATATTCAGTTATGATGCTCATATTTTATGTACTAATTTTATGTAAACAATGTGTCAACTTAATCATATAATCACCATTTTTGTAAGATGGTAGCACTCTTTGATCAGCCATTCTCCAGAAATTCTTACCATTTTGAAGGAAATGTGTTCTAGATTTTATACCACTATATACACAATGTAAAACTAAACTTTTTGGTATACTTACTTGGAAATGTTTATTAAGATTTGTGTTGGTAAATTGGTAACGACTATAGATATCATTCAAACAAATCGGCAATAATGTCGAGTTTTCTTAATACATGTACATACACACGTGCATATATAGAAGCTATAGGACTCATGTGAATTGGTAGATACTGGTAACGACAAAAGACCAGGAAAACTGAAAGATGGGTCGATCACCTTAATTATCCTTTAAAACTGGTTATTATGAAGTACAGCTTAAACTGTAATTTAAAGTAGAACATCCACAATACACATAACAAGGAATAAGCTTTTTGTATCTACTCACGATAAAATTTTAACAAATCGGCAATAGCGTCGAGTTTTCTTAATAAACGACCAACTACCAGGAAAACTGAAAAATGGGTCGATCACCTTAATTATCCTTAAAAGTTGTTATAATGAAGTAGAGCATAAACTGTAATTTTAATGGATAATGTAAAAGTAAAAGTACAAACTAACGATTTTATGTCATTTTTTGTCAAGCAGTTTTATACAATACCTTTATTAGATTTATATATACAAAATCTTAATATCAATAATTTTTATTTCAAACAATTTTGACTCAATAAAATAAAGTTTGTTTCAAGATTCGATGCAATAAAATCATTTTAAAAACTGCGATAATATTTCAGAGTCAGCTCATCCTTTAATTTATATTATAGACATAATCTCCAGAATGGCTACAAGTAAACCTGACAAATCAGAAACTAATGCTGATGCATCACCACACCAATCAAATATAGTAATATCCAAATTTACTACTGCTGACAGGAAACAAGCTGAACCAAGTTCTACATTATCAATTTACAATAGTTCTGCCGAGGCTTCAGTCCGTCTATCAGACAGTACTACCTCTGAACAACATACATTGCTAGATCCATCTACAACACCACCACCAACTAGTTTAGCTACATTAAATATACACCATGGTTCTGATTCTGATTATACTCCATTCCAAGATGAATTTAGTTTCCAAAAAGAAATAAATGTAAAGTATACAGCTGATGGCAAAGATTGTTTTATAGTAGCAATGACTTTACTATCTGAAAATGAACTTGCTCTATGTGATTATGACAACAACTCAGTAAAGATTTTAAATATTGATAATGATGTTATATGTAGTAATATCACATTTGGTACTTTACCAACAGATATAACATCATTGCCGGGAGAAAAAGTGGCTGTCGTTTTTTATAATGAACAGTCTATGAGAATTCTATCGAAGTGTGATGGTTTGTTGAAATGTGTCAAATTGATCAAACTGATTGGTGAACCTGTATCTGTTGAATGCTTAAAGGATGAAATATTTGTTTCGTTCGTAAAGCCCTTGACATTTATCATTTTCAGTTTGTCAGGTGGTATAAAAAGAACTATTACTCTAGATTATAAATGTTTAAAATGCATAAAAGATCCTAGATATACTCGTATTGCTGTCAATATTACAGAAACTACAAGTATTATCTATATATCTGATTTGTCAAGTAGCACCGTCGTATCTATTGATCTAAATGGTACAATGTTAGCAATGTATAAAGATCAAAGTCTAGTTAAACCACAAGATATAACTATTACACCATTTGGTTCTATATATGTATGTAACAGTGATAAACATTCCATATATAAAATGTCTGAAGATCTTACTGAAGGTGAAGTAATACTTGATAAACGAGATGGGTTAATGTATCCTTGTGCAATGTGTTTCTGTCCTAGTAGAAAGTCTCTCTATATCAGTAGTAGACACATATCTCGTTTAAACTTCATAAAACAATATAAGTACAACTAACTACACAAAGCATAATTCATGAACGATAAATTTATACTGAAATCAATGTATGCGCCACTGCAATTGAATGAAATGGCTTGTGTTAAAACATTTATTATATAATATGCTTTGTTTGCTAATTATGTATTTATAACTTGTTATCTTGATTAATCCATGTCAATTTATTCAATGTTTTATTACGCACTAGAGTATTATGCAGGGCTTGTATCTTGCATGAATACTAATTGTCTCATTTGAAAAAAAAAGTAATTTACCTTTAGATAATGCAGTTGTCTTAAAGAATATAACTTGTAAATTACCCTTGTATTGTCAGACTATGTAGTTATTATTATTACGGCTACTACAGTTTGCCAACTGCACTTTTTCGGTTCAGGTATCATGGGTTTGTGAGGATCTAGATTCACCAGAATTGATTTCCGATATAGAACCCAAATTCTCGATATTTCCTCTTTATACATGTTTCTCTAAACGATTATCAGCTAGGTTAGTGAAAGAACAACATTTTATCAAAATATTCAAGCCCCCATTAAATGCTAAATAATTCAATATTACCTTCCCCTTAAAACTCTCCAATTGAAGTCTAAAAAACTCATAATAAAACGTCGCAATCATGACAACGTCAACGTCACGTCATTATATTATACACACTGAAGAGCCATAACGGCGAAACTAGTCTGTGATATAACTTTATATTTAATTTCAAATTCAAATTCAAATCCACTATAAGATGAAGAAAAGAAAAAAAGAGAAAATGTATTAGTTCTTAGAAATATTGATGTTTGATACTATGAATATGTAATATTACTAACGCTTTATATTTGAATGTCGGTTTCTATTTTTCATCTATTATTTTATTAGAGAGTACACAATTATGTAAGAAATCATGTTTGTGTTTAGCCACACAAATAAATACAATTATTAAAGATTTTAAACGTTTTCCTTAGTTGTTATTCATGTAACTAATATTTGCTTGCCTTGTTTTATAAAGCCGAGTATGCACAGCTGTTACTCATTGTGGCTAGCTTGTTGAAATTACTAGTAAGGGTCATCTTTTCGAACACAAAACCAATATGACTGGTACCAAATCTGAACTTCAAAGAATATGTTATATCAGACAAGTTAAAAAAGAGTTTTGCCTGGAATCGAATCACGATATATTTAAATGGTTTCCCCTTTAGAGTAGACTTTGTTCTCACTTTGTGACAAGGCCAGCAATTTATGCAACAACACGATTAATGATTCCATCAGGATACGAATCCCTGTAATGACTGGACCCACATGTAATATTGCATTAATAGAAAGGTCATTAGACCTGTTTTGTTTGTTTGTTGGGTTTAACGCCGTGGCAACACATTGTATAGGTCATTAAACGGCGGTCAGTCAACCTACTCACTCCTTCTGGAAAGGCTAAATCTCTGGATTTAGCTGATAACCAACTATACTTTCGTCAGTGCCTGACAACTGCTATACATATTAAAAAGCAATGGTAGGAGGAAGAATTGCAGTAGAAATTATTTCATGACAAAGCTCAACGAAAGTATGACCCGCCCGGGAATCGAACCCACGACTCCTCGATCATAAGACCTTATATTACTTAATGAGTCCTTGTTTGAATTAATATAGAACGTAAATAATATTCAATTCCAACATTTTTACTGCTGAGATAACTCTTTAGCGACGCAGTTGAGAGTCTCGCCTACCACCTAGGAGAACCGGTTTAGATTCTTAGCAAGGGTTTATAATTTCTATTTACTACTAAACGCATACTGACGACTGTCCTACATAATTAAGAATCATTGGTAGGAGGAAAAAAATGGCCATAGAAATAATTTTATGACCAAGCTCCACGAAAGTATGCCCCATCCGTGAATCGAACCCACGACCTCTCGATCAGTAGATATGCGTGCTACCAACTAAGCAAGCCGGGTGGCTTACGCAGTTATTATAAAAGAAGATCATTACAAGTTACTCAAAGAAGAACATTACAAATTACTTATACTACATTGAAATAGATTGATACGTATGTTTTTTACATATAATTATCATGTGTGTAAGTAAAAATGAGTATACATGAAATATACCGAAAAATCCCAGAAAATAAAATGTCCAGAAATAAATACATGGTTATGACCAAAAAAATAAGTGAAAATGACTTAACACGAAGCTGTTTTTTTACTTGACTAATTACAAACAAGTTTCGCCCGTACGGCCGTATCTACGGTATACTGTAATGAGAAATGGGTCACGAACCATAACTCTCGTATGTCAACCTACAATACTAACAGTCGTGTTACCTCCCTTTTTTGGTGCTACAAAAGTCACGTTTTAATACAACGTAACTATGACAACACGAATGCTTTTATGCTTTTCAGATTTACACGATACCTACTCGAGGCAAAGCCGACAAGAGTATACATGTACTATATGTTGCACGGTACTTCTCCAACGCCAGTTTATAAAATTTTGTAAACACCCTGAAAACCTACAAACGATTTTCTTATTAAGAAAAGAACAACGACTTGTCACTTAGCACGATGAAATGGAATAGTTTGCCAGCTGTTTTTCTGTACATACTGTGAAGTTCCGCAGAAGGAGCCATCAAGATAACGGTCTTAATATAGGAACCTTTCTCTTCTTGTATCAAAGAATTGGGAGTTAAAGTCTTAAAAAAAACCCGCACGATTTTGCATTAGGCAAGGTTGTCTTTGTATGGGAACTTTAAAAGTATTGCACATGCAGTCTCCGTAAACATCTACTATACGAAACTTGTAAGTAACCCGATTTCCATTTTGTACATTTTTTTTTATTTTTCAACCCACAACTGTATTTGCATAAAGTTTTTTCTTAATAAATGTTATTTAATATTCATTGTAATACGGCATTTTGTAATGATTATATAAATATTTATACTTAAATAATACATATATATTCCCATGTTCTATGGGGCCGATGGTCTATTATCTTATAATAATAAATACTTGTGCATAAAATGTTTAATTAACAAACTCCTCATAGCGGTTACGTCACGCATTGCTATTATGATTTCTTATTAATTCAACAGTTTCAAGGGAAGTAACCGTTTCAGGATGTTTGCTGTAATATCAGTCACCAAATGTTAATTCCCCTGCACCATGCCTGGGAACATAGATTGCTCAGTCGAAATGTCGTCTGTAAATCATCTTTGTTTTTAAACGTGTGAATATTCTTTATATTGTTATGGTGTAGTTTGAGTTTGTGAATATATATTTATTATATGTCGTGCTTACATGTATAAATATTGTATTTATTTTTTGATACTGACAAGTTTTAAATAAAACATATTACAATACATTACTGTACATTGCTATGAACTGTATTTCGGCGCGGCTACATGCATGAGCAAACTTTTGTTTTGTTAGTTTTTGTTTGATTTAACGCCTTAGCAACACATTGTTTACGTCATATAACGACGGTCAGTCAGTCGAGTATACATTTACTATATGTTGCGCGGTACCTCTCCAACGCCAGTTTTATAATATTTTGTAAACACCCTGAAAACCTACAAACGATTTTCTTATTCAAAAGAACAACGACTTGTCACTGTAGCACGATGAAAAAGAATAGTTTGCCAGCTCTTTTTGTACATACTGTGAAGTTCCGCAATAAGAGCCATCAAAATACATGGTCTTAATATAGAAACATTTTTCTTCTTGAAACGTTGATCTGTCAACCTACTCACTGTTCCTGGAAGACTCTCTGGTTTAAGCTGTTAACCAACTACTAAGCGCGTACTTTCGTCAGTGACTGACAACTGCCCTGCATATAGTAACATGATTAAAAATCATTGGTAGGAGGGAGAATGGCCATAGAAATAATTTCATGACCAAGATCTACGGAAGTATATCCCGCCCGGGAATCGAACCCGCGACTCCTCGATCAGTATACTTGTATGCTACCAACTGAGCTAGCCTGGCGATAACAAACTTTTGACTTATATTGCTAACCAATTCCATTTTATTTACCATACATCCATATCCATTCTCTTCCAGGTTAGAGACATAGAAAAAACATATAGTGCCATTGGTTATTTGTGATAAAAAGGGGCGTAGCACGGATTGAATAGTTCAACAACGAGCATCTATGCGTGTCTGTACCTTTAGATTTGGTAAAATCCATTTAGAGGGGAGATATCTATTGTTACTCTGAAATATTCTGCTACAGCTATATACATCGAGGGTTGCCCGCAAAACTGTAGTAAGTGAATTGCGTTAAAGAGAGAGTTACTACAGTATTGCGGACAACCCTCAACATGTATTGTTGGTTATGATACGAAACATATCAAGTCAATATATGACACAGTTGTTTAGTCAGTTGTTACGATACACGAGGCTGTAGGTTCAAATCGTGCCATAATATTTTCTTTTTTATTATCAGTGGATACAAAAACAACATAAAGATCTCACAGAAGAATGTATTTATAGTAACTATAAATATTTCTTCTAAATATATCATACAGAATTTAAAAGAACAGACACGCGTAAATGTTCTTTGACGAATTATAGTCCAATATCCGGATATTAGAGAGTTACATGTACATTATTTGATATACGATACAGTGAATACAATGGAATGACTTCACGGTCATGGTTTCATATTTGCATACCACATTTGCTCAGCGTTCTTTTCTTATTGTTCTTATAAATTCAAAAGCACTATTATACGAGTATATGAAATCTTTAGATCTAAATATTTTAACAAAGCTTCAGCATATTGAGTTTCAGTCATATGACCATACCTAAGTCTGAGCCAAAATCATTTTAAATGCGCATTATAAAGGTGTGCATAAACTAAGGTGGACATATTTTCTATTCTTCACAACAGAGAAGGTATGTGTCTATTTATGTCAACATAGATGATTATTTTATTTAATGTCTTATGTTTTCTATATTTTGTTCATCAAAGAAGCTCATTTTTTATGTACTAGTTATAGCGCGCCGGTATTCGGATACTCGTGCCCGAGGGGTGCGGGTTCGAATCCCACCCAAGGAGGTTATACCCTTCCATGAAAATTTGACAATAATGTCGATTTTCCTCATTTGATTAGATAATATGGAGAAGTTTCCGGCCTTGTGGAACGGTAGGTGAGTACTGGTTATAGACAATGGTCCAGGAAAGCTAGGTTAGGTGCGCTGGACGCCGTGAAATGACCTAATTTGTGTTGATACGGCGTTAACTCCAATAAATAAATAAATAAATGTACTAATTATACGTCAACAATGCACATGTATTAACTTTATTCATTACCTGGGGTGGTTATACCCTTCCATAAAAATGACAATTATTATGTCGATTTTTTTCTATTAAAATATATATATGGAGATGCTTCCGATCTTGTGGAAGGGTAGGTTAGAACTGGTTATAGACATGGGTCTAGTAAAGATAGGTCTGGACGCCGTAAAATGAACTATATTGTGTTGACACGGCGTTAAACCCATTGAAAAATAATAAATTAATCATATAATCACTGTCGTTGTCAGATTGTTGCACGCTTTGTTTCAGATAATTTGATATCGACTCCCTATAACATTTTAACAAGTCTGAAATGATGTCGAGTTTCATTAATACATATACATACACAAATGAACATAGTGAAGCTGTAGGCCAAGGTGGATTGGTAGATACTGGTAACGACAAAATACCAGGAAAACTGAAAGATGGGTCAAATACCTCATTTGACGGTTAAATTCGTTATTATAAAACAAATGTAAAACTGTAACTTAATGGATAATGCAAAAGAGTCCATTCAATATTACTTTTGACCTAGACAAAATTGCAACAGAAAATATTTTAACCTGTGCGGAAAATAATTAATACGATTAGACAGACAAAAAGTGGTATTCAAAATAACGAGGGGAAAGAAATGAAAAATGGATTTGAATTATGCATTTTGTACTCATATTGAAAGGCGCTAAAATGCATTCTTTATTTTGTCTCAGTCGCAGTGAATATAGTTATGGGGTCACAAAAAGTAATGCTTGTCGCTATTGTTTTTTAAATCTTGAGTTAACCTTCCTATGTAAATCTTTACATTAACATTTTTTTTGTGTATGGAAGTAAATTAATTGAAAAGAGCTTTTATGGTGACGACCTTGAAATCTTATCACGACGGAAGCGCATTAGGACCAAACATGATCATGTTTAGTGTAAATTTTCGTTGATTTCGTTTCACAATATTTTTGTTGTAGTGCTGAGTACGAAGATTCAATCCTCACTAAATTCATGTTATAACCAAGTAAAGCTTTATTTATTTGACATTTATTTTGAATTCGGCAGCATGAGAATAGCATTACGTTATGTAATTAACCTAAGTGGATGCAAATCCATCATAGGATTATTTGGCTTTGTAAAATCAGTAATGAAATTTACAATTTCGGGAATTATTTTGGTATTTTCATCCCAATACCTAACATTTTGTTCATTTCATGATAAATTCATAGTAATGATATTTGAATCCTTGTTCACATTACATGTAGTCACTAAAAGTTGTAACCAATCAAGATTTTTGAAAATTGAATACGATAATTTGATTCCAGAATATCGCAGTCTTTGATATAATTTTAGTACTTTTATCCCAAAACTGAACTATTCTGGTTTTTTTTATTTATTATTGTTATTCTAAAATATATAAAAATGTGCACGAAAAGAAGATTCCAGATCATTGATTTCCTGGTTATTTTTGACGCAAATATCCCAGTAATATTCTTTTTTCAAAAATGGTCTGTTTAAATGTTGTATTTATGATAAATAATTTGAATAATAAGTTATATTTTACAATTGTTTTTATAGAATATGGTCATAGATAGTTGTACAGGACAGTTATTCCATAATCCACATTTTTGTTCATTTTCAACGGTTTTACCAAATAATGGACTTTCCAATTGAATTATTTTGTGCATTTCTTGCATACTCATGTGACTATTTGCTTTTACATTGTTTAAAAAAAAGTATGTTTGAGTTTTGTAAAGGTAAGCCTATTTTTAGCTAAATTAATTTTGTTTGAACCCGGAACAATGCTGGTCAGCTATGCTCGTAAATGACAGATAATAAACCTAAACCAAATAGAACATGATACAAGTATTTCAAAATTTAGACTCTCATATAGTTCTCGTTTGTTTAAGACCATATCGATATCTTGTAAAATATGTATTAAATCTTATTCACACAATTGATCATAACATACATTTCATATTGCTCAACAAAAACTTGACTATTTAGATAGTTACATAAAATGTACAACGCTTTTAAATTGTATGAGCAGTAAAGTTACAATAGACTGTCTACACTTTATTAAAGCCTTTAAGGTTTTTGGAAACGAATCTCTAAAGCTCTTATCATTTGTTTGAGTAAAACTTAGTACAAAAAAGGACTCGCGACTTGATAAATCTGGAAATGTTAACGTATCCCTGAATTGTTCTTTCTATACATACGTTGTTGGAGCTCTAGATCTTTGACTTTTCAAATAAAATAAAAATCAGTGTTTTCAGCGCTTTGATTTATATTTTCAACGTTTTGACCAAAAAAGATTTTCCACTCTAAATTTTGAGAGCAGCCTATTTGGATACTTCTATGACTAAGACATTTCAGATTGTAAAAAAAAATAATTCTGATGCAATTTTTTCTAGGTCAGCCTTTTTTGTTTCGCTGGATTAAATGGACTAAAATAGAATACCACTATAAGCGGCAATCTTCAAATCACAAACAAAATATATTGAATCATTTTTGTCAAGTAGTTTCATTTTCAAGTATACCATACTTTTATCTGATTTATAGAACTAAATCTTAATTTTAACAATCTCATAAACCTTGGTCGATAGCGCAGTTGGTAGCGCGCCTGGATTTGGATACTCGTGCCCGAGGGGGTGCGGGTTCGAAACCCACCCAGGGAGGTTATACCCTTCCATGAAAATTTGACAATAATGTCGATTTTCCTCCATTGATTAGATAATATGGAGAAGTTTCCGGCCTTGTGGAAGGGTAGGTGAGTACTGGTTATAGACAATGGTCCAGGAAAGCTAGGTTAGGTGCGCTGGACGCGGTGAAATGACCTAAATTGTGTTGATACGGCGTTAACTCCAATAAATAAAATAAAAATATAACAATCTCATTTCAAACCAAACCATTTGACTCAATAAAATAATGTTTGTTGCAAGATTCGAATCAATAAAAAACTGTGATTATCTTCCAAAGTAAGCTCATCCCTTTATTATATTATAGACATAATCTCCAGAATGGCTACAAGTAAACCTGACAAATCAGAAACTAATGCTGATGCGTCACTGGACCAATCAAACATAGTAACATCCAAATTTACTGCTGCTGACCGGAAACAAGCTGAACCAAGTTCTACATTATCAGTTTACAATAGTTCTGCCGTGGCTTCAGTCCGTCTAACAGGAAGTACTACCTCTGAACAACATACATTGCTAGATCCATCTACAACACCACCACCAACTAGTTTAGCTACATTAAATATACACCATGGTTCTGATTCTGATTATACTCCATTCCAAGATGAATTTAGTTTCCAAAAAGAAATAAATGTAAAGTATACAGCTGATGGCAAAGATTGTTTTATAGTAGCAATGTCTTTACTATCCGAAAATGAACTTGTCCTATGTGATCTATACAACAAATCAGTAAAGGTGTTAAATATTGATAATGATGTTATATGTAGTAATATCACATTTGGTACTTCACCGTTTGATATAACATCATTGCCGGGGGGAAAAGTGACTGTCATTTTTTGTGATGAACAGTCTATGAGAATTCTATCAAAGTGTGATGGTTCTTTGAAAGAAGTCAAATTGATAAGATTGGTTGGTAAACCTTTATCTGTAGAATGCTTAATGGATGAAATATTTGTTTCATTCATAAATCCCTTGAAGTTTATCATTTTTAGTTTGTCAGGTGGTATAAGAAGAACTATTACTCCAGATTCTAAATGTTTAGAAAATATACATCTCCCTAGATATATTGCTGTCCATTTCACAGACACTACACGTATTATTTATATATCTGATTGGTCAAGTAACACAATTGTATCTATAGATCTAAATGGTACAATGTTAGCAATGTATAAAGATGAAAGTCTTGTTAAACCACAAGATATAACTATTACACCATTTGGTTCTATATATGTGTGTAACACTGATAAAAATATCATATATAAAATGTTTGAAGATCTTACTGAAGGTGAAGTTATACTTGATGAACGAGATGGATTACTCGGTCCATTATCAATGTGTTTCTGTCCTGGTAGAAAGTCTCTCTATATCAGTAATAGAAACACAGCTCGTTTAAACTTCATAAAACAATATAAGTACAACTGACTACACAAAGCATAGTAACAACCAGGTGTGCATATGGTCAACAAACATTATAAATCATTATTGTATATAGAACATTTCCTTTGATATTCAAGATAGCATACTTATGTTAATTTGAATGTTAATTGTTTAATGAAATCTATATTGATCCCCAGGAAACAATATCGACTTTTTTGTCGTTTTTGAACATCTTTCCTTCAAAGATTAATCCATTTTCTATAGCGTCCATACATTGCATGAACTAACTAAACAGAACTGCTAAAATATCATTGTCTGTGAACGAAAGGAAATCATTGAACAAATAAAAATATAACTAAGTAAATGATTATAAAAATGATAACAAAATGTTTTTTTTAAAAAGGACATATTGACTTGCGGCGTAAACATTTATCACTAATACTTAATGGTTGAACAAAACAATCATTTGACGTATTATCCTTTTTAACCAAATATAAACACCTTTGCAATAAAAATAGCCTTGAGGCAAACAGATCTTGTGTTAACCACATAATTTTAAAAACATGTAAGTCTTATTTCAAATTACAAAACTGTTGTTTTTTTTAGATATTGTACAAATTTATCAAATAATGAAGAATAATGATTTTTTTTATTGACACTTTTTGTACAAAAGAGGTGATCGTTTAGATTTTCTTTTACCACCTGACAATACTATAATTATTTGAATACCTTTTTATGCTTTTTTATTCCTTTATTTCACATTGTTAAATGTCATTCAACTAGGGACTTTAGTCAGTTATTTTTCCCTGATTAGATCTGAAGCATTCCAATTGGTAAGTAGGTCCTTACAGTTGGAATCCTCGGATTTTATCATTGAATTTATAGGGAAGGATAACAAAATATTTCATTTGATATCTTTCTTGTAATTAAGATATTAACAGAATTGATGAAATTTAGATCGTTCTTTACCCTAAAAATACTTAGCTTGAATTTCAAACAAATTAAATGATTATCCAAGATGTTATCAAAGATCAATTTTGGCATATTGACATTAAAAAGTACGGGTAAAATCCGAGTAATCCAACTAGTAAGACCTATCTGTTGGAAGAGTATACAAGAGGAAATAACTGACTAAAGTCCCTTACTGTCAGTTGGTGGATACATCAAACTCGCTGATTGGAGTTTCCCCTATAGCTCCTCTGTACTCATGATCGATAAATTATACTGAAATTAATGTATGCGCCACTGCAATTGAATGAAATGGCTTGTGTTGAATTGTTTTATACACATGTATAGTATGCTATGTTTTCTATTTTGTATTCAGATATTGTTATGTTGAATTATCTCAGTCAATGAAATCAATATTTTATGGCCCACTAGACAATTATGCAGGACTTGTATCTCACATGTATGTTCATATATGTTTTTGATGACTGATTCTTATAAATTAATCATGTTTTATAATTGCATCTCTTTTTTCTACCTGTTTATTTAATCTGTTAAAAGAGAGTACAAATTATGTTGATGAAAATGTTTTAATTAGCCACTAAGATAAATAAAAATATACAGACTTAGTAGAATTTCGTAATTGTTATTTATATCAATTGAAATTGCTTGCTTTTTCATATTAAGCCTAGTGTTTTACAGCACTTACTCTGTACTAAGTGGCTAGCTTGATGAGATTGATATATTAAATAACATGGCAAAACAGTTCGATATTCAACCTCAGAACGACATTCAGACTATTAGTAAAGAATGTCGAACGTCAAATTGGTTCGATATTTAACCTCAGAACGAAATTCAGACTATTATTAAAGAATGTCAAACGTCAAAATAGTTCGATAATTAACATCAGTGTGGCATTCAGATTATTATCTAAGAATGTCGAACGTCAAAATGGTTCGATATTTAACATCAGTTTGGCATTCAGATTATTATCAAAAAATGTCGAACGTCAAAATGGTTCGAGATTAAACATCAGTTTGGCATTCAGATTATCTATTACGATTGTTGAACGCCGAACTAGTTTGATAATCAACCCCAAAACGATATTCAGGCAATTCTTAACAAATGGCGAAGGTCAACATGGTTTATTCAATTCAAGAACGACATTCAGACCGTTATAGGCGTCGATATTCAAATCCTGTACGATGTTATATATCAAATATCCAAAGTCGTAATTGGAGACGACCACAAATTGTTCTATATTGGTATGCAATAAATGCAACTACATGAAGTATAGCTCGTTTAGGATAACTTGAAACCTTGTTTACATATGTTTTACTTACGTGTTGTTAAAATAGTGAGGTCAATTGATACTTTTACATTTATATGATATATATTTGACAACACTATAATAATACGAAACTAGCTCAGATTGTACATTATTAAAACCATTATATTAAAGAAATTATCAACACTCATATATTTTGTTATACGTGAATACCTTTAGGATTCTTTCCTTACTTTTTCTGTTTATGTGTAATGGATTGCGTTAACAATGTAGTTCATGACACTTAAGTACAAGGCAAATTTGTGAAGTTTATATTTGTGTTTATTAATCATGAAAAATATCAGTAATTTAAAAATGAAAAATTCTACCATGCATGTATTAATTAAATAACTTATAAAATAAGAAACAAAAATGAAATGAAAACATAACGGATATATCGAGATTGTAACGTGCACATTCTTTACGTTTGAAATCCGAATCTCAACCCACTACGCCATCTCTTAAATTGATAAAAATAGTAATGGTTTTATAAACATATTATATTTATTAGAAGTCATATATACAAAAGTTATCATATACATAAATTAACCCATTAGTGAAATATCGTATCGTTGTGATTTGTTTTTAAGCTATCATAAACGAGCTAAACTGTGTTGTATAAACTATGAACTCTGTGAGACATGAAATACACTAACAATGAATAGTGTTATTGTCAAGGCTACTGACTAGTGAATACAATTTTAGAATATCTTATTTAGCATAAAGGGAGATAACACCGGCTTTGTTTAAGAAAAAAATATCAGGGTTGTCTATTTCTAATGTAAACTATAGTTATACCATTATGTCAGTTTGATTAGTAAGACGGAAAAACGTCCATGTATGTTCAAATGGATATATTTTACCTACAATATATTTTCCTAGATACTTGAAACAAGTGACATTCTCGTGACATAAATCAAGAATGGACACACTAACTTAAATTTATATTAATAATATGACTATTTGCTCTGCGTATTAATGATGGCTCGCTGTACTTATTGATCATATATTCATCGGGGAATTTTTCTGGCGATATGACTTAACAGCGAATATCATTACTACTAATACTGAAAACAAAATGAACCATGCATGGTGCCAAATATATATTTTCAAATATACTTCTTGTTTAAGATTCGTTAACTGAGAAGTGATTCAACAACAGTAGATTTGAAGTTAAATGACTGAGGGAAAACAGTTACGCCTACATTTTACAATCAAGGCACTAGAAGCATTGACGGGACATGGATTCAACTGGATTGTGTCATTAGTAGGAACACTGGTTTTTGTAGCATGCCCGGGTACAGGAAAACAGACAAATAGAAATCATTACTTTCATGAACTTAAAAAGTGTTTATCATTTTTACTTCCTTTTGTCATGCTAATAATATGTATAAATGTACGTTACAATTGTCGCCATGGTTTTAAATCAGCAGTATTCACCTTATAATTGTTAATTTTGATAAAGATATGCAAGTGTTTATTAGGAAATTGAGCAGCGTGTAGCCTTTTGATGGTTACGTTATCGTTCACTGCTTATTGCAGACTCATTCGATTTCCGCACACTAATCGGTGCAGTAGATTACGTTACTATAACATTGATATACTGATGATTGTTATAATTATTTTATTGGTAACGTTTTTACTAATGAATTAGGATTATGCCATTCCGACATTATTCATATACTATTGCAGATGAATTGCGATTCTAAATTAAAAATGTTCATGCGGAATTACCTATGATAACGTATTTATGTATTGTAGGTTGACAACCCGCGCGCATAAAACTGTCCAATATTGTTACCATGGCCGCCAAAATAATGACTTGAAATTTTAGATGATACTTTCTCTGATAAAATTATCAAACATTGGAATAACCAGTTATAAATTCAAAAGAATGTAAGACTCATGTATACATAAAAACTTCGAACAAAAGATACAATTTCTATCTGTGACCTTGAAGGTCAATGTCATAAAGAATCAAGGTCATTTTTGTATTTCAAACTTAAGAATATAACCATGTGGTCATTTTGTCAAACATTTAGTTCTATCTTTAATCATTGGGAACAGAGAAGTAGTTTGTTATCGTCGGTCCTGTACCGACGATTTAAACAATTATCAAGATTTGAGCATTTTTGTGTCGACACCGGTTGTCTTTAGCCAATCAGAACGTTGCATTTGAGATCACGTGACGAAAAAGATGACGTCTAGTAGCAGAAAAAGGGGTGCGTGTATGGAATCGTCCACGGCGTGTATTATACGGTTACCTGTTTGTAGTACAAGAAAATATCATTATCGATGTATGAACGAGTATCAGTTTCAAGGAGTTACAATATAAAACCAAAAAAACATTCATGCCTATTCGTAACATGTTCATTTATTGAAAACAAAATCGCCTTTGTTGAAAAAAGCAAACCTATCTTCCCTACTTCCGAGCGAGTTTATTAGTAAATATGAACGTTCGATTAGCTGGCGGAATGTAGGGCAGAACATGTTCTTGAAACAAATAATCTGGTTTGCTTATCAATAAAATATAGTTTCTTAATGTCAAATGGACAGGTGAATTGTGAAGTCTACCACAATAATGCTTTTGTATGTGCGCGGTCGGAATATGTCTGGACAGCACATTGTAATCCGATGGTTTTTATCTGGCCTTACAGTGTGTAGAATTAATCAAACGCTCTGTAGTCTATAAATAGACTTGGGACGGTTTAAAGCACTGACGAATACCTGAATCTGTGGTAATATAAGAAATTGATATTTTGAATAACTTGACCCCTAAAAGGGAACCCGCTAGAAAGAGTTATCATAATCCAAAGGCAGTTATACTCTATTGTCTTTTTGATAGTTTTACTTGTTTTTAAATTGATGATAAAGATTTTGTCTTCGTTTGGTGGCTTTAACCGTAGTTTATTATTGTTTATATTGTGTCAGCAAAGAAAACTATAACGGGTGCGTATTTAATGTACATATATACCAACAGGGATTACTGATAACAGGTGATTCATTGTCATATTAAAAGCGTTTATCTGTGATTTCAGTAAATTTTGTCGACATGGGCATGCTTTGCACAAACTTGATAAAAGTCCGTAAGACGATGTTACATACTAAATATGAAAACTTTGAGCTAATTGTTTCCGACGAGATGATATTTATTCAATTTTCATATTTTTTAACATTTGTTGCTACGGCTACCAAATCGTTTGACGAAATTTTATTATATGTACAAACTGTAAAGGTGGTCTACCAAGGAACATTCTTGCCAAGTTGCATCAAACTTTGGCAAATGGTTTTAGAAATAGAAGACGTTTAAATTCCTACACGTAATTGACGGACATACTGACGTACGACAGACAACGAGCCATCATAATAGCTTATTTTGAGCTCTATGTGAACAAGCCAGCAAATTATAACTCATGCAATGATGAAACATGCTTTAGGGATTATTAATAAGTATGATGGCTTAAAGGTATATGTGAATTTGTTAATTATTTCGAACCAAAGAAAAACAGAATCAAATAGCTATGTTCCCATGAGATTTTACAGTATTTCAACAGGACAATGCCTTCCGTAACGAGATTACATGTAGCCCCTTTAACCAAACATACCTCAACTTGACTAAAAAAATATTCCCTTCAAACTTGGTTCGTGACGTGACGTTCTACACAAACCCACATTTGCTGAAGGTGATTGTCAAGATCAAGTATGTAGATAAACTCAAGATGTCTTTGTCTCTAGGAAGAAAACAAAATCCATCGACAATTTATGCCAGATAACAGTATGGTGCAACGACTTGTGCTAATCATGCATTATTTACTTAACCATTGGCTAGTTTTACCTTGAGAAGATTCAACGAGAGATAAACTCAGGCAAACCGCAATGTCAAGTGAATGTATTAATTACTTTGTATATTAATGTAATGAATATGAGTGTAAGGCATGCAGAGAATATACCTCGGACTTTTGTTTATACAAGTTGCACGGGGTTAAAAACGTTTCAAAACAAATGAAATAGAACAGTATCGGGGCTGATAGTTGTATAATGGTTAATCAAGACTCGAATTACGCCCAGGGAGTCGCTGGTTCGACCCTTCTAGGTTAACATGTTCTAAACGCTTGTTGTGAAAACCTCATTTAGATACATGTAGATAAAAAAAGGCAAACGTATGAATCACATTGTCGATTTTTAACGAAATTATGCGTATTTTTCACATCGTGTAAAAACACGTCTTGTGAAAAAAATGAGGATCAACTTTCTAAAGATTGTGTGAGCATTTTGAAAATTAATGTAAAAAAATATATTATGCAAAAGTTATAACGCAAACAATAGCTTTTTTGCACAATTTTATTTTACATGGGTATACATGGGTATAATTACCATTATCAAATCTCTCGGTATGTTCACACATAAAGTAAGTTACAACTTCTCATGCGGTCACGCTTGAGTGAACAAAATCGTTTAGTCCTTTTACTGAGTTTCATGGATCCTGTGTAGCACGTTGGTGTCTACACAAACAATAAAACAATGTCAAGATTGTGCATTGAAGACCGGGAACAAACCATTGGACTGATACACCATCAACAATTACCAGATCATGGAACAATTTTAATTCATAAAGGTAATTGCGGAGTGATATTGATCATTCTGGCAAGCTGGGTCTTGTAGTGATAAATGGCAACCACAACGCCCAATGCTACAAGGATGAAGTTCTTAGTAACGTTACTGTATCATACGCCATCGGACCTCCGGACATTTTTTCTCCAACAAGTAAACGCCAGACCACATGCCATCTAGACATCAATCTAATCTTTCATTGCAAAAATTTTGAGATTATATACTTCTCAATTTAAGTATACAAATATCCAATGGAACGTCTTTCGGACGGGTTCGTCAGACGTAAACGTCTTGTACAGTATGAGGTATTACAGGAATTAGCCGTTGCTTTACATGAGGAATAGATGAAGATCCCACTGCGTTTTGTACGACGTCATATTGGGTATATGAGATGCAGGTATTAAATAGTCGTAAATTAAAATGTGACGAACACTCATTATCAAATCTTTTTAACTTTTTTTTCTCCTACTGGGCTTTTATTTATGCGGAATTTTTCTATTAAAAACGTTACATATTGTTTCTTGATTGAATACACATACAAATTGGTTGTTCGAGTATAATGTTAAATTTCATATCATTTAGTATTTACATTATAACTTTGCGTTATAACTTTTGCTTTTTATATTAAATCATAGTATTGATTCAATGTTCTTATCTCCAAAAATTTATTTCATTCAGTCTGAACTTGGACCCGGAAGTGTGTACTTCATATTATCAATTGTGATATATCTAATCTAAATATATTTACTTATCATCCACGTTTTGAGTTTCGGTCATGTGATCATACTGATGTCTGGGTTGAAAATTCATTTCTGGACGCACAGTATCAAAGTGTACACGAACTAAATTGGACATATTTTCTATAGTAAACAACATAGAAGGTATGTGTTTTATTTTGTCTTATTTCTATGTTCAGTAATAGCGTTCGCGTTTTATGTACAAATCGGACGTTAACATTGTATCAGATTAATCATAATTATAATCAAAGTCGTTGTAAGATGGTTTTAAGTATGATGATTTAGGTTCGATCCCATTAAAAATTGTAACAAATTTAAATAAATCGGCAATTATGTCGAGTTTCATTAATTCATGTTTACATACATGCATTTAATGAAGATGTAGGATCAATGTGGATTTGTGAATATTGGTAACGGCAAAAGATTAGGAAAGAAATAAAGTAAAAACTAAAGTTTTGCTATATGAGACAATCTTAAATTTACAAAGGCAAAAATTTGAGTCAATTGTGTCATGTTGTTTTATATTCAAGTATATAATACCTTCATCAGATTTATACAACATATTTTATTTATTTCAACCCATTCCCATTCATTAAAAGCATAAGGACGATAATCTTCGAGAGGCAGTACGGCACTAAGTCTTATATTTTATTACAGACATATTCTCTGGAATGGCTACTAACGAAACTAACCAATCTGAAACGGATGCATCACCGGACCAATCAAACATAGTAACATCCAAATTTAATGCTGCCGACAGGAAACAAGCTGAACCAAGTTCTACATTATCAGTTTACAATAGTTCTGCCGAGGTTTCGGTCCGTCTATCAGACAGTACTTCCTCTGAACAACATACACCGCTAGATCCATCTACAATACCACCAACAACTAGTAAAGCTACATTAAATCTACTACATGGTTCTGATTCTGATGATACTCCATTCCAAGATAAATTTCGGTTCCAAAAGGACATAAATGTAAAATTTACAGCTGATGGCAAAGATTGTTTTATAGTAGCAATGACTTTACTATCTGAAAATGAACTTGCTCTATGTGATGATTACAACAAATCAGTAAAGGTGTTAAATATCAATGATGATGTTATATGTTGTAATATCACATTTGGTACTTCACCAGTAGATATAACATTATTGCCGGGGGGAAATGTGTCTGTCATTTTTGATGATGAACAGGCTATGCGAATTCTATCAAAGTGTGATGGTTCGTTGAAAGAAGTCAAATTGATAAGATTGACTGGTAAACCTGTATCTGTTGAATGCTTAAAAGATGAAATGTTTGTTTCGTTTAAAGTGCCCTTGAAATTGAACATTTTAAGTTTGTCAGGTGGTATAAAAAGAACTATTACTCCAGATTCTAAATGTTTAGAAAATATACATCTCCCTAGACATATTGCTGTCCATTTCACAGACACTACACGTATTATCTATATATCTGATTGGTCAACAAACACTATAGCGTCTATAGATCTAAATGGTACAATGTTAGCAATTTATAAAGATGAAGGTCTGGTTCAACCACACGATATTACTATTACACCATTTGGTTCTATATATGTGTGTAACAGTGATAAACATATAATATATAAAATGTCTGAAGATCTAACTGAAGGTGAAGTGATACTTGATGAACGAGATGGGGTAATCGGTCCATCTGCTATGTGTTTCTGTCCTAGTAGAAAGTCTCTCTATATCAGTAGTAGAAATAGATCTCGTTTAAACTTCATAAAACAATATAAGTACAACTAACTACTCAAAGCATAATCACAACCAGGTGTGCATATAGTAAACAAATTTTATAAACCATTATTGTACATAGAACATTTCATTAATTATTCAAAATAGTATACTTGTGTACATTTGAATGTTAATTGTTTAATTAAACCTATGTTGATTCCTAAGAAATAATGTCGACTCTCTTTGTAAAAAGCGCATCGTTTTGAACATCTTTCCTTAAAAAATTAATCAATTTTCTTTGACGGCAATAAATTGCATAAACTTAAAAAAATTATATCATAGACGGGGAACGATAAGAACTGAAAAAATAAAACATAACTAAGTAATTGGATATATTTGAATTAAATGATAACAAAATGTTTACAAAAAGGACATTTTGGCTTATGGCCTTAACATTTTTCAATAATTACAATTATTTATTTCCTCCATTTTTGGAGAGCATAACATATAAACAGTATAGATATTAAACACAGAAATATTTTAATACAATAACAGATAATTACGGCAAGAAATATATATAAATACGAATAAATGAATATTGCTCATAGGGAAAATCTTTTTACGAAAACAAAAAATCAGGCATTATGATACGAACAATATTAAAAGAAAAACACATATTAAACCACTCACTAAAATTGCCTTCGAAATAAGAAGACGGGGATTTAGTGATAGGTTCTTATTACATGTTAAAACTGCAATTTTATCAATACTAATACATATTATTTTAATACAGAAGCTACATTTCTACTGAGCGAGAATTCAATCATTTGAGGTATTATCCTTATAACAAAATATAAACGCTTTTACAAGAGTAAATGAGTACATGAGACAGGCAGATCTTGTGATAACCACGTAATTAAAAAAAGTAATCTTATTTCAAATTACGAAAACATTATGTTCTTTTTTTCAAAATAAAATATTGCAAATGAAGAATACTGATTTTTGACACTTTTTGTACAAAAAGGATGACTGTTATTTTTTTCTTTTACCACCTGACAATACTATGATTTATTTTTATACCGTTTTAAACTTGTTATTTCTTTATTTCATGTTAAATGTCATTTAACTGTTAGTTGGCGGATACTTTAACCTCGCAGATTTGAGTATCTGTATATATACCTTATCTGTCCTCAGGATCGATGACATTATACTGCAATTAATGTATGCGCCGCTGCAATTGAATGAAATGGCTTGTGTTGAAACTTTTAACATATTGTACGCTTTGTTTGCTTATTATGTATTTAGAAGTTGTTATCTTGATTTAACGCAGTCAATGTAATTAATGCGTTATGGCCCACTAGACTATACTGAAGGACCTGTATCTCGAATGAATACTAGTTGTCTATATTTTCCTTTTAGATTATATCTAAGAACATAACTTGTAACCTCCTTGTTTTAGACTATGTAGTTATCATTATATTACTATATGGATCTTATCATTTTACTGACCGATCGATGGGCGTATGTTTATAGCATTTGGCGTTGCAAAACTGGAAATACATTCTAACTTATAATATCAAATATTGTATTAATCAGAAGCAGAATAATTGTATTCAAGTTATATTCTAGCTGTCTAATAAAGAAACTATTTTAACAGACCAAGTGTTATTTATTTCGTTTTTATTCATAGAAATTATATTTGCTTGTTTTTTAAACAAAAAAGCCAAGTGTTGCACAGCACTTAATTTATACATTAGGGCTGGCTTAATTAGAAAATACTCATTTAGGTCATCGTTTCGAACACGAAGCGAATAAAGTCCGAATTTAAAATCAAATCTCTAAAGAATGTGTTGTGTCAGTCGAGATAAAAAGAGTTTGGTCAGGAATCACGATATGGTTTACATCTACAGACACGTTGTTCTCTCTTTGTGACAGGGAAGGAAATTTATGCAAGTACTACTCAAGATGAATGATTTGATTTCATCAGAATTAAGACCCCAGTAATGACTACACCTAATCTCGCATTATTTGGAAGGTCGTTTTATAAATATCACATACTACAGAGGATGATAGTATATAAATAACACATGGCAGTGAGGGTGACAGTACAGCTTATCAACCCGAGGAAAATCCTATCAACCGAGGCGCTAGCCGAGGTTGATATTAATTTTCAAGGGTTGATAATCTGTACCGTCACCCTTACTGTCATGTGTTATTAGTTCTATTTTACCGAACAAAACTGTAGCATGTAAATATATATTGAACAACAAATAACAACATAGTAAAGAAAACAATCAGTACAATAAAAACAAGAGCTGTCAGAGGAGACAGCATGCTCGACTTAGTAAGTCTTTGTCACGTGAGATGTGGTTGATGATAAGGAACATATATTTTAAGTTTGAAGTCAATACTTAAAAAAATAAAACAGTTGCAGTAAAAACAAAACATTTTTTTAAATAAAACTCTAAGTTCAAGGGGAGATAATTCTGAAACATATATTTGGAGTCATGAACCTTGTCACGTGAGATGTGGTTGATAATAAGGAACATATATTTTAAGTTTGAAGTCAATACCTAAAGAAATAAAACAGTTGCAGTAAAAACAAACATTTTTAAAAGAAAACTCTAAGTTCAAGGGGAGATAATTCTGAAAATAATGTGTTTGGAGTTATGAACCTTGTCACATGAGATGTGGTTGATAGTAAGGAACATATATTAAAAGTTTGAAGTTAATATCTTAAGAAATAACAAAGATATAGGAGAAAGTATTTTACTGCACAAAAACTTAAATCAGAAATGTGGACGCAGACGCCGACGGCGACGCCGGGGCGTCTGGGAGAGCTCTACATTACTTCGTAACGTCGAGCTAAAAAACTGAATCATATCACTAATATACCCTGCCTCGACCGGGATTCGAACCCGCGATCTCCGGATTCGAAGTCAGACATACTTACCACTACGCCACGGTCGCGGCTATTTACGGCTACTTATCGTTGATAAGTGGTCTCCCTCAGATAGCGGGTAATATTACCATGTGATCGAACAAAATATCACCAGCTCCGGTATAGCGCTTTAGCATAGGGAAATTCCAGTGAGGTATAATAAAACAGAATGTTCACCGATGCTTTAGCCGAGGTCGGCCTTTTTGTCAATCCGTTATATCACTCACTGTAGGATGTGATATTAATATTATTCTATTATACCAAACAACACAAACTTGAAATCGTTGAACTTGAAGACATTTTTACACCTTTAAATGTGTTGTTTCGTAAACAGAAAGTGTCTGCTAAAACCTCGGGTGCCGGTATTAGCAAACTCCAACGCAGTAGACTCCCATCACTATAAGCGGACATAATGGTGATGTCAATTGGTCTGATTGGAGACGTACAAATGGTAACATTACAGAATATCATCCGGTTATATAGTAATATTTATTTATTTATTGGAGTTAACGCCGTATCAACACAATTTAGGTCATTTCACGGCGTCCAGCGCACCTAACCTAGCTTTCCTGGACCATTGTCTATAACCAATACTCACCTACCCTTCCACAAGGCCGGAAACTTCTCCATATTATCTAATCAATGGAGGAAAATCGACATTATTGTCAAATTTTCATGGAAGGGTATAACCTCCCTGGGTAGGATTCGAATCCGCACCCCCTCGGGCACGAGTATCTAAATCCCGGCGCGCTACCAACTGCGCTATGCTATATAGTAAACAAATCACCTATTATTATTTTATGTGTCCTTGCTGGACTCAATTTAGATCGTAAATTATACTCACTCCAACAATTTTAGTGCTGAGTTAACTCTTTAGCGACGCAGTTTAGAATCTCGCCTACCTACTAGAAGAACCGGGTAAGATTCCTAGTAAGGGTTTATAATTACTATCTTTCGAATTGACCTCTGATTTAGATAATTGAACCATTTAAAGAGCATTAAATATTACATTAACACATTTAAATAGTAATGAATATCAAAATTTTATACAATAATATCACAACATAATTATCATATAAGAAGATCATAACGAAATACTAATACTACATTGAATCAGATAGATAATTATTATTCTTTGTTTACTTATACTTATAATGCGTGCAAACAAACTGGGTAAAATATAAAATATACCGTAAAAGTCCCCGGATGCATAAATAAGTACATGACAACGAAATAAGTGATAGTGACTTAACATGGAGCTTTTTTATATTTAACTAAATTTCGAACGAGTTTCGCCCGTATCGACGGTAAACTGAAATGAAAAATGGGCCATTACCATAACTCTCGTATGTCCTACAATACTAGCAGTCGAGTATTCTCCCTTTTGGGTGCTACAAGAGTCACGTTAAAATACTACGTAACTATGACAACGCGAATGCTACGGCTTTAAGAAGAAATGTTAAAATTCAGCATCAACCCAGAGTTTTCTTTAAAAACTGTAAGTATTATCATGTTTTTTCAAATTTAATACCTAATCGAGACTTAGCCGCAAAGTGTATGCTATATGTTGCGCGATACTTCTCCAATGCAAGTTGTAAAGTACTTTACAAACACCCTGAAAACCCAACAAACGATAATCTTATTCAATAAAAAATTTTGGGAGGCGCCGTATAAAGGAACAAACGCCTAGATGTTTGCTCTATTGCCGGATTACGAAGTCAAAACTATGGAAATTAGTCGCATTATAACGATCATATATTTACCGGAAATATCCGATCAAATGATGCAGTAATTATATGCTTGATTTTGTTCATAAGAGCCATTGCTGAGACCTGAAACTACTCTTATTACTCTGAGCGGCTACCACCGCCAAAAGGACAACGATTTGTCACTGTAGCACAATGAAATGGAATAGTTTGCCAGCTGTTTTTGTATATACTGTAAAGTTTAGCAATTAGAGTCGTCAAAATACACTGTCTTAATATGCATTAGGAAAGGAAGTTTTTATATGAGAACTTATATTTATATAGCTGTGCAACACTTTCAGGCTCACGGTGTTGAACAGTCCCCTATAAAATTATTGCAAAAGCAGTCTTCGTATATACATATATTTAACTAAACTTTTAAGTGACCCTATTTTCATTCTGTAGATTTTGATTTTTTTAACATACAACTGTATATGTCTAATCGATGATGTGTGTAGGACCATAATATACTATCGTCTGAGTGCATGGTTTTCTTGCATCATTATTGATGCAAAACTGATTTTTTCTCGTGCGTATGTTGAAAAGCGGAAATGGGCAGGTGCTTCTCATGTAAAAATATCACATACAGTCAGTAATGTTGAAAATCATTAGTGTGTTGATATGCACAACGAAAGATAAAGAAATGGCTTAAAAGTCCCTACAAGAACAAAAAGTTGCCATAGGCCTTTTCAAGCAGTGTGTCACCTGTAATAAGTTTTCTTATCGTTATTTTGCCGTTATATCATAGCTTTAAAAATCTTCCCATTTCCGATTTTCAACACGATCAAACCGGTTTTGTATTGAAAAATAAGTATAAAAGACCACGCAAGCAGACGACAGTATGAAGTATCGATTTGGTATACATTTTGAAAAATAAAAAATCCTACAATATGGAGATCGGGGTACTTAAAAGTTTTGTTAAGTATATTCACAGGAATATTTATGGTATGTAATTCATAAACGAATAAAATGACTCATGATCTCATTCAACAAACTCATGTGTTTTATTTCTGGGTCAATCTGTAAAAACTTGGTGTTATTTTTCGAATAAATGGTTAATTTTTCTATTGAATATAGAGGCTAATTATTGAAAAGCCTATGAAGAAGGTACGTGTAACGTGACGTATGAAGACGTATGTAGATTCGTTGAACAGGAAAGCAAGCCAAGTTCGCCACGATGTGACCTAGAAATCGAGTCTACATTCCGAACGTAACTCATAGTTTGTTGGTGGAACACAAATAAACATTATCTAAAAAACAGAAGAAATAACACTTAAATTCTTTAAATGTTCTTATGTTCTGAGAAAGTTAGGAAAATAAACAAAACAAGAGCAGTTCACGGACAGCGCGCTCGCCTATTCGAGGTGATAATGTAGATAATCAAATATTGACATTAATCCCATTTAAATAAAAGAAATTTAAGAAAAATACTACCATTGTTGAGTGCTAAGGATGATATTTTGAAAAAAAGTAGTCATTGACATTGAGTACTGCGCTGTGTGAGTGACCGCGTCATTAACGTTACGAAGACGTCGTTGATGCGCGCCGGGTCGCTGATAGTGATAGTTTTCTAATGAGCATTACTTTTTATTGAGTCAGCATTTTTTCTGATATTTTGTAAGAATTTGCAGGACATATTCAGATTTATGTTGATGTATTTTGTTTTCTGATTGTACCTAATTAAAACCCGGGTCGATAGCGCAGTTGGTAGCGCGCCGGGATTTGGATACTCGTGCCCGAGGGGGTGCGGGTTCGAATCCCGTCCGGGGAGGTTATACCCTTCCATGAAAATTTGACAATAATGTCGATTTTCCTCCATTGATTAGATAATATGGAGAAGTTTCCGGCCTTGTGGAAGGGTAGGTGAGTACTGGTTATAGACAATGGTCCAGGAAAGCTAGGTTAGGTGCGCTGGACGCCGTGAAATGACCTAAATTGTGTTGATACGGCGTTAACTCCAATGAATAAATAAATAAAGTACCTAATTAACGTTAACAGTAGCAAAACTCCACGTTATTTTGGATCATCCCTCGTATAAAACTTCTATCGAAAACCAATTAGGTATACAAAGAAAAGTCAAAATACTAGTGCAATACAACTTGGCATCTGACCACCAATAGCCATTCTGTAGACATGTGTGAAGGTTCAAGTTGTAAATATATAAAAGAAATAAAGATATTTCATCAGAATTTAACTAAGACGTGTTATGCCGACGCTGACATAGAAAAAGTATATTAGGATAGTCCCACTAATCTCTGATTAGACGAGCTAAAATATTAAAGAAGGTCTGTATTTTTTACTTCCGAATGACGGTTTTATGAATTTTATGAAAACTAAAACTTCCAAGGACAATAAAGTCATGTTAATTCAATTTTTTAGTTAAATGTCGCTATTTTCCTAGAAAAGTCAATAAAATAAATCACGAATGTTAATAAAACAATCTAACAAATGAATTCAATGGAGGAAACGTTACCCTTCAATTTCAGAAAATTAACAGAGAACAACAATGAGTTTGAAAGTATAAGTTCATATTGAAAATATCAATCATGTAAAAATAAGTCGTTGAATAAACCAAAACTATCCTTTAAGATGCCATGGACTTTTGTTCAATATATTTTTACTTTTATAGAACATTCTAAGACTCCAGAAATGATAATGTATCACCTATATGATCATGTGATCATATATAACAACCATAATGTCAAAGTTATCCGAATGACCATCTCCCAGAAGTACTTGCGCGACAATGAACTTCGTTCTGAAATCGAGAATGGAAATTGCGGCGTGTCATCATTAAGAGAGATGAATGGTTTATAAAATCCATCGAGGGAGTTGTTTATACCAGAGTTCATCATTTTATAATGAATAAACGGTTGTTTAAGACCAATGTATCCATCTTTCAAAGCTTTCTGAATTTCGGTAAACAAATAGAAAATGGAATATCTCTTACTTTCAACCCAAGGGAGTCTAACTAGATATTACACGATTCAAACTGAAATTGCCGCAGAAATTACGCCAACGTTCACAAAATGAAGCTGTTGGAAGCCAAACCTCTACTATATAAAAGTGACAATAGACATACAAATCTAATTTACAAACAAGCATAAATACAAACATTGTTTATTTTGTAATTAAAGTATCAAAGTGCTAAAGGCATGATAAATTATATTGCTTTGTTCAATCATGAGTGCATTTTAGATAAAATTAACTTAAAACTGATTTATTTTAAACCTAATTCACCTTTTCACATAAATGAAAAGTTATATATATTGTTATTGATGATAGCAACATAAGTGTTTGTGTATTTAGTAATGTTCTGTGATCAATATAATATTTCTACAATAGTCATTTCCTAATTAGGACGGTAAAGTGAAATATCTCGATCCAATTTCATAACAAAACCATTGCTGTGTATTATGAGTAACTCTAGTGGGTTTACTGAGGCAAATACAAGTTTAACCAACTATCGAACATTCATCATTTGACAAATCCCTTGAATCAATTTCCATATCGCCAGATCAAGTAAGAAAGAAACTGTCTGTGCTCAAAACTTCCAAATCGCGAGGATTCGATCAAGTTCGTCCATTACTTCTAAAAGAATGTTCTGAAGAACTTTGTGAAACTGTATCCAGTTTGTTTAATCCAGCAATACATAGTATGAAGCTACCAGAATTATAGAAACAAGCACAAGTTACACATTTGTTTTCAAAAAGGGAGACGCACATAAATATTCGAACTATAGACCTGTTAGCTTGACAGAGTTGTTTGCGTAAAGTACTTGAAACTTTCATTAGAGATTTATAATATGTGTTTTATTCACCATAGTGGCATGATGTTACATTGCAACATGTTCCACATGACGCTTCTGCGTATGACCCTTTACGTCGATAAACATTGCAAATTTTTAAAAGCTAAACGAATGAAGAATAGTAAATGGCATTTATTGTCTATTTTTTCTCAATTGTCAAACTTTGAATATTTTCACGGTGATTGATTACACACTGTCACAATACCATGTGTGTAACATAAAGAGCACGACGTCACCGTGAAATTATTCTTGTTTAGATAGTTGAGAAAAAACGAACTATACATGATTAAAGACCGCCTTTCATAAAGTCAGTTTTGATATATGCCACTATGTATAATGCAAATTTCCAAACAACAGAACTACAGGGTACTAGGATACATAATATATATGACCATCAACTTTATATTTAACATTTACTATTAAAAACGATTTCCGCGCAACATTTTGTAGTGTACCCTATATCATTCTAAAGCTGCGAGGTTTTATTATGCCCTCATACGGAATATTGAGCCTTCAAGTACGGTTTTAAATAGGCCGAGGCCCCAAAAAATGGAGGCATGTAATAGTTAATTTGTTATAGTGACATGTATTTAAAGGTCTGGGTTCGACAAATCCATTCGTCCGCTCGCATTTAAGAATAGAAATTGAATCAGGACGAGTTTTTTTGCTGTGTTTGTCCTGCAGGTCAAGTGAATTTTCTAGCAGAAAATACATGGTCTTTTTAGAATACACAACAAATTAAGCATATTTTATCACTTGTGATCTGCAAACATCGTTTAGATGGCTTTTAGTACGTACAAATGGCTGTCATATTGTGACTATTCCGTTGTGCTAGATTTAACACTTACCAATGTCTGCATCATATTACCACAAGTACTGTTATAACAGAACTACCATATACAACAAATAATATGTTTGTTACTGCGTCCTACAAGTTACATATTAATAATATTTTCCATTAGTGGATTAAAGGACGAATTCATGTTGAACCATGACGAGTGAAAATTTTATGCTTCTTGTCCTGCAGGACGAGTTGCTTCCAAAACATTTGTCGAGCCCTGACTTAAATTTATGTACAAAATGTACAAATTATTCAAAAACAGGATAAAGTATGACACCTACCTTTATATTATATCTTCATGCCATCATATTCAACTCTTCCATTTTAGAACAGGTAACAACAGACTCCCAATAGAAGTAGGCCGCTGGTACAATATTCCACACAATAAAAGGAGATGTACCCTATGCGCAAACGACATTTGAGAAAAAATGCATTATCTTCTTATTTGTATTTTTTGTGAACTGAGGAACAAATATATTCCATGTTAATATTATAAAAACAAATGTATAAGTGAGTTTTTTACTTGTTGTCTGAATTTAACAAAAGAAAATTCTGAGTGTCAAAAATAGGGATAGATGAATATTCAGAAATGTGCTTTTATTAGCTAATAAATACACATGATATATTTACACTCTTTTTCACTGAGCCACACGTACAGAACTTATTATGCTTTACAAGAATAAATACTTTGAAACAGCTACGCAATAGTGTGGACTCGTGTGTCTCCTGCCCCTGGACGAATTAATCCAAAATAAAAGTTCAATAACATGCCATGTTTTGAAAATTGATTTATACATCAATTTAATAAAAAAATAACAAAAAAACATTGAAAAGAAATCATCTTAATTAAACGGCGAATGTATAATCAATTAAGCGCAGTGAGTCTCACCCATAATCAACAGAGTAAACAGTCAGCAACTACTGTCCGTGCAACGCACCTGTTTATCACAGAAAAAACAATTTTACAATATCTTTCATTCATTTCTCTATACCGGCAACGTATTTTATTGGACAAACGGGTATGGCAAAGCAAACTGTTTTGGTTTAGAATATAGGTCACAAATTGCCTTGGGCACCTAAATCTTATTAAAAAAGTGTTATGTCGTCACCGACGCATAACTGAGTATCGTATGATGGTCCCACTGTTCTCCGAAAAATCGAGCTAAGATAATAAAACAAGGGGTATGTTTTTTGTTCTGAATGACAATCTTATGGACCACCTAAAATTAAACCTAAAACTTTTAAGGACATTAAAGTCATGCTAATTTAATTTTTAAGTTAAACATCGCTATTTTCCTAGAAAATTCAATAAAATAAATTACGAATATTCACTAACCAGTCAAACAAATGAATTCAATGGAGGAAACGTTTACCTTCAATTTCAGAAAACTAACAGAGAAAAAAATATCAAATTCATGTAAAAATAAGTCGTTTAATAAACCAAAACTATCCTTTAAGATGCCATGGACTTTTGTTCAATATATTTTTACTATTATAGAACATTCTAAGACTCCAGAAATGATAATGTATCACCTATATGATCATGTGATCATATATAACAACCATAATGTCAAAGTTATCCGAATGACCATCTCACAGGAGTACTTGCGCGACAATGAACCTCGTTCTGAAATCGAGAATGGAAATGGCGGCGTGTCATCATTAAGAGAGATGAATGGTTTATAAAATCCATCGAGGGAGTTGTTTATACCAGAGTTCATCATTTTATAATGAATAAACGGTTGTTTAAGACCAATGTATCCATCTTTCAAAGCTTTCTGAATTTCGGTAAACAAATAGAAAATGGAATATCTCTTACTTTCAACCCAAGGGAGTCTAACTAGATATTACACGATTCAAACTGAAATTGCCGCAGAAATTACGCCAACGTTCACAAAATGAAGCTGTTGGAAGCCAAACCTCTACTATATAAAAGTGACAATAGACATACAAATCTAATTTACAAACAAGAATAAATACAAACATTGTTTATTTTGTAATTAAAGTATCATAGTGCTAAAGGCATGATAAATTATATTGCTTTGTTCAATCATGAGTGCATTTTAGATCAATTTAACTTAAATCTGATTTATATGAAACTTAATTCACCTTTTCACATAAATGAAAAGATATTTACATATTGTTATTGATAATAACAACATAGTTGTTGTGTATTTGGTAATGTTTTGCGATCATTATAATAGTTCTACAATAGTCATTTCCTAATTAGGACGGTAAAGTGAAATATCTCGATCCTATTTCATAACAAACCAATCCTGTGTATGAGTAACTCTAGTTGGTTTACTGAGGCAAATACAAGTTTAATCAACTATCGAACATTCATCATTAGACAAATCCCTTGAATCCATTTCCATATCGCCAGATCAAGTAAGAAAGTAACTGTCTATGCTCGAAACTTCAAAATCGCCAGGATAAGATCAAATACATCCGTTATTTTTTTAAAAGAACGTTCTTGAGAACTTTGTCAAACTGTATCCAGTTTGTTTAATCCAGCAATACATAGTATAAAGATACCAGAATGATATAAAAAGCTAAAGTTACACCTTTTTTCATAAAGGGAGACATATAAATACTCCAACTATAGACCTGTTAGCTTGATTGTTGTTTTGTGTAAAGGAACATGAAACTTTCATTGGAGATTCTATTCAAGAAAAAGCATTGATGCAAAGTATCAAAGGGCATCCAAAAAATGTTGAAAAGTAAGAAATGTACTAACGGATAATATAGTAGGAGAACATATATTTTAGGTTAAGGTTAGTATATTTAATAATTTTATTCGTCAAATACGTCTTGATTAATTGTTAACTACACTATATTTAATAAATTGGTAAAAAATACTTATAGTGTAAATATAAACGTCACAATCTCAATTTTCTACTTCTTAGTATCTTTTTGCCATTTCTTGAACAATGTTTGTATCTAGATCTAATTATCATTTCTGAAAATGGCATTATTTAATCAGATAATATATTACAGTAGCATTTTAAACGTTGTAAAAAACCAACAATATCAACAAAACACGCAATCAATACAGTTAATTTCAATCCCTTCTTTATTTAACTCGTCAGTTAAGAACATAATCGCTCTATATTTAACTCGTCAGTTAAGCGCATTATAACTCGTCAGTTAAGCGGCCAGTGTTGGAATGATCGGCTATTATGCCTGACGAAAAGGTTCAAGATTTTGTAGATGTCCTTTAACAAAATCGTAATTATTCCATAAGGGGCATCGCGCTTAGGCACGAACGCCAATTATATACTATATTATTCATTATAGAGACATGATATAACATTTTAATGCAAAATGATCCACATTGCACTCCAATACATCGAAAAACTTTATTAACTTTTAAAGTTAAACTAATGTAGAATAATAAATGGCCTTTGCATGATTTAAGACTGACCTTCATACAATCAGTTTTGATATATGCCACTATGTATAATTCACATTTCCAAACTCGTATATATAAATTATATATATCCACTTTTCATTTGCTAATAAATACGACTTTCGCGCACCATTTAAGTAGGGTACCATACACCCCTAACATCATACTTAAACTGAAAGATTGTATTATGCCCCATACGGAATATGGAGACTACAAGTATAGTTTTGAATAAGCCAAGGCCCCATAAATGGAGGAATGTAACAGTTTATTCACTATAGAGACATGGTATATAACATTTGATAAATCCCTTGAATCAATTTCCATATCGCCAGATCAAGTAAGAAAAAACACAATGCAATTTTAAAATTACAGATATTAAATCTATGATACAAAATGATACGTTCCTATATGATATTTTAACGTCGTGGACTGAAATAAATGAAATTTATAAAAATAAAAAAGATACTAATATAAGAAAAGAAATTATATGGAATAATTCAAGTATCAAACTTAAGGGGAGTCTACTATTCTATCCAGAGTGGTTTAATAAAGGCATTAAATACCTGGAACAAATATTCGATTTTAGAACAAAAACTTTTTATTCTTTTGAGCAAATGAGACACCTGTACGAAATAGATAAAACTGATTTCTTAAAATTTTATGGTCTTATAAAAAGTATACCTGATAGTTACAAAACAAAACTCAAATCTTGTAACGTAAATGTCAATTTCGAAAATCATACTTTAATAAAAGAGATAGAAAAGAAAAAACAGTTAAACAAATATCTTTATATGTTACAAATAGACACAGAAATTAATCATAATGTAGAAAACAAATGGATTCAATATTTTGGTAACAATGTAATCATTAACTGGCAAGCTATATTCTTACTTCCATTCCAAACTACCCTAGATGTATCAATGCGTTGTTTTCAGTATAAATGCCTAATGAGAATTATCCCAACAAATAAATTTCTACACATATGTAAAATTAAGCAATCTAGCATCTGCGATTTATGCCAGTGTAATACTGAAAGCATAGAACATTTATTCTGGGAATGTCAAAAAAGCCAAGAAATGTGGTGTGAACTTACAAACTTTTTAAAAAGTAAGTCAATTAACATAACAATAACTAAAAAAGATGTACTTCTCGGTCGTGAAATAAAGAGTAATAAAACATACATCATATTTAATCAAATTATACTCCTAATGAAATATTATATCTTTAAAATGAAATGTAAAAACACTCTCCCTACTCTAAATACTTTTAAAACCTTCTTAAAACATCAAATACAAATTGAAGCAGAAATGTCAATCTTAAAAAATAAGTGTGAACAGCATAACGAAAAATGGAAAGACTTTACAAACTTGTTTGATTAGTATCGATCTCAACAACGGTTAGAAATTGTACAAGTAATGTGTTTTTTTGAAACCTGATCTTAGGCTCATTTTGTTTTTCAAAAATTTTACTATCTTGTGTAAACAACTTTACAAATTTTATAATTGAGGGTATAAAAGATTGAATGTTAGAATTTTGTGGAACCAAATGGGCTTGAAAGTAGTGAATGGGAGAGTGAGAGGAAATTGTGTGTGTGAGTGAGTGTGAGTGGTAGTGTGAGTACGAGTGTGAATGAGAGAATGAAATTGTGAGTCATTATGTATATGTATATATTTGAAAAACAATATGGTTGTTATTTTTTGTTTTATATTCTTTTGTGAAAATGTATTTTTGTAAGCCATTATTTGTTTTTTGTTAAAAATAAATGATAAAAAAAAAGAAAAAACACTGTCCGCGCGCAAAACTTAAAAATCGGCTGGATAAGATCAAATTCATCCGTTACTTCTACAAGAACGTTCTGAAGAACTTAGTCAAACTGTATCCGGTTTGTTTAATCCAGCCATACATAAAGCTACCAGAATTATGAAAAAAAAAATGTTTCATATTTTTGTAAAAAGGGCAAAATACTCGAACTATAGACCTGTTAGCTTAACGGTAGTTTTGTGTAATGTACTTGGAACTTTCATTAGAGATTCTATAATATATGCATAATTATTATTATAGTGACATGATATAACTGTCATTATTATGCAACATAGTCCACATTGCACTCCTGTGCATGACCCTTTACGTCAATAAACTGAAGTAACTTTAAAAGTTAAGCGAGTGTAGAATAGTATATGGCCTTTACAAGGCTTAAGACCGAGTTTTATAAAGTCAGTTTTGATATATGCCACTATGTATAATGCACATTTCCAAACAACAGAACTACGGGGTACTAGGATATATAATATATATGAATATCAACTTTTTATGTAATATTTACTTTTATAAACGACTTCCGCGCATCGTTTTTGTAGGGTACCCTACATCATTCTAAAACTGCAAGGTTTTTATAATCCCCCATACGGAATATTGAGCCTACAAATATGGTTTTAAATAGGCCGAGGCCCCCAAAATGGAGGAATGTCACAGTTTATTTGTTGTAGTGACATGGTATATAACTGTCAGCGCTCGACAAATCCATTCGTCCGCTCGCATTTAAGAATAGAAATTGACTCAGGACGAGTTGGTTTTTTTTGGCTGTGCTGGTCCTGCAGGACTAGTAAATTTTCTAGCAGAAAATAATCAAATTTCCAGTTTAAATTACATGGTCTTATCGAATACACAGCAAATTAAGCATATTGTATCACTTGTGAACTGCAAACATTGTTTAGATTGCTTTTAGTACGTAGAAATGGCTGTCATATTATGACTATTCCGTTGTGCTAAATTTAACAGTTTACCAATTACAATTTAACCAGTGTCTGCATATTACCATAAGTACTATAATTACAGAACTACCATATACAACAAATAATATGTTTGTTACTGCTTAATGCAAGTTATCAATTAATTACATTTTCCTTAAGTGTAGTAAAGGACGAATACATGTTGAACCACGACGAGTGAAAAGTATAAGCTGCTTGTCCTGCAGGGCGAGTCGCTTCCAAAACATTTGTCGAGCCCTGACTTAAATTTATGTACAAAATGTGCAAATTATTCTAAAACAGGATAAAGTATGACACATACCTTTACATTATATCTTCATTCCATCGTATTCAACTCTTTCATTTTAGAACAGGTAACAACAGACTCCCAATAGAAGTAGGCCGCTGGTACAATATTCCACACAATAAAAGGAGATGTACTCTATGCCAAACCGACCTTGGAGAAAAAAAGCATTATCTTCCTATTTGTCCTTTTTCCGTGAAATGAGGAACAAATATATATTTCCTGTAAATATAATAAAAACAAATGTATAAGTGATTTTTTAACTTGGCGTCTTGATTTAACAGAAGAAAAAATAAAAAAATAGGGATGGATGAATATTGAGAAATAATCTTTTATTATCTATATAAAAACGCGTAAGTAATATTATCACTCTTATTCAATGAGCCAAACGTACTGAATAATTATGTTTTACAAGAATAAATACTTTGAAACAGCTACGCAATAGTGTGGACTCGTGTGTCTTCTGCCCCTGGACGAATTAATCCAAAATAAAAGTTCAACAAGTAAAAAATTGCTGCTAAATGCAGCAAAGGGATTGTCACGGCAAACAAAAAAAGAATGATTAAGTATAATCTAAAGGTAACTCAAAAGAGCATTATATTGAATTGTCATGTTAAGGTTTTTCAGTAATTAAAAGGTAACTTGTCATAAAACGTTTTTCTGTTCAAATGTAACAATCTCGTTCCAAAAGCCTAGTAAGATTCTCGATACTAGTTAGATTGAGAATCTTGACAATTTTGGAGTACGCGAATGGTCTGGATCTAGACACCATCTTTATGCCGACAGGATGTTTGGTTTTAGTTGGATTTATTTCCAGTAATTCATATTTGCATGACGCTTAAAAAGATCGGCAGAAGGGAAAACATAGTTCTTCAGAACAGAAGCTATTTACATGACTTATCGCTTCTGTTTAGTCAAGTGCTCCTCACATTGCGGATCTGTTCTTACCAATCCGTGTAACCAATCATCTAACTAATGCATAACTGTCCAGCATCTTTGAATTTCGACATTTTGATTTTACAGGCGTGAACATTTGTTGCATTTATTGCATTTATTTTTTAATCACGAGACAGTCATGCAATCTAAATGTGTGTGTCTTTGCCTTGAAATAGAAATATCAGTTTGCGCATAGTATTTAAGCAGAGGTAGAGAGTCAGCGAGTGAATCTTTCAAACCAGTGTATTAGAGAGTAGTCATACCTTTACTTGTTACGGAAGAATTTTGTTGCCGGATACACGAAAGGATTTAACATGTATTTTAATTCCGAAAAGATGCACTTAAATACAAAAGGCAAGCTATTTCGAATAGAAAGCATTTTTCTTAATAATGAATTCACTCGGACTCGAGAAAACATTCGAACAAATTAAAAACTGGCGAGCTTTTCACCTAGGTGTAAATGTCCGTCATTTTAGCTCTCTTAAAATTACCTGGTCCGTCTGGTCAATAGTCCGTCAATATAGTACCAAACTTTTCATAATTAAAAAAAGTCTGCAAAAATAATCTTACATCTGCTCGATCTATAACCAGAAGCAAGTTCAATTACACAAAACGATACAGTACGTTACATAACGATGCATTCGGAACTCCTCGGTCATACATTTGTTTACTTTAACGCCGGACATTTCAAAATAGCGTCCAAATATGTCCGAGATTATTCGCAGCAAATGGACGAGGACTTCCGAATGTATCGTTGCAGAACGTTCTATAACGTTCGCAGTTACTGAACTCAACCCTGGTCCGTAACTCTTATGCTCTTAAAATTAACTTGTCCGCTGCACTTAATCATAGTTAGAAAAGATCGCCAATAGAGCTCAGTAAGAGTAAGAATTAAGAGTCAATGTTACACGATTACGCTTCTTTATTTATACAGTCGGCTTAAAAGAAAAAAGGTATATTATTAAAATATATGAATCATATCAAATTAGTTTTCAAATGATAAATGCTCTAACAGTTGAAATATATAATATTTACAACAATATGTGATGAAGCAATCGACGATTCTTTTAATAGTTAAAGTCTGCAAAGTTATTTCTTAAAATATAATTTCGATATTGGTGTCTTATCTTTTCAAATAAAATATTGGCAAATATCAATAATATATGTACTATACACACATTATGATACGCATATTTGTTAAACTGTATCCGTATACTAAACTGGTCTCCTGGTCCGGTTGGTTCGCGATTTATACCTACCCCTTTTCGTGTGATTCGAAAGGATTTGCGGAAATGTGTTGATATAAAACGCTGATTTTTCGTGTGTTGCATTGTTGCAAGAAAATTTTTTATATGGATTCCCCCCAAAATGATTTTTCTATTTAACTTTTAACGGAAATGGGCTGTACTATGACTGCATTAAAAACAATAAATTTGTCGGCAGTGGAAATCGAAAGGATTTTTATCATTTTTTATCACGTGACTTTTGCCCATTGCTATCAAAATCTACCCATCACAATATCACATATTGAGACGCCGTGAAATAACATGCCATGTTTTGAAAATTGATTTATACATCAATTTAATAAAAAAATGACAAAAAAACATTGAAAAGAAATCATCTTAATTAAACGGCGAATGTATAATCAATCAAGTGCAGTGAATCTCACCCATAATCAACAGAGTAAACAGTCAGCAACTACTCTCCGTGAAACGCACCTGTTAATCACAGAAAAAACAATTTTACAATATCTTTCATTCATTTCTCTATACCGGAAAAGAATTTTATTGGACAAACGGGTATGGCAAAGCAAACTGTTTTGGTTTAAAATATAGGTCACAAATTGACTTGGGCACCTAAATCTTATTAAAAAAGTGTTATGTCGTCACCGACGCATAACTGAGTATCGTAGGATGGTCCCACTGTTCTCCGAAAAATCGAGTTAAGATAATAAAACAAGGGGTATGTTATTTTTATTCTGAATGACAATCTTATGGACCACCTAAAATTAAACCTAAAACTTCTAAGGACATTAAAGTGGTGCTAATTCAATTTTTAAGTTAAACGTCGCTATTTTCCTACAAAATTCAATAAAATAAATCACGAATATTTACAAAACAGTCAAACAAATGAATTCAATGGAGGAAACGTTTACCTTCAATTTCAGAAAACTAACAGAGAAAAAAAATATCAAATTCATGTAAAAATAAGTCGTTTAATAAACCAAAACTATCCTTTAAGATGCCATGAACTATTGTTGAACATATTTTTACTTTTATAGAACATTCTAAGACTCCAGAAATCATAATGTATCACCAATATGATCATGTGATCATATATAACAACCATAATGTCAAAGTTATCCGAATGACCATCTCCCAGAAGTACTTGCGCGACAATGAACCTTGTTCTGAAATCGAGAATGAAATGGCGGCGTGTCATCATTAAGAGAGATGAATGGTTTATAAAATCCATCGAGGGAGTTGTTTATACCAGAGTTCATCATTTTATAATGAATAAACGGTTGTTTAAGACCAATGTATCCATCTTTCAAAGCTTTCTGAATTTCGGTAAACAAATAGAAAATGGAATATCTCTTACTTTCAACCCAAGGGAGTCTAACTAGATATTACACGATTCAAACTGAAATTGCCGCAGAAATTACGCCAACGTTCACAAAATGAAGCTATTGGAAGCCAAACCTCTACTATATAAAAGTGACAATAGACATACAAATCTAATTTACAAACAAGCATAAATACAAACATTGTTTATTTTGTAATTAAAGTATCAAAGTGCTAAAGGCATGATAAATTATATTGCTTTGTTCAATCATGAGTGCATTTTAGATCAAATTAACTTAAAACTGATTTATTTTAAACCTAATTCACCTTTTCACATAAATGAAAAGTTATATATATTGTTATTGATGATAGCAACATAAGTGTTTGTGTATTTAGTAATGTTCTGTGATCAATATAATATTTCTACAATAGTCATTTCCTAATTAGGACGGTAAAGTGAAATATCTCGATCCTATTTCATAACAAACCATTGCTGTGTAATATGAGTAACTCTAGTTGGTTTACTGAGGCAAATACAAGTTTAATCAACTATCGAACATTCATCATTAGACAAATCCCTTGAATCCATTTCCATATCGCCAGATCAAGTAAGAAAGAAACTGTCTGTACGCAAAACTTCCAAATCGCTAGGATAAGATCAAATTCATCCGTTACTTCTAAAAGAATGTTCTGAAGAACTTTGTCAAACTTTATCCAGTTTGTTTAATCAAGCAATACATAGTATGAAGCTACCAGAATTATAGAAACAAGCTCAAGTCCACCTTTTTTCAAAAAGGGCGACATACATATATACTCAAACTATAGACCTGTTAGCTTGACATTTGTTTTGTGTGAAGTACTTGAAACATTCATTAGAAATTCTATAATATATGCATATTTTTCATTATAGTGATATGATATAACTGTCATTATAATGCAACATGGTCAATAATGCACTCTTGGGCATGACCCTGTACGTCCATAAACTTAAGTAACTTTAAAAGCTAAGCGAGTGTAGAATAGTATATGGCCTTTACAAGGCTTAAGACCGAGTTTTATAAAGTCAGTTTTGATATATGCCACTATGTATAATGCTCATTTCTAAACAACAGAACTGCAGGGTACTAGGATATATAATATATATGAATATCAACTTTTTATTTAACATTTACTATCAAAAACGCCTTCAGTGCACCATTTTGTGGGGTGCCCAACATCATACTAAAGCTGTGAGGTTTTATTATGCCCCCTTTCGGAATATTGAGTCACAAGTATAGTTTTAAATAGGCCGAGGCCCCAAAAATGGAAGAATGTAACAGTTTATTTCTTATAGTGACATGGTATATAACTGTCAGGGCTCGACAAATCCATTCGACCCCTAGCTTTGTTTGTTTTTGTATTTATTGGGTTTAGCACCGTAAAACACATAGTATAGGTCATATAACGGCGACCAGTCAACCTACTTACTCCTCCTGGAAAGGCTAAATCTCTGGATCTAGCTGTTTACATGTACCAACTACTAACCGCATACTTTCGTCAGTGACTGATAACTGCCCTCCATAATTAAAAATCATTGGTAGGAGGGAGAATGGCCGTAGAAATAATTTCATGACCAAGCTCCACGAAAGTATCCCCCACCCGGGGATCGAACCCACGACCCCTCATTCAGCAGACATGCGTGCTACCAACTTAGCTAACCGGGCGGCTCCGTCCGCTAGCATTTAAGAATAGAAATTGACTCAGGACGAGTTGTTTTTGGCTGTGCTCGTCCTGCAGGACAAGTGAATTTTCTAGCCGAAAATAGTCAAATTTCCAGTTTGAAATAGATGTTCTTATCGCATGCACAACAAATTAAGCATACTTTATCACTTGTGATCTGCAAACATCGTTTAGATTGCTTTTAGTACGTAGAAATGGCTGTCATGTTGTGACTATTCCGTTGTGCTAGATTTAACACTTACCAATGTCTGCATCATATTACCACAAGTACTGTTATCACAGAACTACCATATACAACAAATAATATGTTTGTTACTGCGTCATACAAGTTACATATTAATTACATTCTCCATTAGTGGATTAAAGGACGAATTCATGTTGAACCGTGACGAGTGAAAATTTTATGCTGCTTGTCCTGCAGGACGAGTTGCTTCCAAAACATTTGTCGAGCCTTGACTTTAATTTATGTACAAAATGTGCAAATTATTCAAAAACAAGATAAAGCATGACACCTACCTTTATATTATATCTTCATTCCATCGTATTCAACTCTTCCATTTTAGAACAGGTAACAACAGACTCCCAATAGAAGTAGGCCGCTGGTACAATATTCCACACAATAAAAGGAGATGTACTTTATGCAAAAAAGACCTTGGAGAAAAAAGCATTATCTTCTTATTTGTCCTTTTTTCCGTGAAATGAGGAACAAATATATATTTCCTGTAAATATAATAAAAACAAATGTATAAGTGATTTTTTAACTTGGCGTCTCGATTTGACAGAAGAAAGTCTGTCAAAAAAGGGATGGATAAGTATTCAAAATAAGTAAAAACAAGTGAGTAATATTTACACTCTTATTCACTTAGCCACACGTACTGAATAACTAAATATGTTTTTACAAGAATAAATTCTTAGAAACTGTTACCCGATAGTGTGGACTCGTGTGTTTCCCCCTTGAAACGGATGAATCCAATTGGAAAATAAAAGTACAATAACATGCCATGTTTTGATAAATGATTTATACATGTAAAAACCGTCGCACAAATCTAGGACACTGTCGAATTTTGTTTTTACCTTTACAGATGTTCTGCTCACCTGAGCGAACGCTCATGGTGAGCTATTGTGATTGCTGGATGTCCGTCCGGAGTTTGTCTGTCGGTCGTTTGTTCACATTTGCCTTGTGTATGCAATAGAAGCTGTATGTTTTATTGGATCTTTATGAAACATTATCAGAATGTTTGTATTAATAAAATTTAGTTGGGTTTGTATATGGGTCATCTGGGATCAAAAACTAGGTCATTAGGGCAAATCTAAGGAAAACATTATGCATTCGGTAAATGCTGTATTTTTATTCAATTGTTCAGATATATAATTAGAATGTTTGCCTTTGTGATATCTAGTTGGGTTTGTTCGTACATGGGTCATCTGGAATCAAAATCTGGGTCATTAGAACAAATCTTAGAGAAAACAAAATGTATGCGACAGAGCCTGTATTTTTCATCCGATTTTTCAAATATTTAGTTATAATGTTGATCTTGATAAAATAAAGTTTGGTTTGTATATCTGGGATCCGGATGACATTTTCCAAATTTTGCAGCAAACATTCTTTTAAAGGAACGTAGATAGCTCTATACGTATAGTGTCTCTTTCATCGTGATATTCAGCTCTATACGTATAGTGTCTCTTTCATCGTGATATTCAGCTCTACACGTATAGTGTCTCTTTCATCATGATATTAAGCTCTACACGTATAGTGTCTCTTTCATCGTGATATTCAGCTCTATACGTATAGTGTCTCTTTCATCGTGATATTCAGCTCTATACATATAGTGTCTCTTTCATCGTGATACTCAGCTCTATACGTATAGTGTCTCTTTCATCGTGATATTCAGCTCTACACGTATAGTGTCTCTTACATCGTGATATTCAGCTCTATACATATACTGTCTCTTTCATCGTGATATTCAGCTCTATACGCATAGTGTCTCTTTCATCGTGATATTCAGCTCTGCACGTATAGTGTCTCTTTCATCGTGATATTCAGCTCTATAGATGTACGTATAGTGTCTCTTTCATCGTGATATTCAGCTCTATACGTATAGTGTCTCTTTCATCGTGATATTCAGCTCTATACGCATAGTGTCTCTTTCATCGTGATATTCAGCTCTATACGTATAGCGTCTTTTTCATCGTGATATTCAGCTCTATACGTATAGTGTCTCTTTCATCGTGATATTCAGCTCTATACGTATAGTGTCTCTTTCATCGTGATATTCAGCTCTATACATATAGTGTCTCTTTCATCGTGATATTCAGCTCTATACATATAGTGTCTCTTTCATCGTGATATTCAGCTCGATACGTATAGTGTCTCTTTCATCGTGATATTCAGCTCTATACGTATAGTGTCTCTTTCATCGTGATATTCAGCTCTATACGCATAGTGTTTCTTTTATCGTGATATTCAGCTGTATACGTATAGTGTCTCTTTCATCGTGATATTCAGCTCTATAAGTATAGTGTCTCTTTCATCGTGATATTCAGCTCTATACGTATAGTATCTCTTTCATCGTGATATTCAGCTCTATACGTATAGTATCTCTTTCATCGTGATATTCAGCTCTATACGTATAGTATCTCTTTCATCGTGATATTCAGCTCTATACGTATAGTATCTCTTTCATCGTGATATTCAGCTCTATACGTATAATGTCTCTTTCATCGTGATATTCAGCTCTATACGTATAGTATCTCTTTCATCGTGATACTCAGCTCTATACGTATAGTGTCTCTTTCATCGTGATATTCAGCTCTATACGTATAGTGTCTCTTTCATCGTGATACTCAGCTCTATACGTATAGTGTCTCTTTCATCGTGATACTCAGCTCTATACGTATAGTGTCTCTTTCATCTTGATACTCAGCTCTATACGTATAGTGTCTCTTTCATCGTGATACTCAGCTCTATACGTATAGTGTCTCTTTCGTTGTGATATTAAAGTGTATGGTCATCTAACCTTTCAGTCATTTGGCTATACTTAATAAATCAACTACGTAAACGTGACCAATCATTGAAACCATTTTATTTATAGATCTTCCCGTAAAAGGAAATGATTAGTTAATTACTACCATAGGATAAGATATTTCAAGTCTATATTCTACGTAGCTATATGGATTTCTTTATTGTAGGTATGCAGTGGAAGTTGCTTAAAGTTTGGACAGGCTTATTTAAAAAAGGCTTATTTACAGGTATATTGAAGTGTTGTTCAACTTAGTTGGTAGCACGCAAGTCTACTTATCGATGGATCGTGGGTTTGATTCCCGGGCGGGGCATACTTTCGTGGAGCTTGGTCATGAAATTATTTCTACGGGCGTTCTCCCTCCTGACGATGATTTTAATAATGTAGGGCAGTTGTCAGTCTCTGACTAAAGTATGCGCTTAGTAGTTGGTTAACAGCTACACCCATAGATTTAACCTTTCCAGGAACAGTGAGTAGGTTGACTGATCGCCGTTATATGACCTACACAATGTGTTGCTACGGCGTTAAACCAAAAAAAAAACATATTTCTTTATTAAGACCATAAAAATCGATGGTGTAAATAGAGGAACAGTTTCTATTGTCAGAACACTATGCTTAGATCGAATGGAACAAAGATGATGTTTTATGTAAGGATTTTTACTGCTCCGGTGCAAGAACCGGACCACTATTAAAAGAAATTGATACTAAGTAAACGGACACTACGAAGCTCATTTGAAAGACTTAAACCCTAACTCATGATGCATTTGAAAATCTGTAAAGCAGAACATTCAGTAATAGAGAAACGAGACATCCATGAATTTATCTATAAAAAGTGTTTTGCATCGGACCCGTGCCGTCTGCCTATTATTTTTGTAGTATTATTTTTGTCAAGTATTGTTTTAATTGGAACCGTGTGGATAGCGTATAATTTTATCTATAAAAAGTGTTTTGACTCGGACCAATGCCGGTAGCCCAAGATTTTATTTATATAAAGTGGTTTGACTAGGAACCGTGCCGGTAGCCATTGATTTTATTTATATAAAGTGTTTTGACTACGAACCATGCCGGTAGCCCATGATGTCATTTATATAAAGTGTTTTGACTAGGAACCATGCCGGTAGCCCATGATTTGATTTTATTTATATAAAGTGTTTTGACTAGGAACCATGCCGGTAGCCCATGATTTGATTTTATTTATATAAAGTGGTTAGACTAGGAACCATGCCGGTAGCCCATGATTTTATTTTATTTATATAAATTGTTTTGACTAGGAACCATGCAGGTAGCCCATGATGTTATTTTATTTATATAAAGTGTTTTGACTAGGAACCATGCCGGTAGCCCATGATGTTATTTTATTTATACAAAGTGGTTTGACTAGGAACCATGCCGGTAGCCCATGATTTGATTTTATTTATATAAATTGTTTTGACTAGGAACCATGCCGGTAGCCCATGATTTTATTTTATTTATATAAAGTGGTTTGACAAGGAACCATGCCGGTAGCCCATGATTTTATTTTATTTATATAAAGTGGTTTGACTAGGAACCATGCCGGTAGCCCATGATTTTATTTTATTTATATAAAGTGGTTTGACTAGGAACCATGCCGGTAGCCCATGATTTTATTTTATTTATATAAATTGTTTTGACTAGGAACCATGCCGGTAGCCTATGATTTTATTTATATGAATTGTTTTGACTAGGAACCATGCCGGTAGCCCATTATGTTATTCATATAAAGTGTTTTGACTAGGAACTATGCCGGTAGCCCATTATGTTATTTATAAAAATTGTTTCGACTCGGACCCATGCCGGTAGCCTATGACTTTATTAACCATTCCATCTCAAAAGAGAGGAAGCACCTAAATGAATACCATGTGACGAGAATTTCAATGTAAAACACGTTGTGCTTGACTAGCAGGATCATGAATACATCAGTGACAAACATTGTTAATTCACTTAGAGAACTTATTTAATCGGTACTATCATACGCGATACTTAACTAACTGAAGGAAATAAATATTTATTACAATATATCTATAATTATGGAACTAAACCATTATAATTCGGTTGCAATAATTGTTATCATCATTTGCTATTGGCGCGTTATAACCTTAATGTGTTGATGCGCCGTAAAACCCAAATAAACAAACAAGCGAAGTTACTTTATTTATATTATGTGTTTTGACTCGGAGCCCGCCAGCAACCTATAATTAATTTAAATAAACAATTTTTTACCCAGAACCGTGCCTGCTGCTTCAAGTGGTAGTCATTTTGTTCAACGACGCCACGCTACAGTACTAAGTTACCAACTTTGTCATTACGAGCACGTATCAGAAATTCAATAGTAAAAATCATCCACAAACATATTGTTTCAAAAACAGAAAATTGTATTTAGCTTCAAATGTTGAACGCGTGATTGGAAATGAACTTTCAAGGAGCTTCGGCTATATAATCGATCAGCAGCCATACACACTGAGAGAAAGTCAGCCGTCGACATCTTGAGACGAATTGGTCAGTAACTTATACCGCGCCTATATAATTTGCGGATGAAAAAAAACTTCCACGCGGACGAATACATCTCACCCCTCGATAAAAAAGAAGAAAAGAAAAAGTAGATCTATAAAAGGAAAATTCACTTTAAGGAATGGTGTATTGATGCACAAGGATAAGAAAAGTTTATAAATAGCAAAAGACTTTCTACCTCTGAAATATTTTCCGTACAACACCAAAGTAGGAACTTAACTTAACAGTAAGTGAAAATACGTATTTTGTTTCTGTTTAATATTTCATTATTTTATATATTTATTTAAACATTTGTTTTTCATTCTGAATTGATTTATCAAAGTTACTCATTCAAAGATTCAACTTAAATATAAACTTTTTCTAAATTTATCAAAATTGTATGGAAATATTTTTGAGAGCATTAAAAGTCAGCTCTGATATTGACAATTTTAGTGCAAATTGAAATACAACTACAAATGATAGTGTTCCATGTAGTAAATATCAACCCCGTATATGTAACGGTATATAGACAGTTATAGTGCATTTCTTTTACTTTTATAACATATTTCTTACAATCTATAGGTCAGTTTGTCCTAAAATATCAAGAATTATTTTTTACAAAATTACAAAAACTAAATGGATTTTTTTGAAAATATAGAAAAATTTAACTAAATCTGTGAACTAGTACGTTTAATTATTTGATGCGTATATCAACTTGTACAAAACAATATTTTTCAAACTAATTACATGTTATTTGCTTTTATTTATAATCATTATTTAATACCTATGTGACGGAAGGAAAGTAAATACCATTTTAAACGAAACATAAATGATGATAAAATAAATACATGTACATATATATCAAGATTTGTGATTAATTCTATAATTCATACAGCTATTATTGATGTATTTTACCAATAAATTTCAATTTGCATACTTTTATTATCTTATGACTACAGCTTTAAGAACTTTTGTAAAAAAATGGTCTCTGCGATTGAAGAAGTCAAAATTGACAATTAAATTGCATATAGAGTGACACATGTTGAAAATTGGTTTAAGCCAAATATGTTATCCACATTAAATAAAGCCCTTATTATCATTATAATAATAAATTAATAATAAATATCATTATTATTTTTTATTATTATTATCATCATATATATCCACATTAAATAAAGGCTTATAATCATTACGATAATAAAAATAAATACCATTCTTATTATTTTATTATCATCATCATCATTATATATATCCACATTAAATAAAGGCCTTATTATCATTATGATAATAATAATAAATATCATTATTATTTTTACATTTTTATTATCATCATCATAACTATAAAGTCCCTTAAAAGCGACAAAAAACGTAACTGAAGTAATGGGTATATTATTATAATTATCTATAACGGATGGATCATGTCGCATGAATTTCAAAATATCAACATATTTTTAACCTTTATTGGCACAACATTCTATTATCCTTAATGTGAAAACATGTGACGTCATCGTATTTTCACTGCAGTGAAAATATAAGATTCCACATTTTCACCGTATAGTTTCATTCCTTACAGAGTGTATAAAAACATGAAATAAAATAAGATTATCTCGCTCTATATGTCAGCTACGTTTATTATTTTCATTTTGTGTGTTTCAACATTTATTAGAATCAACTTGTTATGTCGTCTGTATTTTGTATCTACTTCAGACAATTTGTAATTACAACTGTGTAAACAGAAGTGATACAATTTAAACATTCTCCTTCCACTTCAAAGTTCATTTAAATTTAACACTCAAACAGCAGTACTGTAGCGTGTTCAATTACACAAAACGTTACAGAACGTTACATAACGATACATTCGGAACTCCTCGGCCATTCGCTGCGAGTACTCTAATCTAATACACAAATATGCAATCGTTAAGGTAATGAGTGATGTTACAAAATTTACAGACTAAAAACAAAACATCACTCAGTGCTTAAACGATCATATATTTGTTTACTTCAACACCGGCAGTTTCAAAATAGCGTCTAAATATGTCCGAGATTATTCGCAGCAAATGGCCGAGGAGTTCCGAATGTATCGTTACGGAACGTTCTGTAACGTTCGCGGTAATTGAACTCACTACTGTTACAGATCGGTTGTTCGTTTTTTTGTAAAAGCTTATATAGAGCTATTAGGCCATGTCATATCGGATTTTTGTTAAGCGTCCGCGTAGGTTTTAGAGTCCTCAATCAAAATAAAAAACAAAATTGTAGGTAAAATTTTCTTAAATAATTCCGATGGTCCGGGATTCGATACGACATTTTAATTCAAGGAACATTGTGTTCGGCAACGAGGTTATTCGTCGTAAGCAATTTATCATAACCGCGTCATTAATACAATATACATTTATGTGAAAAATAAAACACTCGTCATTTTATATTAAATTCAGACCATTGTTTCATATTATAAGGATGTTATTTCTTTAAAAAAATAGATTATAATGCATTGTTTTTGCCGTACAAGTATTTGTGTTTTCGTTTTCGGTTTGTGTGTTTTTGTGAATAGGTACCTAGGTTTGCCAAATTTGAGTTTGACGCTTAACATAATTAATTTTGGCATGGCCTTAAGATAAGCGCATCCCATGGTTAGCTGCTACACAGAGCATCGGAAAATTAAACATCAACGATTCCATATTTATTAGTATTATAATAGTATTTATATATCGAAAAATATTTAACGCTTTGAGACAGAGGGACGAAAAGTCCAAAGTTGCAGACGTTCTTTGATTTTCTTTGTTTGTATTAAGGTGGGTCGGTACCTTACTCGGAGGAAAAAAAATAAAAAAAATATTATGTTCACCGATTATGATAAAAGTTGGCAGGCAGATACCTTCATGCCTATTGTTTGTTTTTCTGGTAACCTTAGTGACGTTGTCGGTTTTTTCACGACGTCATCGACGTCACACTGGTTCGCGCTAAAATCAGGCATGCAAGTACATTAAACCCACATATTTAAAGTATTGAATGTCCGAGGCCAATGATAATTATACCAAAATGATTCTGAAATGTTGTTGCATACAATTATTTTGTTCCGATTATCTAAATATCACGTCAGTCGTACATGTAAAGATTGTACATTTCATCACTGAATTCAGGGTTTCCACGTCTTAAAGGTTTCGCCAATTGCCGAGTTATAACGTTTATTTTCATATTAACGCAGAACGGTGGTCAAGTTTTTTACCGCGATTTTTGAAAAGTACACACTTTTTGTGTCATTTTAATGAAATAAAAAAGGAAAGTAAACGTTCTCAGTGTTTCTTAATTTCGCGTTCAAAGTAAAATTACCTTTATAACAACGACGTTAGTATTACGTTGCGCTGACGTTGTGATTAAAACATTAAAATAGTTTAATAATCCCATCGACGTCTTTAGACGTTACGGCATGTCTATTTGTTTACGATTGCTTGTCGTGATCCGTAGACGTGGTGGACATAACAGATATTGGTGTATAATCACATTATTAAACTATTTTTTAAAGTTACTACAAAGAAAAACAAAGAACGTTTGCAACTTTTACTTTTTGTCCTTTTCTCTTTAAACGTTTATTTTGCTAATGATATTAACTGATTTTTTTAATGAAATTTACCTAGATATATGGCAAATAGAATTTGCAAAACAATGATACCAAACATACCTACATTGAATTTAACTCTGTAAGTGAAATTTGTCTTTTACAGAGTGAACAGTTTTTTGCTTTTTCAACGTCGTATTCAACACATATTTAGTCATATATACGACGGCCAGCTCTTCCTATTATAGACTTCCTGGACACTTTTCTATCACTAGTACTAACTTACCCTACCACAAGGCCGACAACTCATGTATAGGATATGAGCTACCGCGACCGGGCTCGAACCCGCGGTCACCGGATTCGAAGTCAGACATGCTAACCATTACGCCACGGCCGCGGCTCAGTTTTTTTGGTTTCAGTATAGATCTATGTTATTTACAGTAAGTTGTTTTATCTACCGGTATATGGCTGTTTTAATCATAGCACGTACCCATTTAACAAAGCTCTCTTTGAGGCTTAAATGCTTCAGGGATTGTATTGTATGTATATGGATGAAATGGTATGTAATTGGAGAAAAAAATCTGATTTTGTCTTGGATTTCAGAAGGCAAATGCTTGTTATGATCACATACAAAATTTTAGTTAATTCCATCTGATAGTTGTTTAGATATTTTTTATGTTTTATGGGTTCAGATTTAACGCAAACTACCAATACTCAATTGGTATTTATCAAATCATTTTTTTTTTTGCCAACAGCGTGATAGTTTTAATGTTTCGATGCACCCTTATACTTTGCTAATAAGTGCTGATTCCCCCCTCCCCCCAAAAAAAATCTTCAAAGCATGACATAGTTACTATATAGGACAGTCCTCGTTTTCCCATGGAAAAATTAAAAAGGTGTTAAAGACGAAAAACAGAATGACGATCGTAAAAATAGACTATTTATAATTAAAAGTAAGTTCGATTTTACACCGTATAGAAAGTGACTTTTTTACTGGGTTGTCTAGCCAAAACTTGAATGCAATATTGTATATTTTTCAACCGGTAAAACTGTAGAACGCCTAGTTTATCATAGCTCAAAACTAAATTAGTTCATGGTCTATCTTTTAAACAGTTACAACAAGAAATATTACACGTTTACAAGTATTCAGTATATTACAATTATAGTCATTTTCTTCATTTAAAGTACAGACAATTATAACAATGAAAATAATTCAGTAATATTAGATAAAACAGAGATAAGATATATAGTTAGACAATGATTACTTTCTAATGATCAGTTTAAATATTTATAACTTTAAAATATAGAGGATGTTTGTCAACTTTGGGGTAAGATCATTTCTGTTTTACCGAGTTAGGTTAACGAATGTCATAGCCACAAGTGGAAATGTTTTCTAAGTTTACGACTGAAAATAAAGACATCTTAATCAAAAGTTGAGAAATAGTTTTGTTAGATATATTTTACACAAACTACAACAATGCCGTCATTTGACGATGTAAATATAAGACATAAAACTCATAATATGGTTGAAGTATATATATATATATATATATATATATATTTATCAAATAACACTATTTCACAGTAACAATAATAAAACAAATATGTATTGTTTGAATTTGTTAATAATTATGTTAAGTTAGTAGCATATATTTTCTTGGCCATCAAACGTTGAACCACAGAGGACCTAGTGGTGATTGACGACTTTTTGTAATGAGTTAGCAATTGGCGCAGTTCCCATCTGCTCTAAAATATGTTCTATTCATAATACAAAATTAATTCGATTTTACACCGTATAGAAAATGACGTTTTCCTCTTGAATGTTTGAGTCGAAACTTGAATTCAAATAGTGTATTCTTTAACCGGTATAGAATCCCACCGCTCTAGAAATATACTAATCATAATTTAAAGTTAGTTCGATTTTACACCGTATAAAAAGTGTCTTTTTCCTCTGGGTTGTCTAGCCAAACTTGAATGCAATATAGTATATTTTTCAACCGGTTAAACTGTAGAACGCCTAGTTTATCATAGCTCAAAACTAAATTAGTTCATGGTCTATCTCTTAAACAGTTACAACAAGAAATATTACACGTTTACAAGTATTCAGTATATTATAATTATTGTCATTTTCTTCATTTAAAGTACAGACAATTATAACAATGAAAATAATTCACTAATATCAGATTAAACAGAGATAAGACATATAGTTAGACAATGATTGCTTTCTAATGATTAGTTTAAGTATTTATAACTTTAAAACAAAGATGATATGTGTCAACATTGGAGAAATGCCTCAGTCTCATAAAATCGTGACTTGTTACGGACCCGTACGTTCATTGCTTGTTACGGACCCGTACGTTCAGACAGTCGTAAGTCGTGGGAAGCTCTCGTATTAAGGTGAAGGTACGCACATGACACAACAAAACACACCCATAAGGAGCCGTAGCCGGAACATATGCTTGTTTATTCCATACTCGGTCACGATTGTGTTCACGATTTGACTCTGAAACTGATACGTGTATCCAGGGCTCATCTCACGAACTCTGGTAAAAACGTAACAGTCCGTATAGGTACGCAAGAGTTCGTTCGGGTCCTTGCGGAGCTTGATCGCACGGCGCCCGTACGGTGCCCTCACGGCCATTTTTATGTTTATGGGACTGTAGCCTAAGATTGTTTTTATTTCACAGAGTTACGTCCACGATTGGCATAGCCACGAGTGGATATGTTGTTTTTTAGTTCACAAGTTAAAATATTTATAAATACATCTTAATCAAAAGTTGACGAGCATTTCAATTTAAAACACGTTCTCCTTGACTGTCAGGATCTTAAATATCCTTGACAAACATTTTATGGTATCTCTCAATGAGAGAACTTTTTTAATCGGTACCAACATATGCGATACTTAATTATCTGAAGGAAATAAATATTTATCGCGAAATATAGGACTTTAAACCCTTATACTTCGGTTGCACTAATTGTTATTATCAATTGCTTTGGGATCGATATAACCTTTCTGTGTTGATGCGCCGTTAAAACCCAAGACAGGCAAACCGAACTTTAAACCACAGAGGACCGTGTGGTGAATGGCGATTTTTGTAATGAG